>OY998230.1:29824062-31024062 GCA_963922035.1 Amblyjoppa proteus | reverse complement strand
CTTCATTCACAATGGCCTCAAGATCGGTCGCAGTGTCTTTCTTTTGATTTCACCTCAAAAGCTGCCGAGAAGATTGGAAGAATGTTTTTTTTTTTAAGATCTGGTCAATGGAGTAAGATGACGAGTCCTGCGTAGCGGGCTCTGTAATTCTCTGGGCTTACGAAGATCTTCGATCGCGTCGCTGTACTCATCCACCGATCTAGACTGCACACCGAAGGAAATGCGATACCGATCTTACCGTCTTGGGCGGAGAGACTTAGTGCCCTTGATCAGGGATGCCCAAGGATTATATAGGTCAATAGGGGTGGTTAGCTTCACAGCTTTTCCTCTCGCAACCGCCGATCTATCCCTTGATGACTTTAATTTGCACCAATTGCCGGTCAAAGAACGACGGAGCGACGTAAAATCCATCGAGATCCAAGATCTTCACGAAACTATCTTGCTCTTCACCTGCTCGTTGGATCTGTAGGATTTTTTTTTTTTTTTTTTTTACTTCGAAAAGATGAAACTACTGACACTTGGGCCATCTAGCGATCGTTTGATCATCACCGGAGATCATCGTAAAAGCTCGGTTGGTAATGAAGATCTCTGCTTGGCGGCTCTTCACTGAAAGCACAGGATACGCAGTGCGGGTCGATTATCGTTCCGAGGTTTGAATGAAAACTCTAAGGGTTCCCTCGTGGCTACAGCCAGGTAAATCTGTTTTACCAACAGCGGGTATTTTATCAACAGGGAATTGATACAGTGCGTAGATTAAACGTGAAAAACTTGAGCCGGAAAGATCTGTTTTAAATAATCGGAATCAGAATATGCTACACAAGTAAATCAGAAGCCTGAATACAGTATTTATGTCAGTGACGAAGCATCAATTGAGAGGCATGCGTATATCACGGCATGACTATAAAAATCCTAAGATTTAACATGTGAATGATGTTTTTATTGTAAATTCAAAACAAGAATTTCAGCGATAGGCTCGTCCAGCCCCGATCGGCACGTCGAGTTTCAGTATCGCAGAGGAAAGTGTCCTGTTTTATTTACGTTTAAAAAAAAAATTCATGATCCCATACGAAATCGAAGAAATCGCGTTGCCGGTACTTCGTAAATTACGGCGCAATGATCAAGTGTAATCTTATCGCTAACCCCGACAACTCGTCCGTTATCGCGCCGAGGAACAAAGCAGCACTTTGGTTACTTAAAAATAAAAAATAATCTATAGCAACCTATATATATAGCAACCTATCTATAGTAATCTATAGCACAAAATAGACCACGAAAAACATAATTAATCAGGAGACAGTACAAATTTGCATTATTCGCAAAAAGAAAAAAAAAAGGGTGGTCGATTCGGATTCAGTGCGCAGAAATACACGAACGTCGCCATTCACTTTATCGGATATGTGCTGGTCGTGATTTTTTTTAATCAAATAAACAAACGCTCACCTAGAGAATGTCATAACGAAGAAAATGAGCTCAAAAAAAAAAAAAAAAATCTGTACGATAAAAAATACGGCAGTCATAGCGTTCCAAAAATTTATTTTCGATGTCCTGCTTTAAAAAAAAAAAAAAAAAAAAAAAAATTAAATAAAATTAAAAAATGCTCACCTAGACAATGCCACAAAGAAGAAAATGAGCCCAAAGAAAAGTCTATACGATGAAAAATACGGCAGTTATGACGTGCCAAAGATGAAATTTTGTCTGATGCAGATATCTTCAACGTCATCAGGGCAGACAGTCCATCCCTAGAGTTGTCCCGGCAAAATCTTCTTGTATTATACGGAGATAGTGAGATATAATGGGACTGCATCGAAAGTTCCCGAATTATTAATCGATTATATCGCTAATAGTTCATCAAGCAATCGACGCAATTTTTTTTTGTTTTTTAACGCTTCTTCAATATTGTTTTTACACAATAATCGTATAGCCAGAAAGTTGCGCAGTTGAACAATATACGATCGGGCACATCATTGTGGGTATACACAGTCTGCAGTCATACACGAGCAAACCCCGTCCAAGCATTTCTGCAACAGATTGTCAAATAAATTATGAAAGCAATAATTGTAGAAAATTATTGTTAGCGTTAGTATACGTACACGTCCAGTGCCGCACACTGTACCCTCGAGACCGGGATAGGTGTTTAGACACCACCATCCATGGACGAGGATTTTCCGATAATTCTTCCAACCTGAAATGCTGCATTGCATGTGTGTGCACATGTTCGCGCTCGTCTGTTGAGGACACATTATTAAGCCATGTTATTGTCGCATATTATCAATGTTGGCATCAACAATGGTTTTGACACAACAGCAGGTGCTAAGTAAATATAAAATCAGACTCACCTCGCATGCCTCAGTGTAGCCTCGTACCTGACACTGTTTTTCATGACTCACAACATCGCCCGGCAAGATTCTTCGGACCGGTTCACCTGGGGGATAGAACTCCGCTGGCTCGTCGTAGCAGTTCATAGTACGGTCCCTGAAATGTGCCAATAGAGATATTTGAACTTGTCATGTGTCGGTCGTTAATTGGAGCAGCTAAATATCTTCATGTTTTACATCATCAAGGTCGAAAGGCTTTTTAAACTGCAGGGAGACCATTCCAGATTTTTCGAATAGACGTTTCGGTAGGTTGCCATTATGTATCCATTCGACATATCGCACTCGTCGCCGGAGTCCGTGTCCACATCCAAACCCAATCTTCAGTAAAAAAAAAAATTCCGCGGCGATGTTAATATCGAAGTTTCGTCTACATCTATTAATGTTTTACTTACATCAGGCCTATTACCCTGGCAGCCTGTACGATCCCAATGAAACCACCGGTGTCACGGACTATTCCAATTGCATCAAATTTGTCGTGAGATCGCTCAGCACATAAACCACGTTTCCCAATTCCTTTGAGAGACAACAAATAACAACGTAAATTTCAAATCGATAAGACAGTTTGATCACAAAGTTGATTACCGAGTTTCTTACCTAAGTAGTTGTTGTGCACGAAAATACTGCAATGAAAATGTAGATACATTAGCAACCAATTCATTGTAAAGAAAACCTTCAAAATAATAGTAATTATTACTCGGTCATGGCGACGACCATGTGGTATGCTTCGGGCGGAAAGTCTTTGCGTTGGCTCATCTTGAACCAATATTTCTCCATTGCGTCAAATGCATGGGGCGGATTGGTCGCCTCTTTTCGCAGGTGCGGGTTCGCATCTCCATCCTTATTAAGATAAAAGAAGATTTGTTGAAAATTTATCGAAGCTTCGTGGTCTCAACAATATTAATTAATCCCTAACTTACGCGTCCAATGATTATCCCAGCGATACGGATTCTTACTTTGGGATTACTGAACTGCCTGAATCGCAAATCGACGGCGTTCCAAAATGCTAGCTGATATATAATCTCGTCGCAATAATCAAGATCGTTGTCTCTGTGGAAAAAATTGTCCATTTTCTTCTCAATTCCATCGATTGACGTTGTAATGACTACGTTAAAAGTACCAGAATGAAGCTTCACTCACGAGGTCTTCCAACTTCTGAAGTCCGTCTCGATTAACACTGACGGATAAATAATTTCCCGATCCGAGCCCTTAATTCCGAAAGCATCGCTCCTGTTGCTAGAAGCTTCGCGAATCTGTCTTTCCAACCCTGAAAAAAAAAAAAAATATTGGTCAAGTTTCGGCGATGAATTGATATTAAGTGGCAAATAATTCATCGTACGTCTTATTTTTTCTTCTTCAGCTTCACTATTTTGTCTGAGATTCACTTCCTTTCAGCAACGAACAAATATGCAGGCCACCGACAATCCCGTTCCGAAATTATGCAGAGCAAACAATCAAAATTAGTCCTACATTTTGTGCCGATCGATTAATTTCAAGATGACGATAGCGTTGCCGACTTACAAAGGACCGACTTCCGCGTTTCGTTTTGTTCGCTGCGACCATGTAATACGAAAAATCTGTGTGACTGGCGTAAAATCTGGATACCGCTATTCCCACGATCTGGCGATTGTAAAAAGTGCATTGAGTCAATGACGTCGGGTTGTGCACAAGTTACACCGTGAAGTATATCGCTTCGAGTAGAAACTTACCCCTTGCCGCATCTTCTTGTATTCGACTGTTCCATCGGGCTTTGTGAATGCAAGCCATACCGGTGTGTTCGCCCCAGCCAATAGTCCGTCCGACGGGTTCAATAATTCATCAATATTTTTGCCGTAAGTGGAGAATTGCTTTCGAAAAATCTGATCCGAGCGCTTGTACCTCACCGTTGTTACATCGTCTTCCGGCCCTGAAAAAATTGATCGAATCGAACACTAAAAATCGATACGATAAACGATCTCGAGTTTTGTCAAAGTTCTCACTTTCATCGTCCGTCGTGCGAAAAATATCGGTTGTATCGTCATCGGTCATTCGCTCGTGGATCTACAAACGTGAAAGCATATAGTTTAATTTATTGTTACTCCAATTGGACGAAGCCATGGATTGGACGGGTTAGATGAATAATTTATGGTTTTACTTTTGAACATTGCGCGGACGCTGCCGCGAGCAGAACAACGACACCGAAGGTACGAATTGTTCCGTACGCGTTCATTACTGATCGGCTCTGAGTAAAATAATTAAGAGCTACGACTTTTTGCGCACCATGCGACGCGAATTACTGACTCGTCAAAGGATACTGGTACTTTTTGGAGCCGTGACTATTATATATGTCTCCCCATTTACGGTTCTTTATCATGGAAATTCCAAAGAATCATATAATATACTGTAGAATATACTGTAGAATATACTGTAGAATATACTGTAGAATATACTGCAGAATATACTGTAGAATATATTGTCGTTGCGAAAAAAATTTTTGCGCAGGCTGCAGTATATTCGTAAACACTGATGTGGTCTAGTTTTATTGCTGAATACACGAAGCACTAAATTTTTCCATTCGAGACACCTGTTCCATACTTTGGCCTGATAACCCGTGCAAAAAATTAAAAATTATACATATATATGTGTATATATGAACACATCCGTGATCACGGCGATAAGGTGACGACCTACATAGCAAAAACTTACGTAGGCCCGAGGTCCTCTCCGGGAGATAGGAATAAGAGCGATAATCTTCGCGACACGGGCAGAACGGCCAGGCCCGCGTGTAAATTAACGATATCGAGCGAGAGCGAACAAACAGCACGGAGGGAGTGCGAGCGAGCTACTGAGCGATCGAGTGAGAACAAGACTGAGAGTGTATAGTAACATGTCCAGTATAGAGTGTGAACGAACTCGTCCACATGTCCATATCACTATATCCGTATCACTATATCCATATCACTATATCCGTATCACTATATCCATATCACCATATCCATATCACCATATCCATATCACTATATCCATATCACCATATCCATATCACCATATCCATATCACTATATCCATATCACTATATCCATATCACTATATCCATATCACTATATCCATATCACTATATCCATATCACTATATCCATATCACTATATCCATATCACTATATCCATATGACTATATCCATATGACTATATCCATATGACTATATCCATATGACTATATCCATATCACTATATCCATATCACTATATCCATATGACTATATCCATATCACTATATCCATATCACTATATCCATATCACTATATCCATATCACTATATCCATATCACTATATCCATATCACTATATCCATATCACCATATCCATATCACTATATCCATATCACTATATCCATATCACTATATCCATATCACTATATCCATATCACTATATCCATATCACTATATCCATATCACTATATCCATATCACTATATGGATATTGGAGTAGGAGTTCAATACCAACTATCATCGTTTTGCAACGATTTTGGGATTTACTTTTTTAATCGGGTAAACCGGCTTTATTTGTCCAAACCCACCCAGAAACCAGGAACGCGAAAACACCCAATCGTGTCCCCAGGATACGTTTAATATGTATACCGGTGCTTCTGCGGGTTCGCGCGTTCTTTGCGCATGCACATGAAGGCTCTCCAAAAGACTTAAATTAAACAAAGCTTGGGCAGAAGCGCTAGGGGCCTTAGTATAATCTGTTCTGCCCCCTCTAACGAGACGTAAAATATTGAAGGGGACTTAGAATAATCCACTCCGCCTCCTCTAAAGGTACCTAAAATATTTCAGCCTTGGAGGGGGAGTCAGCTTCACCGAACCGGGCGGGGGGGGGGGGGGGGGGGGGCGGCGGTGTGTAGCATGAAACTGACCATTTTCCTTAACGATATGAGGGAAAAACTGTCGTATGGTGAAGCTGACCGCTTGCACCCGATTCCTAATACGGCGGCGGCGACGGAGTCGAGAATTTTATATATAATAGAGCGATATAGTTATATTGAACGTATTGAGGATGCTCCAAAAACATATCCTCCGGAAATAAACAAATTCACAGTCGGATTACTTCAGTAATTTTCTACGAAAAAAAAAAAAACAAAATTGTCACTAATTAATTTTCGATATTTTTGTGACGTCAATTTTCAAAAATATCATCGATCGGCAGACCAGAGAAACTTTTTTCTTCTTCGTTTCTATTTTTAGTCCAAACTCGTTGGAAGATATTTTACCTATGAAATTATTTAGTTATTTCATAGGTATAAAAGTTTGCTACGAAGTTAGTGCGTTAATGAATTTTATTGAACCCGTTTCACCGGGATGGAGAATCTTAATCCTGTTAACGCCTGGGCACAAGCATTGGCAGCAGCCACAGCCGAATGACCTCGATTTCCGTGAGCAAATGAAGAGGTTGTAAACGCTTGCGGCGCCTTCATCGTTTTCGTGTTTTTTTTTTTTTTTGTGTCTTCTTGCTTTCGGGGTCCGTTCCGACGGGACTTGACCAAATAAGCCCGCGGGTTCGTGTTCAACGGGAAAAAATACGCCGAAATACGTGGCAGTTCATTTTTTAAAAAGAACAAAAATTTCGTCAAAAAATTGCAAGGCTAACTTTCGAGTCCATTGCTCGTGTTTTTCAACGTTCTGAAACTGCCCGATAAAACACTTTTAGATCTTCGTACAAGACCTTATCTTGTGTATTTTTTCCCGTAGAACACCACGAGCACCTCGGATTATCCCTAGCTCCATTGAAAGCCCAGATATCGACCTTCTAAAAGCCCGAAAATCTACGTTTTTCAAAAGTCGCTCAAAGATTGAAAAACCGTTGTTCACTCGATTTTTTTTTCTTTTTTTTTTTCTATATTCAACGTATTTTTTTCTCGCTGAACACGAATATAACAACTATTTTACTCCCAGCCCAATATTTTCCATTTAAATCCAAAAAATACGATTTTTAGTGCATAAAATGGAGACCTTTTTTATTTTCGGCCACTGTCCTAGATTCATACGTCCAGATTTAGTTGTTATACATCCAGTCGACCTCCACTCACTATCCCAAGGTCCAGTCGTCCTAGTCCAATCGATTAGTCTATTACCAAGGATTGGAAACGAAGAGTTTGGCCGTTTTGAAAAAAATGTTGGCCGTGAACAGGGCCATTTGATTTGAAAATTCTTCGCTAAATTTCGATTAAGAAGAAAAAGTACCTCGTTTTTTATATTTCATAAAAGTACTTTAAGTACGGAAATTACTTTGTAGTTAAAGTACTTGCGGTACTTAGTACTTTAAATATTTTTCGGTAATTTGTCCAGCTCTGGTTTGAGTGACGCGTTTGCAACCTTGTATGGAAAGTTAACGGCGATAATGTTTAACGAGGTGCAGCGATACGCCACGTCGTCAGTTTGTTTCTGCGCTTCGCAACGAACTCAAATACACCCGACACGTGTCATCGAAGATGCCATAATTAGAGCTTAGCTGTAAGTGTAAGTAAAGCCGCGGCGAGTGTCCGTGTTCATATCGGACGCACAACTTAATTTTTCTTTTTCTTTTTTTTTTTGCACCTCAGTTAGATCGCTTCTCTTATCGTTGAACTATCGGTCATTAGCGATCTTCAAGTATGAGATTTGTTGGCTATCGGGTTTAAAAAAATATATTCAGGATACAAACTTGAAGTACCAAACAGTTCTGTTTTATTCACGAAGATCTCAAGACAGTAAAATATTACATACTCAAAGTACTTGTTATTCCAGGAATAGTACTTGATGTATCTAGTAGCGAGTACTTAAAGTCGTGGTAGTTAAGTATTCAGGTACTTTTAGTAGTTTGCTCAGCTTCGACGAAAATACAGTCTTCAAGCATACACTGGCATATCCCGTCCACGCATTTCTGCAATAGATTGTCAAATAAATTAACAAAACGATTATTTTAGAAAATTATTGTTAGCGTTAGGATACGTACATGTCCGGGGGCGCACAGTGTGCCCTCGGCAGCGGGGCCCGTCTTTTGACACCAAAATCCACCAGTTATGATTCGCTTATTTGTATAGTAGCATCGCAGTTGCGTGCACATGTTCGGGCTCTAGACATATCATTAACCGATATTATCATTGTCAGCATCAACAATGCTTTTGACACGACAGCAGTGATAAGGAAATATAAAGTCAAGCTCACGTCGCATGCCCAGTCGTAGCCTCGTCCCTGACATTGTTTGTGAGGACCCCAAACATCGCCGGGTAACAGTTTTTGCACCTGATCACCTGAGGGATGGAATTCTGCTGGCTTGTCGTAGCAGTCTACAACACTCAGCCTGAAATATGCCAATAGATATTCGTTACTTGCACTTGCCATATACCGGTCGTTAATCGTGGCAGGAAAATATCTTCATGTTTTACCTCAACCAATACGAAAAGCGCCTTAAGCTACACGGAGACCACTCTAGATTCTTCGGGCCAACCTTTTCTTCGGATTGCATTATGAATCCATTCGAGCTATCGCACTCGTCACCAGAGTTCGTGTCGTATTCCGCACCCAAACTTTGGTGACAAAATTCCGTTGATATATTAATCTCGAAGTTTCGTCTACGTGTATTGAGAATTCAATATTTCACTTACTATTTGCCTAATGCGTGAGTAGCCGGTAAAATCCCATCGAAACCACCGTCATCACGGATAATTGCAATTGAATCAAATCTTTCATTCTCGGTTTTACTACACGTAGTTCGTGCCGCGATTACTTCGAGAAACAACAAAAATCAAGTAAATTGGAAATCGATAGGAGACGTTGATAACAAAATTTACTACCGGGTTTCTTACCTCCTGGCCAGTTTAGTGTATAATACGTATCAACACTATAATAAAAATAAAGATACATTAGCGACGAGTTCCTAATACAAAAATTCTTCAAAATAATAGTTATTGTTACTCGGTCATGATCACGGCAATGTTATATGCTTCGGCCGGAAAGTCCTTGCTTTGACTCATCTTGTACCAATGTTTTCGCGCTTCGTCCCATATCTTGTTCACGTCGACCATGTCGCTTCTTAGATATGGAGTCGCGCTGGCATCCTGTTGAAGGTAAAAAAAAGATCGGTTGAAAATCAATTGCAGCTTTATGATCTTAACTATATCAATTAATCCCTAACTTACCAGTCCAATGATTATCCCAGAAATATGAATTCTTATACCGGGATCGCTGACCTTCCTGAATCGCAAATCGACGGCGTGCCAAAACGCTAACTGATATATAATCTCTTCGGTGTAAAAGAGTTCATCCGGTCTGTGACGAAATTGTCCACTTTCTTCTTAATTCCATGCACTGACGTTCACTATGTTCAAAGTACGACAATGAACTTTCACTCACCTCGTCTTCGCTCCTTTGTAATACGTTTGGACTAATAGTGACGGATAAATAATGTCCTTATCCGTCCGCTTAACTCTCGAGGTATCAGTCCTGTTGCCAGGTCGTGACGCTTTGCGAATCTGTTCTTCCAACTCTGAAAGAAAATATTCGTTAAGTTTCGGCGATCAATTGTATTACGTGGCAAATTATTCATTGTACGTCGTATTCTTTCATTTTCTGTCACCGATGACGATTTCATGATCATATCATCGTGAGCTTCTAGCATAGTTCTACTTGCGTTAGGAACTTCACGTTTACCTCTTATTCTCACTTCCTGAAAACGTCTAGACACTGAATAAAAATTCCGTCCACCGACAGTTCCGTTCTGCAAGTAGAGCAAACAGTGAAAATAACTCCTACAATTTGTGCCGATCAATTAATTTCAAGATGATAATGGTGTTTCAGACTCACTGACGACGGGTTTTCGTCTTTCGCTTGACGGTTCAAAAACGTTGATACCACTATTCCCACAATCTGGCCATTGGGAAAAGTGCATTGAGTCAATGACCTCGGTTTGTACACAATTTACACCGTGAAATATACCGCCTACAGTAGAAACTCACCCCTTCCCTCATCTTCCTGTATTCGAGTGTTCCATCGGGCGTCGTGAATGCGAGCCATACCGGTGTATTCGCTCCGATCAATTGTCCATCCGGCGGGTTCAAATACGCATCAATTGTTTTGCCGTGATCGGTGAATTTTACTGTCGAACATTGCACGAATCCTGCAGCGAGCAAAACAACTAGACCAAAGGTACGAATTATTCTGTACGCATTCATGACTGAATGGCTCCGAATAAAATAATTAAGTGCTATAACTTTTTGTGCACTATGAAATACATATATTTGTCGACTTATCAGATGATACTAGCTCTTCACCGAGCACTGGCTATTATATATGTCTCCCCATTAACGTCTATTTGTCTTTATCCTTTCAAAGAACTCTAAAATACGTAATGATAAAACGCAAAGCGGTTTGAAGGCCACACGACATTGGTAAACACATTTGAGATATAGTTTTACTGTAGAATACAGAAGCACGTCCTCTATTCGAGACAGGTGTTCCATATTTCGAGCAGATAATACGTGTAAAATAGAATATTTACATATGTAAGCGTCGAAAATTATAGCCTCTGATACTACCGGTAACTTAACCGGACAGCAGTGTAAACGGGTGATTGGCGAACGGGAGTCGTCGGGGAGTACGAGAGCGAGAACGAGAGAGAAAAAGGGGAGTGTGTGTGAAGCTCGGAAAGCGGCGTGGTTGCGTGACGAGCGGTGTAAGTTATGGTTGTAGCCATATTAGAAAGTAGTTATTCCTAGAAAAGTAAAACGAACGGCTACGGCCGAGATAAACCGAAAAACCATCAAGAGAATAGTCGAAAACAAAAGGACTATTAACCGCTCATATTAATATTTACGTTTAATAAACAAACTGATTAACGTGATCGACCGATTAACGAGTACGTTTTTAATTTGTGGCCTCTCCAATCCCGCGCGATCGTGACACGCCGACTCCGGCATCCTAAATCATCTTGACCATAGAAATAATCTTCTTACACATATATATCTTTCTATTATATAAACGATTTTGCCGCCATCGCAGTCGCTGTTGTGTCAATAATCGGGGGGTCAGTAATGGGGTTAGAGGGGGAATAGCGTCGATGGGAGTCAATAATAGGGTCAGATGGGTCAATAATGGGGTCAAAGGGGGTTAATAGTAGAGGTGTGAAATTGGTTACTAGCTGGACCGTAATAGTGGGGCTTACAATTATAAGGGCATATGTATTTTATTCGAAGAATAAGGGCTTAAAGGACTTAAAGGGGTTAAGATCATAAAGCGGTGCGGACGCGCAAAGCGCGCGTCTCACCAGTTCCACTACTATATGTGTATATGTGTATGCTAAACACACTCGCGTCACGCTGCGCTCAGGTGATGATCTAATAATTTCCGTAGCCGAAATTTATGTACACACAAGCGCCTTTCTGAGAAATCAAAATTGGAGCGCCAGTATTCGTGGCACGAGCGTAAAGATTCGTAACGGGTTTGCATGCTAATTAGTGCTATTGAACGAGAGGGAACAAACAGTACGGAGAGAGCGCCAGCGAGTTATCGAGGGATCGAGCGATCGAGCGAGAACGAGGCTGTGAGTGAAGAGCGTATGGACGAGTATCCGATATGGATACCGGAGTACAAGTTCAATAACCTTATGATCGGTTTGAAACGATTTCGGGATTGATTGTGTTGCGGAAATAAAACGGCTTTATTTGACCGAACCCATCCCTGACTCCACGATCGCGACGACACTCAATTTATCCCCAGGACACGTTTCACCTGTATAATAGCTCTTCCGATGGCTCACGCGCGTTTCGCGCACTATACGGACAGAATTTTTGTAGGACCGGCTAACATAAAGATGTGGGAAACGTTCCCATACAATATGGTAAATTGAGAATATTCGACCAATCTGGCAATGTTTGCCATACTGTACATGGAAAATGATTTATTCACGTCTACAATACAGTATGGGAACTATCGCCACACTCATGGGAATCAGCTATCAACACTATAACTGGCGCTAAAACACAGTATATCAAGTATACCCGACAGTGTGCCGGCAATTGTTACACTTGCTTAATGTGCACGGCTATAATGTCGAGTAATAAGCACCACAGGAATGAGCGGTGCTCATTATTTAATTAACCGATTCGCTTTATTGCGAGCGATTATTATTCATTAAAATAAATGCGGAGAAATAATGGATTACAAAATGACATTAGTTCATTTTTCTGGTAGCCAAAATGAATTCGCTCGTATAATCTACAAGAATGCTGTCTAGATTTTTCTGGCCAACCTTTTCTATTATACATCGAATCAAGTATATCGAATTGGCGATTGCGACTCGTGTGATTGCATCCCTCGCTTCGCTCGGACCTCAAACCTGACACTCGTCGCAATCGCCAACTTTCGACCCTTGTTGCACCATGTACTATTCCCCGAACGGACAGACGCCACGTAAATATTGCACCGCAAACACACGTCTCGCCACTAATTCTTAGGGGCGCGTCAGACTGCAGTTCGAAGATCAAGGTGCTGATTAAAAAAAAAAAAAACGTTTCTGTGGTGGATCTCAAGATAGTGTCACAAAGACACCGTCGGATCGGATGCTCGTGGTGAAAATTTTATTCGGACGAAGTTTCCAGGTGAAACGACGCGTAGAATGGCTGAAATTCCAATACTTTTTCCATCCGTTCGAGTAACGCGTTTGCGACCTTGTACGGAAATTTAACTGTGGTCATGTTTAACGAAGGAAAAAGATATGCCACGAGACACGTCAATTTGTTTCTGCGCTTCGTGACCAAACTCAAACATATCTGGCACGGGTCATCGAACATACCGTACTTATAGCTCAGCAGCAAGTGTAAGTAAAACCACGCCAAAAATGCGTGTGGCACGATTACGTGTTCATATCGGAGTATGACGAAGGTTTTCTTTTTTGCCGGTCGGTTATCTTCTCTTATCGTTAAACTAGCGGTTATTAGCGATTTCGAGTCGAAGACTTGTTGAATCTAGAGTTAATTTTTTAATATTTTCACTTCAAATGCGAATTTTGACAAGAACTTTTTATGAAATATGATTTCTGAAATTTTATTCCATATCGGGCACGCAGATTTGGACTCCAATTTTATCCTAAATAGGAAATGAAATTGTCACTCAAATTTGAGTTTAGGCTACGAATTCGGCTTACCGCCTAATCTTGTGGTTCGACAATGCTGCGACTACTTTGTCCTTTTAATTATTGACAATACCCTCGAGTACGGTCGTCGTGTTTTTCTTTCGATTTTACCTCAAAAGCTGCCAAGAAGATCGCAAGAATGTTTTCTTGAGATCTAGTCAACGAATTAAAGCGACGAGTTCTGCGTAGCGTCTCTGTAATTCTCCGGGCTTACGAAGATCTTCGATCGCGTCGCCGTACTCTTCCATCGATCTTGACTGCACACCGAAGGAAATGTGATACCGATCTTAACGTCTTGGGCGGAGATTCTTAATGCCTTTGGTCAGGGATGCCTAAGGATTATATCGGTTAATAAGGGTGGTTAACTTCGCAGCTTTTCCTCTCGCAACCGCCGATATATCCCTTGACGCCTTTAATTTGCAGCAATTACCGGTCCAAAGAACGACGAAGCGACGTAAAATCTATCGTGATCTAAGATCTTCACGAAATTATCGTGCTCTTCATCTGCTCGTTGGATCTGTAGGATTTTGTTCACCTCGAAAGAATGGAACTACTGACAGTTGAGCCATCTAGCGATCGTTTGATCGTCACCAGAGATCATCATAAAAGCTCGATCGGTAGTGAAGATCTCCGCTTGGCGGCTCTTCACTGAGATCACTGAATACCCTGTGAGGGTTCATTATTGTTCCAAGGTTCAAATGAGAACCCTACCTGTCCCCTCGCGACTATAGCCAGGTAAAACTGTTATGCCGACAGTAGGTATCGTATCAACGAGGAATTAATACCGTACATAGTTTAAACGTAAAAAAAATGTAAGCATAACACATTTGTTTCAATAATCGGAATCAGAATATGCTCTGAAAGCAAATCGGAAACCTAAAGATTGTATTTATGTCGGTAACGAAGGTCAATAAAAAAAAACAACATGCTTTCATCACAAATAAACAAGTGATTAATCCACGAATGAAACAAATAAATTGTTTAATCATTGATTTTTTTTTTTTTTCATTGGATATTAGTAGAAATGAAATGCAACAACAGGGAAGAACGGATAAAAGGTTGCATGTGCTGTAGGAAATTATTTCGAGAGTTCTGTTCGAAATGCTTCACTTTTGGCATGTTGCCCCAGCGCTGTGAGATCGAAACGTCGACGGTCACCAACCCCGCGCCAGCGTGCGTCGAGGGGATGGTCGGAGTGCGACGGCCGCGAGAGTACGGCAGCATCCCCGCGCACCGGATGCGATGGGGTACATGGCCGGTGGTAACGCGAACAGCGGAGAACGTGAACTCGCAGGATGAGAGTCCTTGGCGCGGGTCTTTAACCGGAGGCCAGACGGCGCGACGACGCGCAAGCCTATATCCCTAGATCGCACCGAGCGGACAAACATTCTCTCGGCTGAAACTGACAGACGTAACAGTTGCGGATGTACATTAACTCATTTGTCACGGTTGTAAGCCAATCCTCTGTGACGTCGGGGTCGTTTTGTTTGGTTTGTTTACATCAATGCTATTGAGCTTCGTACTGTTACATCGTAGTCCTCGTATGTTCTAACTGTTTCATCATCATGTCAGTTAATCTTCATGCCGTTATCATCTTAGTACCATTTGATCTTCATGATGTTTCCATCTTCGAACCATTTGATCTTCATGATGTTGCCATCTGCGAACCATTTGATTTTCATGCTGTTGACATCTGTGGACAATTTGATTTTCGTGCTGTTATTAACATCTTCGGCCTATTTGATTTTCATACTGTTATCATCTTTGTACCACTTGATCTTCATGTCGTTACTACTATCTTAGAACCATTTGATCTTCATGCTGTTACCATCTTTGGACCATTTGATCTTTATGCTATTGCAATCTTCGAACCATTTGATCTTCATGCTGGATCTTCGGATCATTTAATCTTGATGGTATTTCCATCTTTGTATCATATGATCTCCATGCCCATACCATTCGGTTTTCCACAAAATCGGTTCCTTTTACCTCCTTACGCAAATCCACCCAAAGGAACTCTGTTAGAAGTTCCCCCCTGCAGGGTTATCTGAAACGCGTTTCCCGAATCTTATTGAAGATTGTCTCTCTCACACACGGCAAATCTTGCTCCGAGCCTCAACACCTGATTCATGCCGCTGCTGCGAATCCATTTGGGCAAGGCCAGCCTTAATCCTCACCCTTCCAATGCATACGGAATCAGAAGTAAACAAGCCTGCTTCATGAGCACGAGATTACCCATGACGGCAACTCGGGCAACCTACTTTCGGGACTACGACGATGAATTACGTGCATACATAGTTACACAGTGTCTTCATCCGTGAATGTCGAATCGTAAATACACTCTCGAATGCGGCGACAACTACGGCCCGTGGAGACACAAAACTCGCTCTATATCGCCCACCACTTCGGGGTGAACAACCCCTAGAGCGCTCCGATAGATCGATTCTCATTCCCCCAGCGCAGTTTCCCTCGTTCCCGGTTACTGCTGCTGCTGCTGCTTCTGCTTCTGCTTCTGCTTCTGGTCCTCCGCTGGCTCTGTCTTCCAACCCTCTCTCACCGTCCTCTTTTTCCCGCGATGCAGCCAGGCCGTCCGATGTCAAACCGCCGTACTCTCCTCTCCCAACCCTCCCTCATGAATTCCCTCGGATCTATCTGGGCCTCGACGGACTCTTCCGCGAATACCCTTCGAATTTTCTCTGCGATATCTGACCACAATCAGCCGGGAAAAATGCCTTTTTCTGGATGTCCGACATCAAAATTGAACATAAAGTGTATTCAATGCATTAAAAAAAAACGTAGATCTGTTCTTCGTCAATATTTTTTATTTTCATTCTCGAGAGACTTCCAACTGCAAATTTGTGAAAATCGATTGTGCCGAACCATCTTCGGTCAAAATAAAAATACGAACATTATTTTCCTTTTTTTCCAGAGAACTTCTCTCGATACTTGTAGAATCTAAAAAAAAAAATGGTTAGGCGAAATGTTGTCTTTACACGCCGCGAAGGCTCGAGAAAGGATGAAATTGGCTCTTGGACGCTTTTTAGCCTTGTTTCACCCTCATTCCTTGACCGTGGACATCTTGTTTTTGGTCATTGAGTTTAACTCCACTCTCTCGTGCCATCGTCCGATTCCAGCACATCCCCCAGTCAGCAACACGCGCGGCATCGGAGCCATCGGAGGCAGCAGAAGCAGCAGCAGCACCGACCAAGCGTGTACATATAGAACACCGGCGAGGCGGCGGGCGGGGATCAATACCGAGCGTAAAAGGAGGCAAGGCAGTAGAAACGGCCAGCCAGCGGAGATAGAGCCAGCTAGCGAGGTTAGTGTATATCGGTACGTTACACGCGCGCGCTCGTTGGGGAACCGAGAGAGCTTCGGAAACCACCACCTTTCAACAATCCCCCGAAGCAGTACTTTCGCGCCGCGGATACGCGTCGCACGCTCTCTTAGAACGCCTATCCGCCGCGGCCGTTCCGCGACGCGCTCTTCTATCTTTAACGGAACCGAACTATCGTAGTGCTCTTTCTCTGGGTGAAAAAAAAAAAAAAAAAAAAAAAAATTGAAATAATGTTTCCACTTGTGTTTTCCGACTGAGATCGCTATCTGAAATCGTTCCTATAGGTAAAAACAAAAAGTTCACTTACCGTCTATCGTTGCTATAAAAGAATCCGACGAGCTGTCGCTGAGAGTATCGATATGGATTTCAAAAACAAGTCGGGTAGATTGACAAGTTGAGTGGCAGGGGTCGACAAAAATATTGTTTTGCCGTCCATTCGTGTCGGTTTTGATTTTTACATCCGGGCGCTGAAGCATCCCTTCACCTGCGATATCATGAATATTTAGATTTTCATTTTTAGATCTCCGTGTCTTGTTTTTAATCTTCTTAATTTGAAGATCATTTTTAGGACCATGAACAAATGCTCTCCGAATTTCTTCTCCATTTCCCTTATGTTTGGTAAAAGTGAAGGTAAAAAAACATTTACTTGAGGATAATGACAATTGTTTTTCTGTTCATTCGTGTCAGATTTAATTTTTACACTCGGCTGCCTTCCTTCAGCTATCATATCATGAATATAGAAATTTTCATTTTTAGACCTCTATATTTTGTTTTTTATTATTGTAATATAAAAATAATCTTTTATTATTTTCTTTTCAATTTTCCTGATTGTTGGTAAACGAAAAGGTAAAAAAAAAAAATTATACAGTAATGATTTGTAAATCAGATAAAGCTGTTGTTTTAGTGGTTTTCGAGGGAATTTTTGTTTGGTACTTTGTTCGGTGATGATGGACTTGTGAAAGGTTGAGAGATCGACATGCTATCTGTTGCTTGAAATCGGCTGCTTACACGTTTCTTGACGACCGCATTTGCCGCGGGACGCCGGACCAACCATTTACCTTTACTACTTGATTGCGTTGCCGCCGGTCGGCGTTCACTCACCTCTTTCTCCGTCACACCCTCCCTGTCCTTCGCAGGACAGACGAACCGACATTTCTCGAGTGTCGTGTCGTCAGCTAGCCGACATATTTTTCCCGAGTGCCCCGGGGATATGAACGACATTCTTTCGATAAGCGGCTTTCTTCGCCATCGATGCGTCAATCTCCGATCTACCATCCTGTGTTCTCTCATGAACCTCCTCGAACTATCGAAATCCTAAGCTTTTCGTCGAATCCGCAAAAAATTTTTATGATGACATAAATACATTGATAGTCTCGTACAAAAATGTATGCACACACTTATAGAAATAAATGCCTCTGTAAAAATGTCACGATCCAAGGTACCAATCTATCGTCGGTGACTAAAAATTACATACTATTTACTCTACGGTTTACATAATCGTCGGTGATCGATCAAAATTATCCTCCATCGTAATTTTCGCTCCTGTAATTTCTTTCTCAATTAATAATCGTAACTTTCTCTCCTTGCTAAAAAAAAAATATATGCATATATATTAATTTTTTTCGCGCAGTACGATTCCAATTTTTCGTCTCCTGATGTCGGTGAATTTCAATGTTTGATTTGTTGAGTTTCAAAAAAATTACTTTTCATTTCATTTAATTCCTCGGATTGTACGTCGTTTAAGACGAAAAATCGGAATCTTTGCAAAAAAAAAAAATTCAGTTGAAAATTTCAATCAACTTTCTTCGGTTACCGTAAAGTTTCAAGAAAGGTGTAAAAATTTATATTTCGGTACAATTTTCGTGGTCTCCTTCGACGTCCTCGAGGCGATGAAGGTCGAGTGGCCGAAAAGCGAATGCGCGAACTCGGGCGCTCATCGCACAGCCGGCGGC
This sequence comes from Amblyjoppa proteus, assembly GCA_963922035.1. Taxonomy (NCBI): domain Eukaryota; kingdom Metazoa; phylum Arthropoda; class Insecta; order Hymenoptera; family Ichneumonidae; genus Amblyjoppa; species Amblyjoppa proteus. Next base: position 31,005,260 of record OY998230.1, on the reverse strand, counting down.
CGAGTGTCGGTTCCCATACGGACGAGTACTCTTCCTAATTGGCTTCCGGCACAAATGTATGCAAGCGGCTCGTTTACGAATTATCGTCAAGATTCAGCCAGAGCGGAAACAATGCCTCGTTTATTAACTCAACCACTTCGAATTTATTAAACGGCGGTGTAATTAACCGGGCCAATTAAAACCGAGGTTATAACTGTCCGCGTGCATTCGCTACTTTTTCAACAACAATCTAAACGCCATTAATACAAAAAAAAAAAATATTATCCATATTATTATTTTGCCCTAAGCAAATTGACCGCTGTTTACGGTTGTTGACAAAAATGTTTTTTGTCATCGGCAAAGTAATTTTCTCACTGTCACGACAGACAGAAATAATTTCTGCTGTGCGTGCATATTTTTATTTATGCATTTTTTTATATATATATTTTTTTATTTATGCATTTTTTATATGCAATTTTTTTCTGTGATATTTCAGTCACGATCGGTAATTAAATTTTATATTCTTATCCTTTTTTTTTCAGATGCGATGTCCCGAGAACGATCGTCCGAGCAACGATGAACAAATCTAACGAGCTTTAAGCTGTCGGGACAGTGCGCTTTAAAGGCTCGTATCGCCTCTCAACGAGCTTCTCGTTCCTCTTCTCCCTTTTCCCTTATTTCCTTTCTGTCAATCTCGATAACACTTTTTCCTCCGCGGATGCGCGCCATGAAAGCCGCGTGACTTCCCGACACTCTCGCCGGCGTGAGAAGAGGATAAAACCGCACCTCGGCAAGCAACACGAGTCTTCCTGGCGCGTTACTGAGCAAGCGGAACCATCAGAGGGTGAGTACGGAAATTGATTTAAAAAAATATGTATGAAAATAGTTCGTGTTCTAAAAAAAAAAAAAAAAAATGTATTTTTTTAGCGCCGCACTGAAATGCACATGAGAGATTTTTATCCGTTCGATCTCGATTATAGATAAAAAAAATTCCGTTCGCATAAAGCTTGTGGATAAACTTTTGTGAAGAAGAGATTTTACGATGCCAATTTCCGACTTATCTTGCTCGCGTTCTCTCACAGTCGAAATTGACCAAACCTCGAGCTTAAAACAGTCTCAATATTAACGACATTTTTGGAGCAAAAAATCTTCAAAAATTCGTGGAGCTGCTTTCAATTATACTTTCTTCGATGGAACCGGAAACAATTGATTTCGAACCATCCACATTCTAGCAATTAACAAAAAGGAAATTGCTTAATTTTTTTCACGCAAAATACGATCGTGCCTCAATTCTTGGTTAAATTTGATTTTATTTCTACGCATAAAAAATCTCCGAATCATTTCTGTAAGAAACGTCAGTCGAAGGCAAAAGCAATCGCCCCCAATCGTCGATTCGAGTCCTTCCTCCCGGGGGTGGAAGGTCGTTTCGATGTCATGTCCGAAAGCTCCATTGTAGATCCTCCCATCACACTGTACGACAAATCCGTTCGTCTCTGCAGTTCCGCGGCTGGATTTCCTCTGCGTGCAGAGGGTAATTTCCAGTCTCATCGTTCGAGATTCAACCTGACGGTCGCGCGCTGAATCGAAAGCAGCCTCGTCCAATTAAAGCATTCAATTAGGAATGGTCGACAGCCGCTTTTGTATCCTCCCCAGGGATGGGATCGTCATTCCGTACAAGCACAAAGTAAAGTATAAAGGGGTAACACATTTTTTTTTTTTTTAATGGATGATTTGTGTTCTCAGGAATGTGTCTTGAATTTTTTTCAAAGATTTCGTCAAAATTAAATTTTGTTCGTATTCAAATTGTTCGATTGAAATCGTCCAATTAAGAAATTCAATTAGGAATCGTTGACAGTCGCTTTTGCATCCTCCCCAGACGCAGAATCATCGTTCCGTACAAAAACTAAGTGCAAAGGGTTAAAAAAAAAACTCTCTTAAATCATGGACAATTTTTTCTCAGGAATGTGTTTTAAATTTTTTCAAAGATTTCGTAAAAATAAAATTTTGGTCATATTGAAATTATTCGATTCAAAGTGTCCAATTAAAGAATTGAATTAGGGACGATCCACAGTCGCTTTCGTATCCTCTCCAGGGGAAGGATCGCAATTTCGTGCAAACATAAAGTAAAGTGTAAAGGTTTGAAAAGATGTTAAAAAAAAAAAAATAAAGATCTTTTTTTCTCAAGAAGATGTCTTAAAGTGTTCTAAAGATTTCGTCAAAAGAAAGTTTTGTTCATATTGAAATTGTTCGGAGCAGCATAAGCGAAGGGTTAAATTTTTTTTTTTTTTCCTTATCGAAGTCGTTTTTTCGAGGTATGTTGCGGTGTGCCTGCGAGATTCAGTCACGTTCTCGCCGACCGCGCCTTCTCTTTCTCTCACTTTTCCACCTCGCATTTTTGTCCCGTGATTGTTATTGCAGCGTATCTCCAGCGTCTCTGGAACTGCATAGATAATCGGACCGTCGATAATCTTCTAGATCCTCCAGCGGAAATGTGCACGTAACGTACGTGACTGTCGCGTTTACGTGAGGGCATTTTAGTAGCGGTATACATTTACATCATTACTATGATTATTGTGTACACCAACGAGGCCACCTGCTGGCTCACCGTTGGATTTTTTTCAGATCCGTATATGTACATATATGTATACATTCGTCACTTAGACACCCCTTATCGTGTCCATTTATCTGCGGGTGCCGGTTTACAGGCGGAACGACAATAGTACCTCAATGAAATATCAGTTACCGAGTAATCCCGTTGCGTAATGGATAGATATGATTTTTTTTTACAAACATTCGATAGTCATTATCGGATCGTTCGATCTTATCATTTTACTCCTGCGTAAAAATACTTAAATGCTTTGGCGAAAAAGCCAAAGCTCAAACTTCTTATCGTACTTCATTTTTAACGTAAACTCCATTTTGAAGTTCATCTTTCGCTTCCGTTCAATCTCCGATCGGTTTGTTCTTACATCAAAGATCAAAGATCGGTTCAAATTACATTCCGTGATTCGATTGAAGCTCAAACTTCAGTTCGAACTTAGTTTTCTGCTCCGTTCAACTCCCACCAATATCTAAGCTCGAACGTGAATGGAAGTTCCGATTCGCGCGTTATTCGAAACCCAAACTTCACTCTGAACATCATTACACGCCCCAGTTCGTGGTCGTTCTTATGTCTAAGATCAATTATCAATTCAAACACAATTCCGACCTAATTCTAAGTTAACCATCGGTTCAATTACATTCCATGCTTCAATCGAAGCTCAAACTTGACTTTGAACTTAATTAGCTGCTTCAGTTGAAGCTCCGTTTGAACATCAACTCAAACTACATTTCATGCTTCACTTGAAGCTCAAACTTCAATTCGAACTGCTTTGCCTGCTCCGTTCAACTCGTACCAATGTCTAAGCTCGAACATGGATGGAAGCTCCGATTCGCGCTTCATTCGAAACTCCAACTTCGCGTCTGAACATCGTTACACGCTCCAGTTCGTGCTCGTACTTATGTCCAAGCCAGATTATCAATTCAAACACAATTCCGACCTCATTCTAAGTTGACCATCGGTTCAAATTACATTCCACGCTTCAACCGAAGCTCAAACTTGACTTTGAACTTAATTTGCTGCTTCAGTTGAAGCTCCGTTCGAGCATCAACTCAAACTACATTTCGTGGTTCACATGAAGTTCAAACTTCAGTCCAAACTTAGTTTCCTGTTCCGTCCAGCTCGCACCTATATTCAAGCTCGACCATGAACGGAAGCTCCATTTCACGCTTCACACGAAGCTTGAACTTCACTCCGAACTTCGTTACACGCTACGCTTCGTGCTGGTACGAAGCTCGACGACCAGTTCAAAAACCTTTTAGTCCGACGATATATAACGACGATCGCAATTTCAAAGAAAAAAAAAAAAGAAAAAAATGTCTCGAAATATTTCGACTGCATTGACGCGAGACTGTCGACGTGTGCGAGAAATAGGTGAGCAGGTCGATTGATTTTAGAATAACGCTTATATAGCCGACCTTGTCGGTCAGCAGGTGTGTCCGTTGCATGCTTCCATCGTCTACGTCGTCGTTGTCATCGCGCTGCTGCCGCGCCGCGTCGAAACTCTATAAGTCGGCTTAACTTCCTCGCCTCTATTACCTACATGCGGCTTCGGTACGCCGCCTCTACACATCGTTCTCCACTTGGAACATACCCGACCGGCACTCCGCTCGCACAACTCCCGCACATTTTATCTGTACATCGATCGATTACAGCCCCGATGTGCTATATCATTTCTCGATTCAGTCCACCGTCCAGCCAGTGGCCTATAGAAATGATATGAAAAAAAAAAAAAAAAAAAAAGAATCGGCTCGAGACCTCGATAGCCGCAAAGTGGAGACATCGGCGATGGACGACATTCTTATCGGTAGACATAATAGCGGAACTATCGCGACGAACCGAAACTGATAAGAAATCCCAAAGGTGATTTCGATTTTGTAACACAATAAGAAATTCCGTCGTTCCCTCGATTCGGGAAATAATCGACATGGCAATCGGACTGATAAAAAAAAACACATCTTTGGCGTTTTTACCAAATGACGCTGCCTTTTGTTTGGCAGTCCTAATTGCTTTTACGGGGTGTTTCGAAAGACTTTTTACGAGCGACACGTGCAGATAAGACATCAGATTTTTGGGGAATCACGCCGGGAAGAAATTACTTTCGGGATCATTAAAAGACAAATATTATCACAGAATGCTAATTGCTTTCGACAATAAAAAAAGTCACTGCGCGCGGTGAGGGATTCGGGTTACTTGGACTGACGCGTAATCACTACCGCGGTGTGACGTCCGCGGTGTTAACGTAAATTTCTTTTTTTTTTTCTGCGAAAAAAATCCGTTAAGCCATGTGTAAAGTGTAAATGTTTTTGGTCCCATTTTCCGAAACTGATTCTGTCACACTGTTCGCAGTTCGTTTCGTTCGTTAACAGATGCTCCGCGAAATGCCATGCTTCAGTTCGAAAAAGTTCACATTTTCAATCTTTAATACTAAAATATTTTTTATTTGGCATTAAAGAGGCAAAAGCTGCCATAATTTTTTTTTTATTTTTGTAAAAAAAAAAAAAAAAAAACCTATTCATCTTCATCTCCGAGAGTTCAAATCGTCGTAATAGGCTGGGTGGTTACGTAAATTCGATTTTTCTGTCTGTAAAAAATTCCGCAAAGTGTAAAGTGTAAATATTTTTGGGTTTTGGGTTTGGGATTTTCCAAAATCTAATCCGTAATATTCCTGTTATTGAAAGTTGATTCCATAATTTTTTTTAACATATTCCGCAAAAAAAAAAAGATCTCTGATTAATCTTCCGAGAGTTATTTTCCTTTATTCGCGAACCCTCCTCTATGAGGAAGAATTGTCTGTATTTTCGGCTTCCTCATACAGAAAGCTTCGCGAATAAAGGAAAATTATGAGAAAGCCATAGGACAATTTCAATTTCCAATTGTAATGAGAAAGCGATACGAAAATTTCAATTTTCAAATTTTTTTTTTTCACCATAACAAAGCTTTCTCTGTGAGGAAGGAAAATGGTCGTCCTCCACTCGGCAGTGCAGCGACGGGGGTTCTTCGGTCGCGCCTCACCGGAGCCACTTCCCGTTAGAGCGCCGATGCAAATCCGGCCCGAGACAGGTGTTACAGTCACGATAGCAGAATCGAGAATTAAAGAAGACGAAGAGCATAAACGATTCATAGCCCGAAGCTGCCGCGCAGACAAATTGCTGTTTAGTCCCCACGTACGTACGTGAGTAAAGTGCGTCTTCGGCGTGTCTGCCGGAGGAACGTCCTCATCACTTCTTCGCTCATTCTCTCATGAGTAAATAGCGTTCGCATGGTAATAATTACCGGGTAATCTGGGCCGGTATTAACTAGCTATCACCGGTTCGATGCCGCGCACACCGCTCGTGCACCTCGAGGTGTGTACCGCGTCGGAGATTGTCAGACATTCTTCGAGTCCGCCCGTTCCTGTAGAGTTATCATTATTTTTATCGTTTTATTTTTTTATTAGTTTTTTTATCGCTGGGTCGAAGTCCGAGAAGGGCGTATCGGGCGGGCTGGAAATACATCAGTCGAGCCCTTTACGGTACCGTTGTTCTCATTACGGACGTAGTTGCGCGAGAACTCGAGGTCGGTGAGCCTCAGCCGCAATGCAAATTCTTCGCAATTCCTCAACTCCAACTTTTATCTCGTTTTTTTTTTTCGATTCGCTACAGGATATTATTATTGACTATTGACGATTTTCTATATGGAAACTTGGAGTAGAATCGATCGATCGATCACTACCAGCCTACGAACAAGTGTATATGAGGCATTCTCTGTCAACTCAGTCGCTTTTTTTTTTGACCTACTCAAATTTACCCCATAATAGGCAACCTTTTAGGTTCACTTGAAAGTAGTCTTTGAACATTTTTTTTTCAGATTTTTTAAACTATCCATTTAGAATGTGAGTTTTTTTTTTTCAAAATCATATATCTTGAAAGGGATAAGTCGGGTGAAAAAAAACTAACGACAAAAAAGTTCTCTTTATTCATTAACTATTTAATGCAATATGTGCAATATGTGTTGTATTTTTGTTTGTTTTGCAAAAGCAATTTTTAGCAGAAAAGAATGAAAATTATAGTTTTTCGTGCAATGCGACACCTTCGATTTCTCTGCCAATTTTTCAGGGAATTCGGCGATTTATAAAGAACCTACAAGAAAATTTTCTTTCACGATATATGATTTTGAAAAAAAATAAAATAACTCATATTCGAAATCAATGGTTTAAAAAATCTGAAAAAATTCTCAAAGAGTACTTTCAAAACTAACCTTAAATGTGGCCCATTATGGGATAAATATGAGAAAGTCGAAAAAAAAGTGTCCGAGTTGACAGAGAATGCCTCATATGTGGCGGGGAGGGGGTCGACGATCGTGGAAAACGCTCAGGGAATCAGAATTCATGCAGTTTTGAATTTTTATTTCAGGCTTAAGATCGAACTTTTATTTAAAAAATTATTAAAGTTTTCTTATCACAATATTATTTATTAACGATTAAGTATTGTTAAATTGTTGAAATTAAAAAATAATTAAGAAATATTAATTAATATTTCTTAATTATTAATAAAGAATATTAATTTCTTGAATATTAATTAGGAAATATTAATTTTAGACTTGAGTTTAACATTTTTATCATTTTAGACGCGGCGGCAAAATGAATTTTCTTACAAATTTTTCTCAGCTCCGAATCATCAGTGACTGTTTCGTTTTCGTGTTTTGTTTTTTCTTCGTGGTCTATGTTTCAATTAGGAAAATTATTGAAGGCATCGGCGCGAGGAAAAAGCATGGAAGCGTGGCGGATGTTGAGCGTGAGTTGGGTACATTTGTTGCGGCATCGTCGTTTAGATGGACGCTAATCGATCCGGCCGATTATTCGGCTAAATAGCCTGTTCGGAGTCGCGCAATTATCGACACCGTGTAACTTCCTTTTTTTTCTTCGATTCTCGAGGGATTGTCGAGCCTGCCCATTTGCGTACTGTTACACGCAAAGTGACACAAAATCGGAGTAGAAAAAAACCGTGATTCACGAGAGGCGCGATTATATAAAGCTTTCCTAAGGCTTGACACGGATTCGCAGGGAAGATAACGGGACCCCCCATTCAAGGCAAGTGTGTCACTCCCGCGTGCACCGACTCTTTGGTGATTTTTTTTTTGCTTCTTCGCTGCCACTCGAGCCGTATTCGTGGCTTCTGGCATGGACTGCACGAGCAGGTAACTTTTTTCTAGCTCTTTGAGTGCGAGGAAATTTTAAATATTTTTTTTTCTTTTTCATCATAAAGTCGCTTTGCGAGATTAAAATTTATAAAAATTTATCCCGTCGCTGTTAACGGATAGACCAAAGTACTTTTTCATTCATTTTAGATAATTTTTCGTTGTTAAAAAATTCAAGGTTTTGCACAATATTTCCAATAAAATATTTCAGTTATTCGACATATATTTTCAATAAAATTCAAAATGCTCAGTCGATGTAGTAACAAAAAAAAAAAACCTAAAAAAATGTGTTGTCTTTTTTGCGAATTTTACTTTAGTGAATTTTTTACTCTGGCGAATTTTTGTTTTTTGCTTCTTCACTGCCACTCCAGCCGTATTCGTGGTGGCCGGCGTAGACTGCACGAGTAGGTAACTTCTTTTTGGCTCTTTGAGTACGAACAAATTTTATATGAATTATTTTCTTTTTTTTTTTCTATCATAAAATCGCTTCGCGAGATTAAAATATATAAAAATTTATCTCGTCGCTGTTAATGGATAGACGAAAGTACGTTTTTTTTTATTCATTTTAGATTATTTGTCATAATAAAAAAATGCAAGATTTCACAAAAGTTTCTAATAAAATGTTTCAGATATTAAGCATGTATTTTCGAAAAAAAATTCAAAATACTTTGTCGATATCGTAACAAAAACGTATAAAAATGTGTTGACTTTATTTGGTTGAATTTTTGGACAAAGCTTACCAAGAGGGAATCAATTTTATTAATCTGTATCGAAATAAAAAAAAAAAAACGCTTCGATGAAAACTGCCTAGGGCAAAATAAATTTAAAAATTAATAAAAAATTAATAAATTCCGTCTCGAAACTGGATACGAAATATGATAATTAATCATTTTTAATGACAGATTATAAACTGTATGCGGACACGTATTAATGCGACTCGCGAGAACAGAGCAAACAGCCAGTGGTCTTATCTGCTCACCCCAAGACAATCGCGAAAAGCCTACGATTTCACAAACTTAAGCCGAAAGATATCAGCGGGCATAATTCGAAGCATCAGCTGCCGATGACTAAGTGCCTTTCCGTAGTTCCGTTTGCTTACTTTACCCAGCAAACAGATAAATAATGTTGCCCGAACGATAACATTTGCCTTCGGAATTGTGTAGTGACATGCGTTTATCAAACTGACGGTAAACACAGCGAGTGGTTGAGAGGGAAGGCTAACGATTGAGTGAACTAGAAGGCGTACACGTTCTCCCTAATCAGCCTTCGAGATACACGGAAACTCTCGAGTTTAATGGCCACTTAAACAATATCTCCCTGCAATATTTTTACCGTCCGTCGAGGTCGGGCGAAGTACGACATTAAATACAAATATCGATTTTGGTAAAGCTCTTCAATGAAGCAGAACAAAAATTATTATTCGAAAACTGAAGTTAAAAAAAATTTGGAAAAATTCTCAAACACAAGTATCGACTGACGGAAGATGTCGGAATTTTTTTTTTTTTTATTTCGCCGGTCCGTTCGAGAGATACAGCGCTCGGTAAATGCAACGAGGCAATGAGAGGAAAGGCTAACGATTAAGGGAGCTCGAAGCACGTATGCATTCTCCCTAATCAGCCTTCGAGATACGCGAAAACTCTCCAGTTTAATAACCGCTCGAACAATATTGCTGAAAAATACCCCGGCAATATTTTTTTACAGAGGTCAAACGAGACCGAGCGAAGTCCGAAATTAAATACAAAGCCCGATTTTGGCAAAACTCTTCAAAAAAAAAAAAGAAAATAAAAAATATTATTTGGAAAGTGAAGTTGAAAAAATTGAAAAAAAAATTCTCAAACACAGGTAACGACTGTACGAAGATGCAAAAATTTCTCATTTTTCCGCCGAGCCGTTTCAGGGATGCAGCGCTCTACAGATGGGCGGCGATATAACTGTGCCTCGAAAAGTCAAGTACCTCGCGATATTGTGCTTTTCCTCTTTTTCCCCTCTATTTACATTTCGCCTCAACTTCTTACTCCAACCATTTTACCACGTCGAACCGCATTCTCGTCTAGCTTACCTATTTCCATTTTCCTTCCTCATCAAGGCAATCGTCAATAAATAAAGCAAATAAAACAACAGAAAATCTGAAAATTGCCTTGACATTAATTCGTCGTCTATCGACATGACTAAATGCGCAGTTTCCTCTCCGAGGAGTAACAATAAGTCAACAAACTTTCTCCCGTGGGAAACTTTCCACCCGATGATAAAATATAAGAAAGAAACGTACAAATTACAATAGCACTTTTTTTTTTACCCGAAAACTGACCGAAAGTTTTTCTCTTCTCTATCATCTTCCTCATTTCCCTTTCTGTTTCAAATTTTCGTCGAGAGGAATTTTTTGAAAGAAAATTTGCGCCCGACGACTAAAAGAAAAAATAAAAAAATAATAAAATTGATGAATTATAATTGCACCTTCTTTTACCCAAAAACTGACCGAAAGCTTTTCTCTTCTCTCTCATCTTCCCAGTTTCCGTTTCTGTTTTAAATTATTATTTTATTTTATTTTCTTTTCTTTGGGACTCTTCCCGTTTCTTCCCGGCCCGATGACCGGCGCTCTTATCAACCCGCTATCCGACAATCCCCGCGAACGGGCTCGGCGTGCGTTGCATTCTCGCCGACTGCGTGCATTTTGCCCCGTGGCGTGTACGGCGCGCTTCCGCGCTCTGTGACTAATGACAACTCTCGTCGTACTCGCTGGGTCCGGCCTAATGCTTTCGGTATCTCTGATAGCGTTTTACTCCACGCGGAGCTGACGCGCCGTACACTCGCTCTCGCGTCTCGGAGCTTCTCGAGTGGAGTAAACTGTCGTCGTGAACCGTGTCACTTCACCGCTCGCCGAAGAGCCTTCGAGCTTGTCGATTGTATCGAAGACATCGATAAGTTGTCATTAAAAAAAAATAATAAAAAAAATAAATAAATTTTTTAATTAACATAATTTTTTTCGCGTTTTTGGCTCGAACGAAAAGAAGGTCGGTGCTTGTTATTGCTTTTTTATTTGTCATATCGGTGGCGAGTCGCAGGCCAGATTGCAGGCTGTGTACTTGACCCGTGTGTTCGGTTCGGCCGAGAGTGCGCCGAGTGCATCTGACAGTTGGAGTAGTTTACGATATACGTACCCGCACGCGGTACTCGATCGACTGTTCAATTTATTTTTATCGCTAGTGAAATACGAAGTGAAGTTCGTTTGTTATTATTATTATTTTTATTTATTTTTTTTTTTTTTAGAGAGTTGGTGTTTTGAGGTTCAGAGAGTTTCGATAAAAGTGCAGCGCACGGAATGAACGGACCGAGACACAAGTATGACATTTTTTATTTTTTTATAATGGATTGTTGCATTAAAAATTTGTCGTTTCGACTCCGAGCGAGCTCGAAGGATATTTAATGCAGCTTGGAAATTCAACCTTTATAAATAAGTTTAACTGACCGAAGTTTTATTTATTAAACATTTTTATTTATTTTATTTGCACAATTTGAGCGAAACTCTGATCCGGAGTATAAATTCTATTTTAAAACGGGATTCGAACGCACAAGCGACACAACTGATTATTATTTATTTCCGTTACTTTTGTGTGACAATTATTATTTTTTGTTTACTACACACAATTAATTTTTTTTTTTATCCAATTAATTTTAATTTTAATCCAAGACCGTCTTCGTCGACGGTCTCGGATTAACGTTGTTATTTAAATTTGTACGCAGCAAAACAATATTTAATCTTGAATAAATGACACGGGTGTGTGTCTCCACTTTTTGGCTGACCGGTGCGAGCGATTAATTTCCGGTCGTACGACGAAAGTGTGCACAACTGTGCACATTGCCAATTGGGGAGAATTCGATTGGAGCGGCACGCTCGAGGTAACATCAATTTTCATTCTCAACAAGAACCTCTGGATACATGGATTGATGAACGTCGAAACTCGATAAATATTTCGCAAGAGAAATGGAACGGGAGAGCGGAGAAATACACGTAGATATCGCGAGAAGTGCACGCGGTGCATAGACAGTCGAGCGTTTGAATGAGCGAGAGTTCGATTGATCGCGGGGGTGAGGTGACAGTGATATACGTAATGCTCGAGAGCATACAAACGAGCAACGGTAACACACCTGCTGGTTGCAGGATTTCTCGGTACGAAAATCAAAATCCCGGCAAATGTTATCTGGAATATCGGCAAACTCGTTTTTATCGAACATCGAAGCTTTTGCAATTTTTCTTTAATAAATTTCTTTTCAAGGACAACGCCCAGAAAAATAGAGAGAAAGATTTTTTTTTGGCAATTTTTATTTCTCAAATGATTTTTGCATCAGAATTATGGAAAATTCGCAATACGTGTTGCACATTTTATTTTGCTATTTAAATTGTAATGGCTGCACAATTTCTCGGTGCGAAACTTAAAATCCCGACAAATGTTAGCTGGAAAATTGACAAAATTGTTTTTATCGAACATCGAACCGGCCTCAATGCGAACACTCGGTCGGTGTGATGTTCATTTTAAAGGTCTGATTTATTGATAAATACCGATTCTTAACTGCCACATTACTGTAGAATTCGAAAGACACTTTGACTGTCTCTTGAGAAACGAGTTTTGCACCAGTCTTGTCATATATTTTTATATTTTTATATTTTACATTAAAAATAGCTGTTATAAAAATAGTTTCGGCACAGTGATTGCTGAAATCTTACTTATCTTTTTTTTTTTTTTTTTTTCTGTGAATATGGGTGTCCGCAAAAAACTGCATTTTTCACTCCATCGAAGAAAATACACTTTGATCGACCACTCTGCTTTTTCTCGCAATTTTTCATCCACGTTTTGTAACTCAAATAATTGGATCGACGGAAATCTTTTTTACAAAAAAAAAAAAAAATCAATTTATCGATGAAAAGCATTTTTAGCGGCAACATTACTCTAGAATTCGAGCGACAGTTTAACTATCTCTTGGCAAACGAGTTTCGCACCAGCCTTGTCACATATTTTTATATTTTTACGACCCGCCGAGCCGAGAGAATTTTATTTTATTTTTTCTTAATGTACCCACTTTTGCTCTCCCAATGGAAATGCGCGTTCGAATACGGTAAATTTCTATACGAATGTGCATATATATATATATATATTCTGCGAATGCTTGAGGACATAATACGTCCGAGAATTCGCAAGAGGCAATTTTCCCCGTATTTTTTTATAGGAAATATTCTCATTCGCATTTTATTCACACTCGAGCTCGCTCGCTCGTTCCACTCACGCGACAACCCCGTGAAAACGCTTTGCATAATCGACATTGTGAAAGCTCGTCGTACACTGGAAACGCGTACGGGAGCGACGATTTGCCGAACGAGAGACCGCCGCGTCTCCGAGCTTCGTCGTTGTTGCCGCCTTGGATCGCTTTGCGTCCGAAAATTCATTGGCACGTGAGAGAACTCATTGGAAATAATGTTACGATTATACGAAAATTTCTCCCGTCCAATTCAAAGAATTTTACTTCAACTTCAATGATCACGTGGAGTTTTTTTCCACTCATTTATTATTATTATTTTTTTTTTTTTCATTTGGACACTTGCCACACAGGTTCGACTCGACCGGTTGCAAGAAAAACTTGTTGGTCACTCTGAGCCTTCTGAGTAATGTTGTGCAACCAATTCACCAAACGAACGTATTGCTCGAAGCTTCATTTTTCAATGCGAATTTGTAACCGGACGGAGCACAGCAGGAATGCAATGAAATTCGATTTTTCATATTTTATTTAAAAAAAAAACTTTCGTATATTTTAATTAAAATTTTTCTTATTAATATGGAGCATGTATTAAAAATGTTCTGCTCCAGTTTGAATTTTTTTTTTAATGCCATAATTACTTCAAAACATTAATCTTCATGAACGCGAAAGCATGCTTTCCGAGGATTATGAAAAATCGTAAAAAGAAATTTTTTTTCTTCGTTTACGGCGCAATTTAAAAATATATATATATACGTTAGGTTTTGGCCGGAAAATGAATTATTTTCCGTTATGGTTGCCACCCCGAGTTCTTCACTTCGTGCATACAAATCCCCAGTCCGACCAATAACCGAGAGGATTACATTTTTTTTTTTTTTATTATTCGACCGAGCGCGCTTGCGAGCGACAATAAATTTGCCACGTAACACACGCGTCTCTATCTCTCTCTCTCACGCTTTTATACGCCAGATATATTCATGAACTGTGCCAGTCGTACACGTGAGGTCGGGTATTCGTTGCATTGCGTGTACACATTTGAATAAGAATGTTTCTCGCGGAATCGTTCGGATGAAGTATACATAGTTGCACGACCACGAGGACGCCGCACACCTACGCACGCTCTCAACCCTGGACTTTGTATGCGCCGATCGTCGAGATAATTGCAACAAAAAAAAAAAATAAAAAAACTAAACAAATATTACTAATCATATGGACGTCATTTTTAATCGTCTGTCAGCGATAACATGTCTATCGCTCGTTACGCGTCACGCAGTTTCATGCAAATCGCTCTGGTTCGCATTAATGAATTTCTTCACTAGCAAAATTCGAGCACTTTTCTTTTTTTTTTTCACCGATTTATATTTTTAACACTTGGTTGCTCGCCGAGCGAGTAAAACGCCGCATGTGAACTTTCGCTTTTGTAATGATCTATTCGAGTTAACGCCGTTGACGGCGTTAACTCGAATAGATCATTACAAGATTTCCATACATATTGTGGCGAATTTGAATATCAAACAGGTAATTTTTTTTTTTAATTTTTTCATCTTTCAAGCACATTAGACGTAAAGAATGGATACTGACTAGTCTCAGAAGTGATTACGCGTGTAGGCTTCGGTGGGGAGCGACGACGGTCGATGGCGCTTAAATTATTGCCCACACGGATGAATGAATCTTCGCCCACGCCTCAAGGTTGATGCATTTTCCTATGGTTTCTGGTGTGACCATTAAAAATAATTATACCGCTGCGCTCGGCGATAATATCGAGTGATAGCTACGACGACACCGAGGTTTATTAAACGCGCATAAATCTTCGTGCGTCGATCGATCAGGAGCTGGTTTGGACGTCACAAGTGCAACAGGTTGCGGATCGCGAAGGCGGTCTCGGGAAGACCAAACGGGCGAGTGCATGCGCCGATAATAACGATAATCCTAACAACTACGTGGAACTTTGTAGTACACTCTTATCCGGACGATCAAAGAAACAGCACTCCGAAGCACAATAATGCATTTTTTCAATATTTTGCTTCCAACACTTTTTTTTTTTTTTTTTTTTGCACAAATATATTTACACGGTAAAAGCGATTTGTTTGTAAAAAAAGGTTTTGCCACTGTAAAAAATAGTTTTTTTAGGAAAAGATATTTCCGTCGTAAGAAAATGTTTTTTTAATCAAAAATATATTTCGACCGTAAATAAATGATTTTTCCGCGAAGTCATTCAGAGTTCAAAGGCAAAATGTGATTGCTCTTTACCGCGTAACATTCGTGCTCCGGACGGTTGCATCGGAATTCATTTTATGCGTTATTGTGCGACTCGACCGGAAGTCGATTTATAAAACGCTCGTGTCGGTCGATCGAAAAAATAAAATGAAACTTAACGAGTAATCGCATCGTACAAAAGTTGGTCGGATCGTGTGCGCGCCGAGTTGATAAGTCGATTAGCGCTCGACTCACATTAACGAGTGTGTCAAAGGCAATGAAAGCCGAATGAAAAAGTCCTTGCGGACGAGATGATATTATTTTTCAATTTAAAGTAGACGACAATGCGGCCTGTGCCGTGGCTGTTTGTTAGATAATAAACCAGCGACGGTAGAGAGAGCGTTATGTCTATTTCACTCGCGACTTCCGAGTCGGCGAGGTCGCCGAACACTGGACTCGGGTGTACGACACGGTAATGCCGTGTTGTAGCCGACGACGACGAATGTATAATGTGCACAACGAGGGCGCCTCGGTGACCATTAAACGAGGAATTGTAACTTATTATTCTATCCGGTCTCAAGACCGGATAGAAAGAGAAGAGAGCGCAGCCGCTCGGTCGGTAATAGTAGATCTCTGCACGCAGATGCGGTGAATCAGTGCTCGTCATTTTTGTGTGTTCGTTAGAATCCGGACTGCCACCGCGCATGGAGCAATTGCACGAGGCCTCGAATAATTTCTAAATTAATTGGCTATAGTTCTGTGTTGTCGTCGATGACGATGAAGGTGTACCTAATGTACACAATGAGAGCGTCTCAGTGACTATTAAATGAGAACTTGTCCCTTATTCATACTCTGAAGATCGCATATACAGAGGAGAGAGCGCAGACGGTCGATAACAGTAGATCCCCGCTCGCAGACGCACTTTACGCACGCTGCAGTGTGCGTAAAGTACTTTACGTACGCTTGAGGGTGCGTAAAGTACTTTACGTACGCTTAAGGGTACGTAAAGTAAGATCGGAGCAATTACGCATGCGCCAGGTATTTATAGTACACTTGGCTGTAAAGCGTCATTTAGGACACTCTCACCAGGCACGAAACGTAGCACTTTTCATGCATGAGTTACAAAAATTCAATCGTGAACATTTTTTTTTTTTTTTGTTAAGACACAATAATCTAGGAAGTATAATAAAGTACTGGTGTCGTCGGCGACGACGACGAATGTGTGATGTGCACAACGAGAGCGCCGCAGTGACCATTAAATGAGGACTCGTAACATAACTTATTTATACTCTCAAGACCGGATAGAAAGAGGAGAGCGCAGCATTCAGTCGGTAACAGTAGATCTCTGCACGCCGACCCGTTGAATCACTGCTCGACACTTTTGTGTGGTCGTTAGAATTCGGAATGCCCCCGCGCATGGAGCAATTGCACGAGGCCTCGAATTATTTACAAATAAAACTCAGGAGATCGAGGAACGTGAATGCGCTCGGTCCAGTGAAATTTAGCTTGGATACATTCTGTTAAAAAAAAATTAAATTATGAACATTTATATTATTCCTTCGAACTTCAGTGGAAAATCAAGTTCGGACTTCGGTTCGAGGCAACAACTCGCCCATTGAATTGTTAGAGATTCTGCTCCATGCGTTACAGTGGCGATACGCCGGACTTCCGGAAGAAATTGCGGACAAACCACAAGCTTTAACATATTTACAAATTACGGAGAAAAAGATTTTTATAATTGGCGAGGAGGAGAATTGAAAAATTGCAAAAAAAAATCATCCCTTATTTTTCAGAAAAAAAATCGCTTGCCCATTGAATTGTGAGAGATTCTGCTGCATGCGTTACAATGGCGACGCGCCGGACTTCCGGAAGAAATCGCGAAACAGATAAGGCTAATCGTATCGCAACGCCCACCGACCCAATCCCGAATTCGATACACATATCTCCCAGTGTTCCATCTCCGATTTCGTTAAACGAATTTTCCGTCAACGTTGGAGAAGAGGAAGTTTAACTCGCCAGTTTTGATGAAAATTTGCTCGTCCAATGTCCGTTTTCACGTCTGCCCGTTCGCTGTTCCACAGCCGTGCATATCCTCCGTTTTTCGCCGTCCGTCATCCGCGTTCACTTGCACCGGCGAGCCTTCGATCGACTATGTCTATACATAGAACCGACGGCCACTCCGGATTTGATTCGATTACCTCGAAACAGAGTCAATTACCCGGCATGCGCCGAGGGCAGATCGGCAGGACCGAGGGAAAGATCAAGAGCGGTCCCGCTGCGAAACTATCGGGTCATAACCGGCCGAGTTTATATCGCATTAACATCGAAGCATGGAGCACTCCGAGGCGCCAATCGATAACACAGTGTTCCATCCGTGTCGCGTGTACGTGCCGATTCGATGCCATGAATTAGGCGAGACCATCGGGCGACGGTTGAACGGACGAGCGAAAAGTGGCTGAGGAGACACGTGACGAAATATTTCTTTCTCTTTTTATCGATTGTTGCGAATTGCCCTTCGAACTCTCTTGAAACAATTGAACAAATAAGCCGAGGGCAAGTAATAATTTTAATTAATATTACCTGCGGCTTTAAGAATATTTTCCAATTTTATACCCAATTTTATACCCAATTTTATACCCAAATTGGGTATAAAATTTGGTTTAAAGTTTATACCCAATTTTATACCCAAATTGGGTATAAACCCAATTTTATACCCAATTTTATACCCAATTTTATACCCAATTTTATACCCAATTTTATACCCAATTTTATACCCAATTTTATACCCAATTTTATACCGAATTTTATACCCAATTTTATACCCAATTTTATATCCAATTTTATACCCAATTTTATACCCAATTTTATACCCAATTTTATACCCAATTTTATACCCAATTTTATACCCAATTTTATACCCAATTTTATACCCAATTTTATACCCAATTTTATACCCAATTTTATACCCAATTTTATACCCAATTTTATACCCAATTTTATACCCAATTTTATACCCAATTTTATACCCAATTTTATACCCAATTTTATACCCAATTTTATACCCAATTTTATACCCAATTTTATACCCAATTTTATACCCAATTTTATACCCAATTTTATACCCAATTTTATACCCAATTTTATACCCAATTTTATACCCAATTTTATACCCAATTTTATACCCAATTTTATACCCAATTTTATACCCAATTTTATACCCAATTTTATACCCAATATTGCTTATATCAGTAATTTTTTTCGATTCTTTTTTTATTCTCGATTTTTATAGTTGGTTGTGAATTGCGCTTCGACCTCTCTTGAAACAATTAAACAATAAGCCGAGGGCCAGTCCCCCCCCCCCCTCCCACCTCTTGTGACGGTCATCACGTCGCCGTCGAGCTATTCATTATGTGAAGTCGCGTATGAGCGAAAGAGTACGCGGTATATAAAGTGAGCCACATGTAATAACGCGAAGGTAATCGTTGCTATGATGGTAATTATCCACTTGGCGGCTCGTAATAGTCTTCGTCGTTGTCCCTCGTACGAGGATTGACGCCGTGGACTTGACATTCAGGCAGGTCCAGCACGGCACGTCGAACTTTTATATCAGCGTTTCCCTTTTGCATACGCGTAACGAGCTATGATTGCGACGCTTGTTACACTCGCTCCTAACAATTAACATCTGGGCGGTCGGCGATAGTTAATTGGGCAATCAAAGTTTATGCAACGAGCATTTCAAAACTATGGAATAATTTTTTTTAATTTTACATCTTAAAAATCTTCGCGTGTACCTCAATTTTTATTATATTTACCTATTTTTTATTTTATCGAACGTTATTGCAAGGTAAATTGCGAGCTTGCTTTCGATTAGCAAATGGGAAGCAACCGTGACTCGGTGCTTGCTATTATCATTTCTGAGAGCTCTTTCGTGCCATTCTCACGACAATCCGAACGGCCAAAAAAAAAAAAATTAATAATTTTCCTCGAAACGCATGAATCAATTAATTGTTTCCAATGGTTATTTTTATTTCTTCACCGTCACGTATATTTCTAAGTCAATAGATTTTCATTGTGATTCTCCCATTTTTATTTCGTAAAATAAATAATTTGACAGAGGTCGTCGCTCCAGAAAAAAAATTATGTTACCGACTCGAACTGGCCCTCGGGACCAAGCGAGCTGGCTTATCGTGAATAGCCCCTTCGCTCAATCAGCCCGAAGGGAGAGTCTCAGAGTCGTTCCACGGAGGGTGTCGCAATTGTCATAATTGCCGAGGTGAAATTTAGTGGATTTTTTTCTCTATTTTTTACCTGCCCAACATTTATTTCCTGCCGATGTAGCTACACCGAAGAAAAGATTTGGTAAGATAAAAAAAAAAATTGTCTGAGTCAACCAAATCCGGCGGTTGCCGGTGGCGAGGGAAATATTTAGTTAAGTTGACTAAAAACTTGCGTCAGCATTAAAAAAAAATCATTTCATTGTCCCAACTAAGAATATGGTTGACCGTAAAGAATAGGCAATTATAACAATGAACAAAAAAGTTTGGCCCAACTCAATCTGGAGTTGGGTCCTGGTACTGTTATTTACGTTATTTGTTACTAATTAATTTTATACATGGTTACATAATCTTCGGTATGTTCAATTGTTATAAGTACAATCGTTAGTTATCAATATAACACTATTTTTACAAATAAAAATTCTATATATCGTAGCGGAGCTCGAATCCCGTAACTAACAAATTCTGACGTAGCACCTTACCACCACGCTACAATCGCTTATTGATATGTGCAGTCTTGAATCGGACACATAAGTTGTTCTCCGTCATTAACTTAGACTCAATTGCGATGATTTGACATTGAAATATCGAAACAACATGAAAATTGTTTATTGTGGGTATATTACTTGTGAATGGCTAAATTGACGTCTTCCCAGATTGATATATACGAACAAATCGAATCACTTTTTTTTTTCAAATCAACCCAAAAATACGTTCAAGTCAAAATAATTTACCTTCTGTATGTTGACAGTATATACGATTGAATCGAAAAAAATGTTGTTGATTCAATGCAGTTTTGGTTCACTTCGAACCAACACTGTAGTCACTTGAACTGCTCCACGCAGTTGACACAATCACACCAGTTTTATTGTTTCGACAACGGTGTAGTCTATGCAAATGCGCCAGATTTGATTGAAACCAATTTTCCGTGACCGCAGCTGTGAGGTTGATATTACCAAACCTTTCTTCGATCTAGAATGAATTACTTTCCGATAAGGCGGTAACGTTCGATAGGATTTCTTTTCATCAAATTTTTCCATTAAGCCCTTTGACGTTCCTCTTCGCAATTATCATAATTAGGTCGATGAATTTTGGTGGATTTGATTTTCTCATCGTCTTTTTTTTCAACTCAACATTTATGTCCTGACGATGCATCTAGGATTGATAATTTTCCCACAGGACGGTATCGTTCGGTAGAAATTTTTTTCGCGATCAAATATTTCCATTAAGCTTTTTCCCGCTCCTTTTCGGTATCGCGACCTATTTCATTCCTCGGCGGGTCATTAAATTTTACCTCGAGGATCCGAGCGTTCGTTCAGCTGACTGTATATCTGCCACGTGCCGGGAAAAGGAGCAAAGAAGTAATTTAAAACAGGATTGATATCTCGAGGAGGTGCGTGCGAACTCCTCGTCTTATCGTCCGCTCTCCGCAGACGCCATCGAGAGTCGATTATAAAAATCCTTATTGAGGTCAAATTCGCCTCGAGGGGCGGCCGACATTCGAGCCATTCGCGGCACGACGTCCCATTCGTTTTATCCCTCGATAACTCGTATTAACTGCCAGCGTTGCTCACAGTATATAAATCCTCGACGAGAGATGCAATATAATTCCATACAGACTGTCTTGATACGAATAGAGGCCGCTATCATTAAACGACACCGACAATCCTTCATTGCCGTCGTCCACATGTCGGCGAAGTTCTTACGAGTCACCTGTCGAGCTCGTAAATTCTTTAGCACATCCGTCCTGCACTCGATTCGCGAGGCTCTCCATATAAATATTTGTCTCACAATTTAAATCCCCCGTTTCTCGCCGAGTTAGTAAGGTGGTCATGTCGCGAGCGCCGTCCAAAGTCACGTGCGTAAACTTTTGACATGTTGTAATTTAACAATCAAATTTTACTTGTACGAAATCTCGAATGCTTTTACCGACCATTTGAATGAATAATTAGATCTTGAAAATCGATCTTTTTACACGTCGCTTACGGGAGAGCTGACGAAATTGATCTTCAAATCGTGAATTAACATACTTAGATCAAAGATAGAGAAAAAATATGAAGTAATGTGAACTCGCGAATCAATCAGGAATTCATGCGCAATAAAAAAAAAAGTGAAGTCACCGGACTAATGTTCAATAGAACTGCGATCAAAGCGCACGGGCGAAATAACGTTTCTCAACCTAATTGTCGTTAAAATGATGTCAAATTCACACTAAACAAATAATCTGCCTATAAATAATCGATTCAATCTAATTGCGAAAATTTTCATAGGTAATATTTATTGATAAAGACAGAGTACCACAGATAATTAATTTTTTATGTCATAGACGCTGATGTCTATACACAGCTACTTTAATCAGTAATTTTTATATATTTTTTCTGAATTAATTTTTGCGATTAAAAATTTGAACGGTACAAATTATTGACAATTATTCCAAATTTTTGTGGCGTTGCTTCCTCATAGAGAGAGCTTTGCTTTCATGAAAACAAAAAAATGCCAAATGTTTTTTTTATTTCTTGTGTTCGATCGAACAACTTTATTTTTGCTTCGCAACAGCGTCGAAGGCTCGAGGATGGAAGTGAAAAACGGATCAATTTTTTAATCGTCGCTCTCAGGTTGATTATTTACTGGTCTTGGTTTAAAGTTACCGAGTCTCGTATCATCGCTCGGAGAAAATAAGATAGCGACGAGGCGGAGAGGGTTGGCGGGGATGCTGGACAAGCTCGCGGATCAATATTTTTCTTTTTACAATTAAAAACTCCCTTTTCTCGTCGAGTCCTTGAGCAGTGATTTTTATATATTTATTTACTGCCATTATTTCCGCGTTAAAAAATTTGATCGGTAAAAATGTTCGACAATTATATTGATTTTTTTTTTTTCAGTTCTTGTTTTCATTCGACGATGTTGATTTTCGCTTCGCAACAGCGATCGTAGAAATGACAAAAGGATTAATTTTAATTGTCGGTCCCGGCTCGATCATTTACCGGGCTTGGATCTTGTCGATCGGATAAAATTTACTGTTCCTCGTGTTAACACTCGGAGAAAATAATATAGCGATGAGACAGGGAGGATCGGCATGGATGCTGGAAAAAATGTCGGATTCGCGCGTTCGCCTCGATCGGTAAAGAGGAGAATATTCTCCGTCTTCGGATTGGATTACTCGACTGTTTCCCCGAGAATTTGACGGCGGTTCCATTAAGTCGATGGAGACAACGTCGGAGACGGTGTGTCTCCTCGTCGCCCACCTGCCAGCCAGACAGAATTCCGATAAAGATAATATTATCATTGAATATTCGCCGGACGCGAAGACAGCCACGGTTCCGAAAATATTGTCAGAACGTCGTACGATAATCGAATCACTGCGTTATACGTCTCTCAGTTTATGTTTAAAATGTTTATGTTTGTGTTAAAAATAAATAAATACGCTGAGTCGTGACAAAAAAGATAATGAAAGAAGAGTGTCGGTGGAAATTTATTTCTGTATACCCTTTAAGGGTTTTTACATTGCGCACCCTTATCTCATCATTTCTATTATCCTACACTGAAAAAAAGAATCGTTTGCCGGCTGCCAAAGAAATTTGGTTTTATTTCAATTCTACGTTAAATTCTCAGAATTTCATATGAGATTGAAACAACGCCGGCAAGACTGTCACGACGAAATGTTATCGTTTCAATCCCGTATTGAATTATAAGAATTGAAAGTAGAATTGAAATAACAATTTTTGTCTTTGGGAGCTCGCAAGCGAATTTCATTTAAGTCATTGATCATTTTTTTTTTCGGTGTATTTTCAACTCCTCTCTCTTAACGAATTGTTTAAATTCTCCCTTCAAGTGCACATTTACTAACAGTCACGCTTTCTCTCCACTCTTATTCTCCAGCGTGCTTTCCAAACTATGAAAGAAGAATTTATTAATTTTCTTTTCTCTCAGTAGAGAAAATAAAATTAATACATTCTTCTCTCGAACGAGTTGCGAACACGATAATTTTGCACGAATGCGTGTAACTTTTTAAATGAAAACCATCCGGGCTTGGATATTGCGTTCAATTAATTAAATTAAAGTGCGACGACCTCTTGCGCACTCGCTTCGTGTTTAATCAACTGATATCCTTAATTTAATTAATTAATAAGCTGTTAATTGAGCCTGGCAGCGTTTCGAGGCACTTGAACATCGGAAAGCTTGGATTTTAGTTTCTTTTTTCACACGAACTCGCATCCTTCGAAACTCCCTTAATTAATGAGCTGCTAGTTCATTTACCGAAAATTTCGTAACTAGGATGTACGCTCGGTTACGACGCATTAGAGTCGTGCGAATTGCCAACCGAGCGTGCAACTACCAACTCAACGTCTCGTCATACAGTACGTACCGCGCTTTGTAACGAGTTTACACGTTCAATTGTGTAACAACGACATTTTCGTGGAATCCGTTGTCTCCGCACTGAGAGTTAAAGGGGTAAACTCTGATATTCCGCGGAACGAACGACGATGTTTAATTGAGTGGGCGGAATCCGGATGCTGTGTCGCGCACGAATGGAAGGGCGTTTTCTGACTCAGCGTGCAAGTCGGGATGTCGCTCTGATTCCGTCAATCAAAATTCCGTCGTACCACGAATTACGATAAATAATTGAATTAATTGGGGATTTTCTTTTTACTTTTTGCAGACCGTGGATGCAGCCGGGGGTCGGAGGTGGAGGTGGGGGAGGCCACGTGGTTGGGGCACCGAGCGCGACGGGCGATGACGAAGCGCCGAAAGATCCTGGTGCTCGGATCACCCATCAGTCCTACACGGAGAAAGATTACGAAGGTACAGAAAAAAATAAAAAGACAACCAAAAATTAAAACTATAACCGTAAAATCAACGTTCAAAATCAAATTGGTACATCCAGAAAAAAAAAATGTATTCAAACCAAATAAAATTTATTTAGAGCAAATAAAATTGCTTTTTTTTAATATGAGCTTAATAGAGTTTTATTGAAATCCAATAAATTTTATTAGAATTAAATATCGCATATACTTGAATCAAGTAAAAATATCCTTGAGTCAAATAAAAATTCAATTAATTCAAATAAAAATATTCTAATATCCGATTTTATTGACGATCAATAAACTTTTTTTGTGGGTGCGTTATCAGGTCTATTTATTTTTCTTAATCATTCAAATAAATATACAATATAGCTTCATGTAATTTTCATCTGAACAAATGCGATTTTTTTAAATTAAATAATCTATTTCCTTCGATCGAAAATTTTACTGAACTCGGAAATAATATTTTCATATCCAGATGCTTGGAGAATTAAATAAAACGTAATTTTTCCTCCGGATAAACTATCCACATTCTTTTAATAAAAAAAAAAAGTGAATTTTCGCAGCGGGTCGATGTCTCCCCACTTATTCATCGAGTTTCTATAAATCCTGATATGAAATCTCTCCGATGTCGAATCCTCGTTGCGATGTGCGTGCCGGCGTCGTTTAGCGATATCTCACATCAGCGTTGCTGTTTATACTATAGGTCAGCACGAGCAAGCTATCGGGGCTTCGTTGCTGTGCCCACAGTCGTCGTTCTCCCTGTGTGCAGCCGTTTCTCGCCCCACCGATGATCCAAGCTGCACGGGGAGGCTTCGAAAATCGTTAACCCTTTGACCTAGCCACGATACCGGCCGCGCTCCGGGCACGCTGACCTCGGCATCGTTAATTGTGCATGGTCATAAACGCGCGAGGCCGGGACTGACAAATCGGGCTGCCTCGAACTATCAGGTCCCGCCTACGGCGCGCCCGACACGCGGCCCTTGAAAGCCGCCAACGAACTTTCCTCGTTATCGGATAACGCTTACGGAAGCCATAATCAATGACTGTTCGTGTTCCTGAATTCAAGGATAAAAGGCGGTTTTGCTCAGCTAGCTAATTCCGGTACAGATTCGAGTTTGCCGAATCTTCCAGTCGCCCGAATCGAACAATCAAATAAAAAAAATCTCTCGTAACGGATCACGATGCAATCTTTGCAAATCTTGGATTCCATTTTTAGAAACTCGGAGACCTGTTTTGCGCTATTGGGAAGATCAATTTTGTGCGGTTTTGCCGATCACATTTAAGCCTTAAAAATCTGTAGCGTCGATTTCAATCGGCTGGTTCGAGAACGCTGGAAAAGAGCTCGTTTGCGAATCGCGATACGATTTAGTAGCGTCCGAATGTCATTTTTAGAGTCGGAAGGCGAAAAACTGTAAGTGGATCGCGTAATCAAACGATATAACATACTATGATCCAATTTAGGAGTTCACGGAAAGAAATTTAGGAGATAAAAGTGACACCGCGGAAATGAGTTATCGACAAGGTAATATGGATTGTGTTTCAGGTCATAGGGCGCACACGGTGTACGTGATTCCCGGTGAGCGACGACATCGCCGACACCACAAGCATCATCACTCTAACCGTCAATCATACACGGGAAGCAAGGAGGAAGCCGACAATGACCGACCCAGTAAGTGGAATTTCCAACTAAGAACCGATCATACGAGCACACCCCATCAAATATCGCGATGTCAGCTGTTCCGTCCTCGCCGGTGAAACTTTTCTGAAACGGCGTATCAGACAGGTCTTGTGTTAGAATGACTTTGATTTCGGGCTTAGCAGAAAGAAACCTTCACTGTACCAATGGAAATGTGTTCCTATCACCATCTGATCTCGCCGTGCGTGCCTCGAATATTCTTTTACGCGGCTCACATGAAGTCATCATCGTGTCGACACAAATCCCGAGAGGTTTACGTGTCCGGATGCCAAAGTTTCGCACGGTCGAAGAACGGGATCGGAGAACTGGCCCTGCAAGATTCCCTCGCCGTTAACAATTCAACCTCCCACGAAATAAATGTCCCTCGCCGAGAACGAGAAAATTGCTTACGGTAATCTTCAAAGTCGTTCGCGCGCTGCCCGGTTGCAGCGAAACAGCATTAATGCCGGCTGTAATTGTCAAGTGGCTATCAAGTAAGACCCACGCGTTTGATGAGCATTCCGGATACGTCGATGGACTCGTATTCCCAGCGGTTCATGTACATATGCGTACAGTTTTTGTGTCTAGAAAACTGCGAAGGAAATTCAATCCGGGAATTCAACGTTCATTCCTGTAGCCCTTGATTTTATAAAATCAGACCCTCAAATTTGAATTCCTATGAGAGATCATGCAATCCACGATAATTTTTATGGCAGTTCATTGTGGTCCGATAGAATTGGGGTCAAGTGTTTTCAGTTCCGTAGTTATTGTCCGTTGAAAGGGGACTTTCTAGACAAAAAAAAATTACCCCAACGGTGAATAAAACTCCTGAATCTTACAACGATCATGCCGAACATTTCGGATACGTCGATGAACTCGCATTCCCAGTTGACGGTTAATGTACATCTTCGTACAATTATTGGTCTACGACACTCCGACGAAGGAAACTCGATCCAGAAATTCACCATTCATTCCTGTAATCCTTGATTCTATAAAATCAGAGCCTAAAACATGAATTCCCATGAGGAATCATGCAATCCACGATAATTTTTATGGCAGATCATTGTAGTCCGATGGAATCGGGGTCAAGTCCTTTAAGTTCCATGGTTATTGTCCGTCGAAAGGGAGCTTTCTCGAGGAAACAGATTACCCCAACGGTGGATAAAACTCCCGAATCTTCCGGCGACAAGTGGTAAACAGGTGGCGTGTTTACCTGACCGCTTTTCCTCCGATGTGGGGCGCGATCAAGATGACGTGGCAACGAGCCAACACCACTTTGCTGTCGGCTGTTTACCCCGAAAACCACGAGCCCTCCTACGTCGGTGTGACTAAAGTGCCCTGGCGCGTGTACATGCTGATATCGACGAAGCGTGGGAGACCGGTGAAACTCGCCCACCCAACCGCGACACCAGAAGCTTCCAGCGGAAGCGACACTTCGCCCAATTCCAGAGAGGTTGACAACGATAATCGATCCTTGCGCCACAAAGGACGAAGCGGCGTTGACTCTCGAGACGAGCAAGGCTGGGATGTCCAAAAATTGGACACCGAAACGTGCACGATCATATTCCGACTTTGAAAACAGACAAAGATTTCCTACCTGCAACACCTTTCCAATTTCGGGCTTTAAGTTGAAACTTTTCAGGCTGACAAATCGACATTTATCCAGACGTACAATAGCGAGCTTTTCATTTCGTTGACGTTGCAGGACAATTGGTGATGGCACGGAGGGGTCGCCTCGCTAGCATCTGCGACCCCGACGGCGAGACTATATGTAAGCCAGCCTCATTATAAAAGTTTAACGTTCAAAATGCATCTATTCCAAAAAACAAAAAAAATAAGTAAAAACAAAAATCTAAATAGTCGGAAAAAAAAGCCCCAATATATCGAGCACTTTATGCATCGTTGCGCTGAAATCAATTTGTTCGTCACAATTAAAAAAGAAAAAAAAAATGTTTACACATCCAAGTACACAAAAACGAGAAAAAGCTCCATAGGATTGATTCTTTGTGTCACATTTGACCCTGTCTTGCTGAAATTTTCGCAATTTTTAATATATCACAATTCTCATTCGATAGTTTCGTAAATTTTGTTCTCACAAGTTCGATCACCGTTGTTGCTATGCATTCACACAAAGCGATTTATGTGTAAAATCATTACGATCACTGAATACCATAGCATGCGATTGCTGGATGTTCGATCTACCTGTTTCTCCGCTCTACATCGATTTCTCTCACACCGTTGGATTAAATCATCATGCAATAAAGCTCGGTTTTACTAAAATGCCGCTGTTGCGCTCGCGTTAATCATGAACTGACACGGAACGAAATTTCATTGTACACAATCGCCACACGCGCGAGTACGCAATTGTTTTTCATTTGTTTTACAGATTCTCATGGCTGGCTGTAGGTTCATATCTCCATCATACATACTATGTATATGTATATATATACATGTATATTACTCGTCGATGTTCGTTTTGCTATCTTCACTACACCTGGTTTTATACAACATAACGGGAGCGAATCAGCCACGCAATAAAAGGTCTTTTGATGTCAAAAAATCAATTCCCACTTTTATTAAGTGTTTTGTTTGAACTCCGGTCCTGTTTTTACTTCACGGAAAGAAACGAAAATTTCAACCGTGCCAGAATTGTTTTTTTTTTTTTTTTTTTCTCAAAAAATATTCAGAAAAAAGACGATTGCGTCTTGTGTGACAGAGTAGCGGAAGGGTCAAGCGTTCATGCGCTCGGGCGAACGTGAAAAGAAGGGGTGATTCGCTCGCCTGCATTTACATCGCATAGCTTGTCCTCAAACTTCTATATTTATCTATACAGACGATTATTAGCGATCGAAATTAATCACACGCGTACTTCTTAATCTCACTATTATTATTTTTCTTTCTCTCTTATATCTACCATTTCAGTCACTCCGCCGGCACAGAGGGTGCAATTTATTCTGGGGGAGGAAGTCGGCGACGATGCGCACGAGTCGCATCCCCTGTTCTCGGAGATGGAGGAGCTCGTCAGGGACGGCGACGAGATGGAGTGGAAGGAAACGGCCAGGTATCGCATCGTCTGGACATCGGCCAGATTATTATTAGTTTTTTTTTCGTTTTAATCTGGTCCACGCTTGACTCGTGCTAGATCTGTTTATGCACCCCTATCAAAAGGCCGCCTACTGGGGCGATTCTGAAAGCACAATGGTGGATCGGATTTCTTTATTGGACGAGCGGACATTGGAGATCCAATCTCCTCCTTGTCGAATAAAGCCCGGCAATATTTGATTTCCCGATGTTTATCTTGGGGATTAAATTAGGTGGATCAAATTTGAGGAGGACGTCGAAGAGGGCGGTAACCGATGGAGCAAACCCCACGTCGCTACACTGTCGTTGCACTCGCTGTTCGAGCTACGAAGTTTACTGCTCAATGGGACGGTAATGCTCGATATGGAGGCGAGCAGTCTCGAGCAAATTGCTGATCTCGTGCTGGACAACATGATCGGCAAGGGTGTCCTGCCGATGGAGGCAAGAGAAAAGGTCAGAACCTTTTGCGCTCGCATCGACGAGATTGAGTTATTCTGAGCTAGGCAACTTTCCCGCTAAAACTGCAGAAATTCACCGCTAAAATAATAGCGATTGTTTTTTAGCGCCTGTCAATGAATCGATTCATTGACATTGATTATTGTACGGTGAAAATATTTTAAATATAAACACAGAAGTTTATTTGGAATCGCCGCTGTGATTGATAAACATAGTTATGTCGCAGTTATGTTGAACGGTTTTAAATGTCATTCCGATGGCAGCAAAGAGGTCACCTGCACATTTGTCGCTCCCGATAGAACAAAGTCGATAAATTTTATCCTGCTGCATCAATTTAGAAATTTTTTTTTCGATTTGTAGGTCAAATAACGGCCGTTAATTACACGGAACGTCACCGATTTCGCCTCTTCCTTGTGCTCCGTTCGCCTAGGCACTGTCAAAATAAATTGTACATTTAATGAACTGGCACTTGAAATTTGCTTGCTTTACTTGCATTAATTGACAGTTAATGTACTTTTTCGTAAAATAAAAATAGCAGATACCAAAATTACAAATCTTTTGCCGGATGTTTACAAAGATTGTAATTAAAGATAAAAATTTTACTGTAAAATTGCGACGCACTTGTGTTTGAAATTACAGAAACAGTTTATGCAAAAAAAAGCTCCCAATTTCGTTCATTAATTTTCAAACAAAATTTTCTCTCCAATGTGCTTTAACCGATTTTCTTTCCAGTGTGCTGATAACTATAATTTTTTTTTTTCTTTTTCATGTCCAACCGCACACAACAGGTGCGAGAAGCTCTGCTGGTGAGACATCGACACCAGCACGAGAGGCGCAAGGACAACAACATGTCGAGGCTGCCGATAATCAGATCCCTGGCCGATATAGGAAGGAATCATTCCTCGTCAAAGAGTGAGTCCAATTTCGTTTAAAAAAAAAAAAAAAAAAAACCAACTGAATACAAATTTTAACAATAAAATGGTAAAAATTTCGTTAGACGACAGGCGTGTCCAACGATGATACGAGAATAGTCGTATCTCGGTAGCTTTTTTAAATACATTTTTATAAGATATTTCGAAAAATTAAACCAAGGAGAGTTACCTAAGTGGAGACGCATGCGCGCGATTTTCAAGCCCACGCGAATAGAGACAAACTAAAAAAATTCATTTACCCCCTCCACGACTTTTACTGCATAAAATTTTGGGCGCGAGCCGACGACGCAGCAAAGAAGAGTTGTTCGACTTGATAACCGTCGATCCTCGTTGCCAAATTCCTTCACGTTTTATTTATTTTTTTCTCTTGTGCCCTTTAGACTCTTCGTTCCTTCACTCTCGAGATTCCAATCCCTTGTACTTTGAATTATTTTTATAATATCATTTGATTTATCTTTAAAAAAAAAGTTACCATTCTCAGTTGACGTTTTTGCCTTTAATTTGAACTCCCTTTTTAGTTTGTTCTTTTTTAAAGATTTTTTTACAATTTTATGTTGTGTTTAAAAAAAAAAAATTTTTTATCACGTTTATTTTCATTAAGTTATGCAGAAATTAATTTTAAACGGGGCGTCATGCCTCGAACGTTTTCAGATTGTGACTGTTCATGTGGTATGCAACGTTTGTTGACGTCAGATTTGCAGGAGCGTCCACCGGACGAAGGCGTTGACGCTTACGCGCCAGCCTCGGTGGCTCGAAGTACGAGCTGCCCAAATCAAAATACCGCACTCATCTCCAAAGAGGCCAAAGACCTAAAAGGGCCTTACCTCCTGGTACCAGGTACCGACAGAATTAAGCCAGTCTCGCTTGACGACGATAAATCTCTTCATCCGTCGTGCTGCGGTCATGCTTCGAAGGTTGATCGTGCTTTGTGCCAATTAAAACGCTGTGTCGAGCTCAAAAAAAAAAAAAAAAAAAAAAAAATGCAATAAAATTTCGCTTTCACGGATCGCTGGTTGAAAATTTTTTTAAATAGTAAAAACATTCGAAATTTTTAAATTAATAACTTGATCAGTTACCTAAGGAGAATGAATATGTCGAAAATATATATGGCATTTCTAATATCTGATATATTAATCTAATATATTTTATTTAAAAATAAAATAAAAAATATTTGATAATATTGGATAATCGAGGCGGATCTATAGTCTGATCCGTAATCAATGAAACAGCGATCCGTTGATTCGCGTCTTTGTCGTGTACATTTAACCATCGTTCGTAGACGTTAATAGCTCGTCGCTCAGTTGCTTCCTCGCTAACTAACTCGACTAACCCCGATGTGTACGTCGTGCCCTCAAGGCTTGCACCAATTATCCATTAGTTCGTTCGGCCACTGTCAATGTTACGATCGCGAGATCATCGGGACAACAATTTACCTATTAAAATTGCGGACGGTCCGAGCGTCAAGTTCACGTTGAAGAACATGCACCGTAAATAAAGTGCATTTGACGCAAGAGGATGATTTTGCAGCGAGTGAATTGTCATTTCCCGCAGATGGAAATCCTCTCGCATCAAATGAATTTTATTTAGTGTGTAATTCAACAACGAAAAAAAAAAAAAAGACATTTCAACCAATGTGCGAAGTGTGCATCTCGACTTAGGTAAACGGAGCGGGAGGGGAGGATTCGTTTTAATCAGAAAATTTAATTTCTCATCGTAATACTTGTCATCTTCGACGAGGAGTCTTGACCGATATATTTGTTGTTTCGTCAGCTGAAATCAGCACACCACATGTAATAGGATTCACGACGTGGTTCGCCATGTGTCGGCTCAAAGGTCAGAGGCTCACGCTGCTCTTATCGATGGATTCATTCGATATTATTATCTATCAATTATTATTATTATTATTATTATTATTATTATTATTATCTAATTTCGATACACCTTATTTTTATTTTCATTTTTAATAATCGGTCCACTGCTCACTTCCCTCATTTCGTCACGACCTCGTCGACGGCGCTGTTCTGTACATTCGAAGATACCATCAAGATAACCAAGATTTTGATAAGTGCCACTTTAAAGAATGTTGGGCCTTCGTAAGTTTTGAGATAAAAATTTAAAACAATTTATGAATCTTATCTGAATTGTTCTAATTTTTGTTTTTCCGATTTAGCCAAAGAGTGGTAGAATTATATTTTTAACTGTAGTACGTAAATTTAAACCAAGTTGGGACTGATCGATTCGGCAGTTAAATTTGCGACGCATTTCACAAAAAAAAAAAAAATCATTTGAGATAAAAATTGAACAAAGTGTATGAATCTTATCTGAACTATCCTAAATTTTGTTTTTTCGCTTTAGACAGAGTGGCACAGTTCCATTTTTTGCTGTAGTACGTAAATTCAAAACATGCTTCGAACCGCTAAATTCGGCAATTGCATTTTTTATGCATTTTACAAAAAATATTTCATTTTTGTAATGACATTTATCGGACGATAATATTAGATCTTACAAAGAGTACAGAACAGCAAGACCCTCTGAGAACGATCACCTCGTGACTCTCGTAGATCTCAATCTATCGCCAAGTGTCTTCACGACCTATTCGTAACAAGAAAACACCGTATGAATTGTATATCTCTCTGCGTCTGTCTCTCCATTTTTACGATCTCTTGATGTTTAGAGTAGTCAAGCTCACAGCTGTCGACAATTCTATTGGGATAATCTTCACCGCCGAATCGTGAAAAAAAAAAAAAAAAAAAAAACTTCACAGTCCTTCTATTCAGCAAAACGATATACTTTACAGATTTTATAGATGTCTACCTGTATATTGGCAACTTTCAACGATATTGAATCGTATTTACTAATTCATATTTATTGATTCTTTGCCTCGTATTTTATATTGAAACACAAATTCTTCACGTACCGAGTCTTCCATCAAGAGCGTAGCGTTTGCCAGTCCTCGATCTTCGAGCGATTTGATCATTAACAAAATGAGGCAAAATATTTTTTCAAAAATTCACGGAGGAACCTTAAAATGTAGTTTTCACGATAGCGTGAGTAAAAATTTATTACAAACGTCTATGTCGTTGTTCCAGCTAAATTAAGTACGTGAAGGGTTACCTATGTAATACGCTACAACTCTCCACGCTAACGATCTACAGCTTTAAAAAAATGATCTTCTTCTTAACACAGCACGCAAAAAATCTCTATGTTCCTCTGTAAATATGACTATATTGTTATGTGGTGTTTCTTGTTTCGTGCTTCACAAAAAAAAAAAAAAAAAAAAAAAACAAAAAAAAACTATCGTAGTGGAGGAATCGAATTCGGCACCTGCGATCGCTACTTCCGGTGGGGCCGGACTCAATCCCGGCGGTGGTCGCTTCCTCGCTATTCCCGGCAACCCTGGTAAAGGAATAAAGCTTATTTGTGCTTGTAAAAACACTCTCTATACATCTAACATAGAAGTAGTTTATTTTAACTGTAAAAATGCAATAACAAAAATTATCTTGTATTTGGCGCACAAACGCACACAACGTAATTTCAAACTCCTCGTAGCTTTCGGTACAATATAGCAATTGGCATAACAGTTAATTTTAGGGGGAGGCTGGAATTTCACAAAAAAAAAACGAATCATCCAGAAAGGAGTGCTTGGGATAAAAATTAAAGGGCAATTTTGATTTCTGTTCCACCGAAATATATTTGAAAAAAAAATCTGTTGACAGTTTCAAATTTCTGCCTCCCCTTAAGTATCACCCTAAGCGTGGGAAATTAATGGGTCGAGTACAGCTCGTCTATCGTCACTGATACTCCTTAATTTTCGTATAATGCTCGTTTCGAGTGAAACGTGAGAGGCAAAATATCAAATTGACACGCGATTAAACAGGACCCTTCGAGATTGGTAGTTTCGGTGAATTGGCGTTCTATGTCCGACACAAATCGCCTCTCCGCAAGGAGAAACGCGCCATTCATAGAGCAGAGTTTCGCGAGAGCGTGTCTGCCCAATAACGGGCTACTCCACTAGATTCAATGAAAGTCTCACTGGGCGACGTGCTCGATCGATTTGATTCATCTGAGCCTCGAGCTCTTTCCGAACTGTTGCCAACTTCAAGGAGGGTTGAATCGTTCGAATATCGAGAAATTCTCCGAATACAAATCCCTACCTCGAACAATCCTTTCGCTTGCAACTCAATAAAGCACTCCCACTTTACCTCCCGATTTGCCAGCGCGCAATCTTCAAAACATTCCAGTATCGACGAAAAACGAATAGCGACAGAGAAAAATTAAATAAAAAATCATCGAGGTCCCTCGAAGTGTAGCTTCTTTGATGGCGTCGATAAAAATTGATTGTCAACATCGATATCGCAGTTTTGGCTAAAAAAAATAACAAAATAGAAAGCACCAGTTCCAATTTTTCCTGATATTCGTCCGATTCCAATCCCAAACAAGATGTATTTTAAAAAATCGTATACGTTTGCAAAAAAGAAAATAGAAATAAAATTTGAATGAGCGATAGTTCGAGGAGAGACGAACGCAGTAGGCAGTAAGCTAGTTGAATTGCAGGCCAGGAACCAGGGAGTAACGGTATGGATAGGAGTCCGAGCAATGTGTCCATCAGCAGGAATCACAGTTCTTCCGGATTGGAGAACGGCGACGGCAATCACAAGGTACGATAAAATATCGGAATTAAAATGAATGTGCACATTCATTGGTAGCTCAAATGTGCGTGCAAACTCGTCACTCTTGCTCACGGCGGCGTTACAATTGATAACGATTGCCCGGAATGAAATATACCCGCCGTGAGAGTTGTGCGAGGGAACGGAGAACATTTTCCCAGCCGGTGTTGGCGCTGTTATGCGTGAGCAATTGTTTCGGATCGTTGGAGACCAAGAGTGACGAGACAGAATCGTGCAAACACTGATATATTGAAAGACCCGGGAACGCGTGCACATTGGACATTTTGATTTGCAGAGCAATACACAGTTCATGAGGAAGATACCAGCCGGTGCCGAGGCCAGCAATATTCTCGTCGGAGAAGTCGACTTCTTGGACAAACCCCTGTCGGCCTTCATAAGACTCACCCACGCTGGCATGATGGGTGACCTCACCGAGGTTCCCGTACCTACCAGATTTATATTTGTGCTCCTGGGACCAACGGTAAAAAAAAACATTTTTTTTTAATTCTTAGTTACATGACTCAAAAAAAGATCTAATGTTTGCCAATTTTTGCATTCAAATATGATTTTTTAAATTGTACCGAAATTCGAGTTGAATTTTTATTGAAATCGGAGTTGATATTTGTACAGATATTTGAGGTAAAATTTGTGCTTTCGGGACTAGGTTAATAAACATTTTTGAAATTTTAAATTACATTACCTAAAAAATATATAAAGTTTGCCAATTTTTGTATTCGAATTGGATCTTCAATGTCTATTAAAATTTAAGCTAAAATTTGTTGCGAAATTCGAGTTAAGATTTGTTCCGGAAATTCAAGTTAAAAATTGTACCGCAACCGGCACTAAAATTATTACCCGAATTTGAAGCTAAAATTGGCATATTCCTTCGATAGAATTCGAAGGGTAAATGGACGATAAAAAATTTTCATCTCGCCGTCTATTAACAATTCCATCGCGCGGCCGGTGTAAAAGGCAATTTAGGGAATAGTCCCAGCGGGAAGATCCCAGGTTCCCGGATCGCGCTATTCGCTGCTCGCCCTCCGGTAAACATTTCCCTCCATCCTTCGCCCCCGGGCTATTTTCCTGTCTCTTTATTGTATTTTCTCTCCGCGGACTACTCGACGAGCCGTCACGTACTCGTGACACTGGCTGCGAGCGTTCTTCCGTCGGGATATATGAATAACCCGACGAGAGAACCGGAGACACGAGCGAGAAGGGTGGAAAATCTTGATGAGGTGTGAACCGAGTATAGTCGTTAGTTGCGACATCGGAAGGAACACAGGACTAGCGGAGAACCCACGTAAGCCCCGACCGTACGATTTCACCTTCGTCGCTTCTCCACTTTTCGTATTTCTCCGGTTCTTCGTCCCTGAGCCTGGCCGGGCTCACGCACAGCTTTATCACGTATCCGCCGCCCACCCTGCCACCCTTATCCTCCCCATCTGTAGGCGAGAGCAAGGGAAAGCTATAACCGGGGGAGTGAACGAGAAAAGTAGGATTTATATCTACATCTTGCTGGAAAGAAACCATCGTGGGTCGGATTCGCAAAGGGCGTGGCAACTCCGAGGGAGCGAAAAAAAATAAATTTTTATTGACTTTGAGGAAGCTCTTATTTGGATGACTTTTAAGTCATTTTTTCATTTCTTTCTGAAAGCGAAAGAACTTTAAAAAAGCGATCATTATTCAGCTACAGCTTGCATATCGTGGAAAATTTGATCGACGATTTCGAGAATTTAGTTAAAGTTCGATTAAACCATTAAAAAAGAAAATCCGTACAGAACAGTTTCGATTGGTAGTGTGTTAAAAGATTATTTACATATTACGATTAAGAAAATGACATTGAAATTTTTTAATATTTTTTAATAAACTACCAATCGAAACTCTTTGATACAGATTTTCTTCCTTTTATTACGGTTAAGTAACGACGTTTAAAAAAATGTATTCGCTGTTTACGGTAAATACAATTTTCAAACATCGTTACTTATCTCGAATAAAAAAAATGTATCGGCAAGCCAAGCATCGAGATGAGGGAAATAAAGGGACTTATGGAACTTTCATCCCTCCCGGAATGTAATTTCCGCAGGCGCGATCCCGAGGGCTGCGAAAGCTATAACTCATGCCACATAAATGTCGCCCTTCTCTCACAGTTTCCAAGCCCGTGGGAACTTATAAAGAGTAACTTGGTAAAAAATAACGCGTTACACAAAGTTTCAAGATTATTTTTCGCTGAGGCAAACTTCGAGCCCCAAACATTTGAAAAATGAATTACTGCAACTCTTCCAAAGAAAAATCGTGTCATCCATGGCCCGGTCCATTCAATAACCACCGACCGTTAATTTAACCGCAGTCTTAAAATGTGTCCATAGATAGGATAAAAGTAGTGAACATGGGCCGTGTATAATTGATTTACGTCGTACTCGAGGTGGACCGTTTTCATAATTGTTGCCCTACGACGTATCGACGCTTTGAAGTTTTCCAATTTCTTAAAATTTATTTATTTTCAAGCCGATCGTAGGGCATTAAGAAAGTTTCAACTATACATCCATGCAATTACCACCGTCCGTTAATTTAACCTGTCTTAAAATGTGTCCTACGATAGGGTAAAAGTAGTGAACATGTCCCGGTTCATGTATAATTGATTTACGTCGTACTCGAGGTGGACAGTTTTCATAATTGTTGCCCTCCGACGTATCGACGCTTTGAAGTTTTCCAATTTCTTAAAATTTATTTATTTTCAAGCCGTTCGTAGGGCAGTAAGAAAGTTTCAACTATACATCCATGCAATTACCACCGTCCGTTAATTTAACCTGTCTTAAAATGTGTCCTACGATAGGGTAAAAGTAGTGAACATGTCCCGGTTCATGTATAATTGATTTACGTCGTACTCGAGATGGACCGTTTTCATAATTGTTGCCCTACGACGTATCGACGCTTTGAAGTTTTCCAATTTCTTAAAATTTATTTATTTTCAAGCCAATCGTAGGGCAGTAAGAAAGTTTCAACTATACATCCATGCAATTACCACCGATCGTTAATTTAACCTGTCTTAAAATGTGTCCTACGATAGGGTAAAAGTAGTGAACATGTCCCGGTTCATGTATAATTGATTTACGTCGTACTCGAGGTGGACAGTTTTCATAATTGTTGCCCTACGACGTATTGACGCTTTGAAGTTTTCCAATTTCTTAAAATTTATTTTCTTTCAAGCCGATCGTAGGGCAGTAAGAAAGTTTCAACTATACATCCATGCAATTACCACCGACCGTTAATTTAACCTCAGTCTTAAAATGTGTCCTACGATAGCCCTACGATATTCGTAATTCTTGGCCAACGATGTGTTGACGCTTTTTATGATTTTTTTTTTTTTTTTTTATGAATTGATTTTCTTTCTGATCATAGGGCGGTATCTCGGGCTTCCACGAGATCGGCAGAGCAATGGCGACGCTCATGTCGGACGAGGTCTTCCATGACGTGGCCTACAAGGCCAAGAATCGAAATCACCTTTTGGCCGGAGTCGACGAATTCCTCGACGCTGTCACGGTGCTGCCACCTGGCGAATGGGATCCGACGATCAGGATAGAACCGCCGGCAGCGATTCCGTCACAGGTGCCTTTATACAAAATAAAAATAAAAATAATAACTACCGATCGTTCATCTACATTATGCAACACCATTGAAAGATGAAAGACAATGTACGTAACGTGAAAAAAAAATAAAATAAAAATCTCAGGACACTAGGAAGAGGCCGAAGGAGGAAAAGCCCAAGGAGGAAGTGGACGAGGAGGCCGACGAGCAGAAGCTTCGCGAGGAATCGGGCCTCTCAAGAACCGGTCGACTGTTCGGCGGTCTCATCAACGATATCAAAAGAAAAGCTCCCTTCTATCTGTCCGACTTCAAAGACGCCCTCGCACTCCAGTGCATAGCCTCATTCATATTTCTCTACTTCGCGTGTCTCTCGCCTATAATCACATTCGGCGGACTCCTCAGCGAGGCGACCGGCAAAAACATGGCCGCCATGGAGTCGCTCGTTTCCGGTTTCGTCTGCGGTATCGGTTACGGCTTCTTCTCCGGTCAACCCCTCACGATTCTCGGATCCACCGGACCTGTCCTCGTCTTCGAGACGATAGTCTACAAATTTTGCGAGTGAGTAGGAAAAAAACTAAAAAAATTACTATATTAATAAATTTGTTTCCAATTAATCCGTATTATTAAATACTATATTAATTGATTATTATATTAATAAAAATTTCCAGAAGCAAAAAACAATGTATTATTATTTTTATTATTAGTATTTTTATTTTTACTATTATTAATTAACGTATCATTATTTTTACACTTTGGGTGAAGTCGGAACTTTTTTTAAAACCCGATCGATGATTGAGCTTTCTTTATTTTATTACTATTATTATTATTATTATTATTATTATTATTTGCAGGGAAGCAAACTGGGATTACATGTCCTTCAGATTCTGGATTGGTTCTTGGATAGCGATGATCCTCCTGATCCTCGTGGCGATCGACGCCAGCGCTCTCGTCTGTTACATAACTCGCTTCACCGAGGAGAACTTTGCAACTTTGATCGCCTTTATCTTCATCTACAAGGTAAATTAAACTCCGTCCGGTTTATTGAGTGGAAGGAAAATTTACGCCGTTCGGATTCTGCTCGGCGACACGTAAAGTACCATTTTCCGCGCTCATTTCGATGCAGAATAAATCGTCGGGATTATGAATAAGAAACGACAAGCCTCCGATCCGCCTCCTTGATCGACCCTTATCCATATCCGAAAGTACTTTTCGGTACTCTTTTTTTTTTCTCTACTCTTATTTTTTTTTCTTTATTTTTTATTTCTTTCTCCACTCTTAATTTCTTTCTTCATTCTTTATTTCTTTCTCTACTCTTCATGTCTTTCTCTGTACTTAAATTCTTTCTCTATTCTTCATTTCGTACGGTTCTCGCACGCGCGTTTGCCCCCGTGTCTCGACTGCGAAGCTCTGATCCGAATTCATTAACCCCAAAGCCTCAATTACTTTCTCCGTCTGACGGAACTCGCCATCCCTCCTGAGCAACCCTTGTTCTTCTCATCGGCGGAGAAATCGCCTCGGGCTTAACTCGGGACTTACCGTAATTGGATTCCGCACAACTTCCTCTTTTATCTCAACACCCACAGCTTCGTACATTCTTCTCCGTTATTTCCATCGTTGGGCGATAATTACGCAAACTTATTTAATCCCTTCATCATCGTTCGTTTGTTGCCTTGATGATCGGGTTCTTCGAGCTGGTTTCTCGGGGGTGGCAAAACTGTTGATGCCTTCAGCGACGAATCTTCCGAGATGTTTAACCAAGATGTTTTATCCACAACATTGACTTTGGCATCGGTATTAAAAAAAAAAAAAATTGCGCCTTGATTCCAAACTGCTGACGAAATAGATTTGGTCTCTTTGGGCGCGTCGGATGAATGAGAATATAACTTTTTTGCGATTTGCGATGACGAAGGAATTTTTATAGAATTTTTTTTATACACTCGATGTACTGTAGAGTTCGAGATTTAAAGTCCATTCGAAGCCTCCCCAAGGGGCTTCACGAGGGCGCGAGTGCAGACCTTGACCAAGCGCGTGGCTCGAGAGTTCGCTGGAAGTAATTTGACCTAGCCGGAGTATATGCGGTCCGCGTGTTTAATTGCGTCTGTCCTGGTCGATTTCACCGTGACGATTTTGCAGTATCAGCGATGCAGGGAATATCTGGGTCGATTGCGTCGGCTGATCACAGCAGTGATACAATCTCGTCAAGGCAGCCGCTTTCTTGAGGTGAAGTGTCGCGCCAAGTGAGCCGCGGCGATTGAGAATTGGGACGAAACAGGAGTGTTGATAGTATGAAGACAAAGCTGTATGACGCTTTTGATTTTATCCTGGATGTAAACACTGTCGGAGCAAATACGCAAGCAGTTTCTCGTTACCGACCGAGCAGTCGTATTAGATATTGAGGGCTGCGAAATGCCGCGGTCGGCAACGAATCGCATGCCGTTACGTGCCGGGTCGGCCAACGATTCGAACGATGGCAAATCAGAATTTCGGCCCACTAAGTTTCTGAGAAAATAGGAAAATCGATTTATTACCAACTGGGAAATTAGAACTGATGTCGGATTGTTTTTGTTTTTCGCAGGCAATCGAGAACGTTCTGTCGATCGGGAAAAAGTTTCCCCTGAATACTCACGGTAACGAGACTCTGAACTACGACTGCTGGTGCAAACCACCGAACAACACTTTCACGACAATTTCGAACAACTACGCTGACGTTAACTGGACCTCGTTGGATGTTGTCTCTTGTCAGGTGAGAAAACAAACTACTGCAAACTGCTAGAAATAATATCATTAACTGCGCGACTGGTTTTGCTATTGCACAGTAGAATTTTTTTTTCTAAATCCAATCGACTCTTTTCGCACTCAGCATTGCCTACGACAATCTCGAACATGCCATGCTAGTATCGAGCTGCAATGCTAGTTCCACGAGTACGAAATTTGGAGAAAAATTTTCAAATCAAACGGCACTCTGTTCAGGGCCAACATTTTTTCAAAACGTCCAAAATTTGCAATTTTTTTAATGCAATTTTTTTTCTTTTGTAAAAATAAACTGCCATGTATTTCGGCCTACATTAATCTCGAGCAGTGCTACAGGTGGTGAAAGAATTCGATAAATAATTCCAACGACTGCTCGACAGTCTCACAGGGGAGAGCGGGGCAAAATGGGACAGTGGGGCAAAACGGGACAATGGGGTAAAATACAATTTTCGAATGACTTATGAATGGTGGTGGAGGTGGTGGTGAGTGAGGCAAAACGGCATTGAAAATTCGTATGTATCGTTGGGACAAAATGAGGCATCCAAAAATTATTGGAAAATTGAATTTTGCCCCACTGTCCCATTTTGCCCCGCTCTCCAGAACTCTTTTATTATCCGTTTCACGACTCTCTACATATATCAGATCAGGGAGCTCGGAAGCCACAACAGTCATCCTCGAGCCAAAGCGAACGAGTGAAATAACTGTCGTTGAAAAAGGGTTGATAATTTTTTTTTTTTTTTAGAAATTCAATGGCACCCTTTTTGGGGACGGATGTTCGACACCCCATTACGTGCCCGATGTGTTCCTCATGTCCATCATCCTATTCATGGGAACTTTCTTGCTGTCCGTCGAGCTGAAGGACTTCAAGAACGCGCTGTTCTTTCCCTCGAAGGTAGAGCTTTGCAATGTTTTCACTAAGAGGAAACATTTTTTCGTATTGTTCCTACATCAAATGTACTCGCGATTGATCTCTTTTAACCAGGTACGACAAATCGTGAGTGATTTCGCTGTCATCATAGCGATATTCTCGATGTCGGCTCTCGATTATTACGTCGGCATTTCCACGCCGAAGCTCGAGGTTCCCGCTGAATTCAAGCCTACCTTGGACGGAAGGGGTTGGATTATTTGGCCGTTTCAGCGCAATCCATGGTGGAGCGCTCTCGTGGCCTGTTTGCCCGCGTTACTGGGCACCATATTGATTTTCATGGATCAACAGATCACAGCTGTCATCGTCAATAGAAAAGAAAATAAGCTCAAGGTAGATTTCCCATTTTATTTCTTTTATTTCTCCATATTTCACAATGTAACTTCAATGAAAAGTTGACAATGGTGAAAAGTTATTTTTTTTTTTACTTTAATTGCATTTTTTCTTTTTTTTTTATCCACTGCTAAAAAATGTTTAAATTGCAGAAAGGATGCGGCTATCACCTGGACCTTTTCGTCCTGGCGGTCTTGATCGAGATCTGTTCGGTGATGGGGCTTCCGTGGTTCGTCGCTGCGACGGTGCTGTCGATAAATCACGTCAATTCGTTGAAGCTGGAGTCCGAATGCGCGGCACCAGGTGAAAAGCCCCGATTCCTCGGAGTTCGGGAGCAGCGAGTAACGCACATCCTAATCTTCCTCATGATCGGCTGTTCGGTGCTATTGACACCGATGCTCAGACACATACCGATGCCGGTGCTTTTCGGCGTTTTTCTTTACATGGGCGTCGCGTCCCTTAAAGGCCTCCAATTCTTCGACAGAATACTCATCATGCTAATGCCGGTCAAGTATCAGCCCGACTACATGTTCCTTCGACAGGTGAGAACCGAATTGAACGTTCAAAATTAAATTTGAACCTGATTTGCCGATTCCCACTTGATTTGCCAAGTTAAACTTGATTCGCCAAGTTGAACTTGGTTCGCCAGGCTGTGCTTGATTCGACAGATTGAACTTGATGTGCCAGGTTCAATTTGATTCGCCAAGCTGAACTTGAGTTGAGTTGAACTAATAAAAGATTGGTTCGCGAGGCTGAACTTGGTTCGCCAGGCTGAACTTGATTCGCCAGGTTTAACTTGATTCGCCAGGTTGAACTTGATTCGACAGATTGAACTTGATACGCCAGGTTGAACTTGATTCGCCAGGTTGAACTTGATTCGCCAGGTTGAACTTGATTCGCCAGGTTGAACTTGATTCGCCAGGTTGAACTTGATTCGCCAGGTTGAACTTGATTCGCCAAGTTGAACGTGAATTGAGTTTAACTAACAAAAATCAAACTTTTATCCATAAAAAATGCATCGCTAACTACTGATCGAATTATTTCCTCAGGTACCGCTGAAGAGGGTCCACATGTTCACGGTCTTTCAACTGGCTTGTCTGGCCTGTCTTTGGACCATCAAGTCCTTCAGCAGCACGTCCATTCTCTTCCCACTCATGGTGATTAAACGAAAAAACAATCCTTCGACTATTTCTTATCAAGTGATACACTACCATTTTACAATTTCAGCTTGTCGTTATGATTGGAATTCGTAAATCTCTCGATCTCATATTCACCCAGCGAGAGCTCAAGATATTGGACGACGTGATGCCGGAGCCTAGTAAGAA
The DNA here is from genome assembly GCA_963922035.1 of Amblyjoppa proteus. NCBI lineage: Eukaryota > Metazoa > Arthropoda > Insecta > Hymenoptera > Ichneumonidae > Amblyjoppa > Amblyjoppa proteus. The sequence goes on along the minus strand of OY998230.1, from coordinate 30,961,252 downwards.
GCACGCCCACGATCTTCGCCAGTTGGAGAGTGGCGAGGTTAGCACCGTCACGCGAATACTGAGGGCAATAGTATGTCGCAAATAACCCGCGAGAAGTGACTCCGGGTCAGACGCTTGTCCCGTGGTCACTATAACGCTCTGCGACTACGAAAAGGCGACGCTCTACGACGGAATGACGCCGGATCTATAAAATCCACTTATCCCTTATATTCCATACATCTCAGTACTCTTGGACGAAGAACAATAGAGGAAAATTTATTTGAAAAAAGAAAAAAGAAAAACAGAGAAACGAACAAACTAACCATAGAAACAACATTATAGGACAACGAATCTATTAACGAACTACTCAAATTTTTATTGTCAAGCTTTCACGAAAAAAAAGAAACAGACTTTCGATAGAAGGGTCGTCGGTGGTCTGAAGTATTCGATGCGTTGGCGAGAGTATTGTTTTTTTTTTTCGTGAAAATGACGGGAGACTATAAAATTCAATTGACAAATCCGTTGAAGATTTCAAAGAGCGTCACCGATCAGTATTAGAAGGTCGAGCGATAGATGTATCGACTCGGCGAGCAATATTTGAAAAACTATTAAGTACGGTAGAAAATCGGGAAAAATAAGAAAATCATTAAGGGGGTAGCCTGGCGTGACGACAAAAAAAATATCAGTGAAATTGACATTTTTATAAACAAACAATCGCTCAATCTTGTACCTTTCTATAAAAAAAAAGTCTTAAATTCTAGTACAAACTCAATGGAAAAAAAAATTTAAAAAAAAAAAAAAACAATTCAACTAAATTTGTATCTCATCGTCGTGTCCCCTTAATGGTTTGATCGAGTAAATTCGTGGCTAATTTTATTGTTGATGAAAAGACGCGAGGTATCCCAGACAGCACAAACGTCCGACTTCGTTGGAGACGTCTGTAGAAAAAAATTTGGTGATCAATTTTGCGTGCGGTAGATAAATTAGCGACGAGGTTTGTCGCCATTTTTTTTTTTTTTTTTTTTTTTTTTTTGAGCGCCACGGTTCTGCCGGAAATAGTAATCGACGAGCGAGAGTCCCGCCCATCCGTTAATTAATTAAAGAGTCGATCACGTCGACGGCGTCATTGTTCGCAACGATCACCCTTGCACCGCAAAGCACGCGTGTTGTTGTTATTATTATTATTATTATTATTATTATTATTATTATATTTCACCACCCATTTTTCGCTCCATCTCTCTATGCTCTATGTTGTATATTATACGAAATTATTACTATACATATATGTTCTTCTATCTACCCCAATTTTTTTCCTCGTCGTATACATACGCTCTAGATGTTCCGTCATCAAATTTTAACCTGATACATATTTATCATTTATCTTTTTGTCTATATGTATTCGGCAAAGAAACACAGTCAATATACACGCACGTTGTTTCAGGTCACATATATATATATACACACATTTACATATTAACATCAGTAAGTGTTTTTTTTTTACGATTCCCACGAAACATTAAATCAGGTTCGACTACAATACAATCTCATTAAAAGCTCACTAAAAGTGTCGCTTTTAAAAAACACGAACAAAAATCATAATTTTTATACTTACATTTCATATACACGATACCACGCATTCGAAAACGCGAATCCCCAACCCCCCGACCAGAGGAGACACACACGTGCACGCACAAGATTATCTCGAGGTATGCCGACCTTGGATTTTTAAAATCTCTCGAGTCATAGTCAAGCAGAGATTAACTCTGAATTAGTGTATTTATAACGAGTGAAGAAAATAGATAGAGGACGATTTTTTTTAAAGAGTCATAGAGAACGAGCTTCGCTTTCCGCTTATTTTAGTAAGACGATGAGTTTTTACGTGCGAGGGGAGTTAGTAGCGCTGCGCTGAAGTTTTGTTGATTTTTTTTTTCGATGATTCCAAGCGCTTCTCGTCGATTAATGCTTGTGGAAAGAAAATTTTTGGATTCTTCTACCGTTAATACTATTTTTATTGGGACTAGATTATGTTGGGATATGTAGATGAATTCCAAATACCACCAACTTTTTAGAGGTGAATGATTTCACTAAGAAGCAAACTGTTTTGTTGTTTTTTGTTTTCTATAAGCACGTCGATGGGAAGCGCCACGAGTTAATTGATTTAATAATTTAAAAAACGATAATGATAATCGTAAAGTGTGTAGTGTGTGTGTGCGATGCGTAATTAAAAATCCCGCAGGAGCCGAGTGAAAAAATCGATTTTCCGTCATCGGGGAATCTTCAGATATCTCTGGCGAACGGAAACATAATGAAGATACCGTTGACGAGTATAAACATCAGCGAGGAGGTTAACAAGTCGGGAATCTGGAAGCAGGTCAACGACGGCAACTGCAATAACGAAAGCAAGCAACAGCAGCAGAAACAGCCGAAGATGATCAAGTACGGTTAAAAAATAAATCAAACAATAATCATCACATCATCATCCCCTAATCATCCGAAACATCGTCACCGCCGTCGCGATCGTCACCAACGTCATCATCGTCTTCGATCGTTGATAATTCATAGCACACCGCACCTGCACACCATACATCTTAAACTTGCACTCTCGCACCCAAGAAGCTTGTTTTTTTATCATTTTTATAATCCAAAGATATCAAATTACGCAGTTCTACATAGTAACAGCTCCAATTATACTCAATTTGTTGAAATTCAAGGGAAAAAATGATACGATCTTATTTTACGTTTAAAATCGAACATATTTTCCCTTTGAAACTTTTTTCTCCAGCGCGTAGTTTGCGAGTTACGAGCTGCTGAACTTCGGGCCAATCAGGCGAGCGCGTCAGGTGGCGCCACGTGCGCACGATTCTTCCGATTGGCTAGAACTTCAGAGGCTCGTATCTCATGAACGATTCATCGTAGAAAAAAGTTCCAAAGGAAAATTATCTTCAGTTTTGAATGCTGATTATAACTGTAGTAGTTTTAAAATCAAATTTTGATGTATTTGGTAGAATTGGAGCAATTAATATTCGTTTGTTCCCGAGAACTTTACTGATATCATTTGTAATTTTTTTTCGCCCCGATCGGGGTGACAACAGCGTGGGCAAGTCGAAGAAGCATTCCAAGAAGGACGGTGCGTTGCTACTGTCCGACGAGATGACCCGTTTGACGACGATGACCGAGGAGGACGACGAGGATGACAGTGGAATATCGATCAAGGTGACAAGCGTGAATGACTCTAGAGTGTAAACGAGGGGAGAGAAAAACGAAAAACTATTTCTGCGCGGCGGTTGTGCGAGGGCGGCTACGAAGCGATCCAGGACTTTCGACTATCGACCCTATAATGCTACGCAAAAAAAAAAAAAAAAAACAGTCGTAGGTGACGATAACTGTAAGCAAGAAAATCGCAAACGAGAAAAAGAGATCCGAAATAAGAGAGACAATTCGAGCGAGCCGAGAAACGGCACAAGACCATTTAACCCGAGTTAACACCCGACCTTCTTATTCAGTGAGTAAACGGTATTAAATCCAAGGGAGCAAATTCGGCGCTTGTTAATTTTTCTTACAAAAGAGAGTCCTTACTCGAGACATCGATGCTTTAACCTCCGCTTGAGAAACCAGCGAGAAGACTCGATCTTCGCGAAAGAATGATTAGTTTATTCAAAAAAAATAGTTATAAGTCATCATAAAATTCATTGAAAATTTATTCAATTGACAATTGTCACAAAAGAAAAACCCGAGACACTTTTTTACAAGTAAAATAGATTCCAGTAATATTTGTTATTAATTGTTGTCCGAAATATTTTGCATCTTTCGCGTCGAGCGAAGCTTCCTGAGTGCATTAAAATTCCATCGAAAATTTGACGTTACGTACCCGATCATCAGCACGTTTCATGATTTTTATGAATTTCGATATGTCGTATAGTAGAAAAATTCCATTTATTGTACCCCTGCATCGGACAGTGTATCAGAGATATTGCCCCATCGCCGTTGGCTCTTTTAATAAAGCATGGCTAACCCAGCCAAAGTAGTTCGATTCCGAATGATCCATGACAACGATTTTACCAGTTCGCACTGCCCTCTCGCTCCGGACAAACGGCACTGTCGGCGACGCTTATTTTCCAATTTTTTTTTTTTAGTCAAAACAACATTAATTTAATCTTAATCCCGTTCCGCTCGCAAGCTTCTCGCCGGGATGAGAAAAATTCCCTTCAAATCTGCCCGCGGCAGAGGCGAAATTTCATACGCATAAAAAAAAATGATCTATGTAGGGTCGAAAGAATCGTCAAGATTTTTTTTTGGAATTCCATCGTTTTCAGGTCGATTTGATACGCTCGAAGGATTCATGCGGCGGAGGACCGTTCAAGCCTAACGGAACGACATCCGCCGAGACGTCAGTCTGAAGCTGATCGACTTGTTCGGCTGAATTTGCAATACAACAAACTCCTAGGAAAACAAAAAAAAAAAGAAAATAATCGTCTCGGCGTTCGAGCGGACTGATTGCTATCGGATTTGCCAAGATTTGTCGCGAAAGAAGAAGAGGCAACTGACAAGAACGATAACGCCACCAGCGGATCGGCGCGAGGAACCAGAGCCACTTCCTACCTCGAGGATATTTCATAATACTACACAATAGTGATAATAAAAAAAAAAAAAAAACAACAGCAGAATGAGAGATAAAAAGATAAATGATTTATTTTTTTCGTGTCTGTGTTTAAACGTGTAGAGTACGACGTATCGTTGAATGTGCGTGTGTGTGTGTATGTGTGTAATAAGTGTACGATTGTTGTAGATTTTTAATGGGCCACGTAATTGCGAAGAAAACCCCCCCGCGCGTGCGTGTGACTGTAACGAAGCAGAGGCATCGTGCAGACTTTTGAAAAAAAAAAAAAAAAAAAAAAAAAAAAAAAAAAAAAAAACTAAACAAAACTACGGACTCGTTAAATGTTTATGAATAAGTAGAAAAAAAGTGTCAGCACACAGAATACGCCGAGGTCGGCCAGATCTCGAAGGCATTCTTACACACGCGCGATAAAAAAAAAAAAAAAATTGACAATTAAAAAATATAAATATTGTTAATGGCGGAAAAGAAGAAACCCAAAAGTCTTTCGGACTTTTTCCAAAACACGAAGAGAACGATATATGTATGTGACGAGGAAAAAGAAAACTATAATTTTTCTCTTCTAAATCTGTCTTTAGAAAAATGAATCGTTGCAATTGTTTTATTTACGTTTTTCAGTATTTTTTTTTTTTGCGATTCGCTGTTATGATTTGTCGGTGTGTTCGTGCGGTGAGCGAATGTTGAGCGCGCAGTGACAATCGTGGCGAAAGAACGGTTTGATCTCTTTCTATCTGGTTAATATGGAGAAAATAATTTCGTTTTATTTAGAAGTGTCAATTGACGGTAGTTATTTAACGTTAGTTAAGTTATTAAGCTATCAAGTAAACCGATTAAGTTATTTAAAGTAAAAATTGTCGAAAAACTATACGTTTTTCATGTTTTTTTTTCTGCTGACCTGTCGCACGATAATTTCGTCACAATTGTCACGGCGTAAGAATTTCTATTTCTAGTAAAAAAAATAAACATAAAATTAAAATCGAGCGAGCTCGGAAATCGAGAAGAAAAGCGCCGGCAATTACCTCGGATGCTACGTCGCGCATATAATAAAATATTTAAAAAGAACGCTTCGTCCAGAAACGATCGATAGAGAAACGTCGTCGAGCAATTGGTGTAATTTTTTTTTTTTTTCCAATACCACAAACAATGGAAAGTATTGAAAACGAGCCCATTCGAGAAAAGGATTGAAACTCTATAACAAAAAAAAAAAAAAAAAAAAAAAATAGAAGAAATTCGAGTATCGTGTGTCGCGCGAGTTGCCAATTTTTAACACGTTCAATACATTTACGATGGCTCGCGATTGTGCCTCGATGAGGGCACTATTTATACTATGAATTATTACCGTGTAATTAAAATTAATTACATAACTAATATCATCGTCAATGACAGAAAAAAAAAGTTGCCAATAACGTTTGTTAAAGCTGTTAAAGATGTCGCTTGTTGAGGTAGTGTTTTTAATGGTTAGCGATTTTTAGTTTCCCGAGGTACGAAAAAAATAAAACAAAATTGATCATCGCATCGCAAGAGACGATCTTTCGAGACTGATGAAAAATAATAAAAATCGACCAAAGGCTGACTACTAAATCGCACGACGTTAATAGTATTATTTGGTTGTGATTAGCTAGCGAATCATTTGTTATGACGTGAGTTGATAGTGAAAGTTTTTTTGTTTTTTTTTTTTTTTTCAAGTGCTGGCTGTTTTTTTAGTGGAGAATCAACCGAAAGCCTATTAGCCCGATCGGTTGCGCTTGTGACACATGTCCGATGACCGGCCCGCTGGATCGCGTTAGAAAAACAGCGGGATTATTATATTATATAGCGAATTCGTTATTATTTATTTCGTAATCGAACTGTGTAACGGCGTGTAAATAAATGATAAGTGAAAAATGCGTGTCTAGACTAGCCTCGATATGTTGCTAATAAAGATCATTAATATAAAAAAAAAGACCAGTCTCAACTTATTTAGTTCCTCAAAAAAAAAAAAAAAATGTATCCTTTAATCTTCACTTCGCGCTTCGGAAGTTCGCTCAGTCGCGTTCGTGACGTTGCGATCGAGCTGAGATTTTCCGCTGGTACTCTCCACTTGCAGTTGACATATTATCATTAGATAAGTACATATCATTCCGAAAACCTAAATATTAAAAAACGAAAAAACTTTATATCGTTCTTGGTATTGCTGTTTAGACGAAAGTGTAAAAAAAAAAAGAGTTATAATAAAACTGTAACTTACCGACCGTACGAGAGTACCGTCCAGTGGGAAGAACTTGTACGCGGTGAATTCAACGTTCTTGTGCAGTAGTTCGAAGGAAAACGTCTCCAGCTGAGAAAAGTAAGAACATTTTTTTTTTTTTTTTTTTTTTTTTAGTAGCTTCGGTATTAAAAATGCCGACATGTCTCTCACCTCGGTTTTATCCCGACAACTGGTGGTTCGCCGTGCGAACAAATCGGGGATAACATCGGCCGGTCTTTTCATCTGCGTATCGCAATGCACACCAATACCGATAATTTAATTAAAATCAATTTTTATCGGAGAAATCGATAGCGCAAATTTGTTTAATTCTAAGCTTTTTTGTCCGCAAACATCTGCTAATAATTAAAAAAAAAAATGAGGTAGTCATCTGCAAATTACTTATCACAATTTTTTCATATTTATTTAAACCATGTTTTCTCTATGAGCAAATAAAATTCTTTTTAAAAACCGATGATAATTTTTATAACTGTATAATTTTTATTTCTAACAATTACATACACTTATTAATTATTATGTCAAAAAAAAATGAATGAATCGAACCTCTGCAGTGACACGATTGACACCGGCAGCGAGCAGCGCGATCGGCATGACGAGGACGAAGAGCCAAAAAATCGAATTGACGACCATCCAGTCGGTCGGTTTCTCGATGTCGAGCATGAACGGCGCGATCAATACGTAGGCATTGTAAAAACTCAAGAAACTGACGAATCCAACGGCCATTAATATCGGCAGAGAATAAAAGTCGGCAACGTCGCGAGAAATTTCGTACAGACAAGTGTGAGCTCTTCTGAGAGTGACGATCGTCGGTACTTGTAGATCATCGAACGGGACACTGTCGATCAGGAACGATCGAAGCGAAAAAACTATCGAATTCATCGAGCAACCGCACAGAACTTCGTTGAGATGTCTCAAACGATTTTCGATCAATTTCAAAGCTACGACGTACTGAACGATAAACCAGTTGACGATTATGCTGGGAGTTATGAAGCTGAACCACGTTATCACGGGCGCGTTAAAGGCCAACTCTTCGCTCGACAACAATTGAATCCACGCGAAGATGTTCGTCCCGAAGAGAATAACGAAATTTCGTAAATCGAACGCGATTGTCGCGCCGTTCAATCGATCCAATGTAGCGTCAACTTTCGTCAGACGATTCAACAGGATCACCAGATCGTTCTGTTTCGTGCAATACATCAGCCACACGACGACGACCACCGAGTTTCCGCAGACAGCCAGACAGATTTCTATCATTGCCGTTACTTCGGTTTTACCGGGATAAGGAACGCCGAATTCCATTGGTATCGACAGCCCGCACAGACACAACTGGACCAAGATCAACGAACAATTGTAGAGACTTCCGCTTCGCGAATTGACGAATTCGGGACTTGTGTTTCGGATCTTGTAAGCCTGCCAATTGTCCTTCGAGGATTTCTTCACATTCGCGGATTCTCGTATCGCGAACGGAGCTAAACCCATGATCTTGAAGATCGAGAGGGACAATTTGAAGAAGAAATATTTCGTGGAATTAGCTTTCATCTTTTGACGAGACCAAAATTGGTAATTAAAAATCAGAAATTTGTCACGGTAATTTCATTACGGAAAGAAAAATTCTTTTCGCACATCGAACATTTTTGAAAAAGTTTCTACTACCGACTGCTCAATTTTCGCTGATCGACTGCAAATTCTTTATCCACGCTGAAATATTTTTACAAAACTTTGTCTAATTTTTTCTTTTCTCCGCTACGGAACAGCTGAAAACGATGGAGTAACGAACGATATTACACGCGCGAAGCTCGCAACACACGTGCTTGACCTTTCGTGCATGTTGTCTGATAAACTTGCAAATTGTAGTAGTTCCACGTGCCGCCATCCGTTTACTATAATTAAGTGGACAGCTTTTTTTTATCGTCGTTTCACGGGTTTAATAGTGTTATGAGGAAAACCTGAAAAAGAAATTGATGGAGGAGATAGAATAATGCGTTTTTTTTATTATTTTTATCATTTATAAAAGTCCATTTGTCGATTGCTGGTAATCATGGAAAGCACTCGATTCCGTAATGGTCGTATTGTCCGTGTCATCGTGAGGGTTGTGCTTGCGGCTTGCTAATTGAAATTGGATTAGAATGATGAGATAACCGACGACCATCGTGAATATCTGAAGATAGTGGAAAAATCGATTGATTGCTTTTTCCGTAGAAATTATAACACGATATGTGATTATAGATTATTGATTTACGCAGGATTACTCACCGAGTGCAAGAGGGTGCAGTCCAATGGGAAAAAACCGCAAGCGGTAAACTCAATTTTACGGTGCAGCAGATCGATCGCAAATTCTTTGAGCTGAAAGATGTCAACGATAATCTTACGAGAGACTCGTAAAAATTTTATACATATTCACCGACAAGTACCTCCAATGTTTCGCGGGGACTGGTAGTGGATCGATTGAGAACCATCCTGATTACGTCGGCGGTATTTTTTATCTGCGAATAAAATGATCCTAAAAATCTCTCAAATCGCTATAAACAACCCTCAAGCGTCAACATTTTTCATTTGTATCTATAATATGAACTTTCATTTATGTTCAATCAACGACTTTTCTTAGAAACGAGTTTGAATTGAAAAACAAAAAACTGTTTTTTCTTCAGTTTGTAAACAAAAAAATTCCGAGCACAAATGTTAAAAATCGAAATTTTTCATCTTGCTTCCTAATCAGTTTCACTTTCCAACTTTTATGAGGAAGCTATATGAAAAGTTCAATGTTCACCTTTTTTTAAAATCAAAACTAAGGCCTCGTCAATAAAGAAGCAAAATAGTGATTTTAAAACTTTGCAAACAAAAAATTGTGATTTTTAGTTTTTCCCTTGAATTATGTATATGAACCTCTTTGGCGACGTTGGTGACGCCTGAGGACAGCATCGCGACCGGTAGCATGACGGCGATAAGCCAAAAGATGCAATTAGCGATTATCCAAAAAGCCTGCTCGTTCACCTCGTTGAAATTGAAAAATGGTACGGTTATGTAGTAAGAGACGTAGAGGGTGGTATAACTTGCGAAAGCAATCGTTAAAAGAAACGGTACAGAATAAAAGTCCGATATCTCCATAGCAATTTCATACAAATTTGTATGAGCTCGGCTGATAGTTTTGATCTTTGGTCCGTACGAGTCATGAGTCAGGGCATCCCTGGCGTGGGACAAACGACGCTCAAATCCCAATGACGAAGTGACGGAATTCACGAGAAGAGCTCTGTTCAGAGCCTTGAATCGTTTCTCGATCAATTTCGCTACAAAAACATACTGGATCACGAACCATGTGAGAACAAAGGTCGGGACTATGACAGCGAACCACGTGAGCACCAACGCATGATAAGCACACTGCTCGGTGAACAGTAGTCCCGTCCAGACGAGGATGTGCGTGAAAAAAACGATAGTAAAGAACCATCGACAGGAGTCAGAAAAATTGTCTTCGTCCCGATAGAAAGTCGCACCGTCGAAGCTCAACAAGCGATTCAAGAGTTTGACGGCGGTCTTTTGTCTGAGGGCCAGTATCAGCCAGATCGTGAACAAAGCAGTATTGTGCAGCACAGACTCGCACTTTGATATAGTTTGGGTTATCGACGATCTGTCGGGATATTCAAATTCGTATTCGAGGGGCCAAGCGATGAACAACATCCGAAATTGCAGAGGAACAAGAAGCATGTTGTAAAAACAACCGATGCGGGATGAGACGAATTGTATGTGCGTGGAACCTTGCCAGGGCCCTTTTTTCCACAACTTCGGTCCCGAAGATTTTTGCACGCCGAACGGAGCCAAGCCCAATACTTTGAAGAACCCCAGCATGAACTTCACAGCTACAAACTCGTAATTCAAGCTATTCCGATTGGCGAAGGCCATCTTGGAGTTTGAATTATCTGATCACCAACGGAGGAGATCAGCGGTATGCGAAACGTTAAATTACGATGCACTTGTACCGAGGATCGTGATATAAAAAATATCCGCGACGGGATTAGACATCGTTCATGCAGAGATCCATTGCCGACTGATACTTCGCTTGAACGACGCGGTCTCTGGATTATGTATGGCAGAATATAGTTGTTTATGTGTAAATATAGAACGTTGGTTCGTTACTTATCTCGGAACATCATACTATAGGAGATAAAAGAAGTAATGAGCTCTGTACAGAAAGTTAAAGCCATTGCTATTGAATTAATCTATGGGGATAAAAAAACGCGCGAGGTCTTCGTGCGTGATAAAATTTTGCCCGCATGACGTCAGTTTCGTTAAAAAAATCGAGATTTTTAAACCCGAAGCGATGTCTTCCTCTGCGAAGTCACTTCCGTTCAAAAAGGCGACAATTTCGCAAACAGGCAGCGATGTCCGCTCCGTTCAATCGATCCAAAGTGGCGTCGACTTTCGTCGGATGATCCGCCAGGATCAGCAGATTGTTCCGTCTCGTACAATACACCAGCCACACGACGACGACCACCAAGTTGCCGCATACAGCTAGACAGACTTCTTTCATTGTTAGATAAGAGACTCCGAATTTCTAAGGTATCGACAGAACGCACAGACACAGTTGGAACAAGACATTTGTAAAGAATTTCGGTTCGCGAGTTCACGAATTCGGGACTTGTCTTTCAGATTGTGTAAGCTTGAAAATTGTCTTTCGAGGATTTTTTCACATTCGCGGATTCTCGTATCGCGAATGGAGCCACAGCCACGATCATGAAGATGAAGAGGGCTAATTTGGAGGGCTAACGTTTCGTGAAATGAACTTTCATTTTTGACACGAAAAAATGCTTAATTAAAAATCAGATATTCATCAGAACAGAGTGTTTTTATAACAAAAACGAGTTATTTCAGTACACTGAAAATTTGTTCGTGTCTCACTAGCAACGATTCAATCTTCGCTGATCGACGGTACATTTTTTTTATCGGGGTGGAAATATTTTCACAACATTGTATACAATTTTTACTGTTTCTTTTTATCCGCGACCGAGCGACTGGAACCGGTGGATTAACGAACGATAATGCACGCGCGAAGCTCGCAACACACGTGCTTGACCTTTTCTGCCTGCTTGATAATCTTGCAAATTGTAGTAGTTCCACTCGCCGTCATTTGTTTACTATAATTATGCGAAGGGCTTTTTTTTCTCATCGTCTCGCATGTCCGACAGTGGAGTTAGGAAAACCTGGAAACAAAAAATTGACGCCGGAGAAAGAATTACGTTTTTTTATTATTTTTATTAATATCATTTATAAAAGTCCATTTGCCGATTGCTGCTAATCTTGGAAAGCACTGGATTCCGTAATGGTCCTATTGTACATGGCATGGGAAGAGGCGTGCTTGCGGTTTGCTTATTGAAATTGGATTAGAATGATGAGATAACCGACGACCATGGAGAATATCTGAAGACAGTGGAAAAAATCGTTCGATTGTTTTTTCAGTCCCAATTAGAACTCGATGTGTGATTGATCGTAGACTTGCATAGAATAACTCACCGAGTGCAAGAGGGTGCAGTCCAGTGGGAAGAAACCGCAAGCGGTAAACTCAATCTTACGGTGCAGCAGTTCGATCGCAAATTCTTTGAGCTGAAAGACATCAGCGACAATATAACAAGAGTCTTGTAAAAAATGTATATACATTCTCCGGCAAGTACCTCCAACATGTCGCGTGGACTGGTGGTCGATCGATTGAGAATCATCCTAATTATGTTCGCAGTATTTTGTATCTGCGAATAAAATGACACTAAACATCTCTTAAATCGCTATAAACAACCCTCAAGCGTCTACATTTGTTATTTGCATCTCTAATATGAATTTTGATTGATGTTCGATCAACAACAATTTATCTTAGAAACGAGTTTAACCTAAAATCCAGAAATTGTGTTTTTTTTTTTATTTTGCAAACAAAAAAGCTTCCTCTATGAGGAAGCAAAATTATGATTTTTAGTTTTTCTCTTGAATGCGGTATATGAACCTCTTTAGCGACGTTGGTAACGCCTGAGCCCAGCGCAGCGACCGGTAGAATGACGCCGATAATCCAAAACATGGAATTAGCGATTATCCAAAAAGTTTGCTCTTCCGCCTCGTTAAAAAATGGTACAGTCATGTAGTAAGCGTTGTAGAGGGCGGTGAAACTCGCGAAAGCAATCGTGAAAAGAATCGGTACAGAATAAAAGTCCGATATCTCCATCGCAATTTCATACAAATTTGCGTGAGATCGGCTGATAGCCTTGATCTGTGGTCCGAACGAATCGTGGGTCGGCGCGTCCCTGATGAGGGACAACCGACGCTCAAATCCCAATGACAAAGTGGTATAATTAGCGAGAATTGCTCGGTTCAGAGCGCTGAATCGTTTCTCGATCAGTTTCACTACAAAAACGTACTGGATCACGAACCAAGTGAGAATAAAGCTCGGCACTATGACACCGAACCACGTGAGCACCGGCGCATGATAAGCACACTGCTCGGTGAAAAGTAGTCCCGTCCAGACGAGGATGTGCGTCAAAAAAAGGACGGCGAAGAAGCAACGACAGGATTCCAAAAAATTGTCTTCGTCCCGATGAAACGTCGCGCCGTCGAAGCTCAACAAACGATACAAGAGTTTGACGGCGGTGTTCTGTCTGAGAGCCAGTATGAGCCAGGTCGTGAAAAGAGCAGTATTGTGCAACACAGACTCGCACTTTGATATAGTTTGGATCATCGTAGATTTGTCGGGAAAGTCGAATCCGTACTCGAGAGGCCACGCGATGAAGAGCATCCGCAATTGTAGAGGAACAAGCAACAGGTTGTAAAGACAACCGAGACGCGATGAGACGAATTCAATGTGCACGGACCCTTGCCAAGGCCCGTTTCTCGACAACTTCGGTCCTGAAGATTTTTGCACGCCGAACGGAGCCAAGCCCAATACTTTGAAGAACCACAGCATGAACTTCGTAGCTACAAACTCGTAATTCATGCTATTCCGATCGGTGAAGACCATCTTGGAGGTTGAATTGTCCGATGACCAGCGAGGGAGGTCAGAGATACACGAAACTTTAAATTGCGATGCACCTGTACCGAGGATCGTGATGTAGAAACTATGCGCCACGGGATTAGACAGCGTTCATGCAGACATACATTGCGGACTGATACTACACCTAAAACCACGATCTCTGGATTATGATCAACAGAATATAGTTTTTATGTGTACATACAAAAAGTTGGCTCGTTTATCTCGAAACATCATGCTATAAAAGATGAAACAAGTAAATGAGCTCTGTACAGGAAGTTGGAGCCATTAGTACTGAATTCATATGTGGAGATAAAAAAAAAACGCTCGACGTCGTTGATGATAAAATGTTGAATGCCAAGTAAGTTCTTGCTACATTGTAGTGCATCTGGTCGATAATAATAGACTTGAGAATTGTGGATACACAGTGCAAGATAATCGATCATTTTCACCGCGCCGATGCCGTCACTAAATATGCATCACTGTGCTTGACCAGTGAATTAAGTGTTTCGGTGATGTTTCGTGTCCAGCCGACATTAATTATTCCTTCGCGTGCTGAATGCAGATTGATCAATGTTTACCGGGTGCGTTTGACGATAATAACGTCATCTGGGAGAACATCACTTTCCGTTTTGAAATCTTAGTTATTGACAGGAAGTGACGTCATAAGAGAGAACGTCACATCCAGTTTCAAAATCTCGGTTTTTGGTCGGAAGGGACGTCATACGGGAAAACGTCACTTTCTGTTTCAAAATGACGGTTTCGCTAAAAAATGGAGATTTTGAAATTCGAAGAAACGTTACGGAATTATTAAAAAATGTTCTCTGGATTGTATTTCGAATGCGGATAGTGACAAGAAACATGCGAATTGAAGAACACAGGGAATTGAGTAGAAGAACGAGTGAGTGACACGTCTCAGATCCGATTCCTACATTACACTGACGATAGACAGACATAAATTGGAAAATGCTTATTTGCACTCTAAGCCATGGTAAAGATGTTTCCTGTTTATAATCTCATCGTCAATTTATTTTATTTTTTTTATTACAGCATTCTCTCCTTATATGATACTTTGTACGTGATGAGGAAGTAAAAATGACGTTAGAGAAAGAATTATGCTTATCGCTATTTCCATTACTAGCAATTTATGAAGACGTCCATTCGTTGATTGCGGCTTATCTTAGAGATTGTTTGAATCCGTAATGGCACTATTATTATTATTGTGCTTGTAGTTTTGCGAGTCGTTTCCATACTTTCCTATTTGAAATTGGATCAAAATCATGAGATAGCCGCAGACCATTGTGAATATCTGAAGAGAATGAAAGATCGTTAGACATTGTTTTTTCCACCTGCAATTATTACAATGATAGCTGAAAGATTTAAATAGATGTCTCACCGAGTACACTAGGGTGCAATCCAACGGGAAAAAACCGCAAGCGGTAAACTCAATTTTTCGATGTAGCATGTCGATCGCAAATTGTTTGAGCTGAAACATGTTAACTACAGTCTTGTAGAACAGTTTTTGGCAAATTAAATTGCCATTCGCCGGCAGATACCTCGAATAAGTCATGTCGACTGACGGTGGAACGAGCGAGAAGCCTCCTAACAATATCGGCAGTACTGTTCATCTGCGAATAAAACGCTACTAAGGATCTCTTGAATCTCTAAAGAAGAATCCTCGAAAAATCATTTTTTTTTTGTAGATGCAAACAGACGTTTGCCGTTATTCGCATTCTCATCTTTTTTAATTGATCTATTTGCTCAGAAATCTATGAATGAACTTTTAGGGTCGAATTTTAAGACATTAGACTGATCTTATCATCGAAGTTTGGCCCGAACTTCATTGCGTGCCTAAGTTTGATCTTAAGTTTGGACTTACAATTTTATCTTAAGGTCGGAATTAAGTTGGTTCTTAAGTTCGATCTCAAGTTCAAACTAATGTCTTAAAATTCAACCCTAAGTCATATTCGAATAACCAAAGATTTATCGTAAAATCGTAAATGCCCTTATACAAAAAATCTGTTCATTTTGGATTTTCCCATAAATTATGTGTTTGAACCTCTTTAGCGACGCTGGTAATGCCTGAAGCCAGCAAAGTGATCGGTAGCATGACGATAATCAGCCAACAAGTGCAATTACCGATTATCCAATAAGACACTTCTCCCACCGGGGTGAAAAAGGGTACGACCATGTAGTAAGTGACGTAGAGTGCAGTGTAACTGACGCCGGCGATCGTGACAAGAATCGGTAGAGAATAAAAGTCCGATACTTCGCCAGAAATTTCATACAAATTAGTATGTGCTCGTCGGATAGTGTTGATCTTTGGCCCGTACGAATCGTCGATCAACAAATTTCTCGTGAAAAACAATCTATTCCCAAATTCCACCGACGAACTGTCCGGATGCTCGAGAAGAGCCCGGTTCAGAGCTCTAAATCGTTTGTCGATCAATTTTACCACAAAAACGTACTGTATCTCGAAAGAATTTGTAACGAAGAATGGCACTATGCTACGGAACCACGTGAGCACTGACGCAGGATAACCAAAATATTGAGTAGTCAATGTGACCGTCCAGACCAAGATACTGCTTAAAATGACGAGAAAATAGAAGGAACGACCGGAATCCGACAAATCATCAATACGATTGAATGTCGCACAATCGCAGCGCGTCAGACGATTCAAAAGTTTAACAGCGGTCTTCTGTCTGAATCCAAATGTGAGCAAGATCAGGACAAAAATACAATTGTGCAACAGAGACTGAGCTGTCGCTAGAGTTGAGGTCAGCCTCGTTACGTCGGGATACTCAAAGTCGTATTCCCGAGGCGACGCGACGACTAGCATCCGAAATTGTAGAACAATGAGAAAGAGGTTGTAAAGACAACCGAGCCGAGATGTGAACGCACGTATGTGCCCAGAACATTGTCGATTCCCTTTCTTCAATAACTTTGGTCCCGAAGATTTTTCCACACCGAACGGAGCCAAGCCCAGTGCTTTGAAGCATCCCAGCATTAACTTCACGGTTGTAATCTCACGATTCAAACTGTTCCGAGAGGTACGGACCATGTTGGAATTTCAATTGCTTCGATGACTATCGGATGGGGTCAAGGATACGCGAAACCGTAAATTATTGTACGCTTGCGGCGAAGATCGTAATATTTAAAATATGCGCGACGGTCCGAGAGAGCGTTCATGCAGAGAGGCGTAGCAGACTGATTCCCGAGTTGAACGTCGCGAAATCTGGCCAATGCTCGACAAAGTATAGAAACTTATATTGAAATATAGAACATTGTTTCGTTACCTATCTCCGCACTTTGTGCAACAGGAGATAGAACAAGTAATGAGGTCTGTACAGAAAGTTGAAGGCAGTATCATTGAATTAATGTAGAGAGCTAAAAAACAAACGTACGTTCGTTGGTCATAAAACTGAGAATTTCAAGTAAGTTTTTGCTCCAAGCTGTAGTGTACCTTATCGATAATAATAGACTGGAGAGCCGAGGGGAGATAGTGCAAAGTAATCGATCACTCTCGTCAAGATTGTGCGGATGGCGAATCGGTAGCTTTATGCTGATTGACCGAGTGTTTCTGCGACGCTCTTGGACGAGTCGTTAATACATTCGTGCTCGAGTGGCATTAACTTTTATTGTCGCTTGACTCAATGAAGATATGGACTAGCGTTTACCGCGTAATCTACAGTTTCAAGGTGTTTCATCATCATGGGCTTGAATTATCAAAATTGACAATGAAATAAGGAGGCTCAAGTCAAATTTGTTGTATATAGATTGTGCGTAAATTATATATACTGCATATAAATGCAATAGGTTCGCGTATGTTGTTCCAACATAGTCACTGTCAATTGCACACGAAAAATGCGTGTTGCGCATTATTTCTTACACACTTTGCGACACTCCTCTTTCCATAGTGCAAACTGCCGAGAAATGTTTATCCAGTTTCGTTATCGGAGGTGATTACGCGGGTTAACATCTGAAGTTGTATTAGAATGACGAGATAGCTGGCGACCATGCTGAAAATCTGAAGAGATCGAAAGATTACTTGATCGTTGGTTCATTAGCAATTATTAGACGATATGTGATGGATTATCGATTTACGCAGCACGACTCACCGAGTGCAAGAGGGTGCAATCCAATGGGAATAGACCGCAGGCGGTAATCTCAATTTTTCGCTCCAGCAGTTCGATCGCAAATTGTTTTAGCTAGGAAGATGTTAACGATATCACAAGAGTCTTGGAAAAATTCTAACTCACATTCGCTGGCGAGATACCTCGTGTATGTCGTGTTGACTGGTCGTCGAACGAATCATAAGGCTTCTAATGACATCGACAGTATTTTGTATCTGAAATTTTCAAACCGGAAGTGAGGTCACAAAGAGGTATTTAAATTTTTAGCGTGACTCACTCTAGTTTATCATTAAATTCAGAAGAAAAAAAAATGGAGAATTTTGAAGTCTCCTCTTAAGTGACGTGCACAAACCTCTTCAGTGACGTCGGCAACGCTTGAAGCTAGCACAGCGATCGGTAGCATGACGCTCATACTCGTAAAAATTGAATTAATAATCATCAGATAACTTTGCCCTTCCGCCGTGATAAGGAAGCGCATAACGGAATAGTACGATACGAAGATAGCAATGTAACTGAAGTAAGCAATGGTGAGAAGAATCGGTAATTAATAAAAATCCGATATTTCCATCGCAATTTCATACAAATGGGTATGAGCTTGTCTGATTGATCGGTAGGTCTCTCGCTGAAGACAATCGACTCTCGAATCCCACCGACGAATTTACCGATTTCTCAAAAAGAGTTTGATTTAAAGTTCTGAATTCTTTCTCGATCAATTTGACAGCAAAAATGTACGGTATCACGAACCAACTGAGAACGTAGCTCGGCACTAATCCATTGAACCACGTCAGTACCCAGGCGTGATAAGCCAACTGCTCGGTACACAGTAATACCGTCCAGCCGAATATATTCGTTAATAAAGCTAGAATAAAGAATCTTCTATTAAACTCTGAAAAACTATCCTTGTTCCGATAAAATATCACACCATGGAAGCTCAACAAACGATTCCAAAGATTAATGACTGTCTTCTGGCTGAATCCAAATATCAGCCAGATCGCGAGTAGAACAGCATTGCCTATCACAGACTCGGCTGCTACGATAGTCACGGTCAGTAACGTTTTGTCGGGATAATCGACGTTGTTCCCCAGAGGCATCGAGACGAATAGCATCCGAAATTGCACAGCGATCAGTAACATGGTGTAGAAACAACCGAGACGAGACGCGACGAATTTCATGTGTCCGGAACCTTGCCAGCGTTTCTTTTTCGATAACTTTTTCGAAGATTTTTGCACGCTGAACGGAGCCAAACCCAAGGCTTTGAAGAATCCCAGCGTGAACATCGTGGCTATAGACCGGTAATTCAAGCTATTACGCGATGTATAAGCCATCCTGGGGTTTTAATTATGCCGATGACTGTCGGAAGAGGTCAGGGTTAGGCGAAACGGTAAATTACTGTGCGCTTGTACGAGGATCGTAATATTAAAAATATGCGCGGCGGTATTGGCGAGCGTTCATGCAGCATGCACAGAAGACTGATCCTTTGGCTGAACGCCAGGGACGTGCTGGCTCTGTGGATCTTGACAGAATATAGTTACTAATATTAAAAATATACAGCATTGTGTAGCGGATCACGCAACATAGCTCGGCAGTCTGTTGGAACGCTGGATTCCTCCATCGAGATAAAGGGTGAGTCGGGGTGATATTGCCACACGGGTGATATGAACACCCGTATCTTTTAGCGTAACAAACGCTGCCGTTTGCACACATATACTAAACTCGGCGTTTACTGTATGTGGATCGAATATGATTGCACCGGAAACTATAAGATTTGTATACGCAAGAGTCAGTCGGATATGCCACGTGGGGAAATTCCCCGCAATTTCCGTTTTCTATCTAGTTTGGCATCTGAAACATTTGACGGAGATAATTATTGCCTTTCTGTAGTTAATGTAGACAACGTAAAATATATTAAGACATGTTTTGGGCACTCCCTCTATGCTTCTCCCGATCTCATCGACTTGGCAATTATTACTATGGCCATATCATCCGTAGTGTTCGGATGATATGGCCGATAAAAAATCTTTATTTATTTCTCTGCAAAATGTTTCCGATGATTTCCATACCGGAAGTGACGTTGCAGAGATTTTTTTTTTTAATTTTCTCCTGACTGTATCTCGAATGCTGACCGGGATGAAAAAAAAAGTGTGAATTACGGAATGCAGGACAGTGGGTAAAAGATCATGAGTGATACGCTTCAGATGCGATTCATACATTAGACGGAAGACGGAGAGACAGAAATTGGCAAAGGTTTATTTGCACTCTAGGACATGGGAAAGATGTTTCCAGACCATAAGCTGATAGTTTAATTTTTTTGTTACGTAATTCTCCACTTACATACTTTGTACGCGATGAGTAAATAAAAACAAAGTTGGAGAAAGAATTATGCTTATCATTATTGTTATTCTGTAGATACATACATAGATGAATTATTATTAATTTATGAAGCAGTGCATATGTTGATTGCTGCCAATCTCTTAGATAGTCCTTGACTCCGTAATGGCACTATTGTGCTTGCCATTTTGAGAGTCGTTTTCGTAGTTTCCTATTTAAAATTGGATCAAAATGATGAGATAGCCGAAGACCATGGAGAATATCTGAAGAGAACGAAAGATTGTTCGATTATTTCTTCAGCTACAATTATTATAACAATAGCTGACAGATTTCAGCAGATTACTCACCGAGTACACGAGGGTGCAGTCCAGCGGGAAAAAACCGCAAGCGGTAAATTCAATTTTTCGATGTAGCATGTCGATCGCAAATTGTTTGAGCTGAAAGATGTTAACGACAAACTTGCAGAAAAGCCTTGCGCAAATTAAATTTACATTCGCTGGCAGGTACCTCGAATAAGTCATGACGACTGGTGGTGGAGCGAGCGAGAAGCTTCCTAACGATATCGGCAGTATTGTTCATCTGCGAATAAAACACAATTAAGGATCTCTTGCATCCCTAATGAAAAAACCCCGAAAAATCACATTTTTTCGTAGATGCAAACCGACGTTTGCTATTTTTTTTTTCTGTCGATTTTTATTTATCTTTTTTCTAAAAACCTTTAAATGAACTTTCAGTCATATTCGAATGAACAGATATTTATCGTAAAATCGTAAATGCTTTTATTAAAAAAAAAAACAAAAAAACTGTTTATTGTAGATTTTCCCATAAATGATGTGTCCGCGAACCTCTTTAGCTACGTTGGTAACGCCTGAAGCCAGCAAAATGATCGGTACCATGACGATAATCAGCCAAGAGTTGCAATTAACGATTCTCCAATAAGATGGCTCTCCCACCGGGGCAAAGAATGGTACAACCATATAGTAAGTAATATAGAGTGCAGTATAACTAACGCCAGCCATCGCGGTGAGAATCGGTAAAGAATAAAAGTCCGATATTTCCACAGAAATTTCATACAAATTGGTATGAGCTCGCCGGATTGTGTTGATCTTTGGCCGGTACGAATCATCGATCAACAAATGCCTCGTGAAAAACAATCGATTCTCGAGTTCCACCGACAAAGTGTCCGAATTCTCAATAAGAGCCCGATTCAGAGCCCCGAATCGTTTCTCGATCAATTTTACGACAAAAACGTACTGTATCTCGAAACAAGTTATGACAAAGAATGGCACGATAGAACGAAACCACGTAATTACCGACGAATGATGACCAACATATTGAGTAACCAATGCGACCGTCCAGACCAAGATGCCGATTAAAAAAACGACAGAAAAGAACCGACGACTGGATTCCGAAAAATTATCATCGTTCCCATTGAACGTCGCGCCATCGAAGCCCATCAGACGATTCAAAAGCCTAACAGCAGTCTTCTGTTTAAATCCGAATATGAGCAAGATCAAGTAAAAAACACAATTATGCAACACAGACTGAGCTGTCGCTATGGCTGAGGTCAGCTTTGATACGTCGGGATACTCGAGTTCGCGTTCATCAGGCCACACGAAGATTAGCATCCGAAATTGTAGAATGACCAGAAAGAGGTTATAAAGACAACCGAAACGAGATGGAGCGACTTGTATGTGCGCAGAACCTTGCCGAGTTCCTCTTTTCAATAACTGTGGTCCGGAAGATTTGTCCACGCCGAACGGAGCCAAGCCCAATGCCTTGAAGAACCCCAGCATGAACTTTGCGGCAGTAATCTCGCGATTCAAACTATTCCGGGAGTTATGGACCATGTTGAAGTTTCAATTGTCTCGATGGATTCCGGATGAGGTCAAGGATGCGCGAAACCGTAAATTATTGTACGCTTGCGGCGAAGATCGTAATATTTAAAATATGCGCGACGGTGCGAGAGAGCGTTCATGCGGACAGGCCAAGCAGACTGATAGTCGGTCTGAACGCCGCGAACTCTGAGCAGTGCTCGACAGAATATAGTCACTTATAGTGAAATATAGAACATTATTTCGTTATTTATCTCCGGACTTTGCGTAACAGGAGATAGAACAAGTAACGAGCTCTGCACAGAGAATTGAAGCAGTGTCATTGAATTAATGGGGAGAGCTAAAAAACCGTACGTTCGTTGGTCATAAAATTGAGAATTTCAAGTAATTTTTTGCTACAAGCTATAGTATATCTTATCGATAATAATAGACTGGAGAGCTGAGGGGAGACAGTGCAATGTAATCGATCACTCTCGTCACGATCGTGCAGATTGCGAATCGGTAGCTTTACGCTGATTGACTGGGTGTTCCTGCGACGCTGTTGGACGAGTCGTTAATACCTTCGTGCTCGACCGGCATTAAGTTTTCTGTCGGTTGCTGAATTAAGATATCGACTAACGTTTACCGCATAATCTACGTTTTTAAAGTGTTTTATCATCATTGAGTTGAATTATTAAAATTGACAACGAAATAATGAGACTCGAGTAAAATTGTTGTATATCAGAGCTGGGCAAAGTACCGAAAGTACTTGCACCACAAAGTAATTTCCGTACTTAAAGTACTTTTATAAAATACAAAGTACAAAGTACTTTTTCTTCTTAATCGAAAGAGGCGGTGTTCAAATCAACTGTTGGCGCCTGTTTAGGGCCAACAGTTTTTAAAAACGTCCAAACTCTTCGTTTCCAATACTTGGTAACAGCCTAATCGACTGGACTGCGATGACTGGAACTTGGGGTAGTGAGTGGAAGTCGACTGGATAACAACTAAATCTGGGACGTAGGGATCTAGTACAGTGGCGGAAATTGGGAAAAGTCTCCATTTTATGCATAAAAAATCGTATTTCTGGCATTTAAATGGGAAATATTGGGCTGGGAGTAAAATAATTATTATAATCCTGTTTAGCGAGAAAAAAATACGTAGAATATAGCCTCGAAATAAAAAAAAAATCGAGTGAACAACGATTTTTCAATTTTTGAGCCACTTTTGATAAAACGTCGATTTTTCGTGATTTTCGAAGATTGATATCTCGGCTCCCAATGGAGCCAGGGAAAATCCGAGGTGCTCGTCGTGTTCTACGGGAAAAAATACACAAGACAAGGTCGTGTCCGAAGTTCAAGAAACGTTTTATCGGGCAGTTTCAGAATGTTGAAAAACGCGAAAAATAGACTCGAAAGGTGTAATTTTTCCTTGCAATTTTTTTATGATTTTTTTTTTCTTTTTTAAAAATGAACTACCACGTATTTAGACGTATTTTTTCTCGTTGAACACGAATGCGCTGGCTTTTTTCGGACTAAAGTACAGTGAGACATTGAAAGTCTCGATTTTATGCACGAAAAAACGAATTTTTGGGATTTAAATGGAAAATATTGGGTTGGGAATAGAATAATTTGATGAGACAGACATTTTTTAAGTTTCGAAAGGGGTGCAAAGTAATATGCACATGGTTTCATCATTTATTACAATTTTGAGCATAGTTTCCTCAAAGAGCGAAGCTATGCTTAAAATTGTACAAGTACTTTGGTCTTAGTACTCAGTAATAGTACTTAAAATACCGAAAAGTACTTTGATACTTTAAGTACCAAATAAGTACTCATGTAACGTACACGAGTACTGCCCAGCTCTGTTGTATATAGATTGTGCACAAATTATATATATTTTATATAAATATAAAACATTCGCGTTTGTTGTTCCAGTACAGTCACTGTCAATTGCACAGAAAAATGGACTTTGCGCATTATTTTTTACGCACTCAACAACACTCCTGGTTTTATAGCGCAAAAGTCCGAAAAATGTTTATCCAGTTTTATGAACGGAGATGTCTTTGTGGGTTGCGATATGAAGTTGGATTAGAATGATGAGATACGTGGTTTTCGTGCTGAAAAGCTGAAGAGATCGAAAGATCGTCTGATCGTTGGTTCATTCGCAATTATTGAGACGATATATCATGGATTATCGATTTACGCATTACGACTCACCGAGTGTAAGAGGGTGCAGTCCAATGGGAATAGATTGCAAGCGGTGAACGCAATTTTCCGGTCCAGCAGTTCGATCGCAAATTGTTTGAGCTGAAAGAAATTAACGATCGCAAGGGTCTTGGAGAAATTTTAACTCACATTCACTGGTGAGATACCTCGTGTACGTCGTGTCGACTGGTCGTCGAACGAGACATAAGCCTTCTAATGACATCGGCAGTGTTTTTTATCTGGAAATTTTCAAACCGGAAGTGTGATTACAAACAGGTATTTTAATTTTTAGCGTGGTTCACTCTAGTTCATCATTAAATTCAGAAGAAAAAAAAAAAAAATGGAGAATTTTAGAATCTCCTCTTAAGTGACGTGCACAAACCTCTTTAGTGACATCGGTAATGCCTGAAGCCAACACAGCGATTGGTAGCATGACGCTCATAATCGTAAAAATTGAATTAACCATCATGAGATAAGT
Source organism: Amblyjoppa proteus (assembly GCA_963922035.1). Lineage (NCBI taxonomy): Eukaryota > Metazoa > Arthropoda > Insecta > Hymenoptera > Ichneumonidae > Amblyjoppa > Amblyjoppa proteus. The sequence continues at coordinate 30,936,462 of OY998230.1, read as the reverse complement.
TTCCTTTTCCGCCATGATAATAAAGGGCATACACAGATAGTAAGATACGAAAATAGTAATGTAACCGAAGTAAACAATGATGAGAAGAATCGGTAATGAATAAAAATTCGATATTTCCATCGCAATTTCATACAAATGGGTATGAGCTCGTCTGATGGTAGGAATTTTCGGTACGTACGAATGATTCGTCGGTTGGTTACTCGCGAAGAACAATCGACTCTCGAATCCCACCGAGGAATTCATTGATTTCTCAAAAAGAGTTTGATTTAAAGCTCCGAATTCTTTCTCGATCAATTTAACAGCAAAAATGTACGGTATCACGAACCAACTGAGAACGTAGCTCGGCACTAAGACATTGAACCACGTCAGTACCCAGGCGTGATAAGCCAACTGCTCGGTGCACAGTAACACCGTCCAGCCGAATATATTCGTTAAAAAAGCCAGAATAAAGAATCTTCTATTGAACTCTGAGAAACTGTCCTCGTTCCGATAAAATGTCACACCATGGAAGCTCAACAAACGATTCAAAAGATTAACGACCGTCTTCTGTTTGAATCCCAATATCAGCCAGATTGTGAGTAGAACAGCATTGCCTATCACAGACTCGGCTGTTACTATAGTCAGGGTCAGTAACGTTTTGTCGGGATAATCGACGCTGTATCCCAGAGGTATAGAGATGAACAGCATCCGAAATTGCACAGCAATCAGTAACATGTTGTAGAAACAACCGAGACGAGACGCGACGAATTTCATGTGTCCGGAACCTTGCCAGCGTTTGATTTTCGATAACTTTTTCAAAGATTTTTGCACGCTGAACGGAGCCAAACCCAAGGCTTTGAAGAATCCCAGCGTGAACATCGTGGCTATAGACCGGTAATCCAAGCTATTACGCGATGTATAAGCCATCGTGGTGTTTTCATTATGCCGATGACTGTCGGTAGAGGTCAGGGGTACGCGAAACGGTAAATTACTGCGCGCTTCGACGATCGTAATGTTAAAAAAATGCGCGACGGTATTGGAGTGCGTTCATGCAGGCATGCATTGCAGACTGATCCTTTGGCTGAACGTCGGGGGCGTGCTGGCTCTCTGGGTCATCCTTGACAAAATATAGTTGTATTTAAACATAGAACATTGATTCGTTACTCACTTCGTGACTTCCTATCATAGGCCGTAAAACAGGTAATGGCGCTGTGTACAGAAAGTTGAAGGTTTTATTACCAAACTAATCTGTACAGCGAAAAGATAAGTCCGTCTGTCTGTGGCTCATAATTTTGAAAAATGTGGGTAATATCTTGATTTTATAGATAGATTTATGGATTTATTAGATAGATAAATAGAGACGTAGATAAATTACTATTAATTTATGAAGCAGTTCATTTCTTGATTGCTGCCAATCTTAGATACTGCTCAATTCCGTAATGGTACCATTGCGCTTGTCATTTTTATAGTCGTTTATGTAGTTTCCTATTTGAAATTGGATCAAGATGATGAGATAGCCGGAGACCGTTGTGATTATCTGAAGAGAGTGAAAAATCGTTAGATTGTCTTTTTAGCTACAGTTATTACAGTGTTAGCTGAGAGGTCTACGTAGATGACTCACCGAGTACACGAGGGTGCCGTCCATAGGGAAAAAACCACAAGCTGTAAACTCAATTTTTCGATGCAGCAGGTCGATCGCAAATTGTTTGAGCTGAAAGACGTTAACGACAATCTTGCAGAGCAGCCTTGCGTAAAATAAATTTATATTCGCTGGCAGGTACCTCGAATACGTCATTTCGACTGGTGGTGGAATGAGCGAGAAGCTTCCTAACGATATCGGCAGTATTGGTCATCTGCGAATGTAAGGCAATTAAGAATCTCTTGAAACTCTTATGAAGATTCCTCGAAAAATGACATTTTTTTCCGTAGATACAAACCAAGGTTTGCTATTTTTTTTTTTTAATTTCTATCGATTTTAATTGATATAATTCCTAAAAACCTTTAAATGAACTTGCACTCATATTCGAATAACCAAAATTTATTGTAAAATCGTACATGCCCTTAAATAACAAAAAAAACTGTTAATTTTAAATTTCCCCATAAATAATGTGTTTGAACCTCTTTAGTTACGTTGGTGACGCCTGAAGCCACCAAAGTTATCGGTATCATGACGATGATCGCCCAAGAAGTACAATTAACGATTACCCAATAAGATTTCACTCCCATCGGAGCGAAAAAAGGTACGATCATATAGTAAGTAACGTAGAGTGCAGTGCAACTGACGCCAGCGATGGTGAAAAGAATCGGTAGAGAATAAAAATCTGATATTTCCACAGAAATTTCATACAAATTAGTGTGAGCTCGTCGGATTGTGGTGATCTTTGGCCTGTGCGAATCGTCGATCAACAAATTCCTCGTGAAAAACAATCGATTATCGAATTCCACCGACGAAGCTTCCGAATTCTCAATAAGAGCCCGATTCAGTGCTCCGAATCGTTTCTCGATCAATTTTACCACAAAAACGTACTCTATCTCGAAACAAGTTATGACAAAGAAGGGCACTATGGCACGGAACCACGTGAGTATCGGCAGAGGACGACCAAAATATTGAGTAACCAATGCTACCGTCCAGACCAAGATACCGATTAGAAAAACGAGAAAAAAGAAGCAACGACTGGAATCCGAAAAATGATCGTCACTCCGATCGAATGTTGCACGATCGAAGCTCGTCAGACGATTCAGAAGTTTAACAGCAGTCTTCTGTCTGAATCCGGACATGAGCAAGATCAGGACAAAAACAGAATTGTGTAATGCAGACTGAGCCATCGCTATGATTGAGGTCAGCCTTGATACGTCGGGATTCTCGAGCTCGTGTTCCCGAGGCCACACGAAGACTACCATCCGAAATTGTAGAACGACCAGAAAGAGGTTGTAAAGACAACCGAGACGAGATGAGGCGACTTGTATGCGCGCGGAATCTTGCCGGTTCACTTTTTTCAATAACTGTGATCCTGAAGATTTGTCCACAACGAACGGAGCCAAGCCCAATGCCTTGAAGAATCCCAGCATGAACTTTACGGCTGTAATCTCGCGATCCAGACTATTCCGAGAGTTACAGACCATGTTGGAGTTTCAATTGTTTCAATGACTGCCGGATGAGGTCGAGGATATGCGAAATTGTAAATTATTGTACGCTTGCGGCGAAGATCGCAATATTTAAAATATGCGCGACGGTACGAGAGAGCGTTCGTGCAGACAGGCCAAGCGGACTGATAGTCGGGTTGAACGCCGCGGACTCTGGGTAATGCTCGACAGAACATAGTTACTTATAACGAAATATAGGACACTGTTTCGCTACTTATCTCCGAACTTCGTGTAACAGGAAGTATAACAAGTAACGAGCTCTGTACAGAATGTTGAAGGCAGTATCATTGAATTAATGTGAAAAGAACTACAGGAAAAGCCGTATGTTCGTTGGTCACAATATTGAGAAGTTCAAGCAAGTTTTTGCTACAAACTATTTGTATACCTTATCGATGATAATAGACTGGAAGATCGAGGGGAGATAGTGCAAAGTAATCGATCACTCTCGTCACGATCGTGGAGATTGAGAATCGGCTTTATGCTGATTGACTGAGCGTTTTTGCGCCGCTCTTGGACGATTTGTTAATACCTTCGCGTGCCCAACCGGCGTTAACTTTACTGTCGCTTGCTCAATGAAGATATCGACTAGAATTTACCGCGGAATATACTTATTTAGGTATTTTATCACCATTGCCTTGATTTATAAAAATTGAGAATGAAATAAGGAATCTCGAGTAAAATTTTTGTATATAGATTGTGCATAGATTTTATATACTTTATATAAATATAATACGTTCGTGTTTGTCGTTGCGGCACAGTTGCTGTCAATTACTCACGAAAAATACGCGATGCGCATTATTATTTGCGCAGTTTGCCACACTTCTGCTCCTACAGTGCAGACATTCCAAAAATGTTTATCCAGATTCGTGATCGGAGGTGTTTCCGTTGTTTCTCATATGAAATTGGATCAGAATGATGAGATAGCTGGTGACCGTGCTGAAAATCTGAACAGATCGAAATATCGTTTGGTCGTTGGTTCATTCGCAATTATTACAAGATGTGTGATGGTTTATCGATTTACGCAGGACGACTCACCGAGTGCAATAGGGTGAAGTCCAATGGAAAAAGACCGCAAGCGGTGAACTCAATTTTCCGGTGAACCAGTTCGATCGCAAATTGTTTCAGCTGAAAGACATTAACAATCACACAAGAAAGATCCTCCTTGGAAAAATTGTAATTCACATTGTCTGGCGAGATACCTCGAGTATGTCATGCCGATTGGTCGTCGAACGAGTCATGAGGCTTCCAATGACATCTGCAGTGTTTTTTATCTGGATATTTTCAAATCGGAAGGGAGATCACAAAAAAATTTCAAATTTTTCTCTGTGACGTCACCTCCGATAAACAAAAAAAAACTGAGATTTTCAAAAACAGATGTGACGTCACAAAAATATATTTTAATTTTTGGCATGATTGACCTGGTTTATCGCTAAATTTATGTGACAAAAAAAAAATGGTAAATTTTTTAATCTCTTCTTAAGTGTCTCTCGTAAACCTCTTTAGTGACGTTGGTGACGCCCGAAGCCAGCATAGCGATCGGTAGAATGACGCTCACAATCCCAACAATTGAATTAACAATCATCAGATAGCTTTGTTCTTCCGTTGCGACAACAAAGGGCACAAGGAGATAGTAAGATACGTAGATAGCGATGTAACTGGAGAAAGCGATGGTGATAAGAATCGGGAATGAATAAAAATGTGATATTTCCATCGAAATTTCGTACAAATTGGTATGCGCACGTCTGATGGTCCCGATCTTCGGTACGTACGAATGATTGAACGGCAGATCCCTCGAGAAAAACAATCGGTTCTCGACATCAACCGTCGAATTTACCGATTTCTCAAAGAGACTTTGATTCAGAGCTCTGAATCCCTTCTCGATGAATTTAACAGCAAAAATGTACTGTGTAACGAACCAAGTGAGAACGAAACTCGGAATTATGACACTGAACCACGTCAGCACCGACGCGTGATAAGCCAACTGCTCGGTACACATCAATACCGTCCAGACGAAGATATTCGTTAGAAAAACCAGAATGAAGAATCTTCCACTGCACTCTGCAAAACGATCCTCGTTTCGATAGAATGTCACACCATTGAAGCTCAACAAACGATTCAAAAGATTGACGACAGTCTCCTGTCTGAATCCAAATATCAGCCAGATCGCGAACAGAACAGCATTGCCCATCACAGACTCGACTTCTTCTATGGTCGAGGTCAGTGACGTTTTGTCGGGATAATCTATTTCGTTTGCCAGAGGCAGCGAGATGAACAGCATTCGAAATTGCACAGCGATCAGTAACATGTTGTAGAAAAAACCGAGACGAGACGAGACGAATTTGATGTGTCCGGAACCTTGCCAGGGTTTCTTTTTCGATAACTTTTTCGAAGATGTTTGTACGCTGAATGGAGCCAAGCCCAAGACTTTGAAGAATCCGAGCATGAACATCGCGGCTGTACATCCGTAATTCAAGCTCTTCCGAGCGGTATAAGCCATCCTGGTGTTTTAATTATACCGATGACTGTCAGAAGAGGTCAATGGTACGCGAAACGTTAAACTACTGCGCGTTTGTGCGAGAATCGTAATATTGAAAATATGCGCGACGGTGTTGGAGAGTGTCCATGCAGACATGCGTTGCAGACTGATCCTTTGGCTGAGCGACGCGTACGCGCCTGCTCTCCGGAACATCCTTGACAGAATATAGTTACTTATATTTGAATATAGAACATTGGTTCGTTACTTACTTCGAGACTTCGTATCATAGGAGATAATAGATAAAACAGGTAATGTGCCGTGTACAGAAAGTTGAAGGCATTATTAGTGAACTAATCAGTCCAGCGAAAGAAAAAGGTTCGCGTGTCCGTGGCTTATAAATTCGAAAAATGCGACTAATATCTTTATAGTACTTGATTTAATTTGTCGATAATAGTCAAATCGAGTATCAGCGAGATATAATGCAAAATGATCGATCACTCTCGACACGATCGTGCGGAGGGCGAACAGTTATCTTTAAGCCGATCGAGTGAGTGAATTGTTTCTCTGATGCTCTTGTGCGAGTCGATAATTCGTTCGTGTCCTACGGACATCAATTACCCCGTCGCGTGCTAAATGAAGATGGATTAGTGTCATATCGCGTAGCATACATGTTTTAAAAGTTTTTTCATCGTCAGTGGGGCGAAATTGTTAATGTTTTGATTAAAGAATAAGCCCCGACAGTAAATATGCCGATATTTCGGGAGGATTTTTCACAGTATCTGGAATGGATTTCGGCAGCCGCAAATTACATTCCAGATCTATAATTTCGCAATTTCGGTTTTTATAGCCTATGGAATGGACTTAGAAATTGCGAAATTCCATTATGTGTACTATAGTTTCGGTAGGACGTTTTTCATAGCATATGGAATGCATTTTGGCAGTAGGAAATGTAGTTACTTCCGTCTGATGTCACTTCATGTCGAAAGTCGAGGTTTTGTAACCGAAAGTGACGTTTTCTCAGATGACTTCACGTACGGTTTAAAAGTGAGATTTGAGCAAGTGATAGAAACGTGTGAAGTAAAGAACACCGAAAAATGGATAAAATAACGTGTGTGATACATCCCAAGTGTATTTGGAGTTCGTCTCGGATGTAGCCAGCGACAGAAAAGGAGCACACGATGAATGCTTCAGCGCCAACGAGCCTTATATACGACCAACATCTTTTCATATCTAAATTGTATGGTGTTTACGCATAATTCCCCAAAACATTCAGATAGAAATTCAGACAAAGCGCGATCGATTTTTATTATTTACAGATATTCCAGTCAGGCGCCATTGTAACCGGTAGGATATGATTTGACTGTCGTACTATTTTTAATCTGTTGCTCGGTAGTCTTCGGCGCGTGTTCTATTTGATGCTGGACAAGGATGATGATATACGTGGTGACCATGCTCAATATCTGAAAAGTTTAAAGATTGATCGATGATTGTTATTGCTTATCCGTAGACTGGTTGATCCGACTTACCGAGTGTACGAGGGTCAGGTCCAACGAGAATAATCCGTTGGCAGTGAATCGAACTTTCCGATGCATCAGCACGAGGGCGAATTGACGCAGCTGAAAAGCGTGAGCTGTAGTCAGGTAGAAAATATTGGATCAACTATTGGGTCGCGTTCAACGGATACCTCAGTCCTGTCATGGTCATTGATGTCCGAAAAAACGAGAAGCTTGTCGACCACATCGGCAGTCCCTTTCATCTGCAAATTGAACATAAACTTTTTAGTCCACTGAACGTCAGTCATGTAAAAGTATCGAAATCTGAATTCCCAGATTCAGGGTTCGAATCCTCTGGTTCAGGGTACGAATTATCAGATTCACGATCCGTGTTGTCAGATTCAAGGTCCGAATTCTCAGATTCAGCCCCGAATTCCCAGCTCCAGGATCAGAATTCTCAGATTCAGAGTCTGAATGCTCAAATTCAGTGTCCAAATTCTCAGATTCGGTGTCTGAAACCTCAGATTCAGGGTCTCAATGCTCAGAATCAAAGTCTGAATCGTCGTTCTACTAAATCAGAGTCGGAAAATCAGCCCTCTTGCCTCAAAGTCACAAATAGTTTATAAACCTCTGCAGTGAATCTTGTAATCTCCGAAGAGAGTATGACGATCGGTAGCAGCGTACAACTTATGTAAGCTACCGAATGAATGAGCATCAAGGTCGAGTGTGTATTTTTCCTGAGCACAAAGGGTATGGTGAGATAGTAAGCATTGAAGACGACGACAGTGACCAAGTGTGTAATCACGAGAAGTATCGGTAGCGAATAAAAATCCGATACTTCCGAAGCGATCTGGTAAAGGTTGTCGTGAACTCGTCGGAGGCTCGCAATATTGGACAGCGGCAAATCGTTCAATGATGCATCTCTGACGACGCACAATCGACGTCTGTCGACCGACAACGCAGCCGCAGAATGGTCAACGAGACGACGATGCACAAATCTCAAACGGTTATACATAAATTTAATCACAAAAATATACTGGGTTATCAACCAAGTCATAATCGCATCCGGCCAGTTGATCCTGAACATAGCGATCGTCGAAGGTTTGTAAGACAGGTATTCCATCGTTTGCAGTCCCGTAAAGACAACAATGTTCATCAGAAACATAAGAAAAAAATAATTGCGACACGACTCGCATGTGCCCTTGTCATTGCGGCCTAAAATCCCATCGCGCAAACTCAACAAACGATTCAACAGGCTCACGGCTGCTTTCTGTTGAAATCCCAGTACCAGATAGATCGCGATCACAACGGAATTGCCAAACACGGTCGCGAGTATGTCGATCGTCTCGGTTACGGTGGATTTTCCAGGATATTCATCCGAGTATATCGTGGGTAACGCCAACGTTAGCAACCGCAGTTGTAAGGCTATCAGAAGCAAGTTGTAAAATGAACCAAGCCGCGACTGTGAAAATTTAATGCGCACGTTATCACGACGTGTATTCTTCGGCAGCCTTGATTCGGGCATTTTTTTCACCGCATAAGGCGCCAGACCCAACACTTTGAAGATTATCATCATGAGCGTTGTAGCGATGTAATCAAAGTTCATTCTTCTCGATGACACTTGACTCAGCGGTCGTTCTTGAGTACCGGATTACGAACGCACCGAACGAACGATAGAACGGGACTGAGGAGCAAAGTAAGAATACACGGTCTATTAGCAAATTACTCTTACACATGGCATACGTGAACTCAGTTTTTTTTTTATTACTGCTAGAGTATATGCAAAAATGAAAAAGCGTCCGGTGTATTCGTTCTTAGATCGCGGAGTGCACGCAATGCATATCGCAGGCTACATCTTTGTAAAATGTGAATGTTCCCAGACTCGGGTACCAACGATAAAACAGAACCCATGTCTATCCGCGTTATCGTGCACGTTTGTCACGAGTATCAAAGACGAATTTAACTATTTCGCTACTAACGGTACATGTACACGCGCTCTCGAGAGTATTGATCCAGGTATATCCGAAGATAGGAGATAGCTGGTCAAAATGGGACAGTGGGGAATAACGGGACAGACAATGGGGATGCATCGATCGGGCAAAATGAGAAGTCCTAAAATTATTGGAAAATTGCATTTTTATGAACGCAATTTTCCAATCATTTTAGGAAGTCCCATTGTGCCCCATCGATTTATCCCAATGGTCAGTCCCGTTTTACCTCACTGTTCCATTTTGCCCCGCTCTGCCCTAGTCAAAAAAATAAAAGAGAATTGCTTGGTTGTAAAAATGAATATGGATTAAAAAATAATTTCATTACTGATTTTAGAATCTAACTTAAAAATATTGGGACGAAACTCCCATTTTACATTTATGAACGCGCATAAGCGATAAGGATAATCGGTGGAAACTTTCTAGCTTTATTGATTACATTCGATTCATCGATTGATTCTAATTTCAGGATGGTGATTCTCAACATCGTGATTTTCATGTCGAAGAATTGTTGGAACTTGCCATTTGAATTTGAATTAGGATCGTCAGATATGTGGCGGTCATGCTGAAGATCTAAACAGTCAAAGTGGATCGTTAAATGATGTGTATTTTCTTCCACAGTTTGGAAGACCTGATTTGCGTGACTCACCGAATGCAAGAGGGTGCGATCCAGCGGGAAGAAACCCCAGGCAGTGAAATTGATCTTTCGGTGCAGTAGTTCGATCGCAAATTGTTTCAGCTGAAATATCAAAACGATTTAAAAAACATAATCATGGAAGATAATAGCAAAATTTCAAAATACCTCAATCTTGTCGTTTCGGCTGGTGCTGGACCGAATGAGAAGCTTTCGAATAACATCGGCGGTCTTTTTCATCTGCAAAGAACGCGAACATCTGCGTATCAATCTGCTTTGAACGAGTGACAATTTGGTAAGCGAACAACCGTCGAAAGGCGGTTTTTTTGCGGTAAGTTTAAGGCAGTAACCTCTGCGGTGACATCGTTGACGCCCGTCGCCAATATCGCGATCGGCATCATCTCACTGATCAGCCAGAAAACCGAATTGATTTTCATCAAATTGGTCTGCGTCAGTGCCACGATCACGAATGGTGTGAGGAAGTAGTAGGAACTGCAGACGAGCATGTAAGAGTTGTAGGCGATCGGCAGCAAAATCGGCAACGACCACCATTCCGATATCTCGGACGCGACTTCGTACAGATTTGCGTAAACACGTCTGATCTCGGAAATCTTCGATGGGAAGCTGTAACGAACATCTTCGTCCGCCGTTATGAACAACCGTGGCGAAAAATTATCCAACAGTGCTTCGTTGAGTGCTCTGAATCGTTTTTCTATCAATTTTACGACGAAGATGTATTCAGTGACGAATCCGGTGACGATCGTGCACGGCAGAGCGACACTGAACCACGTGATCACCCACGGATGAAAAGCCAACTGCTGGGTCAGCAGCAATCCCGTCCAAACAAAGATGTTTGCCGACAAGACAAGGCAGAAGAAGCGACCACTGGACTCGAGTCGATAACTTTCGTTGGGGTAAAAAATGGCACTATCCAAGCTGAGCAAGCGATTCAGCAGCCTGACAGCGGTCTTCTGACGGAATCCGAGTGTCAGCCAGATTGCGAACAGCACGGAATTGCCGAACGCGCAAGAGATCAATGAGATCACGACGTTGATGGGCAACCGGTCGAGGTTTTCATCGGCGTATTCCAGCGGGATTGACGAAAATAGCAAGCGAGTTTGTGCGAGAACAAGGCATAAATTGTAGATGCAACCGAGACGGGAGGACGAGAATTGAATCGAGGGCAAATTCTGCCAAGACATTTTCCTCGATGGCTTTGATCCTGGTGTATTTACTCGCAGGGCGTAAGGCGCCAGGCCGAATATCTTGAAAATTAACAGCATCAACTTAGTAGCGACGCAATCGTCATTGGCGTTATTTCTTGTGGAAATCATTGTAGCGCCGAAAATAGAACCATAGATATAGAGATAGACGATATTTCAGTACATCAGGATCAACGGGACTGCGAATGAGATGTAAGAGAATCGGAGAACGAATCGAAATCGGAGCAATGATGGAGTGCATACGGATGATGAAGAAATACTGAGCTGCAAACGAGAAGCTCGAAAGCATTAGTTGATTGCTTGAACTCGATTTATTTCAGGATTATTATGTGTCCATAAAAAAGAAATAAATCCTGGGGGTTGTCATGAGATCGCGAATCAGGAACAATTTTTTATCGCGTGCTCTGTGTGGACTATTAGGAGAGAACCATCGAGAGAATAACGCGAGTTTGATCTTAGTCGCATTTTTTATTTATTTAGGTCATGCCAGATAAAAGCGTTCCGGGACGTCCAATTTGAACCTGAACGAGGCTGATAATGCGAATTAAAAATTTCTGTCATTGACTTCTCTCCCGACAGAAAGCCTTGACCACAAATCGGCGAAAAGGAGTACGATCAATAAACCAGAACAACGAGATATATTTGAGGAAATTTGATTTCGCATTGGTAATATTTCGTACAACTTACTACCTAGCGCTTCGTGTCGTTTGCCATTTGAAATTGAAATAGGATGATGATATAAGTGGCGACCGTGCTGAATATCTGAAGAATAAAGAAAATGAGAGTCATCGGCCCATAGCATAAAATAGCAACACCGATCGACAGATTCTTGTCGACTCACCGATTGAACGAGGGTGCAATCCAACGAGAAGAGCCCGGAAGCAGTGAACTGTACTTCGCGCTGCAAAAGATCGAGCGAAAACGCCTTCAGCTGCAACGATAGAAAAAAAAAAAAAAAATTTTTACGAAAATCAATAACAATACAACATGCGCTGTGTCAGTGTTACCTCGAGTTTGTCTCCTTTGCTGATCGTCGATCTTGCGAGAAGCTTGTGGACATAATGAGCGGTCTTTTTGATCTGAATATAAAAAATAGCCAAACAAAAACATCGAAAAATTTACAAACAATCGAGTCTTGTAGTGAAAACTTGTTGGAAAAATTAATAAAAACCTGAGCTGTAGTTCCGTTGATTCCCACAGCGAGCATAGTGATCGGTAGAACGAGCGCAACGATCCAAAAAACTCCATTGACGATCATGAACGTCGAATCGTTGTTCGAACCGAATACAAACGGCACGACGATCCAGTAAGCGTTGTAGATTATCCAGTAGCAGCTGACAGCGATCGCGAAAACAATCGGTAGCGAGTACCATTCCGCAACTTGACACGAAATCTCGTAGAGTTCAGAGTGAGCGCGTCTGAACATCAGGACATTAGGAAAATCAAAATTGACCGCCGACGCGCGTCCGAGGATCAATGATCGTATCGGTTGGACGATCGACGATCTCGAATCATCGACGAGTGCACGATTGAGGGCACTGAATCGCTTTTCGATGAGTTTTACCGTTACGACGTACTGAATCACAAACCAATTGATGATTACGCCTGGTACAATATCATTCGTCCATTCGAGAAAGGTCGAATTATAGCATATTTGGTTGCTCACAATAACCACGATCCACACCGACAAGTTCGTCAAAAAAAGTATAAAAAAGTAATTTCGATTTGATTCGGCCAAACGGAAAACGTCCGCATCGACGTTCATCAAACGATTGATGATCTTCACCATGGTCTTCTGCCTCAACAAAGTCAACAGCAATATAAAGAGAACAACTGCATTGCCGCCGATCGCCTGAGTCACCTCGATCATGTCGGTAAAATCGGTCCTGCTGAGATAATCGATTTCATATATCATCGGTACGGACACAAATTTCACGCCGAAGAGCGAAACGATCAGGATCACGTTGTAAACACCACTGAGATTGGAGTAGGCGAAATTCGTCGATGTCAAAGCTTCGGGGATGATCTTCGACACTTTTTCCTGCGGAGATCTTCGGACAATGGACATAGGCGCGAGTCCCATGATCTTGAAGATCAATAGTATCAATTTGGCGCCAAAATACTCGTAATCCAGATTTGTCGTTTTGGTCAAATGTGGTTTCATCTTCGAAGGGATTTCGATTCGACGCCGAGAGTATTTTCAGGACATCGATATAGCTTTTTTTTCTCTTCGCTTTCTCATAGAGGAATGTCTTTTTCCTCTATGAGAAAGCAAAGGAGACACGGGCGCAAAATCAAAAGTGGAAAACGACTCGATATCTGAGTAATGGTGAAGTGTCGACGGGTGATGAAGAAGTACTGAGCTTCGAGCGAAGAGCTCAGAAGCATTAGGTGATTGTTCGTATTTGATTTAGCTTATAATCATGTTTACATAAAAAAAAAAAACCTGCGGTCGTTACGAGATCGAGGATTGTAGACAATTTTTTTCATCATATGCTTTGTATCGGATATAATAATACAGTAGATGAACAGCAGTGGCCTTTTCGAAGAGACCGTCGAGTGAATGAAGTGGGATCGATCTGCGTCGCATTTATTTTTATTTAGCACGTGTCAGATACAAATTATCCCTGAGCGACGTAATATTCGGTAAAACATTCTACTCGACGTGGTGGTGTGCAATTTGAAATTGAAACAAGATGATGAGATAAGTGACGAGCATGCTGAATATCTGCAGGATAAAGAGAAGATAATGTTTCATTGATTTTATAACAATAAATAATCTATCGTACGTTCCGAGTCGACTCACCGAGTGTACCAGAGTGCAATCCAACGAAAAAAGTCCGCAGGCCGTGAACTCCACTTCCCGCTGTAGCAGTTCGAGAGAAAATATTTTCAGCTGCAACATGAGAATAAAAACAACAAACGAATTCAACAAAAATTAAGACAATAACAACGAATCATGCACCTCACCTCGGACTTGTCTTCGCGACTGATGAGTGATCTTGCGAGAAGCTTGTGGACAGTATGGGCGGTCCTTTTCATCTGCAAATCAAAAGTTGGGTAAGTTTTAAGCAAAGTAACGCTAAGTCAATGTCGGAAGTGCGTGTTCGTGAGCTTCGAGGCATAAAAACCAAAAAGTTTACTTTTACGCCTGCACACAGCTAAACAAATTCATAAAAACCTCGATGAACCTTTTCATCTGCAAATCAAAAGTTGGGTAAGTTTCAAGCAAAGTAACGCTACGTCAAAGACGGATGTGCGTGTTCGCCATCTTCTGGGCATAACAACCAAAAAGGTTACATCTACGCATGCACACAAAGCTAAACAAGTTCATAAAAACCTGGGCGGTAGTCTCGTTGATTTCCAGAGCGAGCATGGTGATCGGTAACATCAGCCCGATCAGCCAAAACAACGAATTGAGAATAATCAACGTTGTATCTTTATCTGTCTCGAATACGAACGGCATGACGACGTAGTAAGCGTTGTAGATCAGCGAGTAGTAGCTGAGGGCGGTCGTGAAGACGACCGGTATTGAATAAAATTCGGCAACTTGGCACGAAATCCCGTAGAGCTCAGTGTGAGCTCGTCTGAATGAGAGGATTTTGGGAAAATCAAAATTATCCGTCGACACGTATCCCATGATCAATGACCGGATCGGTACGACGATCGATGATCTCGAACTGTTGAGGAGTGCACGATTCAGGGCCCTGAATCGCGTCTCGATAAGTTTCACCGTTACGACGTACTGAATCATAAACCAATTGACGATCATACCCGGCACGATGTCGTTCATCCAGCTGGGAACACTAGAATCATAACATTGCTGATTGCTCACGATCAGTTCGATCCACACCAGGGTGTTCGTCAGATAAAGCAACACAAAGTAATTCCGATTGGATTCGGTCGAGCGGCAAACGGTATCATCGACGTTCATCAAACGATTCATAATCTTCACCATGGTCTTCTGTCTCAAGCACACCAAAAGCAATATGAAGAGAACGACCGCGTTGCCAAGGATCGCCTGAGTCAGCTCGATCATCTCCGTCAGGTGGGTCTTGAAGGGATAATCGTTTGAGTCGATCAGCGGCACAGTCAGAAAATTGACCCCAAAGATGAAAACGATCAGAAACACGTTGTAAAAACTACCGACATGCGAGTAGGCGAACTTTGTGGTTGTCAGAGCTTCGGGAATTGGCTTCAAACCTTTTTGCTTCGGACGGCTTCGGAACATCGACAGAGGGGCGAGGCCCATTATCTTGAAGATCAACAGTATTACTTTGACGCCGAAGTACTCGTAATCCAGCTTGGCCGGTGTAGAGTTTCTTGTTCTCGTCGAATTTGATTTCATGTTTGGATGTTCAATGGCAACTCGACGCAACTTCCAGGGTATTCTTCACCTGACTGTCATTGTCGATACGTCAGTTCGGACGTACGGCAGCCTGGAGTGTTTATGTTCTATCTACGAGGGGCATCCAGAAGCGTTCGAGAGTTTACGGTCAGTAACAGCATTGACGGAGGGAAAGCATGGATTATTTTCATTAGCGATGCTTGGTTGCGAACGCGACACGCATGGCAGGATTAATCACGATGTCGACATAGGTTGGATTTTTTTTACGACTTCTGCAAAGGCGTCACGCGATGTTTGACGATCCTCGACGCTCTTTATCCGACACTAGGAATTGGGGAATCATTTTTTTTTTGGTATTGACAACACTATTTTCGCCAGGAAGTGACGTATTTCCGGTATTCCGGGATTTCTCGGCTAGAAGTGACGTCACTTCCAGTCGAAAGAAATGAGATTAATGCTTAATGCTTAATTTTCTTGCAAGCTTAGAACATAAACTGAGAGAACATTTTTTTTCGTTACAATATTTTCTCTCTTCGTACTTTATGTGTTACGAGAAATTAAAAAAAAAAAATAACAGTTACAATTTTCAGGAACTATTTAATTTCGCATCGGTAACATTGTGCGTCATAATTTTTACACCACTTTTCGAAGATGACATTTGAAATTGCAGAAGAATTATGAGGTATATGGCGACCATGCTGCATATCTGAAATGTTGAATAATTTATCCGTATAAATCACTTAGGCAGAAAAAAAAAATGAAAATTACGAAAAATTACGTATGGAAGATAAAAAAAAAAATGTTGGATTTCATTTCTAGCAATTTTTATTTATTTCTACCATTTTTCCGTGTGATCTACCGAGAACCACCCAACTCACCGATTGCACGAGAGTATAGTCTAGCGAAAATAATCCATAGGCCTCAAATTTAACGTTCCGTTGCAGCAATTCTCGCGAGAACTCTTCAAGCTATAAACAACAACGAAAAATCAATAACAACTATAAAATTTCAACAATAAAAATAACGAAAAATGAATTGTGTTCAAATAACCTCGAATTTTTCCTCTCGGGTGTTCAACTCTCTCGTCAGGAATTTATGAACGACATCGGCAGTCTTTCGCATCTGCAAGTAGAAATAAAATGTATTGTTCAAAAAAAAAAAAAAAATGTGCAAACAATCCTGTCATTGCGCTCCAACGACCCCGAATAAATAATAAAAACCTGATCAGTCATCCTTTCGACGTTTGTAGATAAGATTGCGATCGGTGCTGCCATGCTGACGACCCAAATCACAGAAGCGATAGACATAAAAGTCCCGTTGTTATCAATCTTCACGACAATCGGTAGAACAGCGTAATAAGAATTATAAACGATCGAATAGCAAGTGAAAGCGACCGCCAAAACAATCGGTAACGAATAAAATTCCGCGACATCGCTCGCGATCTCGTACAGCGAAATATGAGCTCTTCTGAACGCTATGATTTTTGGAAAAAAATGATTATTCATAGAGTCGCTTTCCAAGATCAGCGTACGGATCGGTCGAACGATCAAAGATCTAGCGTTATTGAGCAGACAACGATTCAATCTCCGAAAGCGCGTTTCGATGAGCTTGATCATCATGACGTACTGAAGCGTGAACCAATTGACGAATATGCAGGGCATGATGTTGTTGAACCAACCGAGAAGTGGAGACGTAAAGTAAAGTTGATTGGTAACGATCACTGTGATCCGTAACAGGGCATTCGCGCCGAAAAGTACAAGAAAATAGTATCGGTTAGATTCGAACTCACAACCGCCGTTCAGATCGAGAATCACACAATCGATCTTCGTCAAACGATTCAGAAGCTTGACGATGGTGGTCTGTCTTATGCAAAATGACAACCATATAACGATTACTGCCAGGTTACCGCTAATCGTCTCGACCAGCTCGATCGCCACTGTCAAGTTTGACTTGAAGAGATAATCGACCTTGTACACGATCGGTATCGACTGGAACATTATGCCGATGAGGCCAACAATCAGGAAAAGATTGTACAAAGAACCGAGAGACGAATAGGCAAAGTGGACGGTCGTTGAGGCTTTCGACAAGTTTTTCTTCGTTGTATTCTTCGGTAGAACACTTCGCACGAGGGTCGGTGGAGCGAGACCGATCAGCTTGAAGAACAGAAGTATAAATTTTGCACAGCAATACTGGTAATCCAGACCGCTCACTGCGGAATCGAATTTTCCGGTTGAATGACCCATGCTTCGACGCGCTTTTTGTACTCATAAAGAGAGCACGAAGTGATCTCGAAGGAATTATGTTACCGACTGCGAAAAGTACTAAATAAAATAAGCTATAGGTACTCGTCGAGCCGGGAATGTGCAGGCACAATCTGCAGTACGGATCTCAATGTATTTGAGAGCTCATGGTCAGTGAAAACGACGACGAGTGCATGAATAATTTCGTGAGACATGTTTACCATTTTTTTCCCCCTAAGCGGCTTCGCCGCGCGATACGTGCATGCATCTTTATCGACATTTCTATCTTCTTTTTTTTAATTTTTAATTATATCCGACACACCCATATCACTTCATCGGACGCTTGACCTTTCTACGACTTGGATTTCATCGGATCGTCCGAACTACGCAGCACTTTTTTTTTTTTTGCTTTCTCAAGGAGAAAGCGTTTTTTTATTTTTGTTCATTTCGATCAATTTTGTTTTTTTTGTTTTTTCATTTTTTTACAATTCTCGTGATTGCAATGCAAGGGAAGCTCTAAAGAATTCTTTTGGTTGGTGGAAAATGAGACTCGTGATCGTCGGTCCTATTGCCCTATCCACGATTTAGAATTCATTGGATCGTCGGAACTGCGCAGCTTTTTTTTGCTTCCTCACGGATAGTTTTTTTTTACTTTTGTTCATGCTTTGGATCATATTTTTTAAAAATTGTTTGCAATTTTCGTGCGATTTCGAGGCAAGCTCGAGGGAATTGTTTTGGCTTATGGAAAACGGGACTCGTCAATGTCAGGAGTGAATGGTAATTAAAATCGACGGTGCATGTCCGAAGCAATTTGAGGGATTATCGAGATCAGTTAAAGCAATACCGAGTCCATGAATAATTTCGTGGATATGAGATTTAAGATATTGCCGAAGCGATTTTAAAACGTGACACGCACACGCAGTTCTATCGATAGTGCAATCTTTTTTGTCATGGCTTTGGAGAAGATTGCACGCTATGTGCGAAAAAAATATTTATCGTTTGGTCACATCGTTCGACGTACGCAAAATTATTTTTACCGATATAAAGACAATTATCTGAATATCGCCGACCACGAGAAATTTAAAAGATCCGACATAAATTTGTTTGTAATTGTAAAAAAAAAATCGTATGCAATTTAATGTATAGGAAATTGAAGTTTTTATGTATAAACTGGTATATTTTCATCTACAATTGTGATGAAAAATCAGCGTACAATATTTTTAAAAAGTCGAAAACAGTTTTTTTTCACGAAAACGTAACTTCCTTCATGAGGAAGAAAAACTTTAGAACCACTGTACTTGTAATAATTTACTTTAATGTAATAAGAGTACTTCAATAAGAGTACTTTAATTCCAATAATTTACCTTAATTTCACTCTGAAAGTCCATTTATTTCTCATGGCAATTGAATAATAATTTTGATGTACCAGTTTTTCATAAAAACTTCCCATCTGGTACATTAAATTTGCAATCTTTTTAACACCGCTTTTTTATACCTGCAGCCGGATCGTTATAGATGTTTGTACCAAACTTCGTAGATTTCCGTAGGCCAAGATGACCAATCACTTATGATGTCGCGCACGACCAGCGGCATTGTCAAGCTATCCGCAATTGTTCCATTACCACTCGAATGGAGTGCACCGGTTTGCATAAGAAATTGTTATCACTCTTTGCCGCTCCATCCTATTAATCGGAATGAAATGAAACGTCTGACCCGAGCAAGTGGCAGTTCATTTGAACATTGACCACGAAATGAATTACACAAACATAAACAGCTCCCCCGTATCGATCAGCTCTCCACGCTTTCTCCGATAGCGACGAAGTACCGGGGGAAAGCTTCGTTATATATCCACCCGTTGTCGACGCTAATTTCGTCGATGGGAAAAAATGATTAAGCGTTTCACGCAAATTGCCCCGCAACAACGCTCTCCAAAGATCCTTGCAACGCATCCCCAGGTGGTTGATGCACATCGATCGTCCGTGTCATCATCGTCATGGTAACGTCGATCGCTAACACATGCTATGAAAAAGCCTTACCAGCCACAAACAGTGCAAAATGTAATGAGTCCATAGCCGGCGAGTCAGTCCTTCGAAGACGACCTGCAAAAGGGTTCAGTCCTCGAACTTCTCCCTCTGCATCACAGTGTATAAAAAGTCGATCCAGCACCTACGCGAGTATTCGAACTGTCTTAGAAGGCGTCAATCAGTAGTCCGAAGATTAACCGCCAAGACAAGTTTCGAAGCCAGAGGTTTCTCGCAAGGAAACACCTCAAAGACGGAATCTTTGGTCCAGCGAATCAGCGCAAGAACATCTTCGGCAAAACGACAGGTTGGCGAAAAATCCGGCGCTGAATCTGTCCATCATCCATGGGAATATCCGGACCCACCGCTGCGTCTCAGAAGCGTCTGAGGAAATGGCGTCTCTTCCGAGCAACGGATTACCTGTCCCTGATGTGGCCCTGCTTCGAGATATCCCGGATTCACGGTCTCTTCCCGTACAAGTTCACCTCCGGAACAACGATCATCGCATCCAAGCCCGGTTACGTGTTTTCCACCTTCATGACGGCCGCTAACATTGCCCTGACGATCATGATCCTCTACCAGATGGACATATCCGACACTCTTGGCTACGACAATCTGCAGGGTACTCTCCAGGGCAACTGTTACCTGTTGCTCGGCTGGTCGGTTGCGATGGTGTCCTTCGCGAACAGCGTCAAGAGGATGAGACTGCTCAACGATCTCGCGGAGGTATCGGCGAGGCTGCCGTCGTCGTCGTTCATCGCCATGACCAGAATCGTTCACGGCAAGGATCTTTTGGGATTTCTCTTTCTCGTCGGACAAACGCCCAACATATATTCCCCAAACATAGCCCTGGTGATAAGCAAAGCTCTGAACATGTACACAACATTGGTCGTCTATCTCATGGACACCGTCTACGTCGATTCGGTCTGCGTTCTGCGGGCGTGCTTCGAGAGGATAAACGACAATCTTCTCGCCCTCAAGGACAGCATAGAGAAGGAGGAACCTCATCTGCTTCGGCGGGTTTACCACGAGCAGAAGAATCCACTGATATTGCTGGAAATCCGGGCGATGAAGAAGCAGCACAACGACGTCAGCGAAGTCGTTCAAAAACTGAACTCCACATTCAGTCTTCAAATCGTCGCGACGGTTACCCTCACATTCGCCGAGATAACTTTCTCGCTGTACTTCTATATTCTACAGTTGACCGGCTCGAAGGAGATAAATCTCGAGAAACAGATATGGTACTCGTACTTCATGACATCGGTGACTTATTACGCGGTTAAACTCGCATCTATCGTGTGGGCATGCGAGACCGCGAAGGGACAGGCCACCAGGACCGGGATCATCGTTCACGAAGTTCTTCTCGATACGACTGACAAACAGGTCAAGGAAGAAGTAAGGGAAATGCACAACATTTAAAATTCTGCGATGGGTCGTTACACGATTGAAGTCCGTGATCTATTCCGCCACATCATTATAAGAGTTCTGAACTGTGTTTGATGGTTGAGCCTATGAAAACGAACTTGAAATTCGGCTCATCAGCTTTATTTGTCTTTCTGTTGACTTTGCAGCTTCAGCTGTTTTCCCTGCAATTACTGCATCGCGACAACACCTTCCAGGCCAAAGGACTCTCGCTGGACGCTACGCTCATCACTGCGGTATGAAATTTATGGACTTAAGGTTGCTATGTCGCTTCCCGCTCATGTCGCATAACTTCGAGAAAAATGAGAAAAAATTGCATGTACTTTTCGATGGTATAAAATTCTATAAAAATGCATGCATACTAAAGGTACTGAAAAGATTAATTGTGCATAATAATAATTCCAAAATGTTATTAACAAATTAATTAAAAAATTAATTGTTTAACAAATCATCCGGCAACATAACTTTTTTTTTTATGAAAATGATTCGTTCATTTTTTCTGAATACGTATGAATTTTTTCAGATTTTTCAGTCAGCTTTGATTTTTTTTTTTTTTATACATGGGAAAAATGTGTGAAAAAACAAAAAAAAAATCAAAGTCGACTGAACAATCGGAAAAAGTTCATACGTACACAGAAAAATGAACGAATCATTTTCATTTAAAAAAAAGTTGGTTTGCCGGATAATTTGTTAGTGAATTAATTTTTTGATTATTTTATTAATAACATTTTGGAATTATTATTATGCAAAATTAATCTTTTCAGTACATTTAATATGTATGAATTTTTTTTCAGATTTTTATACCATCGAGAAGTACTTGCAATTTTCTCTCATTTTTCTCGAACTCATGCGACATGAGCGCGAAGCGACATAGCTACCTTAAAAAAAAATGCAATAAAAAAATTGAAAGGTCGATCAATAAAATTGTTGCACGATTCTTCGAATTGGGAAGAATCGCTTTGGGAATTAAGATCATGCAAATTTCGATGAGTCTGTCAAATTCAGATCTCGATCTTAGAAAGTTTTAATGAGTTCGGAGCTTTCCGATTTTGTCCGAAGAAAAAAAAAGTAAAAATGAAAAAATATGTTTCAGATCGTCGGCGGAATAACGACATATCTTCTTATACTGATCCAGTTTCTCCTCTCGTCAAAGTCCTGCTCGACCGTTCTGAATAATCAACCGACATTGGTAACCCCGCAAAACTGAGACCGCCCTGAAGCACCCGATACATAATCAAACAGTATGTATAACTAAGTCGGTCGTGAGGAAAATAAAGCATCAGTTTCGTCAACGCGAAGCGCAGAAAGTAGCGACTTTGGATGTGCGCAGGATAAATAGCGGCAAAGGAAAGCAACGAGGAAAATCAGTTAAGCGTAGTAGAAGGCAATAATGTATGCGCGGACTTAATTACTCGTTTCTGCTGGTAGTTGTCGAGTCAAATGGCAATCCGGCCAACTCCGTGTTACCCTGTGGAAGAGCTCGATCGATCCGTCTCAAGCCCTCTTTCGTATTCCAACGGCAGAATTTAATCAACGGCTAGCCGGGATGGCGTAAGGTCGAGGGGATTTGATCCCACGCTTTCAATACAGCCTCATCTTGGGAGATCCCGCCGCTACCTCCGTAATATCATAGTCGATCAAGAGGACTTTCGTATATTCGAGGAAAACAAAAAAAAGTGTTTTATTTATTTTTCTTGGTACAAATAAATCGTATGGATAATCCGATGGAAAAAAGCTCTATACTATTGTCGACAATTCCACCAAATCATCTATTTTCTTAATAACAGTTCGGTGAATTTATTTTTAGTGCAGCCGAACGAAAATATCATTGGAAGATATAAATTAATGTTTTTTTTTTCTTTATTCTTTTTCTAATTGGACACTATAGAGTAATAACTTTACAGTGTCAAGTAATAATAATATCAATCATAATAATGATGATATAATATAATAATATTATCGACGCTCCGGCTCGAGCCTTTTAATGCTTATTTCCCAGAGGACTATTTTAACAAAGTGCACCGTTGCATCTCACACTGCACCGAGACGCTCCTGCGCCACGGGTCACGGCCGAGGTGAAAGGAACGACTCACTGGGGGTCTTATTTCGTACTGTTACTAATTGTTGTTATATATATGCAGAACGGAACGGTTAGACGAGAGATCCCCGCTGCACGATAGCTCGTAAAGCGCACTTAATTAGCACTGAATATATATATATATATATATATATGTGTGTGCAATTCCCTGCGGCCACCGCACACGGCGCTTGCACAACGAAAATACCACGTACGGCCGAGCTCGAAATATTCTTAAATCATTCATTGTAGTTGCGAAAGCTCGAATTCGTGTGAGAAATAATAATAACAACTTTCAGGTTGTTGTAGCTCGGGCACTTAGAGCCTTCGTTATAGACTATGAAATTTAGAAAACGAGAATTTATATTTCTGAAGATTTGCCAGTAATACGTCATTTCCGGTTTTAAAATCTCATTTTTCGATCGGACGTGACGTCAGACCGGAAATACGTCATCTTCCGTTTGAAAATTGCATTTTTCGGTCTGCAGTGACGTCATACCGGAAATGCGTTACTTTTTGTTAAAAATCTCATTTTTCGACAGGAAGTAACGGATTTTCGGTATGACGTCACTTTTGGTCGAAAAACGAAAAATGTACCCGAAAAATATTGTCGAAGCTACCTTCATGAAAGAATTCTATTTTTTCTTTCCAACGTGAGGTAGACATTTCTTTCATTTGGGAACATCATTTAGAACATTGCTCTCTTCCAAAAACTCATACAAAGGATTTTACACAATTTCCTACAACTTTGCGAAGCACCGAAACGTCCTAAATGTTTCTCGTAAAATATCTCTTATACGTGTCATATTGTCACGAAACAGCCTTTACAAATTACACGACACGCGAAACGCGATCGAAACTAGTGGCCCGAATGTAATTAAGCTACCACCAACCTGGAGTAGAAACTTCATTAACGACCGAGTACGAAAGTTCGCAGTCAACGTATGGTACAAACGGAAAACAAAGTATCACCCAACGACAGCTCGAGTTGACAGTAACTGAGTGCAATTTATCTTTTGTGTATCCTGTTTACTACAATATTGCGCAGTTGCTCCGAATATTCATTAACTTCTTTTTCCAAATATGGTCTAAATATGGCATAAACGGAAACAAAGTATCACCCAAATATAGCTCGAGATGTCAGTAACTGAGTGCAATTTATCGTTTGTGTATCCTGTTTACTACAATATTGGGCAGTTCCTCCGAATATTCATTAACTTCTTTTTCTAAATATGGTCTAAATATGGCATAATCGGAAACAAAGTATCACCAAAATATAGCTCGCGATGTCAGTAACTGAGTGCAATTTATCTTTTGTGTATCCCGTTTACTACAATAATGCGCAGTACCTCCTAATGTTCATGAACTTCTTTTTCCAAATATGGTCTAAATATCGTATAACTGGAAACAAAGTATCACCCAAGTATAACTCTAGCTGGTAGTAACGAGGTGCAATTTATCTTTTTCATATTCTCTTCATTATAATATTGCGCAGTTCCTCCGAATATTCATTAACTTCTTTTTCTAAATATGGTCTAAATATGGCATAATCGGAAATAAAGTATCACCAAAATATAGCTCGAGATGTCAGTAACTGAGTGCAATTTATCTTTTCTGTATCCTGTTTACTACAATATTGCGCAGTTCCTCCTAACGTTCATTAACTTCTTTTTCCAAATATGGTCGAATTATGGTATAATCGGAAAGATATCAGTAACTGAGTGCAATTTATCTTTTCTGTATCCTGTTTACTACAATATTGCGCAGTTCCTCCGAATATTGATAACCTTCTTTTTTCAAATATGATATAACCGGAAACAAAGTGTCACCCAGCTATAACTCTAGCTGGTAATAACTAGGTGTAATTTATCTCTTTCGCATCCTGTTCATTACAATATTGCGCAGTTTGTCCGAACATTCATGAACTTTTTTTTCTAAATGTGGTCTAAATATAGTATAATCGGAAACAAAGTATCACCAAAATATAGCTCGAGATGTCAGTAACTGAGTGCAATTTATCTTTTGTGCATCCTGTTTACTACAATATTGCGCAGTTCCACCTAATGTTCATGAACTTCTTTTTCCAAATATAATCTAAATATGGTATAACTGGAAACAAAGTATCACCCAAGTATAACTCTAGCTGGTAGTAACGAGGTGCAATTTATCTTTTTCTTATCCTGTTCACTACAATATTGCGCAGTTCCAACGAATATTGATGACCTTCTTTTTTCAAATACGACATAACCGGAAACAAAGTATCACCAAAATATAGCTCGCGATGTCAGTAACTGAGTGCAATTTATCTTTTGTGTATCCTGTTTACTACAATAATGCGCAGTTCCACCTAATGTTCATGAACTTCTTTTTCCAAATATGATCTAAATATGGTATAACTGGAAACAAAGTATCACCCAAGTATAACTCTAGCTGGTAGTAACGAGGTGCAATTTATCTTTTTCTTATCCTGTTCACTACAATATTGCGCAGTTCCTTCGAATATTGATGACCTTCTTTTTTCAAATACGACATAACCGGAAACAAAGTATCATCCAACGGTAACTCTAGCTGGTAGTAACAAGGTGTAATTTATCTCTTTCACATCCTGTTCATTACAATATTGCGCAGTTCCTTCGAATATTCATGAACTTTTTTTTTTCTTCCAAATGTGGTTTAAATATAGTATAATCGGAAACAACGTATCACTCGACTGTAGCTCTAACTGGTAGTCACTGGGTGTAATTTATCTTTTTCTTATCCCGTTCACGACAATATTGCGCAGTTCCTCCGAATATTTACAAAATTAACTTTTTTTTTTTTTTTTTCATTTGCGTTCTTGACGTATCGTAATCTCGGTCGTTCGTCGTGCTGCTAGATTGCACTGTCCATGGACGAATTTGCCGAGGTCCGCGCAGCCCGAGAGTTGTCTGTCGGCCACGTAAGGAATCAATTCCACCGTCGTCATTCGCAATTTAGCCTCTAGCCATAAATTTCACTTGGTCGCAATACACAGAGGGGAGCCTCGACACCGTCCGTCGAAGGACCGTGACAATTCGTCCGATAGTTACACCGACGATCGTTCGTACGGTCCGTTATCTTTGTACTACGTATTGATATGTACGTGCGTACAACGCCGGTAGGAAGATGACTATAATAGCCTCTCGCCTCGATCGATAAATACTCCGTTCGGGTTTGCGACTACGCAGTGAGCTCTCGTGTATCTCCGCGACAAAATTCTAACATATCCCAAACATAATCTACGACGCTTATCCTTATCGATAGCACAAATAACGCGAGATTAATGAATGACTGCAGCCTAAACCCTGGAAATTCGGTAACTGCGCGTTGCTGCGACAAACAATTGTCCGCGACAGTCTCGCTGTCACACAATGAGAAAAATAAATTGTTGTATTAATCGAGACGCGACAACATAGATTCAAAGGTGTTATTTTATTGGTAGAAGAAAAATGTTTCGAATCGACAAAAACAAAAAAAAAAAAACAAAAAAAAAACAATGCTTTATTTGTATCAAACAGGCAACACACGATAAAGGAAATTTGGAAAATTAATGGACAGTATTGGATGCTTTTTCACATGGACCGTTTCTCAAAGTTCAAACACAAGTGCTGCGTTACCGTTTTTATTGAAATTTTTGTATATCTCCAAAAGATTTGTAATTTAAATATCTGCTATTTTTATTTAACGAAAAAGTACATTGATGTTCGATTAACGTAATTAGTAGTAGTGGTAAATGTATTTTATTGACATTGTTGTTTACAATATTGATGGTGAGATATTTACAAATGACAGCAATACATATAATGTCATATAATGTCAAAGGGCCATCGACCGAGGTCCTTCAGCCTCTTAACGTAATTAACGCAAGAAGATTACAAGTTCCGGCACACTGAATTGACGATTCATTTTTACAGTGCATTTTTGAGAACACGTGTCACCGCAACGTTTGGTTAACCCGACCATTCTTTTTCCACCTACAATGCAAATAACCATCCACTGTAATCGATAGACGCGTAGAAGTTTCTATAAACGACTTAAAAAAAATCTCATTCCACTGGTGCTCAGCGCACCAACCTCCTCACTTAAAAATCTATTTAAAATTACTCGACTCGAGATAATCGTTGAGGACATTTTTTTTTATTTCCCATTTAGTTTCTCTGACCGGAAACTTTTTTTAAATGTCATCGTAGCGTTTGACTCATTTATAATAAATGTCTATTTTCTCTAAATGACCATCTCCATCCTGAAAACCGTACGTCAAGTGAAATCTACATAGACAGATGCTGCTCGAAAGTGCTGTAAAAAAAAAACCCGAGCGCGGGCGAGACCCAGAAGCGATAAAAAAAAAAAAAAAAATTAAGTCTGGCAACCACAGACGTAACATCTGCGCACTCGAGGGCCGGTCGCGCAAGTAGAAACATCACCGTTCGATCAGACGTCACGCACAGCTGACGGCAATGACGCGCGCGACGTCAGCGCCTTTATTTCTCACAACTCTTGGCGCGCATGCGCACTGCGCACTCTTTCTCTCGCACAAACACAGAGCTCAGTCGCGTATCTGTACGGCCGTTCGCGATACGCTTTACGAGTATAAACAACACAGCCGGAGCATTCGCCGGCGCTGTGGTCTCCCGCCGAGGCGCACCCGACATGGTCGGCCTTCCAGTCAGTAACGCGTCGACCGTCGCGCGCGCATCGCTTGTTCCGTTTGTCGACGCTCGTTCCTTCCTATCGAAACAGCGCCAAAAAAAAAGTCAGTGTGTCTTTATTTTTTTCATCGCCGGTTTATCTCTCCGACGGTCTCGGGCGATGTCTCGAGGCAACGGCGCGTCGTCGACTGGCGTGGAAGGAAATCCAAACCGCCGACAAATTTGCTTGCTGTCTTGATTCGCGAGTGGACGCTCCAACGAAGAGAGAGAGCGCGCAGAACGCTAAAACGGGACCGGCGCGATCCGGAGGATTGTGAATGAAAAAAAAAAAAAAAAAAAAAAAAAAAAAAAAAAAAAAAAAAAAAAAATTGAAAAACAAGAAACATCAAGAAGATAAAGAGGCAACATTTTTTTATCGTTCTTCGATGAGATTTTTATTTGTGGAATAAATTTTTACTTTTTCTCTCGAAGTTTCATCATCGCTGTTATTGTAGTTTAGGCAGTGAGAGTTTTGTTTTTCTTCCTTCTTATCGCGCATCGCCGTCCGTCGTGAAATTTTATTTTTTTTTTTTTAATTGTTCGACTGGAATAATAAAAATGATTTGAAAATAATTACAAAAAAAATTGTAAAACAATTGGAAAAAAAAAAATTATCAAAAAACAATCCGACGAAAGTGTTATCGATGATCGATGAAGTTATTTAATCGATCTGAATGATTTACATCGGCGAGAGATAAAAAGTGACGCGCTTGCGATGACTTTCAGGCGCCATCAATAACAAACGAACGGGTATTAGGCCGAGTGGATAGTCGAGTGTTTACTCGAGTCTCCGCGTATCTGCTGCGAGTGTTTTTTTTTTTTTTCGAGAATCGACTTTTCTTTCCTTACGCGGAAGGAAACGCTTCGCAGAATTTTCAAGCCAAATTCGTCGCACACCTAATCGAGTCTTTTTCCGACGGCGTTTTTGTTTTCTTCTATTTATCGTTGTTTGTTTATTCGGCGCACGTCGGCGAGAGTGAAACGTCGATTGAGAGTGTGCGATTCGTGGAGAATCATTACGGAGAAACAAGGTCGGAGGGAAAAGTGTTCGCTGTGCAGGAGGTGCGGCCGAAAAGGTGGAGGAAGGTTTCGAGAATTTCGGCAGTGGGTCATGAGGTGAGTTTCTCACTGCGCTTCGTTCTGAACCTCAGCTCTCCTCGAAGCATTCCCCCCCCCCAGTGGAGAGCGAAAGGAATACCTACAATCGTCGAATTCACATTTTCGATGGGGCTATTCGCACCCTTTCGTGTGTCGTTTGTTGTCAAACGAACTTTTTCTGGCAGTATTTTTGATGTGATCTTTTTCGTACGTGCGTTAAGACGTACCATAACATTTTCCTTCACTCGGTGTGAAAATTGCAGTTTTACGCACGCTTCGCAAGCACGTGAGCAAAACCCCGTTTTCACACCACGTGTAGTAAAATTTGATACGATAATCGGGCGGCAAACTTTTTCGGAACTCGTGTGATTGCGGCAATGACCTTCGACTCGTGCTAAAAACTTACCACTCGTCAGTAAAAGTTTTTTCCTAACACATGCACGTAAAATCTCGCTTTCCATTGCTGTGAAGTGTGCGCAGAAAGGCGCTTTGTTGCATCGCGTGCGGAAAAAATACTGCGCATGCGTACAAACGCAATCTGGTTTTTTTTTTTCAGCTCTAGAGCGGAAAAGTGCCTTTCTACGCCCAGTTCCTAAAAAACGAAAAGCTCGATTTTCGTGAATTTTTCAGGAAAAATTATGTGGATGGCATGGACGTAGAAAAGGGAGTTCTGACTCGTGTGAATGCCGCACTCGCCTTCGGTTCGTGCGGCATTTTCACACTCTTCAAGAACTCCCTTTCTACGCCCATGCCATGCAAATAACTATTCCATACACACGCACGTAAAATCCCGCTTTCCGTTTCTGTGAAGTGTGCGCAGAACGGCACACTTTCGCATCGCGTGCGGGAAAAATACTGCGCATGCGTACGAACCCAATATCGTCTTCTTTCCGGCATTGCTGCGGAAAAGTGCCTTTCTACGCACACTTCACGGGAACGGAAAGCGTGATTTTCGTGAATTGGTTGGGAAAAAATAATGTATGTATGTATGTCAGGGTGTTTCTCAAAAAGGACATTTTTTTTAAATGTTGGTCACACCCTTTTAAAGTATAAAATTCGATTAAAAATTGAACCTCGCGAAAAGCGGTTCCTAGCAAAAAATCCTAAGTGGTGCGACATTCGACGTTTACCCAAAAAATGCGACACCTTTTAAACGTAATTGTCAACGACCACCTTTCGGGAGGTGTTTTTTTAGATGAAAATATATAGTTTTGAAAGGTGGGAAGATTTTTTTTCAACAAATTCACCCTACTGGACATTTATAGTTTTCTGTACACGAATTAAAAAATCGAAATCGTTTGTGTTTATTTTTAAAAAAAGACAAAAAGTTTACCTCCCAACCCGTAGAACTACTTTTTTTCATCGATGAAAAAATCCAGCGAAAGGCAGTCACTGACAATTAAGTTTGAGAGGTGCCGCATTTTTGCGCACAAACGTCGAATGCGGCACCTCTTCGGATTTTTTTCTAGGCACCGCCTTTCGCAAGGTTCAATTTGAGATTGAAATCTGTAGTTTAAGAAGATGGGAGGAAAATTTAAAAAAAAAATGAATTTTTTTGACACACCCTAATGTATGTATGTATGTATGTATGTATGTATGTATGCATGTATGTATGTATGCATGTATGTATGTATGTATACCATTTATTGTACATTAGGTCCTCCAGGCACATCACCCAACCAACAACGAACCTCATAAATAGAAAAAGAAAAATAGCACACTGCAACTAACGCTAATATAATAAAAATAACGTGGATGGCAATGTGGTGAATGTTATGTGAATGCGGCATGGGCGTAGAAAAGGGAGTTCTGACTCGCGTGAAGGCATTTTCACACTCCTCAAGAACTCCCTTTCTACGCCCTTGTCATACAAACAACTATTATCGCACTAGTATCGTAATGCACTTATTTAGTGTGCAGTGTGTCGTGCGTGTCGCGTCTCACCCTTTATCACTTATAAAGCACACCATTTTTCGCGTTTCGTGCGTCGTTCGTGTTGCGTCTCGCATTTTATTAGTTCACATCAACCCTTCAAGTACCGGCGACTTCTTGCCAATCGCAAACGACCATGCCTTCTTTTCGGCACGACGTAAGACGCACGACGTACGAAAAAGCTTCAAGATACAACGCAAGACACGCGAGACTCGAAGAAGCTCTCACCCTAAGAACACTGCTAGAAAAGCTCGTTTGACAACACACGACACACCGAAGAATGCGAATAGCCACGTTGCAACATTTTAATTGACCCTTTTGCTTCGAAATTAATTTTTTGACGTTTCTTTCATCGAGATTGAAAAATTTATTGTCTTCGTTTGAAAGTAGTTTGACACGATGTGGTGTGTTCTATAAAATTTTGTCCAGTAACTAGCGATCGTAAACAAGATTCAAAGACCGTGTAATAATATT
Organism: Amblyjoppa proteus; assembly: GCA_963922035.1. Taxonomy (NCBI): domain Eukaryota; kingdom Metazoa; phylum Arthropoda; class Insecta; order Hymenoptera; family Ichneumonidae; genus Amblyjoppa; species Amblyjoppa proteus. The sequence goes on along the minus strand of OY998230.1, from coordinate 30,905,207 downwards.
CGAAAAACAAAAATCCGGAGCAAAAGGGTCGAATGATCAATCTTTTTTTTGTCATCAAATTAGATTACTCTTCTCAGTAACGAAAAAAAAAAAATATTTTTCTCGCTTCGCACAGCACAGCGTTATAGTGTTTCGTCGAACAAGGATAACAATGCTGTTTGCCCAGTAGAAAGCTAGAGGATAACTGTAATCATCGAACTAACAATGTTATTTCACCGATTCGCTTCGAACACAATGTCGTATTTTATTTTTATCAAGATAAAAATTGATTGTTTCGGCTCAAAATCTCTTTGACGCGACGTGGTGTGTTCCACAGTATTTTCCTAGCGATCGTAAACAAGATTCGGAGGTCGAAGAATGACATTCGAAAAAAAAAAAAAAAAAAAAACTAAACAAAACAAGTAGCAAAAGGGTCAAACGTTCAATAATTTTTTTGCACCGAATTAAATTACTTTTCCTAGTAACGAAAAAAAACATGCTCGCTTCGCAGTACGGCGGAGTAGTGTCTCGGTGAGCGATGAAAAAAAAAAAAAAAAAAAAAAAAAAAGAAAACAAAAAAAAATCATAAACCGGATAAAAACGATTTTACAGTTATCATTTGAAATCTGGTAAACAAATTAGTGCAAATCAAGTACGTCAAACGTCGCGTCATACGTCGACGGCACATTGTCACTGATTCATTCATTTATGCGCATGTTATTTTTTTTTTTTTTTTCAACCCGGCAACAAAATTTTATTTCGACTGCGCGACTTCCGGTTGGCATTTTCTACGCGAATAAATTAATGAAAACTGCAAATCGATGATTGATCAAATTATTATAAATTATTATATCCAATGTTTTGTTTAAAAAAAAAAAAACACACACATTACATCATCGGTCGCACTCTAAAGATAGAGGGAAAAAAAGGGGGGGGGGTACGGAGTCGATACGGAGTCGATACAGCGAAAGAATGACGAAGTATTTTTGCCATTAATTCAATGGCATTCCGTTTGCGCGAGCATAAATTTTCCCCTCAAGGACGAATTAGCCAGGCTTTCGTCGACGTAGTCCGCACGTGAATTGTCGTAACGCTCGGGAAGCTTCGTTGTCGTAGGCTTGCCCGATCGTCGGACTCTTCGCGGAGGGGCGCGGAGAGTTCCGGCCGGTCTGCGCGAGGTCGAGGATCGCGCGCGTATGTCGTACGCCCGTAGCGCTACAGTCCGACAGTTGTTTTTCACCGGACGCGCGCTGGTGTGCTCGGGCACAAAAATAAATTACACCGATTAAATTTGTCGGACACCAGTGCAGCCAGAGGAAAATGCTATAAATGAGTCGACGCCGCGACGCCGTACCGGTTCTTTTCGCGATCGCTGCCGCGCATGCGCAAACCCTCTACCTCTTCCTCCCTACTCATCCTCATTTACTCCCCACACGCGCCTTACCCGAAGAGTCGTAAACACCGTGAAATTTTTCGGCAGCTGCCACTCGGACACGATTATACTTTCAAAAAGGTTGCCGATTTTTTTTTTCTCGTATTTTCGGCGCTTTTTTTTTTCTTCCTTGGCCGAGCGCCGTCGATCCGGAAGCGGCGACTCTGCGGCGCCTTGGGTCGAAAACGTGCGATCGATAAAGTACGGCGTAGCATTGTTTTATTTTGATTTCTTTTATTATTTTGCAACGATTGTTCCAGCATTGAATTATAATTGTTATCATTGCTGACATCGATCATTAATCGTGGTAATTGGTAATTAAATAGTTTTGTGAATTTAGTTTAATATTATTTATTTATTTCATTAATGATTTTTTTTTTTTTTTTTTTTTTTTTTTTTTTAATTGAAGACTCGAGACTTCTTGTCCCGGCGGTGGCGAGGCAATTGCGGACTCGTAGGTGTGTCGAGATCGCTGATCCGTAAGACGAATCAAAAGTCTCTTCGCTCGATTTAATTTCGTCGTGAAAGTTGTAAAGAGCTTTCGTGAACGCTCGCCAGCGCCAACGGAAAAACAAAGTTATTTGTATCAGCTGCTCGCTAAAGTGCAATTCGCATCTCATTTACGCAGTTTCTCAGCTTAGCGACAATAAAACGAGAGAAATATACGTTTTATGCGTCTTAATTCTTTATCGTTATTTCTGAGACTTATCAAAAACTGGTACATTAAATTTAATGTACAGTGGCGATAAAAATTGATGTCCTTTTACAGTGAAATTGAATGTGAATTGTTGGAACTAGCTTATTTTACAGAAAAATTTAACTAGACTATTAGAAGTAAAGTGTTTCCAAAGTATTTAAGCGAAATAATAAATTTAATTTACAATAGCGATAAAAATTAATATCCTTTTACAGTGAAATTAATGTGAATTATTGGAATTAGCTTATTTTTACAGAACAATTTAACTAAACTATTAAAAGTAAAGTGTTTTCAAAGTTTTTAAACGAAATAGTAAATTTAATTTACAATAGCGATAAAAATTAATATCCTTTTACAGTGAAATTAATGTGAATTATTGGAACTAGCTTATTTTACAGAAAAATTTAACTAGACTATTAAAAGTAAAGTATTTCCAAAGTATTTAAACGAAATAATAAATTTAATTTACAATAGCGACAAAAATTAATATCCTTTTACAGTGAAATTAATGTGAATTATTGGAACTAGCTTATTTTACAGAAAAATTTAACTAGACTATTAAAAGTAAAGTGTTTCCAAAGTTTTTAATGTATTGTACACGAAATTGAATGTTTATTTCATTATATTATTTTCATATTTTGTGCTTTCTTTATATTACTTTCATATTTTATTGTATGGTCTATTGCATTATTGTGGGTAATCTCTACCGTTTACCACGGTGTTCTTAGGGGGCTTAGGTCCTAGAACACGAATTAAACAATTATATTCTATTCTATTCTATCAGTCTCTTTCCTTTAAACCTTCCAGGCTCTTACATTAAATTTCGTACCAATTTTTTTTACACTGTACACACGAACGAAAATTGCTTCAGGTTTTTGTAAATCCTCTTTCCAATATCCTGTTCTATTTTTATCCATCAATTCGCATATCTGTCAATTCATATAAATTTAGGATTTTTTTTTTTCTTATGTCCAAAACTCTCGATTTCTAAGACTCGGTCCAACCTTCGGACAATTTCGTTCGGAATAATCGTTTCGGATCTCTCCGAACCATCCATTTGATCAAACAATCGTTGTATACGCAGGCGACAGTTGACGGTGAATCACAAAGAGCCCGAGACGAAATATTTACGTACGAATAATGTATACGAAATGTACTCCCGTTCGTGTTCGAATCGTCGTCATGAGCGGAGTAGCAAACAGCGGCAGGCGTTGGCAACACGATTCTCCGACCTTGCTGATAACCCGTTCCATTTCATTCCCCTTCGCCGCGGCCTCTTGCCATCGAATCTTCACCAATACCAGTCATCGGGACATCGCCCAGTCTCAATGTCAATCCTCACATATGTCACGTTTGACTCCGCTAATTATCTACTTTATCGCATCCTTTTAATTTTTTTTTTGTTTTTTTTGTTTTTGTCCGAGTCCAATCTCACAAATCCCTCCTGCTCAGAGAGATCGATTACCTACCTCAACCATTTATTGTCGATAAGACCAGAGGAATAATCGCACTACTCGGAGATTGTAATAGCCCAAGTCAATGCCGTGAATAAAAAAAAAAAAAAAAAAAAAAAAAAAAAAAAAAACACTACAATCTTCGGCACGCACTGTAGGCGATAGAGTAAATGTTACACTGTGGCGATTGAATTAACAACAGATCCAGATGCTGTCTGGAGAACAATCGTTACAGTATAGTGCGGTACTATTTTTAAGATCGTACAAGCAAAACCGGTCCGCTATGTTTGATTAAACCGAGAAACGTGTTCGACTGGTGAAAATAATGTTACCGTCACGTTTCAAGCTCCCCATTGATCGCGGTGCGATTTTACGGTATCATTGATTCGGAGAAAAATCACAACGTGGGCATCACTGGATTCTACATTCTACATTCTACATATCTACATTATTGATACCAATTATCATTGATTGCTTCGTCTAACCGATTTCTCGGAGGCTTCAGTGGCAGAAGTTGTTTTCCATGTAGAACCACCTGTGAGCAACTCCTATTTTTCCCATTTTTTTTAGTTCTATCGTGAGCACGTGATTCAACCGGGCGGTAGAATAATCTGGACATTTTTACTAATCAAATGCCACAAGTGGTTTCGTCGGAGTCACACAGGTGAAGCAGTCATTTTGGCAATGTTGGAGATAGATACGATTTTACGGTATGATAGAATTATAAATAAAAATAACTAAGTGGGCATTATCGGATTCGTACCTGGGACCAAACTTAACTAGGTGATTTATGTCACCTGTCGATGATTGCTTCGTCTACCAGATTTTTCGGGACTTCAGGGGCAGAAGTTGATTTCCAAGTAGAACTGCCTTTCAGAAACTCCTATTTGTTAATTTCTACTCTATGTCGATAAATCTGGAATTTTTTACGAATCAAATGCCAGAAGCAGTGTCTTCAGACTCACAAGTGAAGCAGTCATTTTGGTAAGGTTGGAGATAGATACGATTTTACGGTACGATAGAATTAGAGAGAAAAATCACCAAGTGGGCATCACCGGATTCGGACCTGGGACCAAACTTAACTAGGTGATTTATGCCAACTGTCAGTGATTGCTTCGTCTGCCAGATTTTTCGGGGCTTCAGGGGCAGAAATTGTTGATTTCCAAGTAGAACTGCCTTTCAGAAACCTCCTAATTACCTCCGATTTTTTATTTTCTACTCCACGTCGATTAATCTGGAATTTTGTACGAATCAAATGGCACAAGTAGTTTCGTTGGACTCGCAAGTGAAGCAGTCATTTTGGTATGGCCGGAGATATGGTTGTTTGTTGTGTAGCATGTAATTCATCAACTTCGTCCAAGCACTGTGAGACGAACAGTGTGCGAATGACAGGTTCCAAATTCTCCGGATGAATCGGACACGTCTGCGGTCTTCCGAGGTTATGATAAACTTCACTGTAGCGAAAACTACAGTACCGCACCTTCCTAGAGTCTCCGTCTTCTACCACCTGCTGCCTCACTCTCGGCGCTCGTCTTTACAACTGGAATGTATTTTTCATGACAAACAAGGCCGCGAGCCTTCTCGGCGGTGAGCAGAGACGAAGATACGGTAAACAGATAGGATGGCCGAGGCGAAGTTTACACGGAGAAAAAAAAAACCTTCGTTGTTCCGCCCAACGCTGGTCGAGGCGGTGTAGGACGGGATTGGTCGGCAATTAAATCTGTGATTCTCTTTCCGTCAGGTTTTAAAGAATTCTTTTTTACATCCATTCCGAGATGGTAATACCTCAAATACACTCCAACCGATTAATTCTTCGAGTGACAAAAAATTGTACTTCAAATGCACTCGAACCGATTAATTCGTCGAGTGAAAAAAAATTGTACTTCAAATGCACTCGAACCGATTAATTCGTCGAGTGAAAAAAAATTGTACTTCAAATGCACTCGAACCGATTAATTCGTTGGGTGAAAAAAAAATTGTACATCAAATGCACTCGAACCAATTAATTTGTCGGGTGAAAAAAATTGTACCTAAAATACACTCCAACCGATTAATTCGCTGGGTAAAACAAATTTGTACCTCAAATGCACTCGAACCGATTAATTCGTTGGTTGACAAAAATTTGTACCTCAAATACAATCGAACCGATTAATTCGTTGGGTGAAAAAAAATTATACCTCAAATGCACTCGAACCGATTAATTCGTCGGGTGAAAAAAATTTGTACCTCAAATGCACTCGAACCCATTAATTCGTGGGGTGAAAAAAATCGTACCTAAAATGCACTCGAACGGATTAATTCGTCGGGTGAAAAAGATTTGTACCTCAAATGCAATCGAACCGATTAATTCGTCGGTTGACAAAAATTTGTACCTCAAATGCAATCGAACCGATTAATTCGTTGGGAGAAAAAAATTGAACCTCAAAAGTACTCGAACCGATTAATTGGTTGGTTCAAAAAAATTAGGTCGATATTAAAATCACAAGTTCAAATACTTCTTTCTATCGCACATACAATCCAACCGATGAATAGGTTGAGGGAAGAAATTAGGTGGATATTAAAATGGCAGGTTCAAATTTTTCTCTTTGCCTCAAATTCACTCCAACCGATTAATTGGTTGGGTGAGAAAAATTAGGTTGATCTTAGAATCGCTGCGTCAAATTTTTCTTTGCGAAAGCTCAATTGTTACCAGCCTTTCTCATTTTTAGCGACGAGATATATTTATCCTCGGTCGAACGGGGTGAGCTTCGGCATAATTTCGAAGCTCAATAACTGAGAGCATCAAAGGCAAGCGCGCCAGTTCATAAAGTTCCTCGTCGAGCTCGAACATCGTCGCACCTTACGGGTGCCCATTGGTCGTTTTCGCTGAACAGAGCAATCCCATTCGCGGCTGATTGATGGGCCAATTTCGCGACCGACCGGAATTCTCACCGCTCGAGTGAGTTTACGTCTTCATAGATTCGCGAAGTACGCGGCGTTAAGAGTAGGGGATTCATGACAATTCACGATGATCGGACTTTCCAAGAATCGTATAACTCGCTTTTATAGTTCCGCCTTGTTGTTATGGACGCACACGCCTCACAGTGTTGCATGATTCGTAATTTATTATAATTTTTTTTTTTTTTTTCCATCGAGCATGTTTCCCGAGAAGTACAGCAAAGATCCGACTTTAGATTGGAGACGGTAGAATTTTAATTGAAAGCCACAGAAGTTGGAATCATAACCGTAAGAACGATCATTCGATCGTTTGATTACGGATCGATTAAACGCATATCAATTTTTATCACCCTCTTGGCCTTGACTTCGGTGATTTCTTTGTTTTTTCTTTTTTTTTTTTTTTAATTCACATTTTTACCGATTCGAGAAAATCTTTCAAGCTGAAACGATCGCGGGTTCGATAAACGCGAACGTTCTTGTGTGCCTTCGCGTTTATAGCGGATTTCGATCGCTCCCCCCCTCCCGATCCAGGTGTAATACGCAATGAACTAACGAGTCATTATGACGATCGTTCGAACGTTTATATACATGCAGTTTGAAGAAACGAAAGTATCACAAGGGAGAGGCCGAGATTACTTTCGTTATGTTATATTATAATTTTTGTTTCAATTACGGTACGACGAAACAGCTTGTCCTTTGGCACACATCGGGAAGAGGTCTTTGGCTGTCAGTAAAAAAATCCCGAAACCTCCAATCGATATCGTTTTTCGTCACGACCCTGATTCGTCTCGGATCGAAGCTAGTCGACCAATTTTGTCGTACTGCACATTATAATATTTTTTTTACTTCAGTTACCTACGACGAATCAATTTGTCCTTTGACATACATCGGAAAGTCGTCTTTGGCTATGTGTAAAAAAATCCCGAGACCTCTAACGAATTTCATTTCTCGATGCGAGCCTGATGCGTTTTTCGTCACGACCCTGATTCGTCTCGGATCGAAGCTAGTCGACCAGTTTTGTCACACTGTACATTATCATATTTTTTACTTCAGTTACCTACGTCGAATCAATTTGTCCTTTGACATACATCGGAAAGTCGTCTTTGGCTATGTGTAAAAAAATCCCGAGACCTCTAACGAATTTCATTTCTCGACGCGAGCCTGAACAGTTGGAAGACGGAGCGTGTCAAGTCGCCCCGGTCTGCCTCGTTATCGTACGTTACGGCCTCCCGCATAAATTCACCGTGCTAAAAACCTTCCATTCTCGTTCCGTCCACCTCGCACAATATGTCTCTCAACACAGAGTCAAGTTTTACAGCTTTGACGATTGGGGGACTGTGCATATAAGAGATTAAACTTTGATCCGCAGTTCAAAGCACAGTCGACCCTTCCAACTTAATGAAGTCCTCTGCTCTACGTACCGATGATGTTACGGTGGGTTGAACGGCACACGCCTACGAGCCAAGTGAAGAAGCGTCTGTCTTCTCGCATACGCGAAACGACCATTGCATTCGGAATGATCAAAGACAAGGAGGCAAAAACTTGTTTGCCCGCCGCTCGAACGATGCCATTGCACAGCGAATGCGAAACGCGCGCGACTAATGGCACTCCGGTGATTCTTCGTGCAATGACAAAACAAAAAAAAAAACAAAAAAAGAAAAATCCCGTAGGATTTCGCAGAGCTGGCTGTTGCATTCCATCGCTGCCGCGAGTCTGGACCAAGCCCGGGCGACTGCTCAGTTCCGCACCAGCGCTAGTCGATCCTACACGGGAATTTATATTCGAGTGCGCCCGAATACGTCGATCCTACACGGGAATTTATATTCGAGTGCGCCATGCGAAAAATTTTTAATTTATCATCAGGGATTGAGTCGTATCTGATGCGGACGAAAAATTCGCCACGGCGAAATAACACGAGACTCGCCTAATTTTATGGCTCCTCGAGAAATAATATCGCGGCTGCAATAATATTGACGCCGATTCGACTCGGGATCGGTTCGCGACTCGACACTCGATCTTTCATCGAGCAATTTCTTCTTCTTTTTTTTTGTATTGAAGTTTTATCTGTTCTCTTTAAGAAAAAAAAAAAAAAAGAAGTTCCATAGTTAATGTCCTCAAGATAAATATTCAAAAAAAATTCGAAAAGTGAAACGAGGCCAGAAGTTAGTTACTCTTTATTTTACCGTGTTGTTCTTACTTATCTCTACGGTTCTCGTTGTTTATCGTACGCGACTTGTTTGCCTGCGATAAAAAAAAAAAAAAAAAAAAAAAAAAAAAATGGTTTCCTCGAATATTGTCTGTAGATGCAAACGAGAAAAAAATATACTTTATTGAGAGCGACTTGTTCAATTCTTCCTGGTGTGTTGTGTGATTTTTTTTTTTTTTTTTTTTTTGGCGATATCATCACACAATGTATTCATTGCAGTTTATCATCGCCAGTCGGAGCTCAAATTACCCGCGGATAAGGTAAATATCAATAGAGATATTGATATTCAAAAGTCGTTATTTTCTTCCCACTGCGAATTCGAGCCGATCTTTTATTATTTGTTCGTTTGAATTTTTTAATTTTTATATGCATAAAAATAAAAGAAAACTCACCGCCTAAATTTTTCGTTTTTCATCTCCGACCCGTCCAACGAGCATAAAATTCTCTCGTCAGTCTAGTCGGAAGTCGACTCCGGACGATCAATGAATCTTCCCGGCGCTCACGGCCGGAAATAACTGAAATGCCAGCTTCGCTTTTCGTTTTTTTTTTTTTTTTTTTTTTGACCACCGTCACCTCTTTGGTATTCTCTGCCACGCTCTATGTATTGCTCGGCGTACGAAGTTCGTTCATACATTCGCTCGATTTCCCAGTCACGCGTTTGTTCGTTAGCTTTCTCGACTCTACGCCCAGTCGCTACGAGCGACTGGATTGCCACAATTCGCCGCGCGTGTTATTGCCCGGCGTGCTTTAGCGTACCGATGATATAACCATGAATATGCGAAAGCTCGTGACTCATGATTTTACGTTTATGACCGGCGCCGGTCATATCACTGTACGTAGTTGCCTTCGGTTTGGCGTCAACAGCACGCACATGGCACGCGGGTTAAATGAGGGACGTTTACATCTCCACGAGCTACGACTCCATCGGGAAAGAAGTCCAACCGAACACCTTTACCGCGCCACATTTACATCTTTACCACTCACAACTCTACCAGAATAGATCTCTACCATATTATAACTCTACCAAAATCTCTAACAGAGAGTAAACAAAAAAAACTCTGTCAGAGTTAAAATAAAATTCTATTGGAGTTGAAATGAATCTCTGTCGGAATTGAAATGAAACCCTGCTGGAAATGAAATGAAACTCTACTGGAATTGAAATATAGCAGAACCTCGATTATCCGAACCTTCCATTATCAGAACTTCAATGTATTTTTTGTAAAACGCGCACGAAAAGTTCCGCTTTTCGTGCCTGTAAAGTGTGGCGAAAGTGGCGCTTTCTGGCGGAGGGTGCGCGAAAACTTTTTTGCACACTTTTTTCACATCCTACCTACTTTTTTTCATAGTAGCTACTTTTGCGCACACTTTTTTAACACCCTAGCTACTTTTTTGCACACTTTTTTCACATCCTAGCTACTTTTTTTCATAGCAGCTACTTTTGCGCACACTTTTTTAACACCCTAGCTACTTTTTTGCACACTTTTTTCACATCCTAGCTACTTTCGCGCACACTTAGCTGGCAGCACTGTAGCTATTTGTTCGCACGCACTTTACAGGCACGAAAAGCGGGATTTTTCATGAACTTGTCACAAAAAGTAGTATTCGATATACTCGTACGAAAAAACGGTCTTCCGACGGCGTTTGGGAAGTCGGCAGGACAACCTTCGTCGAAAGACCGCTTTTCCGTACTATTATCGCAAAGTACTATTATCCAAAATGTAATTTATTTTATCCGAACTTCTATTATCCGAACGGGAATTTATTTTATCCGAACCTTTATTATTCGAACCATGCCGCAAAATTTCGTTGTTACATATCGTGAGGCGTTACTTTGTTGCAAGCTTGTGCAAGTTTGTATCATGCGCTTATGCGACAAAAAAAAAATTGACGACTTTATCAAAAAGAATGCTTAGAGTAAGCGTTTAATAATATGTTCCAAAGTATATATATATAATGTTTGTATGCGAATTTATATATTTTTTTTTAACTCATTCATTACGTATGTTATTATTATAATATTTTTTATTCACAACTCGATTATCCGAATAATCGTTAATCCGAACTGGTCTCGGCCCCGATTGGTTCGGATAATCGAGGTTCTGCCGTACAACTCTACCAGAATGGAAATCAAACTCTACCGAAATACAAGGCTCGACGGTAGTCCTGTATTCCGGTAGAGTTTTATTTTAAGTCCGGTAGAGTTTAATTTTAATTCTGGTAGCGCTTTTTTTACTCTCTGGTAAAGATTTCGGTAGAATTGTTATATGATGGTTATTGTCCGGTAGAGTTGTTTGGCGAGTTGCTGGAGGGGGAGAAATGTTTTCTGGTAAAGTTGTGAGTGGTGAAGATGTAAATGCGCCTCCACCGCACCACAGCTCCGAAAAATCTTTACGGAGCGCAAATAAAATCTGTCGCAGAGCGAAGCACTCGCTGAAGACAAAAACAAAAATATCAAAAGAGTTCGTAAGAAACAGACGAAAATAGAAACAAAAAAATCTATAGTAGAGTTATCGGCACTCTGAAAGCGCCACAAAATTTTGGCGATGATTCATCGAGTCGTACGGTTTAAAAACAATCTCTACGTAGCGGAAAAATAAAATCTCTCGCAGAGCGAACCACTCGCTAAAGACAAAAACAAAAATAACAAAAGAAATTCAAAGATGGCGAGATTCTTGAAAAAATCTCGGTTACATTTATCGTCACACTTAATACACGACAAAATTTTGGCAACGATTCATCGAGCCGCTCACAAGATGTAGCACTTCAACGTGCGGATCCACGTCAATCACTTCTCGTCAGATGCCTCATGTATTAAATAGTTATATAAGCGAATTAATAAAAATAACGAAAAAAATCACAGAGCGTCAAATGTCATTTGAATTAGAAACCCCAAAAAAAATTATTACAACCATCCGTATCCTTGTTGTGAGAAATTAACTCAAAAATTACAAAATAAACAAAGGAGTTCCGCCTACTTAAATAATAAAAGAGAAATAAATGGAATGAGAATCGTTCCGCTTACTCACAGGGCTAAAAGGATGATGACAAAAAACAAGTCTCTAGCCTCGTCTATTTGCGCGATAGAGCGACAATGACTCGCTAGAGTCAGCCGGGAAGTATAAACACCTCAGTGCGCACGTGTACTACTTGCCAGAACGTATAATACGCACCGCTGCGGCGTAAATCGTATCAGCGAATCGCACTGGAATCTCGCAAGGCGAATAGAGTGATAGCATCGCTCTGTCCGCCGAAGGCGGAACTCGTTGGAAAGACGGAACGATGTGGTAAAAAAAAAAAAAAAAAAAAAAAGAAAAGAAAAAAAAAGTGAGTTCCATAGTGGTAGAATCGAGAGTGAGATAGGAGACAATAATATGAGGCGGTTGCGGTTGTTGCAGCCGCGATCGGGTTGCGTCATCGCGGGCGCTTGGATCTCAGCCCGCAGCGGCAAAGACGACGTTTGAGGCTTCAAGTACGCCACCGCCGCGACGCATTGGGATGCCCTCGACACGAGCTGCAGAATCAGCTGATCACGATCGCCGAGCTCGACAACGAGCTAAACCACGAAATTGCCACTACCGGCTTTCCGATGTGCGTTTTAGTATATCAGCGGAACGACGAAGAGAGAAGTGGCGATTACAGAATTTATCTTGTGAATTTTCCTACCGCGAGTTTGTCATTTTTTTTTTCTCACGATTTGCGCGACAATAATTGATGGTCCTAAATGGACCATTGAATCAATAAAATACGGTTCACTGCCAGAAAAAAAAATGGGAAAATTATCGAGACGATAATGCTGGACCTCTTTGGATGAGAAGTGTCGGTCCGTGCGGGTCTTTTTCGCTGCGCAGGCGTCCAACTCGTTAACCGTGCATTCGACGGGATTTTTGTTAAGGACCTAATTTGTAGAGAATCAAATTCCGAAAGGAAAAGTTTCTATGAACATTGGTCCCAAAAACGTTCGTTTTCGAGTAAATCAATGGAGTTTCCAATCCGACCGGACATCAGCGGACGAGGCAGACGCCACTCGACGTCTGTTCTCCTGTTCCGTCGAATAACCAGCTAACCCTTCGTCCCACGCGGTAAATGCATAGGACCTTATCTGCAGAGCACAAAGTCTCTCCAAGAAATGTCCTCATCATTTTTTTCCGAATCGGACCCGATTCGTTGAAAATCTGTTTATCTCGATGACGAATCTCGCCAATGATTTTCGCACGCAGCAGTCTGTATTTATGCCACGTGCCAGTCTCCCGCGCCTCCTCACAATTGCCACTGATCTTCGGCCTTTTCACTGCTTCATTTAACACGCTCACTTCCGAAACATCTGGCAAATGCGGGATTTCGTCGTGGTCTACCTGTACCGAACTTGAGCGACGAAAGCACTTGCACTCTGATGCATGTTACTATATTCGCAATTCGACAAACACGGCGTGACTCAGCCTACGTTACGTAGGCCACTCGCGTGAGATGTCGTCCGTTTCTACCGCAGCAGATGGCACCTACGTAGCGGAGTAATTCACACGAGGGAGCGTTATCGAGAGCCGCAAACAGGTTCACGAGACCGTAAGCTGCACGAACGATCGACGTCGGAAGGCCGCGACATTCTCGCGCCACATCGTCGCTGTTAATTAATATTGCCCAAGGACTCGACGCCGTCAGCAAAAATGAGAAAGAGTTTGACTGATGCGTGAGACGGCGCGATGGTTTTCGATGACCGAGATACACGGACGTTAAACTGAGAGAGAAAAAAAAAAATTGATCAAAGTTAATCCCAAATAAATGAGGCTTTACTTCGCCCAGAATTAATATTTTTCGGCATGTTTGGAGTAAAATCGATACGCCGGAATGGGAGCAACAAGTGCGCGGAGGTATCGTGCCGATATAGCGAATGGCCTAAACCTCAATACTCTTGCTCGATGAAAAAAAAATAAATAAAAATAAAATTGTCTCAAGCTCGAAAACTTAAAAATTAAAAAGTAAAAAAAAAATGTTCGCTTTTGCAATCTTTACACGTTAATAAAAAGATATTACCAGATTGTCTTCAAGAAACTTTTTTTTATCGTGGCCAATTTTTAAATGGAAAATTTTTCAGAATTTTGGTTCCTCGCAGAGGAAGCTTCATTTAGATTAATAATTAAGAAGATATTCTTATGAATAACAGCGAATGTGGTGGATCGAAGTTGATAACTAAACTTGACATTAGCGTTGAATGATTAAAGTTAAACATTATTGAAAAGTGAACGTTAGCCGGAGATGATTCAGCGATTCAGAGTTCCTCGAATTCTTTTTCTAGCGAAGAACTTTTGCGAGAAAATGAGAAACGAAATCGCCATCTATGTGTACCATCTATTCTCGCGTGTACTAGAATTCGGGGAAAGGAGACGAGAAAATACTGGGTCGATGTGAACACGAGGTCAGCGACGATCCAGAGATCATCGAGAGAACTGTCGACAGTCATCCGAGAACCGATACGTGACTCTGACTCAAGAGCATATGACGTCAGGCTCAGAGCTATTCCAGTAGTAATCTTGAAACGATAAAAAAAAAATAAAAATAAAAATAAAAAAAAAAAGAAAAAGAATCCGTTGAGCATTGAAAATTGATAAAGGAATGAATTGTTGATATTTCAATGAAATAAATCGTCCATTTAGATCTAAAATGTAGTCGACAGGCTCCATAAATAACACGTCGATAAGAATAAATAATCAATGTCTCGATTCTCAACAACAACAAAAAAAGTGCTTTTTTTATAATGTTGCAAATACCGCGTTTCGCATCGCCCTAAGGTGTGTCGATTTTATTTTGATCTATTTTCATCCACGCTTTTTCCTTTCCTCTTGTTTCCTCATTATCTCCGTTGCAATTCTTTCCGGCGCCGCTCACCGGCTAGTCTCGTACACGCGGACCGAGCGAAACCGCAAGCTTGCACAGACGTAAAATAGTCCAGGGACGGCGGCTGAACGATGCAGGAGAGATGATTGCAAGAGGAGGCCGGGCCCTCCTGCCTGCAGGACGTGAAGAGATTGCAACGCTCTGTGAGGTCATTGACGCTCGCGCCCATCGATCGGCTTGGACGTCTTTCCTTTCCTTCCATTCTCATCGGAGGAGAAATTATACTCTTCGGACTGAGACCTTGGCTCGATGGGAAGGGCCCCGTCGTTCTTCGATCGGACTCAGGCACGCCACTTGGACAAATTATGTATCGACGTTTTCAACGTAAAAATGAAAGAAATAAAATAAACCACACGGCAACCTTAAGGTAGTCCTTGCGAATAGTGTTAACTTCACTTGAGTTTCAGAGATATGAGAGGGAATCGTAGACACTTCTCGATGGTATAAAAATCTGAAAAAAAATCAAGTGTATTAAAGATGCCGAAAGGATTAATTTTGCATAATAATAATTCTTAAAATGTTATTACCGAATTGATGAAAAATAAATTGTTCAACAAATATCCCGGAAACCTAACTTTTTTTTTTTTTAATGAAAATTGTTCGTTCATATTTCTGAATACGTATGAATTTTTTCAGATTTTCAAATTCACCTTGAATTTTCTGTTTTTCTACAGGTTTTTCCCATATAAAAAAAAAAAAAATCAAAGTGAATCTAAAAATCTGAAAAAAATTCATACGTATTCAAAAAAATGAACAAATAATTTTCATTAAAAAAAAAAAAAGTTAGGTTTCCGAGATATTTGGTGAAGAATTTTATTTTTCATCAATTTGTTAATAACATTTTAGAATTATTATTATGCAAAATTAATCCTTTCGGCATCTTTAATACACTTGATTTTTTTCAGATTTTTATACCATCGAGAAGTGTCTACAATTCCCTCTCGTTTCTCTGAAATTTATGCGAAGTGAACACTATTCGCAAGGACTACCTTAAGATAGTTCTGTCGGTTGGGGTATTCATTTCGCATGAGTTCGAGAAAAATTAGAGAAAATTGCAAATACTTCTCGATGGTATAAAAATCTGAAAAAATCCACGCATAATAAAGGTACTGAAAAGATTAATTTTGCATAATAATAATAATTCCATAATGTTATTAACAAATTGATGAAAAGAAAATTGGTTAACAAATTTCCGGGAAACCCATTTTTTTTTTATGAACACGATTCGTTCATTTTTCTAAGTATGTGGGATTTTTTTTTTTTTTTATATGGAAAAAAACACAAAATTCAAAGCAAATTTGAAAATCTGAAAAAATTCATACGTATTCAGAAAAATGAACGAATCATTTTCGTGATAAAAAAAAAAAGTTAGTTTGCCGGGTAATTTGTTGAACAATTAATTAACTAACTTAAGGCGCACTTTCATCGATGAAGTAGAGGTGCATTTTATTTTTCATTTCTTATCGATTACGAGCATTTTGCTGGTCAATAAAAAAATGTTGACTTTGGCGGACAAACGAAGCTAGAATTGCCTCGATCTTTTTGAACTTGAAGTGCCAGAATTTGTTTTCGAAGTTTTCATCGATTGAAAATTCCTTAAGCCGGCTTCGGTCTCTCTACGGAGATCATTTTTTCGTTGCCCTCTACGTCGATGATGAATCTTCTGTCGACCAGTCTTTTTATTACTCGACACCGTCCCGAGTGAAGCGATTCGAGAGGTGGTTTGACCGCGTCGATTCTCAGGTGAACGTGCGTACACGTATACAAGTCTTGAGCACGAATATACGCGCTTTATTGTTAAGCGCTGCCGGAACTTGTTTGGCACTTCAAGTGCTTTCTCGTACTTATCATGTTTAGTTTAGGGTACTTATCAACGTCGTCTACATCAACGACGTGTAAATCCACCGCAAAACTAGTCGCTAAACTCAAAACACAACAGTAAATACATGATAATACTACACAGTAAAAAAAGTTTGTACTTTTTGGAACAACTTATTGTCAATAAACGTCCACAATGTTTTATTTGTTAATTTTCCGATCGCACCATACGGTTCCAGTTTTGAGAACAAAAGTACAAACTCAAATTGTTAATGACACGGGAAATAAAAGGATAGGTTTATACATTCAAACTTGAACAAACCAGAGTTTGTCACTTATTTAACAAAATTATTTTTACGAAACTGCTTATTTCGATTTGAGAAAAAAAATATTTGCTTTCTTAAAGGCAAAATAACGCTTAATAGTACTTGAGAAATACTTCAAGTATATAAAGTACTTCACAAACACTTAAGAACAAAAAAATAGTTGACAAATACTTCAAGTACAAAAAGTACTTGACAAAACTTCAAGTACAAAAAGTATTTGTGATGCTTTGTACTTTGTAGTTGAAGTATTTTTTGATATCTTCCCCAGCTTTGCAATATTCTAATGGCATTACTTATGTTTGTGCACCTACGCATGTGCTTAACAACGCTAATCGGCGTGGGCCAACGACACGTATTTTATTGTAGTCGTTGCACCGGATGCGCAGATTGCGTATAACAGAAACAGTGTCGACGATTAGCGCAGCTCAACAATCGTGCCTAACCCCTTTCGCACTTTGTAATTCTAAAGTCCCCGACGTAATTCCGCATATTACGATCGCCCAAGTGGATAGTTAATGGTCGGATCTTCGGGACAGGAACTTTGCTCCGGGGGATTCCCTCCGCATCCACCTATCTTTTTTATCGTTTCTTTTTTTTTTTTTGTCTTTCTCTTCCTTTGATCCGCTGCACTGCAATTGTTCCTTTAATTCAACCACACACCGAGATGAGTCGGACGTGGTTAAAGACCGCAGTTGTACACTGCGCTTGATGAGGAAGGCGAAACGTCGGGAACCTCGAAAAATAAAGCGCAACGTCGGAGGATTCGACCCTATATTTAAGGATTCTTCGCTCATACATTTCCAACCAAAAGTTTGATTCGATCAGAATTTAAGCGATTCCTGAAACGACAAAAGTCCGAACTTACATGTTGCAGATGTTTAAAATATTGATTTAACACAATAACAATGGCTAAAAGTTATTGACAAATTGGTTTTTGCAAAAATTGATTGACCAAACGATCGGTAAAACTTTGTTTTTGATGTAAAATGGATTCGTTGATTTTTCTGCACACATATGAATTTTTTCAGAATTTTCCTATCGTTGCGAATTAGTTTTTTTTTTTTTTTTTTTTTTTTTTTTTTTTTTTTTTTTTTTTTTTTTTTTTTTTTTTTTAGAAATCTGTAACAATCGGAAATTTGAATATATTTTTCTAGCGATATTATGTAAAATCAATACTCTCGGCACCTCCCATACGTTCAATTTTTATCAGATTTTTACGCAATTGGAAAGCATAAAAAATGCTCAGCTACACAGTAAAAAATAATTTCGTAAAATAGGAATATGAAATTTTGTAAAAATTATTTTGTTAAATAAGTGACAAACTTGTTTGTCACTTATTTGAATATACGTAACTGTCCGTTCATTTACCGTATTATTGACAATTTTAGTTTGTATTTTTGTTTGTAAAACTAGAAAATCAACAAATAAAAAATTGTGGGCAATAATTTGTTGTAAAAAGTACAATTTTTCTTTTTTTTACTGTGTGATCTTACTTTTGGTTGAATATGTATACACGCAAGGCCCTTAAGATTCTCGCAGTCATTCGTACCATTGAGTCACCCAGGGTACGACAAACCGTCCGAAAATTGGAAGATGAGCCGTGCGTGCCAATTTGCTGGTCGATAAAAAATAATCTGTCTCTCGGCATATTTTTATCTTCTTCCGTACGCGTATTCGAGGAAAGACACGGTAGAGGAAAACACAGAAGTTTTCCTCCGAAGAGTGACGCGTCTGAATTTATGAGCGCAGTATCCCGTATTCAACAATTCAAATTTTATATTTTTCCACCGATAACATCAGCACCTTACTTCTATGAAGTAAATCACAGGTTGAATATGTATAGTATTTTGTAAAAAAAAAAAAAAATAAATAAATAAATAATTCTGGAAGCAATCAGTAAAAAAAAAATGCGACCGAAAGTAAGAAAAAAAAAACGTATCTTTTCCTCAACAAGGAGGTACTTCGCCTCTTCAGGTAAATACTACGTAAACTGTATCTTGTGTAATATAAAAAGAGGCTAAAGAAAATATAATCGCTCCTCGATGAATTTCAATCACCCGCCCGTTCTTTTTATATCTTCCATTTCCCCACCTACGCGAAGCTCGAGCGTGTCTAAATCTCTTCATCGCGAACGGATATTGAATCATCCACCGATTACGTTCATTCAAGCCGATTTGTGCAACATTCTGTCGCTTTTAATAGGAAAATTAAGCGCATGCAGGATTTAATAACACGGCTCTCGAAAGATCGTCGATGGATGATGAGCCGTAACGACGCCGCGCATCATGCCGCGGGAAATTTTGTTTATCTCTTTATTTTTTTCCCGCCCCACCGCGCTGAGACCACGCGGTTTCATTGGGGATTGCGTGAGAAAACCGCGGCCGAAGTCGCGATGTCTGCGTCGCAGCGAAGTGTGTATGCTCGGCTCGCCGCTGCGTAAATCTCTCTCTGCCCGGTCCGGGATTATGACACGCGTATAGAGCGCTGATACGACTATATCTACCGTACGCTGCATTCCGGTCTAACCACCGGGTGCATCGGTTGCATCGCGCCGCAGTCGACGCGCCACGCGGAACAGCGTCTATAGCAGTTTTATACCTCTACCTACCGCACGTTGTTTTGCAGACAGACGACGAGAGCGGAGCAGAGAACATGTTGTATTAATAGGTCTTCTCTCTGCCGGAGTTACCGCCATCCTTTATTCGCTCTAATAGTGTTTGCTCGACGTGTAGGCGAGCGATAGTATCTGAAAGCGGTGCCGCGTCGTGCTTGGTGAACGACACTTTTTGCACTGGGCAGTTGCGTGCCGACTGTGGCGACTGTCGCGCCGCCCCAGCGGCCGCTGGCTGCGAAAGTTGTACTCTAATGTGATCCGGCGACAAATTCGGACTCAAGTGGTACTTGTGCTGTGACGAATTCGTCAAGCAATTCTAGTTGCTTTGAGCGACGGACAACTAAAAATCCAATGCCTTACGTTCGGAAATCACGTTTTCCTGTCGAAGACTGATCAGACATCGCGGGAAAACCCGTCGCGATTGGCAAGCGATATGCCTCTCACTCATCGTACGCCTCTTTCGACCAAAGTGTCTTCGACAATTCTAGCTCCTTCGATCCGGTAACCAATGCAAATCCAATCGCTCCATCGGAAAAATCACGTCTTCCTCTTGAATGCCAATTGCGGCGACTGCTGCGCCGGCCCAGCGGCCGCCGGCTGCGAAAGTTGTACTCTAAGGACCCGGCGACAAATTTGGGCTCAAATGGTACTTGTGTTGTGACGATCTGACGAGCATTCAACAATTCTAATTTGCTTGTGGCACTGACTATTTAGAATGCAATTCCTTATGTTGAGAAATCACGTTTTCCTCGCGAATTCTGTCGCGGCTGGCAAGCGATATGCCTCTCACGTATTCTATGCCTGTATCGACTAAGGTGTCTTCAGCAATTCTAGCTCGTTTGACCCGCTGACTGATGCATATCCCATCCCTCCCCCTGGAA
This sequence comes from Amblyjoppa proteus, assembly GCA_963922035.1. Lineage (NCBI taxonomy): Eukaryota > Metazoa > Arthropoda > Insecta > Hymenoptera > Ichneumonidae > Amblyjoppa > Amblyjoppa proteus. The sequence goes on along the minus strand of OY998230.1, from coordinate 30,884,974 downwards.
AATCAAGTTTTCCTCTTAAAGGCTAATTATGGGGAATCCCCGCTGGATATCAAGCTATGTCACGGGGAATTCCCTAGCGATAGGCCAAGCAAATAGTGCGTCTGACACGTATCCAACGAGCCTTTCAACCAAAGCATCCTCAACGTTTCTAGCACCTTCCACCCACTGACTACCAAGACTCCAATCGCTCATGCCGGAATATCACGTTTTCCGCTGGAAGGTCAATCAGACATCACAGGGAATCCCCTTGCGATTCGCAACCGATCTCTCTTGCGTATCCTTCGCCTCTTTCGACCAAAGCGTCTTCGACACTTCCAGCTTGTTCCCCGCTAGCGAAGAGCAAGCAATCAGTACGCCTTACGCCTATCCAACGAGCCTTTCAACCAAAGCATCCTCAACGTTTCTAGCACCATCAACCCACTGACTACCAAAACTCCAATCGCTCACGTCAGAATATCACGTTTTCTTCTGGAAGGTCAATCAGACATCACGGGGAATGCCCTTGCGATTCGCAACCGATCTCTCTCACGTATCCTACGCCTCTTTCGACCAAAGCGTCTTCGACACTTCTAGCTCGTTCCCCGCAGCTGTGTGAACTTAGCACCCGACTTTCAAAAATCAAATTTTTTTTGGGTGATTCTTAAAGAGTTTCGTATGTAGTTGATTGTAGTAGCAAATTTTTCGTTTGTAGTAGCCCAAAAAAAAAGTTATGGGACTTTGAAAAAAACCCATCCACCCATTTTGAAATTTTTAAAATCTGGTGGTCGATTTCTATGGAGAATCGTTTGTAGTTGATTGTAGTGAAGGAATTTCCGTTTGTAGTAACGAGGAAAAATTTTTACAACAATTTTAATTTTTTCAATTTTTTTTTTTTTTTTTTTTTTTTTTTTTTTTTTTTTTTTTTTTTACGGGCATTCAATGCACTGTTAGTACTACCTCGAAAATCGTTTACAGTTATTTGTGGCATCCTTTATTTCGTTTGTAGTTCCTCGAAAACTCACGAGGAGTCATTATGTTCCGAGCTCAAGTTCCAAAATCATTTGTAGTCGTTTGTAGTACCGATAATTTCGTTTGTAGTACCTCGAAAACTCGCGAAAAGTCGTTATGTTCCGAGCTCATGCTCCAAAATCGTTTGTAGTTGTTTGTAGTACCGATTATTTCGTTTGTAGTACCTCGAAAAGTCGCGAAAAGTCGTTATGTTCCGAGCTCATGCTCCAAAATCGTTTGTAGTTGTTTGTAGTACCGATTATTTCGTTTGTAGTACCTCGAAAAGTAACGTAAAGCCAATATACTCGAAGATCTCATTCGAACATCGTTTGTAGTACCGTTAATTTCGTTTGTAGTACTTCGAAAACTCGCGAAAAGTCGTTATGTTCCGAGCTCATACTGCAAAATCGTTTGTAGTTGTTTGTAGTACCGATTATTTCGTTTGTAGTACCTCGAAAAGTAACGTACAGTCAATATACTCGAAGATCTCATTCGAACATCGTTTGTAGTACCGTTAATTTCGTTTGTAGTACCTCGAAAACTCGCGAGCAGTCATTATGGTCCGAGCTGAAGCTCCACAATCGTTTGTAGTTGTTTGTAGTACCGATAAATTCGTTTGTAGTACCTCGAAAACTCGCGAAAAGTCGTTATGTTCCGAGCTCATGCTCCAAAATCGTTTGTAGTTGTTTGTAGTACCGATTATTTCGTTTGTAGTACCTCGAAAACTCGCGAAAAGTCGTTATGTTCCGAGCTCATGCTCCAAAATCGTTTGTAGTTGTTTGTAGTACCGATTATTTCGTTTGTAGTACCTCGAAAAGTAACGTAAAGCCAATATACTCGAAGATCTCATTCGAACATCGTTTGTAGTACCGTTAATTTCGTTTGTAGTACTTCGAAAACTCGCGAAAAGTCGTTATGTTCCGAGCTCATACTGCAATATCGTTTGTAGTTGTTTGTAGTACCGATTATTTCGTTTGTAGTACCTCCAAAAGTAACGTACAGTCAATATACTCGAAGATCTCATTCGAACATCGTTTGTAGTACCGTTAATTTCGTTTGTAGTACCTCGAAAACTCGCGAGCAGTCATTATGGTCCGAGCTGAAGCTCCAAAATCGTTTGTAGTTGTTTGTAGTACCGATAAATTCGTTTGTAGTACCTCGAAAACTCGCGAAAAGTCGTTATGTTCCGAGCTCATGCTCCAAAATCGTTTGTAGTTGTTTGTAGTACCGATTAATTCGTTTGTAGTACCTCGAAAAGTAACGTACAGTCAATATACTCGAAGTTCTCATTCGAACATCGTTTGTAGTACCGTTAATTTCGTTTGTAGTACTTCGAAAACTCGCGAGCAGTCATTACGGTCCGAGCTGAAGCTCCAAAATCGTTTGTAGTTGTTTGTAGTACCGATAAATTCGTTTGTAGTACCTCGAAAAGTAACGTAAAGTCATTATACTCGAAGATCTCATTCGAACATCGTTTGTAGTACCGTTCATTTCGTTTGTAGTACCTCGAAAACTCGCGAGCAGTCATTACGGTCCGAGCTGAAGCTCCAAAATCGTTTGTAGTTGTTTGTAGTACCGATAAATTCGTTTGTAGTACCTCGAAAACTCGCGAAAAGTCGTTATGTTCCGAGCTCATGCTCCAAAATCGTTTGTAGTTGTTTGTAGTACCGATTATTTCGTTTGTAGTACCTCGAAAACTCGCGAAAAGTCGTTATGTTCCGAGCTCATGCTACAAAATCGTTTGTAGTTGTTTGTAGCACCGATTATTTCGTTTGTAGTACCTCGAAAAGTAACGTAAAGCCAATATACTCGAAGATCTCATTCGAACATCGTTTGTAGTACCGATAAATTCGTTTGTAGTACCGATAAATTCGTTTGTAGTACCTCGAAAAGTAACGTAAAGTCATTATACTCGAAGATCTCATTCGAACATCGTTTGTAGTACCGTTAATTTCGTTTGTAGTACTTCGAAAACTCGCGAAAAGTCGTTATGTTCCGAGCTTATACTGCAAAATCGTTTGTAGTTGTTTGTAGTACCGATAAATTCGTTTGTAGTACCTCGAAAAGTAACGTAAAGTCATTATACTCGAAGATCTCATTCGAACATCGTTTGTAGTACCGTTAATTTCGTTTGTAGTACTTCGAAAACTCGCGAAAAGTCGTTATGTTCCGAGCTCATACTGCAAAATCGTTTGTAGTTGTTTGTAGTACCGATAAATTCGTTTGTAGTACCTCGAAAAGTAACGTAAAGCCAATATACTCGAAGATCTCATTCGAACATCGTTTGTAGTACCGTTAATTTCGTTTGTAGTACTTCGAAAACTCGCGAAAAGTCGTTATGTTCCGAGCTCATACTGCAAAATCGTTTGTAGTTGTTTGTAGTACCGATTATTTCGTTTGTAGTACCTCGAAAAGTAACGTACAGTCAATATACTCGAAGATCTCATTCGAACATCGTTTGTAGTACCGTTAATTTCGTTTGTAGTACCTCGAAAACTCGCGAGCAGTCATTATGGTCCGAGCTGAAGCTCCAAAATCGTTTGTAGTTGTTTGTAGTACCGATAAATTCGTTTGTAGTACCTCGAAAACTCGCGAAAAGTCGTTATGTTCCGAGCTCATGCTCCAAAATCGTTTGTAGTTGTTTGTAGTACCGATTAATTCGTTTGTAGTACCTCGAAAAGTAACGTACAGTCAATATACTCGAAGTTCTCATTCGAACATCGTTTGTAGTACCGTTAATTTCGTTTGTAGTACTTCGAAAACTCGCGAGCAGTCATTACGGTCCGAGCTGAAGCTCCAAAATCGTTTGTAGTTGTTTGTAGTACCGATAAATTCGTTTGTAGTACCTCGAAAAGTAACGTAAAGTCATTATACTCGAAGATCTCATTCGAACATCGTTTGTAGTACCGTTCATTTCGTTTGTAGTACCTCGAAAACTCGCGAGCAGTCATTACGGTCCGAGCTGAAGCTCCAAAATCGTTTGTAGTTGTTTGTAGTACCGATAAATTCGTTTGTAGTACCTCGAAAACTCGCGAAAAGTCGTTATGTTCCGAGCTCATGCTCCAAAATCGTTTGTAGTTGTTTGTAGTACCGATTATTTCGTTTGTAGTACCTCGAAAACTCGCGAAAAGTCGTTATGTTCCGAGCTCATGCTACAAAATCGTTTGTAGTTGTTTGTAGCACCGATTATTTCGTTTGTAGTACCTCGAAAAGTAACGTAAAGCCAATATACTCGAAGATCTCATTCGAACATCGTTTGTAGTACCGATAAATTCGTTTGTAGTACCGATAAATTCGTTTGTAGTACCTCGAAAAGTAACGTAAAGTCATTATACTCGAAGATCTCATTCGAACATCGTTTGTAGTACCGTTAATTTCGTTTGTAGTACTTCGAAAACTCGCGAAAAGTCGTTATGTTCCGAGCTTATACTGCAAAATCGTTTGTAGTTGTTTGTAGTACCGATAAATTCGTTTGTAGTACCTCGAAAAGTAACGTAAAGTCATTATACTCGAAGATCTCATTCGAACATCGTTTGTAGTACCGTTAATTTCGTTTGTAGTACTTCGAAAACTCGCGAAAAGTCGTTATGTTCCGAGCTCATACTGCAAAATCGTTTGTAGTTGTTTGTAGTACCGATAAATTCGTTTGTAGTACCTCGAAAAGTAACGTAAAGCCAATATACTCGAAGATCTCATTCGAACATCGTTTGTAGTACCGTTAATTTCGTTTGTAGTACTTCGAAAACTCGCGAAAAGTCGTTATGTTCCGAGCTCATACTGCAAAATCGTTTGTAGTTGTTTGTAGTACCGATTATTTCGTTTGTAGTACCTCGAAAAGTAACGTACAGTCAATATACTCGAAGATCTCATTCGAACATCGTTTGTAGTACCGTTAATTTCGTTTGTAGTACCTCGAAAACTCGCGAGCAGTCATTATGGTCCGAGCTGAAGCTCCAAAATCGTTTGTAGTTGTTTGTAGTACCGATAAATTCGTTTGTAGTACCTCGAAAACTCGCGAAAAGTCGTTATGTTCCGAGCTCATGCTCCAAAATCGTTTGTAGTTGTTTGTAGTACCGATTAATTCGTTTGTAGTACCTCGAAAAGTAACGTACAGTCAATATACTCGAAGTTCTCATTCGAACATCGTTTGTAGTACCGTTAATTTCGTTTGTAGTACTTCGAAAACTCGCGAGCAGTCATTACGGTCCGAGCTGAAGCTCCAAAATCGTTTGTAGTTGTTTGTAGTACCGATAAATTCGTTTGTAGTACCTCGAAAAGTAACGTAAAGTCATTATACTCGAAGATCTCATTCGAACATCGTTTGTAGTACCGTTAATTTCGTTTGTAGTACCTCGAAAACTCGCGAGCAGTCATTACGGTCCGAGCTGAAGCTCCAAAATCGTTTGTAGTTGTTTGTAGTACCGATAAATTCGTTTGTAGTACTTCGAAAACTCGCGAAAAGTCGTTATGTTCCGAGCTCATGCTCCAAAATCGTTTGTAGTTGTTTGTAGTACCGATTATTTCGTTTGTAGTACCTCGAAAAGTAACGTAAAGCCAATATACTCGAAGATCTCATTCGAACATCGTTTGTAGTACCGTTAATTTCGTTTGTAGTACTTCGAAAACTCGCGAAAAGTCGTTATGTTCCGAGCTCATACTGCAAAATCGTTTGTAGTTGTTTGTAGTACCGATTATTTCGTTTGTAGTACCTCGAAAAGTAACGTACAGTCAATATACTCGAAGATCTCATTCGAACATCGTTTGTAGTACCGTTAATTTCGTTTGTAGTACCTCGAAAACTCGCGAGCAGTCATTATGGTCCGAGCTGAAGCTCCAAAATCGTTTGTAGTTGTTTGTAGTACCGATAAATTCGTTTGTAGTACCTCGAAAACTCGCGAAAAGTCGTTATGTTCCGAGCTCATGCTCCAAAATCGTTTATAGTTGTTTGTAGTACCGATTATTTCGTTTGTAGTACCTCGAAAAGTAACGTAAAGTCATTATACTCGAAGATCTCATTCGAACATCGTTTGTAGTACCGTTAATTTCGTTTGTAGTACTTCGAAAACTCGCGAGCAGTCATTACGGTCCGAGCTGAAGCTCCAAAATCGTTTGTAGTTGTTTGTAGTACCGATAAATTCGTTTGTAGTACCTCGAAAAGTAACGTAAAGTCATTATACTCGAAGATCTCATTCGAACATCGTTTGTAGTACCGTTCATTTCGTTTGTAGTACCTCGAAAACTCGCGAGCAGTCATTACGGTCCGAGCTGAAGCTCCAAAATCGTTTGTAGTTGTTTGTAGTACCGATAAATTCGTTTGTAGTACCTCGAAAACTCGCGAAAAGTCGTTATGTTCCGAGCTCATGCTCCAAAATCGTTTGTAGTTGTTTGTAGTACCGATTATTTCGTTTGTAGTACCTCGAAAACTCGCGAAAAGTCGTTATGTTCCGAGCTCATGCTCCAAAATCGTTTGTAGTTGTTTGTAGCACCGATTATTTCGTTTGTAGTACCTCGAAAAGTAACGTAAAGCCAATATACTCGAAGATCTCATTCGAACATCGTTTGTAGTACCGATAAATTCGTTTGTAGTACCGATAAATTCGTTTGTAGTACCTCGAAAAGTAACGTAAAGTCATTATACTCGAAGATCTCATTCGAACATCGTTTGTAGTACCGTTAATTTCGTTTGTAGTACTTCGAAAACTCGCGAAAAGTCGTTATGTTCCGAGCTTATACTGCAAAATCGTTTGTAGTTGTTTGTAGTACCGATAAATTCGTTTGTAGTACCTCGAAAAGTAACGTAAAGTCATTATACTCGAAGATCTCATTCGAACATCGTTTGTAGTACCGTTAATTTCGTTTGTAGTACTTCGAAAACTCGCGAAAAGTCGTTATGTTCCGAGCTCATACTGCAAAATCGTTTGTAGTTGTTTGTAGTACCGATAAATTCGTTTGTAGTACCTCGAAAAGTAACGTAAAGCCAATATACTCGAAGATCTCATTCGAACATCGTTTGTAGTACCGTTAATTTCGTTTGTAGTACTTCGAAAACTCGCGAAAAGTCGTTATGTTCCGAGCTCATACTGCAAAATCGTTTGTAGTTGTTTGTAGTACCGATTATTTCGTTTGTAGTACCTCGAAAAGTAACGTACAGTCAATATACTCGAAGATCTCATTCGAACATCGTTTGTAGTACCGTTAATTTCGTTTGTAGTACCTCGAAAACTCGCGAGCAGTCATTATGGTCCGAGCTGAAGCTCCAAAATCGTTTGTAGTTGTTTGTAGTACCGATAAATTCGTTTGTAGTACCTCGAAAACTCGCGAAAAGTCGTTATGTTCCGAGCTCATGCTCCAAAATCGTTTGTAGTTGTTTGTAGTACCGATTAATTCGTTTGTAGTACCTCGAAAAGTAACGTACAGTCAATATACTCGAAGTTCTCATTCGAACATCGTTTGTAGTACCGTTAATTTCGTTTGTAGTACTTCGAAAACTCGCGAGCAGTCATTACGGTCCGAGCTGAAGCTCCAAAATCGTTTGTAGTTGTTTGTAGTACCGATAAATTCGTTTGTAGTACCTCGAAAAGTAACGTAAAGTCATTATACTCGAAGATCTCATTCGAACATCGTTTGTAGTACCGTTAATTTCGTTTGTAGTACCTCGAAAACTCGCGAGCAGTCATTACGGTCCGAGCTGAAGCTCCAAAATCGTTTGTAGTTGTTTGTAGTACCGATAAATTCGTTTGTAGTACTTCGAAAACTCGCGAAAAGTCGTTATGTTCCGAGCTCATGCTCCAAAATCGTTTGTAGTTGTTTGTAGTACCGATTATTTCGTTTGTAGTACCTCGAAAAGTAACGTAAAGCCAATATACTCGAAGATCTCATTCGAACATCGTTTGTAGTACCGTTAATTTCGTTTGTAGTACTTCGAAAACTCGCGAAAAGTCGTTATGTTCCGAGCTCATACTGCAAAATCGTTTGTAGTTGTTTGTAGTACCGATTATTTCGTTTGTAGTACCTCGAAAAGTAACGTACAGTCAATATACTCGAAGATCTCATTCGAACATCGTTTGTAGTACCGTTAATTTCGTTTGTAGTACTTCGAAAACTCGCGAGCAGTCATTACGGTCCGAGCTGAAGCTCCAAAATCGTTTGTAGTTGTTTGTAGTACCGATAAATTCGTTTGTAGTACCTCGAAAAGTAACGTAAAGTCATTATACTCGAAGATCTCATTCGAACATCGTTTGTAGTACCGTTAATTTCGTTTGTAGTACCTCGAAAACTCGCGAGCAGTCATTACGGTCCGAGCTGAAGCTCCAAAATCGTTTGTAGTTGTTTGTAGTACCGATAAATTCGTTTGTAGTACTTCGAAAACTCGCGAAAAGTCGTTATGTTCCGAGCTCATGCTCCAAAATCGTTTGTAGTTGTTTGTAGTACCGATTATTTCGTTTGTAGTACCTCGAAAAGTAACGTAAAGCCAATATACTCGAAGATCTCATTCGAACATCGTTTGTAGTACCGTTAATTTCGTTTGTAGTACTTCGAAAACTCGCGAAAAGTCGTTATGTTCCGAGCTCATACTGCAAAATCGTTTGTAGTTGTTTGTAGTACCGATTATTTCGTTTGTAGTACCTCGAAAAGTAACGTACAGTCAATATACTCGAAGATCTCATTCGAACATCGTTTGTAGTACCGTTAATTTCGTTTGTAGTACCTCGAAAACTCGCGAGCAGTCATTATGGTCCGAGCTGAAGCTCCAAAATCGTTTGTAGTTGTTTGTAGTACCGATAAATTCGTTTGTAGTACCTCGAAAACTCGCGAAAAGTCGTTATGTTCCGAGCTCATGCTCCAAAATCGTTTATAGTTGTTTGTAGTACCGATTATTTCGTTTGTAGTACCTCGAAAAGTAACGTAAAGTCATTATACTCGAAGATCTCATTCGAACATCGTTTGTAGTACCGTTAATTTCGTTTGTAGTACTTCGAAAACTCGCGAGCAGTCATTACGGTCCGAGCTGAAGCTCCAAAATCGTTTGTAGTTGTTTGTAGTACCGATAAATTCGTTTGTAGTACCTCGAAAAGTAACGTAAAGTCATTATACTCGAAGATCTCATTCGAACATCGTTTGTAGTACCGTTCATTTCGTTTGTAGTACCTCGAAAACTCGCGAGCAGTCATTACGGTCCGAGCTGAAGCTCCAAAATCGTTTGTAGTTGTTTGTAGTACCGATAAATTCGTTTGTAGTACCTCGAAAACTCGCGAAAAGTCGTTATGTTCCGAGCTCATGCTCCAAAATCGTTTGTAGTTGTTTGTAGTACCGATTATTTCGTTTGTAGTACCTCGAAAACTCGCGAAAAGTCGTTATGTTCCGAGCTCATGCTCCAAAATCGTTTGTAGTTGTTTGTAGCACCGATTATTTCGTTTGTAGTACCTCGAAAAGTAACGTAAAGCCAATATACTCGAAGATCTCATTCGAACATCGTTTGTAGTACCGATAAATTCGTTTGTAGTACCGATAAATTCGTTTGTAGTACCTCGAAAAGTAACGTAAAGTCATTATACTCGAAGATCTCATTCGAACATCGTTTGTAGTACCGTTAATTTCGTTTGTAGTACTTCGAAAACTCGCGAAAAGTCGTTATGTTCCGAGCTTATACTGCAAAATCGTTTGTAGTTGTTTGTAGTACCGATAAATTCGTTTGTAGTACCTCGAAAAGTAACGTAAAGTCATTATACTCGAAGATCTCATTCGAACATCGTTTGTAGTACCGTTAATTTCGTTTGTAGTACTTCGAAAACTCGCGAAAAGTCGTTATGTTCCGAGCTCATACTGCAAAATCGTTTGTAGTTGTTTGTAGTACCGATAAATTCGTTTGTAGTACCTCGAAAAGTAACGTAAAGCCAATATACTCGAAGATCTCATTCGAACATCGTTTGTAGTACCGTTAATTTCGTTTGTAGTACTTCGAAAACTCGCGAAAAGTCGTTATGTTCCGAGCTCATACTGCAAAATCGTTTGTAGTTGTTTGTAGTACCGATTATTTCGTTTGTAGTACCTCGAAAAGTAACGTACAGTCAATATACTCGAAGATCTCATTCGAACATCGTTTGTAGTACCGTTAATTTCGTTTGTAGTACCTCGAAAACTCGCGAGCAGTCATTATGGTCCGAGCTGAAGCTCCAAAATCGTTTGTAGTTGTTTGTAGTACCGATAAATTCGTTTGTAGTACCTCGAAAACTCGCGAAAAGTCGTTATGTTCCGAGCTCATGCTCCAAAATCGTTTGTAGTTGTTTGTAGTACCGATTAATTCGTTTGTAGTACCTCGAAAAGTAACGTACAGTCAATATACTCGAAGTTCTCATTCGAACATCGTTTGTAGTACCGTTAATTTCGTTTGTAGTACTTCGAAAACTCGCGAGCAGTCATTACGGTCCGAGCTGAAGCTCCAAAATCGTTTGTAGTTGTTTGTAGTACCGATAAATTCGTTTGTAGTACCTCGAAAAGTAACGTAAAGTCATTATACTCGAAGATCTCATTCGAACATCGTTTGTAGTACCGTTAATTTCGTTTGTAGTACCTCGAAAACTCGCGAGCAGTCATTACGGTCCGAGCTGAAGCTCCAAAATCGTTTGTAGTTGTTTGTAGTACCGATAAATTCGTTTGTAGTACTTCGAAAACTCGCGAAAAGTCGTTATGTTCCGAGCTCATGCTCCAAAATCGTTTGTAGTTGTTTGTAGTACCGATTATTTCGTTTGTAGTACCTCGAAAAGTAACGTAAAGCCAATATACTCGAAGATCTCATTCGAACATCGTTTGTAGTACCGTTAATTTCGTTTGTAGTACTTCGAAAACTCGCGAAAAGTCGTTATGTTCCGAGCTCATACTGCAAAATCGTTTGTAGTTGTTTGTAGTACCGATTATTTCGTTTGTAGTACCTCGAAAAGTAACGTACAGTCAATATACTCGAAGATCTCATTCGAACATCGTTTGTAGTACCGTTAATTTCGTTTGTAGTACTTCGAAAACTCGCGAGCAGTCATTACGGTCCGAGCTGAAGCTCCAAAATCGTTTGTAGTTGTTTGTAGTACCGATAAATTCGTTTGTAGTACCTCGAAAAGTAACGTAAAGTCATTATACTCGAAGATCTCATTCGAACATCGTTTGTAGTACCGTTAATTTCGTTTGTAGTACTTCGAAAACTCGCGAAAAGTCGTTATGTTCCGAGCTCATACTGCAAAATCGTTTGTAGTTGTTTGTAGTACCGATTATTTCGTTTGTAGTACCTCGAAAAGTAACGTACAGTCAATATACTCGAAGATCTCATTCGAACATCGTTTGTAGTACCGTTAATTTCGTTTGTAGTACCTCGAAAACTCGCGAGCAGTCATTATGGTCCGAGCTGAAGCTCCAAAATCGTTTGTAGTTGTTTGTAGTACCGATAAATTCGTTTGTAGTACCTCGAAAACTCGCGAAAAGTCGTTATGTTCCGAGCTCATGCTCCAAAATCGTTTGTAGTTGTTTGTAGTACCGATTATTTCGTTTGTAGTACCTCGAAAAGTAACGTAAAGTCATTATACTCGAAGTTCTCATTCGAACATCGTTTGTAGTACCGTTAATTTCGTTTGTAGTACTTCGAAAACTCGCGAGCAGTCATTACGGTCCGAGCTGAAGCTCCAAAATCGTTTGTAGTTGTTTGTAGTACCGATAAATTCGTTTGTAGTACCTCGAAAAGTAACGTAAAGTCATTATACTCGAAGATCTCATTCGAACATCATTTGTAGTACCGTTAATTTCGTTTGTAGTACCTCGAAAACTCGCGAGCAGTCATTACGGTCCGAGCTGAAGCTCCAAAATCGTTTGTAGTTGTTTGTAGTACCGATAAATTCGTTTGTAGTACCTCGAAAACTCGCGAAAAGTCGTTATGTTCCGAGCTCATGCTCCAAAATCGTTTGTAGTTGTTTGTAGTACCGTTAATTTCGTTTGTAGTACTTCGAAAACTCACGAAAAGTCGTTATATTCCGAGCTCATACTGCAAAATCGTTTGTAGTTGTTTGTAGTACCGATTATTTCGTTTGTAGTACCTCGAAAAGTAACGTACAGTCAATATACTCGAAGTTCTCATTCGAACATCGTTTGTAGTAACGTTGATTTCGTTTGTAGTACCTCGAAAAGTAATGTGAAGTCAATATGCTCAGAATTTTAGCTTTAGAAACGTTTGTAGCTGTTTGTAGTACCCTTAATTCGTTTGTAGTACCTCGAAAATTAATGTGAATTAATGTATACTTGATGGTCTGAGGCTAAAATCGTTTGTAGTACTATTTATTTCGTTCGTAGTTCCTCGAAATGTTACGGGCAGTCAATATGGTCAAAAATCTAGTTGCAGTTGTAGAACGACATTAGAATCAGATCTTCGAGTATATTGGCTTCACGTTAGTTTTCGAGGTACTACAAACGAAATGATCGGTACTACAAACAACTACAAACGATTTTGGAGCTTCAGCTCGGACCGTAATGACTGCTCGCGAGTTTTCGAGGTACTACAAACGAATTTATCGGTACTACAAACAACTACAAACGATTTTGGAGCATGAGCTCGGAACATAACGACTTTTCGCGAGTTTTCGAGGTACTACAAACGAAATTAACGGTACTACAAACGATGTTCGAATGAGATCTTCGAGTATATTGACTGTACGTTACTTTTCGAGGTACTACAAACGAAATAATCGGTACTACAAACAACTACAAACGATTTTGCAGTATGAGCTCGGAACATAACGACTTTTCGCGAGTTTTCGAAGTACTACAAACGAAATTAACGGTACTACAAACGATGTTCGAATGAGATCTTCGAGTATAATGACTTTACGTTACTTTTCGAGCTACTACAAACGAATTTATCGGTACTACAAACAACTACAAACGATTTTGCAGTATGAGCTCGGAACATAACGACTTTTCGCGAGTTTTCGAAGTACTACAAACGATGTTCGAATGAGATCTTCGAGTATAATGACTTTACGTTACTTTTCGAGGTACTACAAACGAATTTATCGGTACTACAAACAACTACAAACGATTTTGCAGTATAAGCTCGGAACATAACGACTTTTCGCGAGTTTTCGAAGTACTACAAACGAAATTAACGGTACTACAAACGATGTTCGAATGAGATCTTCGAGTATAATGACTTTACGTTACTTTTCGAGGTACTACAAACGAATTTATCGGTACTACAAACGAATTTATCGGTACTACAAACGATGTTCGAATGAGATCTTCGAGTATATTGGCTTTACGTTACTTTTCGAGGTACTACAAACGAAATAATCGGTGCTACAAACAACTACAAACGATTTTGGAGCATGAGCTCGGAACATAACGACTTTTCGCGAGTTTTCGAGGTACTACAAACGAAATAATCGGTACTACAAACAACTACAAACGATTTTGGAGCATGAGCTCGGAACATAACGACTTTTCGCGAGTTTTCGAGGTACTACAAACGAATTTATCGGTACTACAAACAACTACAAACGATTTTGGAGCTTCAGCTCGGACCGTAATGACTGCTCGCGAGTTTTCGAGGTACTACAAACGAAATGAACGGTACTACAAACGATGTTCGAATGAGATCTTCGAGTATAATGACTTTACGTTACTTTTCGAGGTACTACAAACGAATTTATCGGTACTACAAACAACTACAAACGATTTTGCAGTATAAGCTCGGAACATAACGACTTTTCGCGAGTTTTCGAAGTACTACAAACGAAATTAACGGTACTACAAACGATGTTCGAATGAGATCTTCGAGTATATTGGCTTTACGTTACTTTTCGAGGTACTACAAACGAAATAATCGGTACTACAAACAACTACAAACGATTTTGGAGCATGAGCTCGGAACATAACGACTTTTCGCGAGTTTTCGAGGTACTACAAACGAAATAATCGGTACTACAAACAACTACAAACGATTTTGGAGCATGAGCTCGGAACATAACGACTTTTCGCGAGTTTTCGAGGTACTACAAACGAATTTAACGGTACTACAAACGATGTTCGAATGAGATCTTCGAGTATAATGACTTTACGTTACTTTTCGAGGTACTACAAACGAATTTATCGGTACTACAAACAACTACAAACGATTTTGGAGCTTCAGCTCGGACCGTAATGACTGCTCGCGAGTTTTCGAGGTACTACAAACGAAATTAACGGTACTACAAACGATGTTCGAATGAGAACTTCGAGTATATTGACTGTACGTTACTTTTCGAGGTACTACAAACGAATTAATCGGTACTACAAACAACTACAAACGATTTTGGAGCATGAGCTCGGAACATAACGACTTTTCGCGAGTTTTCGAGGTACTACAAATGAAATTATCGGTACTACAAACGACTACAAATGATTTTGGAACTTGAGCTCGGAACATAATGACTCCTCGTGAGTTTTCGAGGAACTACAAACGAAATAAAGGATGCCACAAATAACTGTAAACGATTTTCGAGGTAGTACTAACAGTGCATTGAATGCCCGTAAAAAAAAAAAAAAAAAAAAAAAAAAAAAAAAAAAATTGAAAAAATTAAAGTTGTTGTAAAAATTTTTCCTCGTTACTACAAACGGAAATTCCTTCACTACAATCAACTACAAACGATTCTCCATCGAAATCGACCACCAGATTTTAAAAATTTCAAAATGGGTGGATGGGTTTTTTTCAAAGTCCCATAACTTTTTTTTTGGGCTACTACAAACGAAAAATTTGCTACTACAATCAACTACATACGAAACTCTTTAAGAATCACCCAAAAAAAATTTGATTTTTTAAAGTCGGGTGCTAAGTTCACACAGCTGTTCCCCGCTAGTGGAGGGTAATCCAATCAGTACGCCTTACGCCTATCCAACGAGTCTTTCAACCAAAGCATCCTCAACGTTTCTAGCACCTTCACCCCACTGACTACCAAAACTCCAATCGCTAACGCCGGAATATCACGCTTTCCTCTGGAAGGCCAATCAGACGTCACCGGCAATGCCCTCACACTATCGGCAACCGACATGCCTGCACACATCCAAAATCCGGTCGAAAAACACTTCCCAAACAAGTCCGCCCGCACGAATGACGTCCGCGATAAGACAACAGTGACTCTCAACTTTGCGTCTTCACATGCAACCGCCAATTGAATTACCTCATGTTCGCAATTGCCCGTACACTCGTGCCCGCGATAAAAACAGATCGATCGTCCTCACTCCCGGCTCTGACACACCACCAGGCTGCCAGGCTCGTGCCCCACTACAGAAGCACGTGTCGCGTGAATGGATGTTACGTGCGGTCTCGCGGGCTCATCGCTGCACTGAATGGAGCTCGTGTCGAGTACGATAGTACGACGTTCGCGCGCTCCGTCATTTAATTCCCCGTTGCCGGAGGAAGGGAGACAGAGGATAGATGAGGAGAAAGAGTTACGATGCATTTATGCATCGAGTCGACTCTCTCGTTCGTCTCAAATATAAAAACAACCACGCACGAAACGGCTACACACATGCGCTTCTATACCGCGACGCGCGTTCGGAGTTTCACCCGAGCTTACCTAGTACTCGCGCTCAGCCGTACACGTGCCCGACCTCACCATTCACTCCCACTCTCCTCCTCACTGGCATGAAAAAAAAAAAAAAAAAAAAAAAAAAAAAAAAAAAAAAACACAAACTTAGCGCCTCTGCCTCGTGCCTCGTACAAACGAGTGTACAGCTATTTGCGCTCGTACTCGCACACGGGTGCGCGCGTTCGTGTCGGCGCGGAGTAATACGTGCGTCAATAATTATCCCTGGAACGCCCGTAAAGTTGTTTGTGCAGCCACGAGGCTACGACTACGTCGCCGTTCGCTCACTCGCCTGCGTCGCTATACCGACACTACAAATATTACCAACACGACCGCGAAGGTGTACGCGGGACTCCGCGAGACGGCTGCATATTGTGTCGTGTTACGGAAGCGCCAAAGTTCGAAAACAACTCGGGGAACAGTTCGAGGAACGCGACATAATACGTCGGCGGAGAAGACGTCGTACATGTGAGGATTTTATTTATTTTTTGCGGTTCTTTATTTTATTTTATTTTTTTTGTATTTTAAGTTAAGCGGCAAAGTTTTCCATCGGAGAGCCGTAAATAACTTTCGAGTGAAATTTTGCAAGTATTTTGTTGAAACTTGGTTTTTTTTTTTTAATTGTTATTATTAAAGCTTTTGGGAATAAAAGTCCTACGCGATGTTTCAGCTGTCTAGATGAAAAATAACTTTAATCGCTTTTTAATCATCGAATTAGCAACATTGGTTTTCCAAACCAAAGTTCGGAATTTCGGTGCGTCTTCGTTATTTTTGTTTTTTCGAATTAAGAATAGATCGTTTGATATTAACTGAGAACAGACGACAAAGGAGAGAGCGAAATTTTGCTCCGAATTTAGGACGAGCACGTTAAACTTTGTAGCCAGAGCCCGACACAGATCGAGGGGGATATCGAATCAGTGGTACGGATTTTTGCAAATTAACAATAGAGCATTGAAAATTAACTGAGAACAGACGAGAAAGGAGAGAGCGAAATATTCCTCGAAATTTATGGATCTGTTAAATTTAGAAGCCACTCGCTCGACATAGATCGACGGGGAAATCGCTGGTCCGCATTTTTGCAAGTTAACAATAGAACGTTCGAAATAAATTGAGAACAGACGACAAAGGAGAGAGCGAAATTTTCCTCCAAATTCAGGATGGATCTGTTAAATTTAGAAGCTGGAGCCCGACATAGATCGACGGGGAAATCGATGGTGCGCATTTTTGCAAATTAACAATAGAACGTTCGAAATAAACTGAGAACAGATGACAAAGAGAGGAGCGACGTATTGGTCAAAATTTTGGGATGGATATATTAAACTTAGTAGTCAGAAGCCGACATAAATTGATGGGAAAATCGGTGGCGCGAGTTGTTGCAAATTAACAATACAACGTTCAAAATTAACTGACAACAGACGACAGAGGAGGGAGCGCGAAGTATTGCTCCAAAATTGTGATCGATCAGTTAAATTTGGAAGTGAGAGCCCGACCTAGGTCGAGGGGGAAGTCGACGTTGCGAATTTTCGCAAATTAACAATAGAACGTCCAAAATTAATTGACAACAGACGACAAAGGAAACAGAGCGAAATTTTCCTCCAAGTTTAGGATGGATCTGTTAAATTTAGAAGCCGGAGCCCGACATAGATCGAGGGTGAAATGGGTGGTGCGAAAGACGCCTGGCGAGGAGAGACGCGATCACGCGGCTGCTGCACTGTGGTTTGCTCGTTAAAGATAGGGCAACAACTTTGTTGGACGCCGAGTGAGAGTAAGTTCAGAGCATCGGCTTACCCGAAATTACGCTATTATTAAAATGACCGAGTGCTTCGCATAAATAAGCCACCCTCGCTCGAAAGTCCCTCCGTTGACTCGCCCTCGCCCGCCTGCCGTTCCGTTCGTCGTATATCATTTTCTTCACTGTGACCGTTTCACTCGAGACTTCGTGTCGCAGTCAAAGAAACGAGCATAGACGCTTCCGTGGCGTGGTGACTATTCGCCAACAGTGCGAGTACCAACTAACAGCGCTATCGCTGTCCCGGTCTTCATCAGCATGCGAACCCGCCCTGCAAGTCCCTTTGCGATGCTCTCACTGATTGCAAATCACTGACGAACTTGCGTTCGCCGCGGCAAACGGAATTTAAAAACATACTTTTTATTTCGAAAACAATCTGACAAAAAAATATTGACAAAGTTAGATTGAAGAGTCAACCAAGTCATATCTATAATTTACATTGATTAAAACTTTGTAAATTTTACTGATTCAGTCACTGACGCACTTGCGTTCGTCGCGGGAAACGGGATTTACAGACATACTTTTTATTTCGAAATAATCTGCAAAAAAAAACATTGAAAAGTTAGCTCCAAGAGTCAACCAAGTCGTATCTATAATTTACATTGATTTAAACTTTGTCTATTTTAGTGATCCACTCACTCACGTACTTGTTTCGTTGCGACAATCAGGATTTAAAGAAAATACGCTTTGTTTCAAAAATAATTGAAAAAAAAAAGATTGAAAAGTTGGCTTGAAGACTCATCCGAGTGACATATATAATCGCCATTCATTAAAAATTTGTCGATGTTTTAGCGACGAATGTACGAGAGCCCTGGAAAACTGTGGATCGTCGTTGAACTTAAATATCATTAAAGATACCACTCAAACTACAAATATCTTGCCGGTAATTTGCATATGACGATGCTGCTAGCCACTCCGATCGGCGCCCTCCTCAAATTTTCATATTACACTTTATCAACTCCACGTGCGAGCGACACGGCAAACTTTGTCGATTCTAAATATATACCCTCTGAGGGCCTCATCGAATTTCAGAAAATAAAAAATTATCTTGGAAAAAGAAAATCGCGGAATAAAAAAGAAATATGAAAAAAAAAATGATTTCAATAATTCAATAATTCTACCTAAATATAAATATTTAATACTTTCGGTGTTTGAGGATCGAGCACCGTTGAAAACTGTGGATCATCGTCGAATTTAAATATCCTTAAAAATCCCACTCAAAGTATCAATATCTTGGAAAAATTTTGCATATCGCGAGTCGGCGTCGCGATTGGCGCCTTAAAAAAATGTTCATATTCCACTTTTATCGAGTTCGCGTGCGCGCGATACGGAAATTGAAAACGCTTCGGGGCTACCGAGGCGATACTATCGTGGCCACGCAGAGTACAAATTGCGTCGCTTACACAACTACGAACTTTTTACGCAGTTGTAGAAATGGTAGTAGTGCGTACGCAGAGCTTATATGATATCGCGTTGTCCGGCTCGGGTTCGCTCGCGCGGAATTCTCTCTATCGTTCCCGTATGTATGAATACCTATATATAGCATATATTTGTATACATGTGCTCGAGAGCGATTGCAAACAAACGTGACGTCAATCAGAACCATATCGCACAATCACTCCTCGTTGTTATCGATGCAATTGCTACTTGGCTGAACTCTCCGGCGCGTACGGGATTCGCGGCAGTTTATATTAATTGAATACACGACGTATGCGGTTAATTTAACGTGGATAAACGAGCCTCGGACAGTAATAGCATTGCAGGAATACATTTTTGGACTTTCATTTTGGCTAGAAAATTGTTAATGAATTTCACGGATACTTCCGATATTAACCCTTCAAGTATCGGGCACAAAAACAATACAAATGTCTGTAATAAATTTTCTTCTGTATTATCAAAAAACAGCACTTCAAGGTACGTCTGTGAATTTTTGTAGATTTTTTTTAAGCACATTAACTTGTTATTCGAATGATTTGAAGATTGCGTCTTGGCAAATTCTGAGTCCTCGTTGAACAAAAATCCAGTACGTGAAGGGTTAATGTTTAAAAAATATTATCAATTTTTAAAAATATGATCTATGTTTTAAAATGTTATCTATGTTTTAAAACAGTATATTTCTAAAAGACTGCGTCGCGCGATTGAAAGTTCGGCTATGAGGGTTCGGTGACGGCGCACACGTCCTCCGAATGTTAATCGGACCGTGAGAAAAAGCCCGATAAAAGAACGTGCCTTACAATCGAAGTTCTCTTCTATTTTACAGTTGTCAGTGAATTCCAACGCGAAGCCAGTCGTTCCCTTTAGCATTTAATTTAATTCTTCCTACTTTTTCTTAACTCTTCTTCGAGCGACCGAGATTACAGAGTGTAACATACTTTGCCCGTTACAAAAACATCGCGAACTGCAATTGCGCGCGACCCCCGTTTACTTTATTTCTCGCTCGGCACGAGGGTCAGATCATGAATCGCGTAAACACATGTACTTAACGCTCGCGTGAGAGTAAACGAGAGCAAAACAAGGAATATGAAATATACTTGTTAACTGAACGCTAGCCAACGCGCGAATTTCCCGTCGCATTTGTCGATGTCGTGAAAATTGTTCGGGTGTGTTGGAAAAGATGTAGACACCATTTTTTGAATTTTGGGAAAAGAAAGCGCGGCGAGCTGCCGCGCCTCTCGCGGCTGGTGAGCGAACTTCCGATCGGGGATTCCCCCACGGACTTCCTCTATGAGCTTCCCTCTACGACTACTTTTCGCTTCTTAGCTCACTTGAACTACGGCGACGAATACATTTTTTTTTTTTTTAATGAATTACTGAGGCATTGAGATTGAATCGTTCAAACTCTATATTATAATTAAATTGAAATAAAATTTATAGTAGCTAAATTCCATTTATATGATTTCATTTTGCGCGGTAGAATGAAGTTGTGAGTATAAATTTGTGAAATGTACAGCGAATAGATTGATGCCATTTCACATACACATTAGGAGGGTAGGAGTACAATATTCCGCAGAAAAACAACACCATCAGATGCCAATCATACTGATAGTTTATCACTGACGCGCGCACAGTAGGCTCGTCAACATTTGTATATATACACATGCACACATATTATATATACATGTTAAGGAGGAGAGAGAAAAAATGGGAAGCCCTCATTTCCTCGAATAAAAATGGTGAAAACATACGATAACTGTGTCGCTCCGGTATGCTCTTCATGCGGCACATTTACATCTCTACCACTCACAACTCTATCGGATAATACGGTAGACTCTCGATTATCCGAATCAATTGGGGCCGAGACCAGTTCGGATTAACGATTACTCGGATAATCGAGTTATGAATAAAAAATATTATAATAATAACATACATAATGAATATGAGTTTTTAAAAATATAAATTCGCATGCAAACATTACACTGAGAGAAGGACCTATTAAAAGTTACCAATCATCTAAGAAAAATTAGCATAGCGCATAGTAGTACGGCGCTAGCGCGCCACCTATGGTGGAAAGTCTGAGATTATCCAAGAATTTTTACCATAATATCTAAGAAAAATTCTTATAAATCCGGTACTTCCTACTATAGGTGGCGCCCTAACGCTCTACGACTATGCGATATGGTAATATCTCCCAAGTGATATAGTAATTTTTACTAGATCCTTCTCTCAGTGTATGTGCATACTTTGGAACATATTATTAAACGCTTACTTTAAGCATTCTTTTTGATAAAGTCGTCAATTTTTGCATGTATAAACGCATAATACAAACTTGCACATGCCTGCAACAAAGTAACGCTCGACGATATGTAACAACGACATGCTGCGGCGTGGTTCGAATAATAAAGGTTCGGATAAAATAAATTCCTGTTCGGATAATCGAAGCTTCGGATAATCGAGGTTCGGATAATCGAGGTTCTACTGTAACTCTACCGTTTTAGAACTCTACCAAAATATCTGCCAGAAAGTAAAAAAACAACAAGAATCAAAATAAAACTCTACCGGAATACAAGGCTAAAAGGTAGTCCTGTATTCCGGTAGAGTTTCTTTAATCTCTGGTAGAGATTTTGGCAGAGTTCTAATACGATGGAGTTGCAATATGATAAAGATGTTTTCTGGTAGAGTTGTTATGTGGTAGAGTTATTATCCGGTAGAGTTGTATTCTGGTTTGTGGAAAGATGTTTTCTGGCCGAGTTGTGAGTGGGAAAGATGTAAATGTGCTCTTCCTTCGACATTAATTCCGGCACAGTTACAACCAATGCAAGAATCGTGAGACTTTTCAGTCCGTCGATTTCACACGCCAGGGTCGGAATCATTCGAGTACTAAATGTGGTGTACGTATGTATAGAATTTCCTTAGCTGGAGTAATGCAGCTAGGCCTATTAGGCACGTGTACATAACATCCGTCTAACCTTTTACAACAACAAAAAAAGCAACTTTGTATTGCCCATTAATTTCAATAAAGGTCGTCAATCTCTCGCCGTTATTTCTATAAAAATTATTTTCGTTATAAGTAGAAAACACTTTTCGGGTGCAAAATCGTCAATGATTTCACAATATTTTGCTGCAATTTTTTCAATTTATTTAAGTAATTGAAAAAATAAGAATTATCGTCGAAGCTGAAAGTGAAGGGTCGGAAGATGCGCAACTCACTGCAGGCTCCGCTCAAGCGCGAAGAAGGAAAGGGCAAAGACCGGCCGGGAACGAGTCGCAAGGTTGCATCTCGTTACACCGAGTGCACATGTACCACGACTTGCTGACTGTGCAACCGTACACTCCCAAGATGCACGCAATGCGGCTATTTAGAAGGGCACATTTACATCTCTACCACTCACAACTCTACCGGAAAACGACTCTAACAACTCTACCACATAACAACTCCACCAGAAAACATCTCTTCCAGAATCAAAGTAAAACTCTACCGGACTTGAAATAAAACTCTACGGCAATCGAGATAAAACTCTACTGGAATTGAAGTAAAACTCTACCGGAATTGAAATAAATTCTACCGGAGGTGAAATAAAACCACCGGAATACAGGGCTAGACGGTAGCGGTACAATAAAACTCTACCTGTATTCCGGTAGAGTTTTATTGTAAATCCGGTAGAGTTTTATTGTAAATCCGGTAGAGTTTTATTGTAAATCCGGTAGAGTTTTATTGTAAATCCGGTAGAGTTTTATTGTAAATCCGGTAGAGTTTTATTGTAAATCCGGTAGAGTTTTATTGTAAATCCGGTAGAGTTTTATTGTTAATCCGGTAGAGTTTTATTGTAAATCCGGTAGAGTTTTATTTCAAGTCTGGTAGAGTTTTATTTCAAGTCTGGTAGAGTTTTATTTTAATTCTGTTAGAGTTCTAATACGGTAGAGATATTTTCTGGTAGAGTTGTGAGTGAGTAGAGATGCAAATGTGCCTTTAGAAGTCCATTCATCTGTGGCTCGTTCTTTCGTTGACCCGTTTCCGCGTAATACCACCGGTACAACGTTAAATGTTTTTTTTTTTTTTTCAATCGCGATAAAAGGGGCTTCGGGGATACTTCTCGGGAAATACTTCTCATTATTAATTATTGCGACTGACTTTGATGATATATAATATTTTGAAGACTTTTGAAGAATCCGCTCCAAAAAAAAAAAAAAACGAAAACAAATGTAATCCTCACCATTCTCAAAGCATTTCTGCTCCGTACATATTTTTGACTTCGTGAACTTCCGCCCCGTAAAATGACGAGTTCATTTTTCGCTGAATAAAATATCTGTCCTCATTGATTGTTGGGAATTAACTCTTTTTTTCCATTCCAACTCGATTTTCCATTAACAATATTAAATGAGTCATGGATTCGTGTTCAGCAGAAAAAAAAATTACATCGGATATCTTTGAGATGTTATAAAAAAAAGGTGGTGTGAATTTTTTTTTTTTTCAATGAAAAAAAATTAGCTTTGATCAAGAATGAATGAATAAGTGAAATCCTGACATCATTCCTTACGCGCCGCGGAGCTCATGAGTTCATAACAAGCTACAGTGTAGCATCAATTCATCTCGTCACGCTGTTAATTACATTTTTCTGTTTCTCGAGAGCTCGAAGAATGTTTGAAGTGCGCGCGATGAGTACGAAACGTCGCGAGGCGGCGACAATAAAGGATGCATCATCGATTAAACGATTTTTTTTTTCGCGGAAAGACTGCACGGGAGCAAAAAAATTGATCCCGTACTCCCGACCTCCCGAGACAAGAGTGACGAGTCGACTAATTGGTCAGGCTTATCGAGTTTAAAAAAAATATGATAATTACGATAATTAAAAAAGGCGAATAATAACATTTTACGTCGCGGCCAGCGTACACGCACACGTGTATACGAGTTTTTAATTAATTTTTCATTTATTTTCGAAGCTTTGTAAAAAAAAAAAAAGTATTTCAATTAAGAAGAAGGAAATGTCTCCAATGAAAAATAAATTTGAAATAAAACATTAAGAGATTATTCAAATTATAAATAAATTTTAAATAAGATAATGAATAAGATAATGAACAAAAAAAAAAAATGTTATCGTGCGCGATCGTAAATTCGCGCAGATCGCAAACAAGCAAAGGGATTTAATACGTTATTTTTTATTTTTTGCGCACGGGAGCAAAAAATGAATCTCGTATCTCCTTGAAACACGGCCGACCAGTCGACTAATTCAGACTCGGTCAGACTGATCGAGTTAAAAAAGATACTATAATTACGATAATAAAAAAAGACGAGGAAACGTGCGCGAGCTTTTAACTCATTATCGACGTTTTGTAAAAAAAAAAAAAAAACAGCATCTCAATTGGCAATAAGAAAATGTCTGTAGTGAAAAATAATTATGAAATAAAATAATGAATTGTTACTCAAATTATCAATAAATAAATTAAAAAATACGAGAATGAAAAAAAAAACATTTTTATCGTCCCCTATCGTAAATTCGCGCCTATCGCAAACAAGCGAACGTGTTTAGTGCGTTCTTTTTTTTTTTTTTATTGCGTAAGGCGCAAAAAGGCAAGAGTCGAGAACAAATGTGGAGTCAATGAACCGATTATTGCCCAACGGCTGAAAGAAAAAAAAAAATAAGAAAAGAGAATCGTCACTTGAAGCGTGTTTACGAACAGTTTGATAGCTTCGTTGAACATTTCACCGCCGCGAATATTCCCAAAATAGAATATTCGGCTCTACTTCGCTGTTGGACATTCGTGATCTCATCCAATGTTTTACTCGTCCACGGGGAAGGGCCAGAAGATTAGCTCAGACAATGTCTGAGCTAACAATATTGACCCGTGCGTTATCAATATCGGTAAAATAGTCAACACAATCAACCCAACCGTCCAACCTGTCTCCACTTCTAGCCCGAAAATATTGCCTCTTTTTTATTTTCATAAATATCACCGCCCACCGCGTTTTTCCTTTTCGTGGCTCCCAAGAGAAAAAAAAAAAAAAAAACGTACTCTGCGTGGGCGAACGACCGACTGTCTCGCTCGCGCGCAAATAAATTAGGTTTCGTGTATAGCGAAACGTCATTTATTTTCGACCTATCGTAGTTTCGATTTCGCTAAACAGAAAAAAAAAAAAAAAAAAACGAGAGCCGTGCATTGAATTATATTGATCGACCAATGGTTTTCAGATATACTTTCTTGCGCTCGGATGGGAGTCCAGGAAAAGTGTTCAGTTGCACTGATTCGCGAAATAAGTGACGGATTTTTAATTTTTAATCAGATTTTTCATTTTTAATCAGATTTTTAATTTTTAATCAGATTTTTCATTTTTAATCAGATTTTTCATTTTTAATCAGATTTTTCATTTTTAATCAGATTTTTCATTTTTAATCAGATTTTTCATTTTTAATCAGATTTTTCATTTTTAATCAGATTTTTTAAATCAGATTTTCTTAATAAATTTTTTATGATTATGCATTGGCGATTTATAGTGTTGATTTTTTTTTACTAAATTTATTCTCTTTTCACATCCTTCGGCGGCGCAGGAGTTTACGTCACAAAAACTCACCGCACGTGTGCGAACCTTGAGAATCCTTTTCAACTCTTTCTCTTCCTCCATCCTGGCAGACTCGGCGGCGACGCTCCGGGCGCCGAATTGTCTCGGCGTTCCGCCACTCAATAATCCTCCCATGATACTCCGGCGACGCTGGTAATCGCAATAAACTATAGGTCACAGTCTCGATCCTGCCAAGTGACTTCATCGCAAATCCCACCAAAAGTGCTGGAAGAAAAAAAAATGATTTCCTGAAGCATTCGGAGTATCTATTTTCAGAGCATTCAATGATAATAATTCATGTTCGGTGAGATCAGCTTTAAAAAAAGAAAAATAGTCAATATTTTTCCATTTCAGACACGAACGTTCCCCGGCTCGATTGTTCAATTTGTTCAAAATCGAGGTTGCACTGTTAGACGAATCGGAGAACTTTCATCGGTTAGGACTCATCAGTTTCAAAGTAAACAACAACAACAAAATGTGAAATTTTGGGTGTTCAATTTTTGGAAGATTACTCGCCAAAATCGAGTTCTTACTGCACCTTGACGCAACGGAAATAAAATCATAATCCAACCATCCAAAGTGAGAAAAAAAAACAGTCTGGTTGAATAATAACGCCACTCAATGCTCGGTTCCCATCGAATCCAGAGACATTATCGAATTCCAGCCTCGAAACATAACAAAAAAAAA
Source organism: Amblyjoppa proteus (assembly GCA_963922035.1). Lineage (NCBI taxonomy): Eukaryota > Metazoa > Arthropoda > Insecta > Hymenoptera > Ichneumonidae > Amblyjoppa > Amblyjoppa proteus. The sequence continues at coordinate 30,858,921 of OY998230.1, read as the reverse complement.
TGAGTTCAGAAAACATTTAGAGTATTTATATTCATGGCATTCAATAATAATAATTCATGTTCGGGGAGATGAGCTTTAAAAAAAATACTCAATATTTTTCCATTTTAGACAAGAACGTTTCCAGGCTCGATTGTTCAATTTGTTCAAAATTAAGGTTGCACTGTTAGACGAATCGGAGAACTTTCATCGTTCTGGTCAGTTTGAAACTGATCAGTTTCAAAGTAAACTACAAAGAAAAGTGAAATTTTGGGTGTTCAATTTTTGGAAGATTACTCGCCGAAATCGAGTTCTTACTGCACCTTGACGCAGCGGAAATAAAATCATAATCCAACCATCCAAAGTGAGAAAAAAAACAGTCTGGTTGAATAACAACGCCACTCAATGCTCGGTTCCCATCGAATCAGAGACATTATCGACTTTCAGCCTCGAAACATAACAAAAAAAATGAGTTCAGGAAACATTTAGAGTATTCACATTCATGGCATTCAATTATCATAATTAATTTTCGGGCATAACAGCTTTAAAAAAAAGTGCATTTTTTTTTTTCATCTTGGACACGAACGTCGCCGAGCTCGATTGTTCAATATGTTCGCCCCGGCAGTGATTGGGAGTGAGTGGTGGGCACGATTAATCGCCAGAACCAAGCTTACACTGTCCGACGAATCGAAGAACTTCCACCAATTAGGACTTATCAGTTTCAAAGTAAAGAGCAAAAAAAAAATACCTAAAATTTCGGCTGTTCAACTTTTGCACGATTTCTCGCCAGAGTCGACTTCTTGCTGCACATTGACTCAGCGGAAATAAAATCCAACGATACTCCGCGAAAAAAAAAAAAAAAAAAAAAAAACAGTCCGGCTGAAAAACAACAACGCCACTCAATGCTCGGTTCCCATCGAATCAGAGACATAACCGAATTCCCGTCACGGTAATTGAAGGGAATTAAATTACGAAAGTCGACGAGTCGCAACTACGTAGTTCAGACACTGCGTGTCGACTCGCGGAGACGTATACACATTCGTAACTCAGTATCAGAAGGTCGCATCGACGGCGTTTCATAAACGGTAAACAGGCTCTTGGAATGCAAAGTGGCCGACGTGAAATATGTAAAACATGTACGCGAGCCGACGATAATATTCCGGTCGACCCACTTGGTCTGAAAGGAATCATTGCTGACCGATTATCGAGTGATCTACATATATCGCCAATCCCGGCAATGACCATGGGTTTGAGAGAAAAAAAAAAAAAAAGAATTGCGCAATAATTTTATTGACTTAAATTCGAGAGAATTATTGCGGAGGTTGTAAGATTGACGCTCAATGGCGCGTTGGATGCCGTCACGTATTTCTCGATGGTCCGTGGTACAAGGGTGCTGCACGTGTCGAGAGGTGCAGCGGTCAAGGCAGAGCGAATCCGATCGTTTGGCGAATTGACGTCGAATCGACTCGAACACAATCTCGAAAGAGAGCGGACGAGCGGACCGCAGACTCGAACGGGACAAGGCATTATACGGGACGAAAGTTCACGAGGGGAAAAAATATATGCGGAACAGAAATAGTTTGAGAATGGTCAGGTGTACGTTTTTTTTTTTTTTTTTTTTTTTTTTTTTTTTTTTTTTTTTTTTTTTTTTTTTCTTCGGTTATCTTGAAACGGATTCTTCAGAAATCTTCAAAATATTCGATATTATATTTAGAGAACAATTAATCCGGCATTTTACGGTACGAAAGTTCACGAAGATAAAAATATGTATGGGGCAGAAATGCCTTGAGGATGGTCAGGTTTACATTTTTTTTTTTTTTTTTCGATTATCAGGGAGTGGATTCTTCAAAAGTTTTCAAAATATTAGATATTGTGCTAAGTCAGTCGCAATAATTACACCGAAAAAAAAGGTTTGGTAAGATCAAACAAGATTTGTTTGAATCAACCTAATCCGCCGGTTGCGAATGGCGAAGGAAATATTTAGTTAAGTTAACTACAAAGTTACATCAGCATATAAACAAAAAAAAAATCATTTCATTGTCCCAGCTATGAATATGTTTGATCGAACAGAATAGGCAATCATATCGAAAAAAAAAAAACAACTTTTTTTTCGAAACAAATATCTAGTGACACAAAGAAACAAAAAAATTGGCCCCATCTCAATTTAGGTTGGGATTTGTTGCTAATTAATTTCATACATGGTTACATCGTGTTTTATATGGTCCACTGTTATCAGTATATCGCTACTTATCAATATAACACAATTTTTACAAATTAAAATTTTATATAATCGTAGCCTGGCTCGAACCCCGAACCTAAGGCATCCTAACGTACTATCTTACCACTACGCTACAATCGGTTATTGATATGTATAACTTTGAATCGGATCTATAACTTATTCTCTGTCATTGGCTTAGATTCAACTTCGATGATTTGTTATTGAAATATCGAAATAACTTGAATGTTGTTTATTGTGTGTATAATATTTGTGAATCACTAAATTGACGTATTGCCGAATCGAATAAAATTATTTTCAAGATGCCAAATGTTCGCACATATACGAACACATCAAATTACATTTTTTTTTTTTTTTTTTTTTCAAATTGACCAAATATACGTTCAGGTCAAAATAATATACCGTCTGTACGTTGACAGTATATACGATTGAATCGAAAAAAAAAAGTTGTTGATTTAATGCATTTTTGTGTTCACTTTGAACCAACGTTGTAATCGCAGTAACTGCTATACCCAATTGAAACAACCACACCAATTTTATTGTTTCAACAACAGTGCAGTCTGTTTAAATGCGCCGATTGATTCAAACCAATTATCCGTGACCGCAGCTGTGAGGTTGAAATTAACAAACCTTTCTTTCGGTGTAACAATGAGAGGTACTTTATTTGGAGAAAAACTGATTACACGTAACGGTACTGTTATTCTGCGCATGCGCAAAAAATGGCGATATTTACGCAAAAAAAAAAAAACAAAATCTACTGAGGCGTTTACGTGAAGAAAAATTGATTACCCGCATCGGTACTGTTGTTCCAGTAATGCGTAAAGAAACGCTGTCGGCGTAGAAAATAGTATATTTCGATACTGGAGGCCAAACGAGCGTTTTGCGCACTGCGAGTGTGAAGACAGCACGAAGCCGAGACGAAGCCGAGGCGTAACCGAGGCGTAGCCGAGGCGAAGTGCTGTCTTCACACGAGCAGTGCGCGGGAAGCGAGTTGACTCGTGTATCGAACCATACTTTTATTTACGAATGCAATGCAAAATCCAAGTTGTGCAGGCATTCACAGGCATGCGCAATGGCGTTAGTCTCAATGTTACCATAGTAACCCCTCGGTAACATAGTAACCGTTTGCGACGCTAGATGGCACTAGTAGTAAAACCAGTACGCAAAATGCCTTCACCAGTGTGCGAAGTACTTTGCACACTGTTGAAAGCATTTTGCACACCGATGAGAGTATTTTTTGCGCATCGTGCGGGAATCAGCGATTTTGCATGCCTGTGAATGGTGCGCAAACGAGGATTTTGCATGCATGAGTAAAGAAAAAAATAGCTGCTCAGGGTCTGAAACTTTGATGTCCAACTGCGGCCGCACAGTGATTTTCAGGCTATATATAGGAGAGTTAGATCGTAATCCGTCAAGTGGGAAATGCGGACCGTTCGCGAATTCCATCGATGTGAGAACAGGAGGGCAGGGTAATTGACTCGCGGACCGGATTCGCATTGCTCGCGGGACGTTCAACTCTTCGGATAGACGTCGATGGACGACCTCGCCCCCGCGGAACCACTGCCTCGGCATCTTCCCGCCTTTTTTTTTTATTTTCCATAAGTCCGCCGCGAGGCTTTTTCTCTCGTTTCTTCGTCGGCTATTTTATTTCCTCAGACATTTCGCCTCGTCGACTGAGAAAGTTCCGAGAAGCGTATTGTTCGAGCTAGGGCGTGGCGAGTCATCGCGGGAATTTATAATTGGAAGGAACACCGAGACACGGGGGAAAGGGTTTAATGAAGCGAACTTCCGGTGCAGCGAAGTCGCCAGGGGGAATCTCACTTTCGCCTTCGCGGCCGACGGAGATAAGCGGCCGATGAAATTTGATCACAGACCCGACACGCGCTCTGTCGTTCGCTTTTATGTCAAGAATCTTTCGTAATCTGGCAATTATTTATTTATTTCATTATTTATTGTGTTTTATACGGGTCAAAGTTCTTTTTACAAAGTGTGTACATATAAACTGATAGAAAAAAATCTAGTTGAATCGACGAAACGTCCGGGGAGGCACGTCAAATAAATATTTTTTTGGTCGAACAAAATATTTGAACGCCTCAAACATACTTTGGTGAAATCATCAAAAAAATCGTTGAATTGGCCAATCTTTTAGCTGCTCTAACAAAATATTTATTCGAACGTCCCTGCCCGAATTTTTAGTTGATTCAACCATTTTTTTTTTTATCAGTGTACGAGAGCTTAACAGTGCGTATAATGATTAACACGTAAATCAATTAAATATGTACGGGTCCATATTCCCCACTTTTCCCGTACTACTATACTACTGTACTACTATACCACTATACCACTATACCTCTATACCACTATACCACTATACTACTATACTATTATACTACTATACTGCTATACTACTATACTACTATACTACTATACTATTATACTACTATACTATTATACTACTAGACTACTATACTACTATACTACTATACTACTATACTACTATACTACTATACTACTATACTACTATACTACTATACTACTATACTACTATACTACTATACTACTATACTACTCCTAATATAAAAAAAAGTTTTAAACGTTGTTGATTAAACGGAGTTAATTGCCCTTGCCGGATTAATTTGCACGATACAAATCACGACCGAAACGGGAGATGAAGACGAATAAACACTGCACGGCGATGCGATAGGATTTGGGAATCTCACTTTCGCGCTCGCGACTGACGGAGATAAGCAGTCGATAAAATTTTATCTCAGACCCGCGACGCGCTTTGTCGTTCACTTTAACTGCAGGCCATTTTTTAATTCGGCAATTAAAATGGTTACAAAATAAAAAAATATTTGACACAACAGGAGGGGGGGGGGGAGGTCAATGTGAACAACCCGCACGGGTATACAGAGAATAAAAACGACCACTATGAAAAGAATTTTAAAACGTTGTTTATTCAGCGCAGCGTATTGTGTTTGCCGGATTAAGTTGCACGACACATATCACGAACGAAACGGGAGGTAAAGGTGAATAAACACTGCGCGACGATGCTGTAATCTTCCGCGAAGTGTTTTCGATTCCCTCGGAACATTTATGTTTGCCAAATAGACTGTGCATGTCGAGCGCGCGCGGAATCATTATTAGTCGCATCGAAGGTCACGATGACATTCGGTTCTACGAGTCTAGGCTCAATTATCTTTCGTGTGTGTCGAAGAGATTTTCACCCGTTAAACGTTCTTTTGAACAGACGATTAGTCACGATTATACCAAGAAAAAAAAAATCATAGGTTTGCGCTATTTAATGTTTTTCTGTGAAATTTTCTTTTGCAAACGAACATGCAGTTGACAAAAAAAATTCTTTCAGTACTGAAAAATTGCGTCGAATAAATCGTTGAAGTAAAAAAAAAAAAAAAGAAAAAAAAATCAGCGGAGTAGACAAAGAAAAATAAAAGTCGTTTTCTCGAAGGCGCCAATCTCAGCCTCGAGCTTAAACTTGAACCAGCGGGAGCGAATGCACGGCGAGGTCACGAGACGGTGCGATCGCGACCATGACCGAACCAGCCCGAGGCGACTCGGCCGATCGAAATTGCAATACGGACGAAAAGACTATGTAGATATACGTACTTCGATATCATCGAGCAATTTTGATAAATTTTATCACAATCATATCGAATTTGCAATTTACAATCAAAGAGTTGGACGAAAAGTACAAAACACCAGAAACACCATCAAAATGTGTGTCTTTACGGAGGAAAATGTTTATTTTTACTTATACGCAATCAAATTGTTATTTGCTTTATTTATTTTCCGAAAGCCCGTTGCTTCGGAGATTCAACCAATAAAATTCAACTGCCCGACAATTCGATATATTATAACGAACTTAATGATCCATTTCGAAGGTGGAGTCAAAGATGCGGAGACCCGGATCCATACTCGGCCTGTTGGTCATCCTGGCGATCCTTGAACTCGCTGATACGAATCGCTGTCTGACGATGCGCGAAGGTAAATCATGTATAATTATAAAAGACCATCAAGAAGTTCCGCGAAGTCGAGTTATCGATGAATCTTCGATGGTTCCCGCGGTACTTCATTTCGCAGCCTATCGTGTTCAACCTCGGTACAAATCTTTTTCGCTCGATTGAATGTTCAGAGGTAAATCCGAAACGCGTGGTTCATCTGCAAGGTCAGTCGTTGAACATCCCGTTCGAGCTGACGCGAAGATCGTCTCAGAGGCTGGCTACGAGAATCATGAGGATTTTTTTGGTTGAGGTCCTCGGCTATCCGGGCATCACGCTTCTCGAGAGGGACGACCACTTCGATGCAACGACCGTTTTCCATAGGATGTCGGACACTGTGTCCCAAGCCGGCTACAGAATGTGAGTGTGATCCTTGTTCTCGTCTTCGTTGGTCGTTCGATCATCCGATAGCGCGATTACTCACGGAACGGAGTAACAAACTCATTTGATCGTGATCGATATTGCCATGAATGGCATCAGATCGGTAACATTCTTACGATTGACTAAAATTTCCAGAATTCCCGAGACAATGGTGAACATGGAAGTCTGGGTACCCCCTCAGGAGGACACAATGCCCCTCCTGAATCACTACGACGTGAAGGAATGCGGTTCAGTAACGAGCCCCGGTCGCTTCGGTTGGTTCGTACCCGAGAGTCTGAGCCAGCCGGGCGATAGCTGGCGAACGTTCGTCCGCCAAGAGACAGCCTCGAGATTCGACGTGGATGAGCACAATCTTCGGAAGATCGAGGAATCCACCATTGACCCGACTACCGGCGAGCACTACTGCCGGGAAACCTTCTGCGACCAGGGAATGTACATTCCCGAGCGGTGCAAGAGTCAACTCTGCAGTCTTCTGCTAGCCGATGATCCGGATTCGACGGACTTCGTCAAGGGCCACATTGACGAGCTCAGACTCTACGTAAAGGTCGCCTGGGTAGGCCCGAATCTCAAGACGCTCGTGACATCGTTGACCGAAGAGTATCTTCAACTGCCGAGAAACGGCAGTGATTCGTCGTCCCGGAGTCCGCGATCACTGGTAGTCTTACACTGGACCCCGAGCAGCGTCATACCCAACGTTAGGGAATTCGTTTCCCTGGAATTTCCAAGATGCGGCAGCAGAGGCTCCGAAGTCGGCTGCAAGTACGAGTCCAATCGTTTGGTAAAACTTGCATGGTCCAGGCTCGAAATCCTCGCGAAATTTGCCTGGAAAGCCATCAATCGCGCCAACTTCAATTCGACCACTTACGAGGATCTCATAGAACGTTATAATAGACTTAGCAAGCTCAACATGACCGAGGAGGAAGTCGCCTGCGGGTGGCTGAGGGACAATTTGAACTATACCCTGGAACATTGGATGCCCAAGAATTCGGACAGGAACAGCCTGCTCGTAGGTGGTATCTTTCCGATGACTGGAACTCTCTACACCGCCACGTCGATAGTCGCGGCTGCCAAGATGGCCAAGAACGCTATCAACGCCAACAACACGGTGTTGAGGGATTTCAGCATAAACCTGTTTGCGAGCGACGGCCAGTGCAAATCGGACATGGTAATGAAGTCCTTCATCGACTACATAGCCAACAACGCCTATGAAGAATTGATCGGTATCCTCGGACCCGCCTGTTCCGAAACCATCGAGCCACTCATCGGTGTCTCGAAGCATTACAAGACCGTCATAATCAGCTACAGCGCCGAAGGTTCCAGCTTCAACGACAGAATCAGATATCCGTACTTCTTCAGAACCATCGGCGAGAACAAACAGTACAAGCACGTTTACCTCAAACTGCTGCAGAGCTTCGGATGGAAAAGAGTCGCCTCGCTCACGGAGGACGGACAGAAGTACACCGAGTATATATCTTACATGCAGGAAATCCTGAGGGACAATGGTATCACTTTCATCGCCAATATCAAGTTCCCGAGGGACAGGGAGAGGAACGCCATGACCAAGGTAAGAATCGCGTTTCTTGATGTTACGAATGGTCTCTTTGGTCCCGTTCTTTCGGATACATTGAAATCAACGAATGTCCATCTATCACCATAGATTCTTTCTCTTTTCTCAGTATCTGCAAGATCTGAAGCAGAAACGTGCCAGGATCATAATAGCGGACGTGTATGACGTAGTGGCGCGCCAGGTGATGTGCGAAGCTTACAAATTGGAGATGACTGCCTATCAGGTAAAAAATTGTTTAAAAATATGATTTCTAACCATAAACTACTTATGTTTCGAATTCGAAATGACAACATGATTTTCCAAAGGGCTATGTGTGGTTTTTGACTCTGTGGCTTCATCCACGCTGGTACGACACCGATTACTACAACACCCAGGGCGAAAACGTTCCCTGCACCACCGTTGAGATGGCCAGGGCCATAAATGGCCATTTCGGCATATCCAACGCGTATTTCGCTCCGGACAACGAGATCATGCAGGAAGGCATAACCGTTCGTCAGTGGCGGGATAATTACGAAAAACACTGCAGCCTCAGCGATCAACCACCGTCGAATTACGCCGGTTACGCATACGACGCCATGTGGACCTACGCCTACGCCATGGATGTTCTGCTGAAGGAGAATCAGAGCTACGTCTTCGATCTCCATTCCGATCACACCGTTAATCGGCTCACTGAGATCATCGCTGCGACCGACTTCAATGGGGTAAGAACTTGTTTACGTCGTTCCCAACTCGGAAGAGAATCAGCAACACAGTCGATATCTCTTTTCCGGTCAACGCTGGGCAACGCTTTACACCGGGTGCGAAGATCTCGCCTTTTACAGTGATAGCTTCATGGTTTTAGGATGATAGGCGTGAGCGAGTGAAGCCGAGGTAACAGGTATAGGCAGTGGTGTAGTTCGAAACTTTTTCTGTACTCACTCGATGGTTATACTTGTTTTTATTCAAGCTGATGAATTTCCGTTGATACGATTATAGTTGCACATATGTCTGGTTGATTACGCTGACGAGTAATCAATATATTCTTATCTTCATAACAATGCACTGATTGTACTAGGTATACCTAAAATCAGATACACTAAGGTCCGAATTTTAAGACGTAAATTTGAAGTTAAGGTCGCACTTGAGATCAAACTTAAGATTGAAGATTGGCCCGAAATTCAATGTATTCTTAATACTTATCTTAAGTTTGAACTTAAGTCTGAACTTAAATTTGATGGTAAGTTCGAACTCAAGTTTAAATTTGAGATAAAAATCACGTTCAAACTTAAGATCAAAGTCAAGTTCAAACTTAAGCGCGAAATCAGATTCGAACTGAGGTTCGATCTTAAGTTCTAACTTACGATAGATCTTAGGTACGCAATGAACTTTGCGCCAAACTTTGATGTTAAATTCGATCTCCAGTACAGATTAGTCTTAAAATTCTTAAAATTCCACCCAAAGACCTTATAAATTGGGAGATGAGGACTGTAACCGGCTTTACGAGCTGCGAACTATAACAGTGTATTCGAATGTAGAGATTGGAGCAATTTCGGCAACTCCAGTTCGTTGATAACGACACCGATAAAAAATATTGTTGAATCAACTAAAGATTCGGGCAGGGACGTTCAAATAAGTATTTTGTTGGTACAGCTAAAAGATTGGTCGGTTCAAAAAGTTATTGCATGATTTCACCAAAATAATTTTGGGACATTAAAATATTTTGTTCTATCAACAAAATATTTATTTGAACGATCCTGCCCGAATCTTTAGTTGATTCCACCGCATTTTTTATCAATGTAATAAGTCCCCCATGCTTCTTTTACTCGATTTATATACTGCTGGGGTTCAGATAGACTGTTAACCTGAACTCCTATCGGAAAATAGGTCAACGGGCACGTTTCTTCGTGCCCGCATTCTGGTACAACGGGTCTCAGAGTTGTTCGCGACGCGTTTAATGACTCCATGGGCAATAAAAGGGGCTCCGTAAAGTAATTAACCCTACGCCTTCGGGATCCTTGGTTAACGAGGACCTAGAGTTTGCCAAGAAGCAACCTTCGAACGATTCGAATAAGAAGTTGAGGCGTTAAAAAAAATATGTAAAAATTCACAGACATTCCTTAAAGTGTTGTTTTCTTTTGGTAAAGCATAATAAAATTTATTACGACGATTCGTATCCTTTTTGTGCTTAAGGCATGGTCGTTTTCTCTCGGCAAAAAGTCCTCGGTACTTGAAAAGTTAAACACGTTCGACGAATACTGCGTACATAACTGCTCGTGCCCTTATCGTACGAAATTATCACCACGCCGCGCGTGGTCTGAATTTATATACGAACGGATTAATAATATTAGTTGAGAAATTGATTATTTAATATCGGGAGTTACATGAGATGTAACAGTTGTACCAAAAGAAAATACCATGAAACCGTTTCAACCGTTTCTTTGATTACGCAAAGGAGAGTTAATGGAAAAATATGTTTCAATCAGGTATCCGGAAGAATAAAATTTTTGGGCGGTCCATCGCGCGTCTCCGTAATTACGGTAGTCCAGACCATCGACAACGATACCCGGACCATCGGCAATTTTTATCCGAACATATCGGAAGCTAGGAACGAGGTAATTGGCGGAACTTTGGATCTCAACAAGACGGCTATAGTCTGGCTGTCCAAAGTCGTACCCGACGACGGATCCGAGCCACCGGTCAGATGCGTCTTGGCCGGACTCGCCGAACTCCTCGACGTCACCTGCGAGGTCGCTATCGTTATCGCCAACATCATCGGCTTCGGACTTTTAGGAGCAGTTCTCATCACCGGATTCATCATAGTCAAGAGAAAGTTAGCAACATTTATTCATTTTCATTAATTTGAGAAAGAAATTTATTGACTGAGACTTCGCGAAATTGAGAAAGAAATTTATTGTTTGGGATTTCGTGAAATTGGGAAAGAAATTTAGTGTTTGAGACTTCGTGAAATTGAGGAAGAAATTGATTGACTGAGATTTTTTCGTGGAATTGAGGAAGAAATGTATTTACTTGGATTTTTGAGTTAATTCCCCGATAAACATGAATATTTTTTTTAGATACGACGAGAAGGTACGGCAGCACGAGAAAGTGATGGAGTCCTTCGGGCTGGACCCACGTCAGACGACTTACGGTTTGGACAAGTGGGAGATACCTCGGGACCGTGTGGTGATAAACAGAAAATTAGGCGAGGGTGCGTTCGGAACGGTTTACGGTGGAGAAACATTCTTCCCAGAGAAGGGCTGGCTCGCCGTCGCGGTCAAGACTCTCAAGGCCGGCAGTTCGACCGACGAGAAACTCGACTTTCTCAGCGAGGTCGAAGTAATGAAGAGATTCGAGCACAAAAATATCATAAGACTACTGGGTGTGTGCATAAAGAGCGCGCCTGTACTGACGGTCATGGAGTTCATGCTTTACGGCGATTTGAAGACTTATCTGCTCGCCCGAAGACATCTCGTCAACGATCAGAGCTTCGAGGACTCGGACGAAATCTCAAACAAGAAACTCACTGCCATGGCTCTCGACGTCGCCAGGGCGCTGAGCTACCTAGCTCAATTGAAATACGTCCACAGGTGATCTGAACTATAAGATTAATTTATCATTTTTTGAATTTGTAAATTAATTAATACATTAAGTTATCTTATTAAATTAAATTTAATTCAATTAAATTTAATTTAATAACTACAAGTTTACTTTTTTTTTAGGGATGTCGCTTCGAGAAATTGCCTGGTGAATGCTGCGAGAGTCGTGAAGCTTGGTGACTTCGGAATGACGAGACCCATGTACGAGAATGACTATTACAGGTTCAATCGAAAAGGTCAGTACGGAATCGCGAAAAAAAAAATCGAAGTTTAATGAAAATAGTTTTCGAGTGGGCTGAATTTCTTCCGGGAATAGCGTCCAGTTTCAGTCCTCTTCAACAACCAACCATCGAACCTCTCCATACCCTTAATAAAACACTCTACACTGTAACAGTAAATTGTAAATTTAACATACTGGAACTTGAAATTTGCTAAAATTACTTACATTAATTGAACATTAATGCACTTTGCTTTTAAAATAAAAATACCAGATATTAAAATTACAAGACTTTTGCTGGACATTTACAAAAAATTTTCATGAAAAATACAAGTTTTACTGTTAAAATGCAACGCACATGTCTTTGAAATTTCAGAAACAGTACATGTAAAAAAGTTTCCAATAGTGTCAGTTAATTTTAAAACAATTTTTTTTTGCAGTGTACATATCCTTCAATAATTACCCAATATAATTTTTTTTTTTTAAGAAAAATGATTTTATTTCGAGATCGTTATGTTACAAAAAAAAATGTTTTTTTTTTTGTGCCGTTTCAGCAGGGATGCTACCAGTTAGATGGATGGCGCCCGAGTCTCTCGGCCTCGGTATTTTCACTCCAGCGTCCGACGTCTGGTCCTACGGGGTTCTTCTCTACGAGATAATAACCTTCGGCAGTTTTCCCTTCCAAGGCATGAGCAACAATGAAGTTTTGGCCTACGTCAAAGCCGGCAATTCATTGGTGGTGCCCAAAGGTGTCAAGTCTCAATTGTGAGTAAACTGCAAAAAAAAAAAAGAAAAAAAAAATCCAGTCTACACCCAACTGTATCAATAGAACTAACCCTTCCCCCTAAAATCTCTTTCAGGGAAAGTTTGATCCGTTCCTGCTGGACAGTCGACCACACGAACAGGCCAACAGCGCCCGAGATCGTCGACTTCCTCGCGACGAATCCTCGCCTCCTCTCTCCCTGTCTGGACGTCCCGCTCGCGAGTGTCCAGCTGGAGAACACTGGACAAATGGACTTCCAGCTTCCCGAGAGCATTCGGAAGTACTCGATGTCCCTGTCCTGGCCGTCTCAGCAACAGCGTCGTCAGAACTCTTCGCCCCTCGCTGCCTTCAACTCGGACAATCCCACGAGCACTCCTCTCGTCGACATAAATCTCGAGAACGAGATAAACGGCAACCTGGACGTGCTCCTGGGTGTCCGGAACGGCGATCAGGACATCTCGCTGCCCCTCCTGCCGGACTCGGATTCGCGTTACATACAGCTGCAAGATAGCGGCAGAACGCCGCAGAGGAAACGCGAGAACTTTCCGAAGTACGTCAACATCCAGCCGGGCGAGGAGACGACGATGGGCAATTCGGACATACAGCTGGAGGAGAAGAACTCGATGCTGAAGGAGCGAACTGGCAACGAGCGCGAAGACGACTCCTTCCTCTGAGACCGGCCTCAGGGAACGGACCTCGAAACTACTCGAGTTCGTGTCACTCATCGCATCGGGAAATCTCCCGAAGGGACTCCCGAAACCGCGCGAGAGCGTCCGCGTCGGATTTCTGCTGATAAGGATGAGAGGAGTACGATAGTGGAAACATAAGATCCGGCTAAAATCCGACGACACGCAAGGTGGATTGAAACTCACCTTGGAACATCGTGTCGGTCTCAGGGATGCGAGCGACGGCCGCGCGAGCTCTATTTCGAAAAATATGCTCGCTATAACACAAACAAGGGTCAAGTAAGCAATCTAAAAAAAAAAAAAAATGAGCCTATAGAGTTCGAGCGGTACGAGACTTTTTTATAAGTCCCCTAGCAGGTCAAACGACCGCGAAAAGACTTAAAAAACGACCTGTCGTTTTGTGCCGTTTTGGCGACCACCGTGCGGCCAAAAATTTTCTTTAACGACCCAAAAACGACCAAAACACGACTGATACACGTTAAACCGACAAAATGGTCGTTTTATTGGTTGTTTTATGGTCGTCAAAACGGCACAAAATGACCGGTTGTTTTTTTGGTCGAATGGTCGTCGCTTGACTTGCTAGAGTCGCTCGAATTTCTTAGACGAAATACCGCTATTGGGTAATCTAAATTCTTCTTCTAATTTTTATTTGAAAACATATTTTTTCTATTATTATTTTTTATTTAATTGAGGTGAAACATTTTTTTTTAATACTACCGTGAGACCATTTCGGCTATTTAACTAGCGCTTCAATATTTGACGATCAAATTATCGTTAATCGGGTGAAAAAGTGTCCGTATCGATACTCGTGAAAATGTACCGTCGCTCGCATTGCTGATCGCGGCTCGCCCCGGCAGAGGGAGGGATTAGACTGCTGAAGGAATTCTTTTTGTAAAGAGAAATTCCAGAAACAAAAAGAGTCAGGAAGTCCGAGTCTGCGAAAAAAAAAATGTAAATCGCGCACCGATCCCCTTTCTCGCGGCAAAAATGAAGAATATTCTTTCCGCTTTACTTTTTTTTTTGTTTTTTTTTTTTTTTTTTTTTTTAAGCCCACGAAGGCCAATAGACTGAACCATCGCCTCAAGTTCAAGAATTCAAAAGTTTCATCGTTTTACCAAGAACTTCGTTGAATTCCAAATTCGGACCTCCTGTCTTCGTCACAGTGAGAGGATTGAGTGTTAAACTACCTCGAGTACGCGCAACAAAAAGTGTTCGATGCACTCGAACCATGACGTACAAACTTTCGATTGTAACTATTTTATTTGTATACATAAAAATGTATACATAAAAATTGTATGTAAATGAACGTAGGCTCGATAGGTACGATCGCGGTTCTTTATGAAAAAACAGACATTTCATTCGTATAAATACGGGCTCGATCGGAACGAAGTGCGTTAGTCGAAAAATGTTTATATATTTTGTTTCTTTTTGTTTTGTTTTATCGTTCCGTCCTCGAAACTCGGTGCATTCTCGTTTGCGGCTCAAAAAAAAAAGTATAGCAATTCATTTTTTTTTTTATAATTCAATTTGTATGAGCCTTAAAAAGAAAGTCTAAATTATTAAATCGTTACGATGAAATGAAAAGACTATAGTATCCGTTGGGTAAAAATTCGTATTTTTTCTCTGAGAGAGCACAGTTTCCTATCGCCGACGATTCCTCGATGGTCCTCGAGAAAACACGAAGGACACGTCTGGTAACCGATGTTGTAAAATATCGTTACTTAATGTAAATCTAAATCGAAAACTGTACAGAAAAAAATCTATATATATTAGAAAAATAGCGTTTCAACGCACTGTAAAGCGTTTATAGATTGACATTGCGCGCGTTCAGGAACGTTCTGTTTTCAGTCTGCTTCTTCTTGCTATAAAGCAGAAAAAATTGAAATTATTATATCGCTTTCTCATAAAAGTTGGAAATCCAAACTTTCATATCGCTTCCTCATAATGTCCCTTTATTCGCGAAGCGTCTTTCATGAGGAAGCATTGTCTGCATTTTGGGCTTCCGCACAGAGGAAGCTTCGCGAATAAAGGAACATTATGAGACGGCGATATGAAAATTTCAATTTCCAACTTTAATGAGAAAGCCATATAATAATTTACATTTTCAATTTTTATTAGGAAGCGATATGAAATTAAAAATGGTGTATAAAAAAAACAACTGAACTTTTTTCGATGAAATTGTACAGTAACATTGACTATTAACCACACGTGCTGTGTGTGAAATTTTAGCTCGATTCGTCGAGGCGTTCTCGAGTTATAGCGGGTTGAATTTTTTGCGTCCGATTCACACACACGCATACACACATACATTCGGACATTTTTTCCAAACGTGATTTTTTAATGTTTTGGAACATTCTGAACACGTTTTCATAAGAATCTCGAACCATATTTTTTCACCATAAAAAGCTTCCTCTACGAGGAAGCAAAAAGAACAACGAAACAAAACAAAACAAAAAATATTTCTACGACAGACGTTTCGTACTTTCCTAAAACTGCTCACACGAATAGCAAACTATTACACACTACGCGTGTACCACGATTGTTTTCCTACATAATTTTGTTTTCCTGTAGTTAAACGATGAAGACAGAGAATAAGGTAACGGAGCTTTCGAAGCACACTCGTCAGGGCTGTGATTACATGCCGAAATAAAATCTTTTAAGGTCTAGTCAAGAGACTCCTTGGACTACTCGCGTAAGCTAAACTAGAAAGATCAAGGAGCAGGGGGTGGAATTTGTTTTTTTTTCTTCCAGCAACGATTTTCTTTATTTATTTATTTTTTTTTGTCGTTCGCTGGCTCAAATATTCCGATAAAAAAGATACATTGTTATGCTAGTTTCTATAGATGAGTAAGTATGTATAACACGCACGACGACATCTCTCCGAACTCGTTACATTGCTACTGTATATATTTTGTTTCAATCGTTAGTCGAAGCATTCTCTTTTCTACACCTAGTCCAGCTTTCGTCAATTGCATCGCGACGAATGCTCGTAATTAATTACTATCGTACTAAGATTGTTAGCGAAACTTTAACGCAGTATAAAAACAAGCACCCCGATGTATATCTATATATATATATATTTATATGTATATTCCGGAAGGATATAAAAGTGCGGGACGCACAGTTATTCGTAACTGAATTCACCAGTAAATCGATACCGATTTCTCATTATTATTAAATTTAAGCCTGGTGCATTAAAGCTTTGCAGTAAGAAAATAAAAACTATTTAAGATCGCGCCGAACTATGTCGAAGACAGGATATGCCAAGAGAAAAAAAAAAAAATTATATTTATATAATAGCCGAGTTCCTTGTTACTTTTAAGGACTGTTGCAATTGTGGAAAAGCTTTCTTTTGTATCATTTTCAAGAAATAAGCGACGAATAAACGCATTCGTTGATAAACGTGTTTATTTTTTTAAGTCGATCTCGGTAAAACGATCCTCGAGTAATTAGGCCGGTGTGGAAAGTGTCAAGAGAGAATACAATGTACCCAATCTCAATTTGGATTGTGCATGAGATAATTATTTTTTCGATTTGTTCCCCAATCTCAATACGAATTGTGCGTGAGATTATTTTATTAATTATTATTATTTCATTATTTTTTCGATTTTTTCCCCAATCTCAATTTGGATTGTGCGAGGCGTCATTTTTTTAAATTGATTATCGGCAAAAAAATTGACGAAGGTAAAGTCGCTGTCTCATGACCCGTCCGAACAGAATATCTGCACTCGGTAACGTTCCACCGACTGTCTGAAGAAATCTACGTGTCCGACTGCGCAAAATCCGACTATATCTACTGTCGGTAAAACAGTCAGATCACAGATCCCTTCTTTTTTAGCTTAATCAAAGTATGTAAAAATTTGGATCAATCTCCCCAAATATGTTACAAAATCGTGTTAAAGAATAAAATTGCATGTTCTCTGACGATCAACTTAGGACGTTCAACTTTGTTATCTTCGACTTAAAGAGATTTCCTGCAGAACCACTTAAACAGTCCGAGGGTCTCTGGGAAATCCGAGGGATGTCGCTGCTGTGTCCTTTTGGCGAATATCGCAGTAAATTTTTCGGTTTTACGTAAAGGGCCCTCATTAATTTTTTTTTAATAAGAACGAAAGTAATGAAACCATGACAGAAAGTTATTTGCGAGCATTAAACTCATTGGGATAAAAAAAACCGTGCAATTAATACAGACACGTTTGATAATAAAAAAAAAAAAAGAAATTGAATTATAAAAGTTACAAGTAATATGCACATTTTATTAGTTATTTCGTGTTGCAATTGAAATAACAAAGGCTCGTGTAAATCACACGCTTTGTCTTAAATAAATATCAATATCCGTATTTCGGTAAGAAAATAGTTTCATAAACTATTTAATACACGTATACTAAATTTAAAAAAATTGAATTATAAAAGTTATTAGCAATATGCGCATTACATTAATAATTTCAAATAGCCATTGAATTAAATAAAGCTCAAATCACACCGTTTATCTCAAAGAAATATCAATACCCGCATATCGGTAAGAAAATAAATTCATAAACTATTAAAGACACGTTTAATAAAAAAAATTGAATTATAAAAGTTATTATTATATACAAGGCTCGTGCAAGTCACCTCGTTTATCTTAAAGAAATATCAATATCCGTTTATCGGTAAGAATGTAAATTCGTAAACTATCAGAGACATGTTTGATAAAAAATTTAAAAAAAAATAAAGGAATTATAAATGTTATTAGTAATATGCACGGTTTATTAGTTATTTCGAATTGCCACAGAAATAAAAAAAAAAACAACAGGTTCGTGCAAATCCCACCGTTTATCTCAAAGAAACATCAATACCCGCATATCGGTAAGAAAATAAATTCATAAACTATTAAAGACACGTTTAATAAAAAAAATTGAATTATAAAAGTTATTATTATATACAAGGCTCGTGCAAGTCACGTCGTTTATCTTAAAGAAATATCAATATCCGTTTATCGGTAAGAATGTAAATTCGTAAACTATCAGAGAGATGTTTGATAAAAAATAAAAAAAAAAAAATTAAGGAATTATAAATGTTATTAGTAATATGCACGGTTTATTAGTT
The DNA here is from genome assembly GCA_963922035.1 of Amblyjoppa proteus. Classification (NCBI taxonomy): domain Eukaryota; kingdom Metazoa; phylum Arthropoda; class Insecta; order Hymenoptera; family Ichneumonidae; genus Amblyjoppa; species Amblyjoppa proteus. The sequence goes on along the minus strand of OY998230.1, from coordinate 30,840,413 downwards.
ATTTCGAATTGCCACAGAAATAAAAAAAAAAACAACAGGTTCGTGCAAATCCCACCGTTTATCTCAAAGAAACATCAATACCCGCATATCGGTAAGAAAATAAATTCATAAACTATTAAAGACACGTTTAATAAAAAAAAAATTAATTATAAGAGTTATTATTATATACAAGGCTCGTGCAAGTCACGTCGTTTATCTTAAAGAAATATCAATATCCGTTTATCGGTAAGAATGTAAATTCGTAAACTATCAGAGAGATGTTTGATAAAAAAATAAAAAAAAAAAAATTAAGGAATTATAAATGTTATTAGTAATATGCACGGTTTATTAGTTGTTTCGAATTGCCACAGAAATTAAAAAAAAAAAAAACAACAGGTTCGTGCAAATCCCACCGTTTATCTCAAAGAAATATCAATGTCCGTATATCGGCAAGAAAACAGATTCATAAAATCGCCCAACCCGCAATAATTATCCCACGGAACCTCGCCCAACGAGAAATGTAATATTTTTATTTTATTTTTTTTCTCCAAACATCCAAGGTAAATGAGATAGTTTCCTAGCTCATAAAGATGTTCACCGCCTCACCCGCAATCCTCGATATTTCCGCGTTCCTCATTTATTTCTCGCTCTTCATTTTCTTTTTTTCTATCCTCCCATTTCTTCAAACATCCCACGCATTATTTACACCCGGACCGCAACACGCCCATCCTCGAACGCATTCATTTTCTAATGAACGAATTCCTCGCTAAAATTTTTTCCCGTAATTCGCACGCTCCGGTAACGAGATCATCGTCATGGTCTCCTCCCCGCCTCGAATAATCGTCGAGCCAGTCCGACAATTTATTCGACCGATAAACATCGTAAACGCCGTTACGACGGCGTGTGTCGTAACGATTCGGTTCGTCGATAATTTGCTTGCACCGCCGGGGTGGTTCGAGATTTTGCCTCGGTTCGCGACAATGACCGAGACGATAATTTCACCTACCGTACGAGGCTCGAACCCGAGTCCGCGGATCGACCGCCCGGCGCCGGAAGGACCCGCGATTCGAGCTCGAAAGCTCGCACTTACGCCCTTAAGGAAACGCGCTCCTATCCACACGTCTCCCCGGTGCGCATGCGCACGGGCGTCGCGGTGTTCTCCCGGTGTTTACGTAGTCATTACGTAGCCGGGCTTCTCTCTAGGCCGGAGAAATGGATGAAGATAACATCTTTACCTTATAGCGAACGCAGCTGCAGGGGGTCCCGCGAGCGAGCATTTCGCTCCTATAAACGGAGCACGGTTTTACTCCCGTTGGATGTTCGTACGAGCCATTGGAAACTCGTACGTAGGAAACTGGCTCGTGTGCAGCGCCGAGGTGCACTCCGCCGATCGTAACAGGTAGTAACTACTTGGAACAACTTGGAACCGGCGATTGTGCGCATGGGTGTGTGTGTGTGTGCGCGCGCGCTATGCGGAGTCTGAACCGTGTGTTCCTCCGGCCCGGTTAAGCCCCGCTGTTCCCGATCGCGGGTCATTATAATGTTGAACGATTCGTACGGGCGAGTCTGGGTTACGAACGGTTGGCCTGTTGTTGGCGGTTGTTGCGCACCGCACCGGGCCAAGCCGGCTCACCCGGCCTGAGTGCAAACTCTCGGCTGCGGGAATTGTTAAACCGACCCGCGAGATCGACGAAACGCAGCGCGAGGGCGGCGCGGACGATCAGGTGATATATCCGTGCGAAAGATCGCATTTTTTTTTTGTTTTTTTTTTTTTCGTAAAATTAACATTGGGAAGTATTTATTTTTATTAAATTTTTAAAGATTGTGTATGAAAATTCATATTTATTAAACGTTGTTGTATTCTTTTGGGTCCTTATATATTCTTCTTATCTATTCCTGTCTGATGGTGGCCGCGATCAGGAAAAACCGGGAAAAGGCGGGGAAAAAAATCTTGGTCAGGGAATCAGGGAAATGTCAGGGAATTCCAAAATTGTTCGGGGAAAAAGTATATTCTCGCCGAACCTTCTATAAATAAATACGGAGTAAATAAAAAGGAACCATAAAAAAAAAAAAAAAATTGAGAACATTTAGAAAGAAAGAAACAAAAAAAAAATCGAATTAAACGTTAATACAATACGTAGGCATTTTCATTTGCGTCGTACATTTTTTTGATAGGATAAAATTGGGGATTATGGAAGCGGTTCATATTTCATTGATTTACGTGTTAATCGGGGTGGTTCATATTCACCGCGTTTACCCTACGAGTCGTTAGAAATTTGGTCAGGGAAAATTTTCAATTGGTCAGTGAAAATTCAGGGAGTTTTTTCCGGAGGAAAAACTGCCACCATGTGTGTGTGTTCTTATATATTCTTTTTGAGAAATTTGGTCAGGGAAACTGCCACCATGTGTGTGTGTTCTTATATATTCTTTTTGAGAAATTTGGTCAGGGAAAATTTTCAATTGGTCAGTGAAAAGTCAGGGAGTTTTTTCCGGAGGAAAAACTGCCACCATGTGTGTGTGTTCTTATATATTCTTTTTCTCTCATATATTATCCTTATCTACAGTAGTTTAATTTTTTTTTTCTTCCTGTAATACAGTTTAGTTTTAAGTTTAACATTTCGTTATTTCTACTGTTTTCGAGTTTTCTTGTCACGACGTTTCGGTTACTGGCTGTCGTTGTATCTTTTTCGGGCACGTCTCCTTGGAGGGCTTGCGTCAGAACACAAATAAAACAACACTATTGTATTCCATTCTATAAATATGTACGAACTTGTTTTTTTTTTTTTATAAAACATTTGTTATAAAAAAAAATGCAAACATATGGAAAATTACGGAAGTTGTCTTGCACGAATGTTCGTGTTTACACGGCACGGTGAATTTCGATGGTGCCCAAGCGTGTTCTTCATTAGTCCACGAAATTGGTGCAACACGTAAGGTCCGAGAGGCTCCAGCGTCACCGTGTACGTGACTCGTCGTATAACACGACGGTGAAACGCGACGCTGTGTTTAATGTTTGTCCGCGCGGAGGGGCCTCCCGCGAGATCTTTTAGCCGAGCCGAAGTCGCGAGTGCACGGAGTAACATAGAGGGCTGAGCCCGTACTCACGAGTGCGCGGCTCGCAGAGCTAGCGCGGTTGGGCCGTAGGTCGCGGATTTATGAGCGGCCGCCTTTTATGCGCTGTTTGAAGAAGAGCCGAGATGGCCGAGACTTGATTATTTCCTAGTCTCTCCCAAGCGTCCGCGAGAGCGCTTTACGTTTCAATTTAGCTTCTTTGGTGATCCCTGCCGACCCTTGTCCCTCGCGTGTGTACGTACCAACGTACTGAGCACATTCTCGAACATGAAGGACGACATACGAGCGAATCGGCATAACGATTGTTATGAAATCAATTGGAACACTCACCTATGCATAGTTCAAAAAATATTTTCTTCCGTACACGTTGGGGAAAAAAAAAAAAAAAATTAAATATTCATAATATATGGAAATAGACTGAGAGAAGAATCCAGTAAATATGAGTATATCGGTTGATAGATATTACCATAGCACATAGTAGTAGGGAACAGAGCTGGGCAAAGTACCAAAAAGTACTTAGATTACTAAGTAGTTTCCGTACTTAAAGTACTTTTTCTTCTTAATTGAAAGAGGCGGAGTTCCACGAGTACGGAATTTGGAGAAGAATTTTCAAATCAAACGGTCCCGTTCATGGCCAATATTTCTTCAAAACGTCCAAACTCTTCGTTTCCAATCCTCAGTTACGGACTAATCGACTTGACTTTGGGGCAGTGAGTTGAGGTTGACTGGATGTATGACAACTAAATCTGGGACGTATTGATCTAGTTAAGTGGCTGAAAGTGAAAAAGGTCTCCATTTTATGCATTACAAATCTTATTTTTGAGATTTAGATAGAAAATATTTGGTTGGGCGCAAGATTAATTTTATGAGACAAACATTTTTATCTTACGTTACGAAAGAGCTGCAATGTAATTTGCACACGGCTTCCTCCTCATTTATTACAATTTTGAGCATAGCTTCCTCAAAGAGCGAAGCTATGCTCAAAATTGTACAAGTACTTTGGTCTTAGTACTCATTAAATAGTACTTAAAGTACTGAAAAGTACTTTGATACTTTAAGTAGCAAATGAGCACTCATGTACTTTAAGTACTGTCCAGCTATGGTAGGGAACTAGAGCGCTGACTATGGCAGGAAGTATCGGATTTATAAGAATTTTTCGCCCATATTATGGTAAAAATAAAAAAAAAAAAAATAGGTGGCGCCCTAGTTCCGTACTACTATGTGCTATGTTAATTCTTCTTAGATGATCGGTAATTTTTACTAGAGCCTTCTCTCAGTGCATTACACTGTAAAAAATCTTCGTTTGAAAATTAATGAACGGTATTAGAAGCTCTTTTACATAAACTGTTTCTGAAATTTTATACACATACGCGTTGCAATTTAACAGTAAAATTTTTATTTCAACTGCAATTTTTTTGGAAATTTCAGGTAAAAGATTTGCGATTTTTATATTTGGTATTATAATTTTACAAAAACAAGTTAATGTTCAATGAGCGTGAGTAATGAAAGCAAATTTCAAGTTCCAGTACATTAAATTTACTATTAATTTTTACAGTGTAATTATTGTGAACAAAAATATGTCGGTAGGAGAATTTTCATTTGCCAACGAGAGTTCAGTTTGCGAGTTATCTCAAAACCGAACGGACATGTACTGAGTTTGTCGAATAAATGAATCGTTATTCATCAAAGATGTCTAAAATATTTTTATTGAAAAAAAAAGCGTCGAGAATAATCTAGGAAGTGCGAGAAGAGTATTGAAATATTAAATTATAATACTATGAAAATATAAGAATATTGATAGGCATTTTTTTTTTTTTTTTTTAAGAAATTTAATAAGAAAATTGGCGAGTTGTGAGTTTATCCGCTACGCGATACGTTTAATCGGTGAAATGGGCGATTTTTAATCGTAATTTCTAAATATAGGTGTAAGTTATAATTAATTCGAACAATAACAGACACGCCGCTCTCGTTCGTGCTGTTCGAACGGGACCAATAACAGCGGTCTAGCGATCGAATCGGCCCGATTGCGTAATTGTAATTAAGCCGATCCTGTAATCGCGAGTATCGAACGTAATTAATGAAACGAATCGTGAGCTGACGCTCTCCTCGAGTGTTGCGCGGCTGGGTGTGTATCGGAAATTCGATCGATGGATATTACACGCTACACCGTGGAATACATACGTATTGTGTATGCTCGAAGCATATTGAACGATCGACTGTGCTTCGGTGGGCCGCGAGGCTCGTGAGTAGGCGCAATTTGCTTTATTGCCTCAGTAATAATTCCGGCTCACCTAATTAGACGCCCGTTCGCTTCTGGTTTAACATCGTGATCGGCAGGAAGCGAAAATATTTCTCCGTCCTGCCCTCGGATTCGCTCCTACCCCGAGGGAATTTTTTTTCTAAACGCAACTTCATTATCATTTCAATTTTCATTATCTTTACTTTGTATCTTAATTTTGATAATTGTTCATTACTTTATTTAGGTGTAAGAATTCAGTAGCATTATTTTCCCAAAAATTACACTTTTTCGATCGTTTCAGTGCAGAAGTTTGTCAGGCGATTGATATTTTTGGATTTTTTTTTTTTTTTTTTTTTTTTTTTTTAACGTGGACGAGCTGACCGGATGCTCGATCGTTTCACATTTTTTTTTCTCCCCACAAATAAACATTAAATCTTGCCCGCCCCAATGAAAATGTAAATAATTGTATGTAAAATTTATCATAAATTCCCGCCGAGAGAAGGCTTCCGTGTAAAAAAAAAAAAATAAAAAAAATAAATAAAAAATCGTCCGATGGGAGTCGGTAGCCTGGAGACAGAAAATCCCGAGGAAACTATGCGCAGCAGATCGAAGTACCGCGCAAACGCCGTTGGGGCCATAAAGCAAACGATAGAGATACACACAATATTCCTCTCCGGGCGTACAAACAATGGGCTAACCGGGTCCCTCGATCGTAAACAATTCCTCTTATCAGCAGGTCGTTAGCAGTGAATAATAATTTTTAAGTTTCCCCCTCGTGTCTGGCGTTTGGGCACGGCTACCGTCAGTGCTGTCCGACGCACACTCATACTCGACTTTTACGTGTTCGGTTACGGTTCTGTTACTTACCGTATGCGTTACTTTTACGCAGATAATATAAATAACCGAAACGACAGAGGTACGTCCGGTTGGCTATCGGCTCGACGGCTCGGGAACGGCCGGATCACCACTCACCGAATAATATCTATAATGGGATCGGTTTACATTTGATTTTGGCTCTCGAAATCACTTTGCCGGACGGAGCTAGTGCCCTGCCGAGGGAATTCTTGTTTTCAACCTGGAACGCCCACGCTATACCTTTGCCGACGCTATAAATACCTACATACATTTGCACATTGCATCGGTATGTCCCAACGAAAAATAATAATGATAATGATAATGATAATGATAATGATAATGACAATGATAATGACAATGACAATGACAATGACAATGACAATGACAATGACAATGACAATGACAATGACAATGACAATGACAATGACAATGACAATGACAATGACAATGACAATGACAATGACAATGACAATGACAATGACAATGACAATGACAATGACAATGACAATGACAATGACAATGACAATGACAATGACAATGACAATGACAATGACAATGACAATGACAATGACAATGACAATGACAATGACAATGACAATGACAATGACAATGACAATGACAATGACAATGACAATGACAATGACAATGACAATGACAATGACAATGACAATGACAATGACAATGACAATGACAATGACAATGACAATGACAATGACAATGACAATGACAATGACAATGACAATGACAATGACAATGACAATGACAATGACAATGACAATGACAATGACAATGACAATGACAATGACAATGACAATGACAATGACAATGACAATGACAATGACAATGACAATGACAATGACAATGACAATGACAATGACAATGACAATGACAATGACAATGACAATGACAATGACAATGACAATGACAATGACAATGACAATGACAATGACAATGACAATGACAATGACAATGACAATGACAATGACAATGACAATGACAATGACAATGACAATGACAATGACAATGACAATGACAATGACAATGACAATGACAATGACAATGACAATGACAATGACAATGACAATGACAATGACAATGACAATGACAATGACAATGACAATGACAATGACAATGACAATGACAATGACAATGACAATGACAATGACAATGACAATGACAATGATAATGATAATGATAATGATAATGAAGCTAAAAAGGAGGCATTGAGAAATACGTGGAGAAATGTTAGAATTTTAATTAACATTATTTCGGTTATATGAATGATAATCGGTCGAAGGAGTACGCGATGTTGTGTTTAAATAAATAAATCAAAATGCAACAAAAAAGAGGACAAAAATATTTCCACAAAAAGTTCCTTAAAAAATTGTTATCCGTCAAGACATCAGAAATGTTTGAACACAATTTCTCGATTTGACGGTTAATTGTATTATTTAAGTACTTGTGCTATTTTATTTTCTTTTTGAGTAAAGCAGATTTTAGCTGTTTATGACAAAAGTTTTATCGCACTAGTATCGTAATAGTACACTTAGATACGAGTGCAGAAAAACTTTATTCGACGAGTGCGACTTTGCAGCATGAGCCGAAGGCGAGTGTGCAACACTCGCCTTCGGCTCATTTTCGAAGTTCAGAACACGTGTTCAGAAAACGTTTTTCGCACGAGTATCGAACAAAATTTTATTTCACGAAGTGCAAAAATTGCGGTTTTCGCCCGCGAAGCATGCGCAATAATCGTCATTTTCCCACCGAGTGACATAAATTATTATTGTCTGTATGTTCGTTCGATGAAAAAAATTGCTTTAGGAAATTCCTATAAATTATTGAATTATTACTTACCTAATAGCTACTAAAGATGTATTATGTTTATAATGAATTACGAGGCTGATACCGGCGGCACTGCGATGCCGATTCAACCCATGTCCGCCCCGAGCAAGCTCGAGAGTCAGAATAAATTTCAAAAATCAGATTAATATTCTGGCTTCCCAATGGGAAGTCTATCAGATATTAAGCTGATAAGAACAGATACTACACTTTGATCAAAGCACATTGTGCCATGAAGCGATACTAAATTCTGGTTATCCTCGACTATATAAAGCCTCCAAGACGCCGTTTCGCTTGCGAGAAGCGCTTCTGTAAATTCTCCATCTGGCGGTGGATTCGTAAAGTAGTTAGGCGCACGAATCGATGGTCTCACGCTCGCTGTTTGGGCCGCCCGAGTATATTCCGCAAGACGGCAGCCAAATGTTTCAATTCACACCACGCAGCTCACAGATATTTTAACTCCCGCTGCCGCAAGGGCAAAAGATGGGAGTAAAAAAAATCGACGATTTTAACATCGTTTTTCATCGGACTGCCTGGGCAAGAGGCCCGACACAGATAAACGAGTGGACGAAATGAGTGTATAATAGTATATTGTGCAACAAGGGTCGAAAGTTGGTGATTGCGACGAGTGTGAGGTTTGTGGCCCGAGCGAAGCGAGGGCTGCAATCACACGAGTCGCAATCGCCAATTCGACCCTCGTTACACATCATATTTTTTGTTACAAATGCATGAATCTGCGGCACTTGGAATGACAGTCGCGCGAGACGAATACTGAAAAGCGAGGTTATGTCTCCAGGGACGAAAACGTGAAAAGTAAACTCCCAAGGGACGAAAGTGAACGAAATGCGAACTGCGCATGCGCGACTCTGTCATTTCACCACAGGTTCACAACTGGCATGCAATGGGCCACTTTCGGCTCACAAGGCTGCCATGTGAAGTGCCGCGATTCATGCACGAGTGACAAAATAGTATATTGTTACAAGTGCATGAATCTGCGGCACTTGGAATGGCAGTCGCGCGAGACGAATACTGAAAAGTGAGGTTATTTCTCCAGGGACGAAAAGTGAAAAGTAAACTCCCAAGGGACGAAAGTGAACGCAATGCGAACTGCGCATGCGCGACTCTGTCATTTTACCACAGGTTCACAACTGGCATACAATGGGCTACTTTCGGCTCGCAAGACTGCCATGTAAAGTGCCGCGATTCATGCACGAGTGACAAAAACTGAGTTTTTCGCTCGGCTGCTCGCAAGGGCAAAATATGAGAGTTAAAAAATCGATGATTTTAATACCGTTTTTCGTGTAATCCATACTGAAATACTAGTCAATATTTAGTTGAGCCCTGTATATAGTACTAGTCAATACTAGTCAATATTTACTAGAAATACTAGTCAATATTTAGTTGAGCCCCGTATAGGTATTTAGCAGATACCTGTGAGTTGCGTGGTGTGAATTGAAACATTTTATTTACCCGTCCACGTATTTATCCGTGTCCGGGCTGCAGTCGTGCGAAATATACTCGGGTGTCCTAAATAGCGAGTGTGAGACCATCGATTCGTGCGCCTAACTACTTTACGAATCCACCGCCAGATGGAGAATTTCGAGAAGCGTTTCTCGCAAGCGAAACGGTGTCTTGGAGGCTTTATATAGTCGAGGATAACCAAAATTTAGTATCGCTTCATGGCACAATGTGCTTTGATCAAAGTGTAGTATCTGTTCTTATCAGCTTAATATCTGATAGACTTTCCATTGGGAAGCCAGAATATTAATCTGATTTTTGAAATTCGTTCTGACTCTCGAGCTTGCTCGGGGCGGACATGGGTTGAATCGGCATCGCAGTGCCGCCGTTATCAGCCTCGTAATTCATTATAAACATAATTACACCATTAATAGTTTATAAATTAAATAATAATTCAATAATTTATAAGAATTTCATGAAGCAATTTTTTTTTCATCGAATGAAAATTAGCAGACTATTAATTTACGATACCAGTGTGACAAAACATTTTCCATAAAACACATAAAAAGTGTTTTATTCAAAAAGAAAATAAAATGTTGCAATTCACACTCTACGCAGGGCACAGATAATCTATACGGGCCTCAAATCAATATCGACTGGTATGTGAGTATGAATTACGCGAAAAAATTGTATTAAAATATCGGAGACGAAATACTTTTGTCGTGAATTTTTTTTAATCACCTTTCTTCTCGTAATTCATACTCACACAACAGTCGACATAGCGTTGCCCACTATGAATAAATTACAAAATTAAACGAAAAAGACAGTCATCGAGAGAGACACGCGGAGAATCGTTAGAATTTCAATTAACATTATCTCATTTATATAAATGATAATCAGTCGCGGCAGTATGCGACGTTGCGGTGAAATAAATAAATAAAAAAAAGCAGCATAAATGAAAAATAAAAAAAAAATTAAAAATTAAACAAAAACTACAGTGATTGGAAGAGATACGAGGATCGTTAGGTATTTTAATGGACATTGTATCGTTTATATTGATGATAATCGGTCGAGGGAGTGCGCGATATTGCGGCAGAGGCTCGAAGAGGCGAACTGTAGCCGACGGGGATCTTCGTTGCGTCGCCGATTATCAACGCAATGCATAGAATAAGCGTGTCAGGAGTACCCTTTGCATTATAAAATCCCGACGCACTTGATGCGTGGGCATCGGACTCGCCGAGGTATGTATGACTTTGCACGCATGAACGATGCGTCGCCTCCCGGCAACAGGTGTCCCACGGCTCGTGTGTGATGAATTATTGTTATTACTCGTAAAAAGATCGACGGAGCCCGAGCGGAGGGGACTATCTTTTGAAATCCTTCGGTCGTAAACGATGCGCCGAGAATATTGGCAATCGGAGATTTTTTTTTAAGTTTTTTTTCACTCGGAATACAAAAGCGATTTCCTGGATTCAACCCTTCAAGCCCCTCCCCCTCCCCCCCCCCCTTCCCCGGGAAACGTTCGAAAAACATAATTTCATGAAAAACTTCAAATTTCAATTTTTTTTTTTTTTTTTTACTTATAAACAAAAATAAATTTGATACTGATATTGATCATTTTATTAACGGATTGCTCCTTTCATAGACATATCAAAATAGAACTTTTCAATAGATATAGGACTTAGTGTGTGACCTCATATGTGTTCTCTTTCAGCAAAACCAACGTGAAATTAATACCAATTTATTGTAGTATATATTATAATATATTATATAATTTATGATAATACGTTTAAAAAACATTACTCCATCGGTGTGTAATATTTCATGACAATTTTTAGATTAATATCAAAGACATTTATAAAAAATGTCTTTCCGTAAAAGCATTCGCAGTCTAACAAAAAAAAAAAACATGGCGGACCAAAAATGATTTCGCGGTAGAATGACGAAATAACAGCGAATAAGAAAAATCCTTTTAAATCCTCCGACTGCCGTTCCTCCTCTGAGCAATCCGAACGTAAAGACACCATCCGTCGAATAAAATATGAATGAGACAATCTCCGGTAGATAATGAGATGTGTTTCTGAAGAACCAGAAGCCCTCTCGTTTATATATTCTTTAACGAGGGACACTTCCCCCATCCATTCATACACACACAGAAGTTTAGACTGGTAAATAAAGTTTCTCTCTTCGACTTCTCTTCATTGTACCCTCGCTCTCCTCCGTCGTCTATGAAGAACGACGAGGCGAGGAGGGACGGGAGGAGAGACGAGAGAAGATTTGCGAAGGTGGCGGGTGTCGGGGAACCGTAAACCTTACACCGTAAACTACTCATCATGGATCGTGGAGGGGCGCGAGGAGGACGCGTGGGCAGTGCTCGTGCCTCCTCGGGGTTGCCCCATTGTCGTTATGAAAATTACGGCGTGGTTCGTCGTTGTGAGCTGGATCCGAGAGGATTAAAAAAAAAAAAAAAAAAAAAAAAAAAAAAAAAAAAATTGAGAAAAAAGCACACCTATCCGGACACGAGAGACCAAGTGCAGTGCGCACTTGGTCGGATGAGCAGCGGTAGTTGTCGCTGTCCCGATTCTCTTCCGCGATATGATTCTCTATACCGTATAAACACAATATACGAGGTGGATAACGTGGGTAACGTTGAGGCGCACGTGACAACTGCATGTTGTCCGTGGCTCCGAGTCACGTGAGAAGGCTCGTAGCTGGAAGTCGGCGTGCGACCACTGGAAAGATGACATTCGAAGAAGAGACCCCGAGATCTTCTTTATTGTCGTTGGAGCGCGTGCCGGGCAGCGGCTTCGAGATATCGCGAGTTGGAGAGGCGAAAAATGAAAACTAAAACACTGAACACTTGGTGGACGAAAAATGTCTCGTCTTTCAGGAGCTTCGAATTGATGAAGTGATCGAAGCGTCCAGAAAATTGTATGGTTTGTCAATTGTTTTTGTTACTATAAATTAAGCAGGGACGCGTTGATTTAGGATTGTGTCGGAGGGAGAATAGACGCTTCACTTCCGCGATGCGAGATGGCTTGAGTTGAGTTGCGGGCCGTAATTACAATGCGTCCTCACCCACATGGACAACACTCTCGTCGACGCTTGTCTCAGCGACGAAGCCAAACTTTTCAAAGTCGTATACCCGCGTCATAATATGTCATTCCACGTCGTCGCTTGTCCCGCAATGCGGGAAGTCGTCAACGAGCGTCACGAGACTCCGAAGTTAAATCCCAGTGCCCTCAGCCCACTGTCTCCGTTCCTAATTAAGAAACTTAATGGCCGCTCGTTGTACTGCCACAGAGTTCTTGATGGCACAAGAACAAACCGCGTATTCGTTAGCGGAGAGAAAGGAAGGGAGAGAGTGTGTGTGCAGCGGACGAACGTACAGCGGATGGAACGACGAGGTAGCGGAAGTCGAAGATTGGGAAGAGGCTGGGAAGACTCGCCCTGAAAGTACGTGAGAACACTGAACGGAACAGGAAGGAGTCAACCGAAAAGTTAAAACTGTGCAAAATGAGAGAATACTTCAATGATCCTGCCATTGATTCTGCCATTGATCCTGCCATTGATCCTGCCATTGATCCTGCCATTGATCCTGCCATTGATCCTGCCATTGATCCTGCCATTGATCCTGCCATTGATCCGTCTATTGATCCTTCGATTGATCCGTCTATTGATCCTTCGATTGATCCTTCTATTGATCCTTCTATTGATCCTTCTATTGATCCTTCTATTGATCCTTCTATTGATCCTTCTACTGATCCTTCTACTGATCCTTCTACTGATCCTTCTACTGATCCTTCTACTGATCCTTCTATTGATCCTTCTATTGATCCTTCTATTGATCCTTCTATTGATCCTTCTATTGATCCTTGTACTGATCCTTCTACTGATCCTTCTACTGATCCTTCTACTGATCCTTCTATTGATCCTTCTATTGATCCTTCTATTGATCCTTCTATTGATCCTTCTATTGATCCTTCTATTGATCCTTCTATTGATCCTTCTATTGATCCTTCTATTGATCCTTCTATTGATCCTTCTATTGATCCTTCTATTGATCCTTCTATTGATCCTTCTATTGATCCTTCTATCAAAATCTGGATAATGATTTTACTAATGAATTTGCTCTTGACCTTCCTATTGATCTTGCTATTGACTTTATGTAAGCAAAAGATTTTATTTTTATGGCGTGTTACACATTCCGACTTGTGCTTACAGCGGATCACGTCGAACCGTTCGGTAAATGACCTATTCATGGGGATTACATCCACAATCCTGGAAGTGAGCGGTATCCACACATGTTCTCGAATCCTGAATTATGAATATGACGACAAAACAATAAAACATTTTTATGATAAGTCGAATATCACCTCAGAGCGTACCCAGCGTCAGAGATACATACAGGCAACGCGGGATTAGCATATTGTGATCAAAGGCACGTGGGCCACGTAGGGTAAGCTATAATGAGTGCCGGTTATGCATACGATATCTCTGGGCTCTTGCAGTGACACCTTCTTCTTCTTCTTCTTCGTCTTATTTATTTTCTTACTTCCTCCCCGAGTGTGGAGTCGGTCGAAGTGTGAATCATCGGGCTAGCCGGCAGAACTAACGTCGCGAAGATAAGCGAGAGCGCAAAAGCGCATTCTCTTTTCGCACGACGACGACGAGGAGGTACACGGGACGATGCACAATAGATCGTGGGGACGTCGGGATTGTGTGCGTTTCGTGTAGCACCTAGTTATTATAGAAATAAATTATCGTTCTATGTTTTCTTTCCATCTACACAGCACTTTCGCATTTATTATTTTTTTTTATTTTTATTTTTTCCATTTTATCATTCACAATCGTCGTGGGAGAGAATAGCTCTGCGTAGACACTTCGATCGATTATAGATAATATTAGTCTCGACTGCATTTATAAATAGACAAAATCTATAGATTAAAACCAAAAAACTAGTTTTTCAATCGGATACAAATTCTAAATAATTCTCAATAAATTTCAAATGCCAAAAAATCTTATAATAATAACTGTTATTATTATATATTATAATATTATGTAATAAATTATTGACATTATTATTATTATTATTATTATTATTATTATTATTATTATTATCATCATTATCATTATTAAGGCTGAAGAACTTCAGGCAATGGCCCATTGGCTCACCCAAGGCATTGAAATGTATGAAAAAAAGAACAAAAATAGAACTCGCATTGTAAGCGAGGTCAATAAATGTCTTTACTACTACTACTACTACTACTACCACTACCACTAACTACTATTATCATAATTATTATAGGATTAAAACAGAATATCGTAATACCGCTAATGCATTCCTCTATATATTATATCTAATTGAAAATAATAATAATAATGACAGTAACTATTATTATTATTATTATTAGATCATGTCAATTGCGGGTTAAGTTAATTAAATTTAATATAGAGGGGATTTACGATATTTCATTTTTCTTTTTTTCCAATGTGTATTAGAGTCGAGTTTGCAAACTGTGAGAGAGTCAGTACATTTGGCGGTGCAATTGGGTGCAGAGAGTGTTCGAACTGGCACCGGCTCGACAGGTGTCGGATCGTGGTGTTCTGTACGGGCGTGAGCCCGAGGAACGAGACGGACAAGTTACGGATAGAGAGGAATAGCTGCATGCCGATGCCATTGGAGGTATAATAAGTAAAGAAACTCAAGCGGGTACCGAAAAGGTCACCGATATCTCGTCGAGGTCCGGGTGCCGTGTCGGGGTTATCCGGGACAGGTATCGGACAGTGAGCCGTGACGCCGCGCCACCGCAAAGCCGAACCGAGCAGCGAGAAACCGCCACCTCGGCTCGTTGCACCTCGTTTGCCGCAGTTTCCACCGTTTATTATGTGTCTACCTGTTTCGCGCATACCTCCCGTTGCGTATCGAAACTCTCCTCGATATTTCACTCGGTTATTGTGCCGGCAGTAGCACGGAGGATCGATCAGATTCTCAGTCAATTCGACGGACGTTCAACAGAAAAAAAATTGCGATTGACATTTAATTGGGGAAAAAAATTAACGCACTCTCTTTCGCGCGTGAAAAAAAAAAGTATAATATAAGGACGAATGCTCTGATATTAGTCCTTTATTGTTTTTATTTTTATATTTTTATTAATTTTATTATGTAAAAATATGATAATAAAATAGGATTGAAACTGAAGTACGAATTTGTAATTTAAAAAATGTGAATATTTTTCTGCATGAACCGAGAGTCGAAACCACCGTTTATTACGTGTCTAGTTGTTTCGCGCATACCTCCCGTTGCGTATCGAAACTCTCCTCGATATTTCACTCGGTTATTGTGCCGACAGTAGCACGGAGGATCGATCAGATTCTCAGTCAATTCGACGGACGTTCAACAGAAAAAAAATTGCGATTGACATTTAATTGGGGAAAAAAATTGACGCACTGTCTTTCGCGCGTGAAAAAAAAAGTACAATATAAGGTCGATAAGCTTTAATGTCAGTCCTTTATTTATTTTATTTAAAATAAAAACTGTTTTAATACGAAATGCGAATTGAAAATAGTCTTGAAACTTGAAATACAAATTTCTAATAAACGATATCAATATTTTTTAACACGAATTTTTAAACTACAAATACCACACATATTTTAAAAAATTCCAAAAAAAATTTTAAAAAAATACTAATTCAGGTTACTTTGCTGAGCTTTAAGTGGGTCACATAAAAAAAAAATGCAGCCAACTTAATTTACCGCATTTAATTGCACGCCACACACAATATCCCTCGTGCATGCTATGTAATACAATCCGCGCATGATATTTAGATTTAAAAAATAATTTTCAACACAGCCTCCCATTAGCCAATCGGCACGATCGCCGTGCACAATAGTGTCTCGAAACGGCGTTGCGGAATACATTCGTCAATGCGGAGCTCGGGATAACTTCTAGATAGTCGCGATTAGGCTTATTGCGAGGTGATTCGTCGTGACGAAATGCGCGCGCAGGACGGCGGGTACGCACACGCGCGCTGACCCGCGAGAGATCTATCGATCTATCGATCAATTTCAGCCGTCCGAGCCGGATCGGGCGTCCGCGGCTCGCACGCGAAAATCCGATCATAGGCTTTTCATGCGTTCGTCGCCCGTTCACCCTTTATCTTTCTCTCTAACGACGCATTAAAACCGCGCGCATGCGCGCACGCTCAAAAGCCTCCGCGACGAGCGACAGAGAGTTTCTCCGTCGGGCGCGAACGCTCACAAACGCCGGGGCTCGGACTTACGCGCGCGCGTACGTGGAGTATGAATGAATGTGGCGCCAAGAGAATGGAGTGCGTCTGATCCGCAGGCCTACGCACCGCACGCGTACCCTCCGTTTCTCTCGCGCTCTTGCGTACGAAGGCAAACTTTCGCGCGAGTGTGCGTGTGTGTGTGTGTGTGCCCGTGAGACACATATGTGGATACATGAGACATATGACGGGGATTCGTGATCCGGCGGCGGAGAGAAACGAACGCGAACGGTGGTCGCATGATACCGATCCTTGGGACTAGACTGACTGCGGCTCTGCAGGTCGCGAATGAGAACTCAGCGAACGCACGGTGAGCGGTGACTAATTTCGCTCCTCCGCAGCTTAGTCGTACTTATCCCCCTCGTGCATTGTTCTCCGATTCGTTACGGGACTCCCGCGGGACACTCGGGAGACGCGGAAATTGGAAGAGCTGCATGGAAATAGTTCATGACTTCTTTTGATCCATTTTTTTTTCTTTCTTTTTTAGGTAAAATTAAATTTTAGTATTTTTCTTGCGAATTGAGGTCCTGCTATGGAATCTTTTGAGGGGCGTTTTTTAAACTTTCTTTGGAAAACTCGACGGGGATAGTTGTCGGTTATTTTTTTTTTTTTTTTTTTTTTTTTAGCGAAGATGCATTATTTTTTCTTTAGTTACAATTTTGGATTTTTGTCATAATCGAGATCCGACGATATATTTTTTTCAGCCCAATTTTAACGCTACTTTGCCGGACTTTGATCGGTCATTTTTTTTTTGTTCGTTGAATTCAAATTTGATTTTTTTTTATTTTCAGAATTGAGGGTCGGTTGTATAATTTTTTTCAGGGTTTTTTTAACGCTGTTTTGAGGAACATTCGTCGATCTTTTTTTTCGAGCAGATTAATTGTTTACGGTGCAATACAATTTTGGGAAAATCCTTTCGGTAGTTGTCGAGCTACCGTGGAATTTTTATGCAGGTCTATTTTGAGACTGTTTTGCGGAACACGTTATTGTGTCTGCACCGTAGAGTTACACGTAGGAGATAAGTGGGTAACGGAGGCGACATGTTAAATCAATCGGCGTCACGCCACCGGGAGTAGCGAGATCCCGAGAGGGTTAAGCGCCGTGCGCGCGCACGTTCTTCGAAATGCTAACCGGTAGAGTGGTAATATCGATATCTCATTGTGGAGTGCAAACGGAGACTAGTCATGCGGTCGAGGAACTTTGATGTGACACGTCCGAGTGTTTGATTCATCGCATATTGTCACGCACGTTTCGCTGCGGCTATGCGCGATGCCATTCTAACGCGATAATATTTGAAGAGGAGAGAGAGCGGCTCCGATCCGACTAATTACCGGTCGGTTCCTCACGAGTCTCGTGGCTCTCGATGGTACTCAATGATTTTTCGAAAGACAAGTCACGCCATGACGTGTGATCGGTATTCCGACGATTTTCGGCCAAATTTTTTTGATACTAAGAATACAATTAATGACCAGAACTTTTTGGCCCAAAATGAATTAAGCTTTTTAAGCGAAAAACGGGAAACGGCCAAATTTTTGAGGTTGCGTGGCTCTTGATCGCACTCAATGATTTTTTTGAGGCTCACTTCACACTGTGACTTACGATACGATACTGACGATTTTTTACCTAATTTTTTGGCTCTGAGATAAAAGTAAATAAAACAATTTTTTTTCCCTAAAATCGATGGCTCTCATCAAGCAAAAATCCGAAAATTACGGGGGTCAAAATTGACTTTCGGGGTCAAAATTGACTTTGGGGGTCAAAATTGACTTTTGGGGTCAAAAATGAAGCTGCCATTGAACGGAACTCATAATTAATCCCAGGGCCAAAAATTGTACACACTAAACCGTGTCTTAACGCTCCAAAGCATTTCGCCGCGCACGCCCAACATTTCAACTTTGCTCCGATTTTCAAAAATCATGAAAGAATGTTTTTAAAAAAATTGTAAAAATTCTCAAAGTTGGGTATCGAGTCGCCGAGCATCCCACAAAAATTTTGCAACGATTCGTCGAGCAGTTCTCGAGACACGGTGCTCCGAGCCTAAACTAAAATCCGTCCGTACATCGCGCATGCGCCTCGGCGGAGAGAAGTTTCTCCCCCCCCGCCGGTCCACCGCAGCCTGATGCAATTACAACAGGTCCAAGGACTCAAAACCGCGGTGACTCGGATGTGCGGAAGAGGCAAGAGCAATTAGGACTCCGCCGGTCGGTGGGTCGTAGGAAATTGAACCGCCCACGCGACATTAACGCCGCACTCAGCATGAACTCTCGGGAGTCACTTTTCACGCTTCGACTCTGCGCAACGGCGGTTGCACTGCAACAGATTCCGAGTGACTCTCCCGGCACTGCGCACCGTGCGTAACACGAACGCACGCGTGTGCGCGCGCATCTACACGAAACAATCCGCGTATTTCATTGCGTTATCCGAGCCGCACGACGGACGAGAAGACGAGTTCTCCGATGATGATCCTTCGCGCGCGAGGCGCTTCTCGGACTCCCCGAAGGATTCTTCGGTTACTCGCGAGAGGTCAAAAGAAACAAAAAAAAAAAAGAAAAATGTTAAAAATAAAATTGAAATAAAAAATAACTGAATGTATATAACCGGTGTTTCTCGCCGAGCACTGTTGCGCTGCGTTATTTATGTGACGTTCCATTACGAACTCTTAATTGTTTGACTAATGTGCAGCTAAGTGCGCGCGCATGCGCGGTAGGGTTCGTAGGCTTCACCGCCACCGCGACCGCCGACGAGCTCCGCGGATCTTCTTCTTCCTTCACCGTTTCGTCCTCCTCCTCTTCCGCAGGGTTTGTCCCTTGCCCGCCGTCCTTGCCAGCCGTCTCTCTCTCTCTCGCGAGTTTAGTTGCGGTTGTGCCGCGCAAACTTCTGAGGATCTTCCACGGCGCGCCGGCCGCAGGATCCCAAGAAGGCAGGTTCAGCCTGGATCCTTCGACCTCTCGTGAGATATCCGACCGACGCGCGCGCGCGCTCAACCGGATGACTCGGCGGAAACTTTCTCCCACAAGTGGCCGAAGAGCTAACCGGTCATTCTTGGGAAAACAAAAGGATCTCGAGAGTTCGTTCTAAAATGATGGAATATCATTATCCGGCGTTTATGGTATCGTTGGCGATCGGCGGTGCCCAATTGGGCTTGATGAACGAGCTATCGATGGTAATTCGCGTTGTTCGAGGCCTCTCGGTTTTTGTTTTTATTTTTTTGAAGGACTAGGTGTTAGATGATGATCGCGAGGGATAATTAGGAGATTTGTCGGGCCATTTTATCTCGCGTATTTATCGTTGGAAATTTGGACCCGGGTCAGTTCGGCGGTAAGACAATGCACCCGCGCTGCGACGCGGGTTTTCACACCTGCCTAGGAAGCTTCGCCAGCATCCAGGAACGGATCGACCGCAGAAAATTGGAGGCTGCTTATGGACGCCGCAGGTTAAATATTGATCTTGGCGGGAACGAGGGAGAAAGTAGTTTCAGTCCCGACAGCTCTTCGACGTTCATCTAGCTCGGGGAATGGACAGGAAGGTGGGCTTTTGCCGAAGAAGAAGAAGAGGAATAATCATAATATGGTGATGAGGAAGGGGGCAGTAACTGTTAGGCGGCACCTGCCAATTTCTCGTGATGAGTCATCGAATAACTTCTGATTTTCGTCGGATTTTTAGCCGACCTGCTTGAAACTCAAGATCAAAGCTATTCAAGATTGATCTTCGGAACGAACCTACCCAACGACTTACCGATCTTCAAGATCGGATTTACTAGAGATTCAACAGAATATTCAGCTTCACAATTGAACTTATCGAAGATCAAACTTCAGAATCAAACTTCGAGATCAAAGTTCCAAATCAAATTTCGAGATCAAACTCCGAGATCAAACTTCCAAATCAAATTTCGAGATAAAACTTCAAAATCAAATTTCGAAGATCAAACTTCAAACCAAACTTCGAGATCAAGCTTCGAGATCAAGCTGCGATATCAGACTGCGAGATCAAGCTTCGAGATCAAGCTGCGAGATCAAACTTCGAGATCAAGCTTCGGGATCAAACTTCCAAATCAAATTTCCAGATCAAACTTCAAAATCAAATTTCGAGATCAAACTTCGAATTCAAACTTCAAAATCAAACTTCGAGATCAAGCTTCAAAATCAAATTTCGAGATCAAGCTTCGAGATCAGGCTGCGAGATCGAACTTCGAGATCAAACTTCGGGATCAAGCTTCGGGATCAAGCTTCGGGATCAATCTTCGGGATCAATCTTCGGGATCAAGCTTCGGGATCAAGCTTCGGGATCAAGCTTCGGGATCAAGCTTCGAGATCAAGCTTACTGAAAATTGGATCCTTAAATCCGTCGATAATCTTCCCGTGGCTATCGATTGCTATTCGAACTTTCCCCCGAGTGGGTGGACGGGCTTCGCGCTCCTTTTCTCCGGGATTCAGTCGCGATCCTTTCTATTCCAGCTCACGCCCGCGGTCTCTTTCATTCTTTATCAACCTCCTTATCCAGTTCATCTCTATTTATCTTCGTCTCCCCGGCACGTCTGTTACCGGTGATGTTTCACGGCTCCACCGCCGCTCTCGATCTCTTTCTCTCGGAGTTTCACGTCGCGCCTAGAGTCAACTCGTCGACGGTGCGAAGTCGAAGAAATTTTGCGCAATTCGTTGTCTGTATATCTAACCGTGTATATACAACCGGGCTGTCCGGGACTGTCCGCGTCGACAGGTGGGGCCGTGTAGGACGCTCGTTGTTGTTTATGGCAATACCGACTCGAGGCCTCGCCCATTATACACACCGCATGATGCATTCATTCCAACGTTCCGCGCTATCCGGTCGCAATTTTACGCGGCACGAGGAAAGAAAGTGAGGCTTTAAATTTTTTTTAAATTATTTTCCTTTCGACAATAATAATTTTTCTCGAGATACGAATATTATAACACTTTCTCATGATTTTTCCGTGAATCTTATTACAATAGTTTATTGGGCTAAAACATTTTTTTAGGTATTTTTTTGTCTCCGACGCGGGCCGATAAAAAAGTGTTCACGAACAATTTTCGTACTCAAGACTGATGAGT
The DNA here is from genome assembly GCA_963922035.1 of Amblyjoppa proteus. NCBI lineage: Eukaryota > Metazoa > Arthropoda > Insecta > Hymenoptera > Ichneumonidae > Amblyjoppa > Amblyjoppa proteus. The sequence continues at coordinate 30,818,616 of OY998230.1, read as the reverse complement.
CAAAACGATTGGTAAATCATTGAGTGTCCACAGAAGCGGAGAGTGAAGTCTCGACGATCGGTCTTCCCGTAGCAGCAAAACGCTTACACGGACCGTCTTTGAAGGCGTATCAAGTACCCGAACGATATTGCAATAACAAATACCCTTTGATTACCTCCCAGGCAACATGACAAACAGTCGTATCGTGTTCCACCGCATCTATCTACGAACCAGCACGATACAGATATATAGATATATGTGCGTGTGTGTACAATACGTCTCCGGAAGATAACGCCAACCAATCGGCACCTTCGCTGGGTCAGTTATTTCTTCCATTCATTCATCAACGTCGTTTTTTCAATTTAACATTTTCCAACAATTCTTTTGTTTTTACCTATTTTTGTTAATGACGTCGAATGCAACATCGAACTTACGAATGAAAATTCAGACTCAACGAGACATGGAAGAATAATTACATTTTTTTTTATACATAAAGTGTAATACAGTTTGGCAAAAAAAAAACAAAAGAAACGAGCGTAAGATCGGAATCTGCATCGACACATGTGTCGTTCGTTGCCCGCGGCTCGCGCAACGTACCTCGATATTATTGTTTCCAATCATTCTTCACTATGCTCTTTTCAATTTAACATTTTTCAAGAATCATTTTTTTAACTTACTTTCTTTAAAATGAAGTCGAACGCAAGATCGACCTTACGAATGAAAATTCAGTCTTAAAGAGACATGAAAAGATAATTAAATATTTTTTTATACACAAAATGTAATACAGTTTTGAAAAAAAAAAAAATAAGAGAAACGAGCCTAAGATCGGGATCGGCGTGATAACATCGGCGTCGACACATGTGTCGTTCGTTGACCGTGGTTCGCCCAACGTACGTCGATGTATATCGGATTACCGTCGCGCGTGCTTCTCCTCGCGAATTATTACCGACACGTGCACATATCGCCAGTTGGATGTGCACGGTCCCGACAAGATTCAGCGTCGGACCGGCTGACGAACATAAGACATTCACATGAGCAACGAAGAAAAAAAAAAAGAAAAGAACGACAATTTTCATACATGTCATCTTAGGTTCGATGATCCGTTCTTTCCTCTTTCTCAGACTTTCGGCTTCGCTCTACCTTCGTCTTCATTTATCTGCATCCTCTTTTTTTTTCTCGGGAGACACTCGGACGATCCACCAGTGGGATCGGACGATTGGATCGAATGTCCATGCGAAAGCATTCCCGGACACCGACACCTCTCGTTTCATCATTCATTATCGTCTCTGTACTGTCTTTCTCTTTTTTTCACTTATTATTATTATTATTATTTTTTTTAATACATCTTGGCTCATCTGCTCCTTCGTGTATCTCACGTGAGCCGTAAGGCACGTACACATTAAGTTCGGGCGACAAAGCATGTGTTTTATTTAATTTATACTTTTAGTAAACAAATCATTTTGATTAGCAAATGTGTTAGTTTGTTTTTTCATTTATGTTTATCTCACCCTACCTGCACCGCCGCTGTGAGAAGGCGACTCCTTCGTCAAATCGAGAGGAACGTTTCAAGAAGAAAAAAGATCATCGAGTTCAAACTAAATCTCAAATTTGCAGTGAATCAGATTTGTTCTCAAATTCAAAATCTCAAATTTGCACTCAAATTCAAATGTCGGATTTGCCCTCAAATTTAAATTGTCAATGTCCATGCGAAAGCATTCTCGGACACTCGCTTCATTATTTATTATCGTCTCTGTACTGTGATTCTTTTATTTATTTTTTATATTTATTGTTATTTTCTTTTTTTGTACATCTTGACTCATCCGCTCTCTCGCAAACCTTACGAGAGTCGTAAGGCAACTTGTACATGACGTTCGAACGATAAAGTATGTGTTTTATTTAGTTTTTATTTTTATAAAAATAATAATAAAAAATTATGTTTTTATTATTATTATTATTTTTTTTCATTTATGTTCGTCTCACTCTACCTGCCGAGTCGTTGCGAAAACCGCGACACGTTCGTAAAATCGAGAGGAAGCGCGGCGGTGGGTATCGCAGATTAAATTCCGCAGTCGGGCTGGCCGCGCGCGGCACGTCTTGATGTGTTAGTCAGTCTCGCCGACGGCGACGACGATCCAGCGAAAATGATTGCGTAGAGAAATTTTATTGCCGCTCGGGCGTATAGACGAATTCTCGAATGGTCCAAGGTCGATGCACTTTCCGACGATCATTGCTATCGCGAGACATTGCGCATTTAATCGCCTTCAATTATTTTTAAAAATCGCCATAAAACATTTAAATACTAGCGATAATTCACTTAAATAATAGCTATAATTCAGTTCTCAGCTTTAGCAAGTTTTCGCCATGTTTTTTCGACTCTAAATGACAAAAAAAGAAATGGTCGGTCGTGAAAGACATAAGTACGTTTTCCAGTTCGAGTCAACCCTTCCAAATTTGTTTTATTTTTCAACCCTCGAAGTCAAAAAACCTTTGGAAATTAACCGCATTATTTTATTCAGTTTTATTCAGTTTTATTCGATTTTATTCGATTTTATCCGATTTTATTCGATTTTATTCGATTTTATTCGATTTTATTCGATTTTATTCGATTTTATTCGATTTTATTCGATTTTATTCGATTTTATTCGATTTTATTCGATTTTATTCGGTTTTATTCGATTTTATTCGATTTTATTCGATTTTATTCAGTTTTATTCAATTTTATTCAATTTTATTCAATTTTATTCAATTTTATTCAATTTCATTCAATTTCATTCAATTTTATTTAATTTCATTCAATTTTATTCAATTTTATTTACTTTCATTTCAAGGCCGATAAAAAAATAAGTTGATGCCTAAATTGGATTAAACCGCATTAGACCAATTTTAATAATCCACATGCATAATTGACAGACCGTCCGGTAAGATGAGCCGCGGATCGACACGTACGACGCGTGTCCTTGGATAAGTGTATCGAATTTTCTCGGACCTTGAACGCACCTCTCTCGGGTTATTTGCCGACGAGATGTTTCGCGGAGGGTTCGATTTACCGAGGGGCCTACGTGGCACAATACCGCGCGGACATACAATCCACACCTACATCAGCTACGCTATGGTAGTCGCTCGTCGTCGGTCCTCCGCACGGCCGAGATTAGATTACCGTACGCTCCGAACCCGCGCGGAAAGCTCCTGACGTTAGTCATTCCTCCGTTGATTTTCTATCTCCGTCCGGCTCGCCTCTTATACTCCGACCGAGACGGTATCGTCGATTCACCTACGCAGCCGCGACGCTTTTGCGCACCGAGCCGCGAGGAAGCGAGATGGCGAAGTATGTGCGCCACCGAGGGCCGAGTCCCGGGCGTATATTTTACGAGTCCACGATAGATCGCTACCGGAGAGAAACACAAACGCGATTTCGCAACTTTATTCACTGCCTCCGTTAGCGAATCGGGCTCATTCAATGCTACACAATGGAAAACATACCGTGCAGTTAAAAAAATAAATTATTATTTTTTATTTATTTATTTAACTTACCGAGACATTTTGCGAACGGCCGTTGCCAAAGGAAGACATTTTTTATTTAATTTCGAATCTAGATTTAGAGTTGAGTTTTTTTAAGGCATTCTTTCGAACGGCGGTTGCCAAAGGAAGACATTTTTTATTTTACTTCAAATCCAAATTTAGAGCTGCATTTTTAAAAATTATTATTATAGAAGCGTGCAGTTCGAACTTTAGGTAAGTCTACCAGAGGGAAACACAATCGCTATTTGGCAACTTTATTCACTTCTTCCCTTAGCGAATCGGGCTCATTCAATGCTACGCACTGGAAAACACACCGTGCAGTTAAAAGAAAATTATCATTATTATTATTATTTATTTATTTCTTTAATTTATCGTACGAGACATTTTTCTAACAGCGGTTGCCAAAGGAATTTTCTATTTGATTTTCGGACCCAAATGTGTAGTTGAATTTTTTAAAAATTATTATAGAAGCGTGCAGTTCAAACTTGAGATTAGCCTGACAGAAGTTTTAGCTCGTCACGTCAGACACCGATAAGGCCTGGTTGGCCGAGCCATGACACCAAAGCTCCGAAATTTCTACCAGGGTAAATTACAAACGAGTTGAAAATTTGAGATCAGGATTTGACTCGAGATTAAACTCGCGAATAAAAATAGGCCTCTTCAATTAATCCCGCACAAAAATGGTGTAACGAAGAAACAAAAATTTACTCCATTCAAAACCCTTCAACGAATCATCAATAACTTATATCATACGATATAATTATTTATCACAGCTACAATAACTATAATATATTACAGTAATTTATCGACGAATTTATATAACGATCGACGAAGTAACGAGATTCGGCATAAAAAAAAAAAAAAAAGAGCGATTCCAATATTCAACTATCCCAAATACAAAAACAAAAAATGTTTCAAAATTTTCGAGCCGTTGGCACATATTTCGATACAATAGACGAAAAGAATTTAGATCGACGCTGGTGCGCACCTTGGCGGGTGTCGCACCTGCGTCCATCGTGTATAGTCATCGTGGCGCGCGTGCGCGTGCCGCACTGTCCGAGACACGTATGGCTTCGAGAGCCGAGACGAGGAACTTGGCATCGATCGAAGATGATCGAGGCGAGGTGAGGGAAGGGTTTCTCGTTTCATGCATACGCTCGATCGTAGGATCGCAGGGTGCACAATGGTCACGACGTGAGTCGTCGGATCGGTCCTCGATTGTGTCTCTCCGGGACGCGTGGGCGCGGTTATAACGGTATGCGAAAGCCGCTGCCGTTGTCGGGCCGCGGTCGATGCTGCGCTGCAGCCCGACGAGCGAGAGATTTCTTCTCGTGAAGATGAAAGAAAAGAAAAAGAAAGAAAAAAAAAAAAAAGAACGACCAAGTGGCACCTCACGTTTATGTGTTTATGTGCATATGCATAGGAGAAAACACAACGCGGTGAAAGCTGGAAAGAGTCCGATGGACGAACGAACGAACGGGGAAGAGGGAGACGTTACGTGCACGGAGGCAGAGAGGATATATTCATGCTGGGGGACCCACAGGGAGGATCGACGATTTGAATATCGACGCCGAAGAATAATGGAGACGGATTTCGAGGCGTGGGCAGCTTAGTCAAGCGCTTCGTGTCTCTCGAGGTTACAAAAGGGAGGCCTCGTCGAACTGCACCTTGCGTTTGAATATAGGCTTTTCAGCGGATCGAACGCCACGTAGATTGATCGAGGCGGGGGACCAGACATTTTTGCATATTAAACGCACGATGTACGGTAAATGTGTCAAAGAGAGGAAACAAAGCTTTCGAAATTTATTAAATATTCCTTGTCGAGGATTGATATTTTTTTTTTTTTAATCCGAAAATGCTCCATCATTCGGAGGTGGGAAGCGATAATCAGAGAAATTTTACGACAAACATCGGAAGGTCGATACTTTCGGTTGAGAATTTTTTCAAAATTTGTTAACCGTCGCGTCTTCCTAAATAAAAACGTATCATATTTTTCGGTTTGTGAGGATGCAAAAAAAAAAAAACAATAATGCTAAAATACTGTATCTTTCAGGTTAATGAACGAGTAATCAATACATATTATACCTTCAGAGGGTTGATAGATAATCTCAATTTTTTTTTTTTTTTTTTTCTACCGAAGTCCCATAACAGAGCTGGGCAAAATGCAGAGAAGTACTTAGAGTACTAAGTACTAAGTACCGCAATTACTTTAAGTACAAAGTAACTTCCGTACTTAAAGTACTTTTATAGAATACAAAGTACAAAGTACTTTTTCTTCTTAATCGGAAGAGGCGCAGTTCCACGAGTACGAAACTTGGAGAAGAATTTTCAAATCAAACGGCCCTGTTCAGGTCCAACATTTTTTTCAAAACGTCCAAACTCTTCGTTTCCAATCCTTGGTTACAGACTAATTGAGTAGATTACGACGACTGGACTGGGGTACTGAGTGGAGGTCGACTGGATGTATAACAACTAAATCTGGGACGTATGGATCTAGTACAGTGGCCGAAAGTGAGAAAGGTCTGCATTATATGCATAAAAAATCGTATTTTTGGGATTTAAATGAAAAATATTGCATTGGGAGTAAAATAATTATTATATTTGTCATCAGCGGGGAAAAAATACGTCGAATATAGTATCGAAATAAAAAAAAAATCGAATGAACAACGATTTTTCAATGTATGACCCACTTTTGGAAAACCGTCGATTTTCGTGATTTTCGAAGGTCGATATCTCGGCTCGCAATGGAACTAGGGAAAATCCGAGGTGCTCGTCGTGTTCTACGGGCATAAATACACAAGATAAGGTCCTATCCGAAGTTCCAGAAGCGTTTTAACAGGCAGTTTCAGAACGTTTAGAAACCCGAAAAATCGACTCGAAAGGGGTAGCCTTGCAATTTTTTGACGAAATTTCTGTTTCTTTTTTAAAAATAAACTGCCACACATTTCGACGTATCTTTTCCTGCTGAACACGAATCCGCCGGCTTTTTTCGACTAAAGTACAACGAGACATTGAAAATCTCGATTTTATGCACGAAAAATCGTATTTTTGGCATTGTTGGGTTTGGAAAATATTGGGATGGGAGTAAAATACGTTTATGAGACAGACATTTTTTTACGTTGCGAAAGAGGCAGAAAGTAATTTGCACATGGTTTCCTCATTTATTACAATTTTGAGCACAACTTCCTCAAAGAGGAAGCTATGCTTAAAATTGTACAAGTACTTTGGTCTCAGTACTCAGTAATAGTCCTTAAAGTACCGAAAAGTACTTTGATACTTAAAGTACTGCCCAACTCTGTTCCATAATACGTTATTTCTCTCTACGAGGACAATCGTCCATTAATCGTCCGACGTTCAAGTGATTAATGAACGGTAGTCGCAATAATTTATATGTTCAAGTTATTCTCTCAACTGTCAGAATACCAGAAGAGCCGGAGCCACTTCCGGTTGAGAATTTTATCAACATTTTTTAACCGCTCGGACTTTCAAAATAGAAATGTATCATATTTTTCGATGCGTAAAGATTAAAAATAAATTAACTGCTAAAATACTGTATCTTGCAAGTAACTAAACGAATAATCGATAAATTCGTGTAACACCGTCGGAGGGTCGATAGTGTGGTCTCAAATTTTGTCGGCATTTTTTTTTTTTTTTCACTGCATTGTCATGATGCGTTATTTTTCTCAACGAGGACAATCGTTCATTAATCGCTCGAGGGTCGAGCGTTTAATGAACGACTGTCGAAATACCGAAAGAACCGAAGCCACTTACGGTTTCCAAATTTCCAAAAAATAAATAAATACTAAGATAATGTATCGTTTAAGTGTCCGAACGAATAATCAATAATTTCCTGTAAAACCTTCGGGGGGGGGGGGGGGGGGGGGGCTTCGTAGGGATAGTTGGATTTCAATATATTTCGAAATACATATTTTTTTCTACCAAATTTCCACAATACGTTGATTCTCTCTACGAGGACAATCGGTCGTTAATCGCTCGACTCTCGAACGATCAGCGAACGACCGTCGAAATAATTCATATATTCACGTTATCCTCCCGACAGTCGGAATACCAGAAGAGCCGGAGCCACTTCCGGTGTTACGAGTGGAGAGCAGTAAATTAGCATTAGCCGAGCGAGCCAGAGTCGGCAGTCCAGTATATAAGAGCGGAGAGACGAGAACCCGTGCGCGATTCGAGAAATCCATTCACTCGGCGGCGTCGAGGGGGCCCCCCGATAGAGTCTGAGTCTCTCGGGCGCGCGTGGCGCAAGGGTTCATTCAAGCCCGGTGTGTGACGCCCACGTATGTACCTATTTGCATAGATCGCTGAAGTTTACACGTACCTCATGCGAATACGTTGTAAGAGTCAGCCGTCGCGGCTCACGGGGCGAGTGCAGCGCACAGTCGCAAAACTCGATCCTGTAACGCTTGTATATATATTTATAAGTATATGTATATGCTTGCGCCAAGTCCCAGGCGGTATCACGCATCGGTCATCGTTGCAGTGATACCGCAGAGACACGTACAGTTCTGGAACAGAGCCGAAGCACATCAAAGCAATCTTTTACTGTTAGAGAAATAAAAAAAAAAATTTAATGATTTACGATCAATTTAATATAAATTCATTTTTTTTTTTTTCTAATAGCGAAGGTAGAATAAGAACTGTTTTTTGGAGAGATCAAAATTATCGAAATATTGTGTACGAAATAATAGACAAGAAAACGTAGCAAAGATTAGATTGTCTGGACGCAATTTTGATCTCAAAAGAAAAGGCGATGTCATCGAGTCGAAAGTAAGTCTCGAATATGCGCTAAATTAAATTTGGCCTCAAATTAGAAATTTCCGTAATTTAGGATGCTATGTCTATAGAACCTTCGTCTCCGTATGACACAGCATCTGAAATTCAATACTGAGAGTCCCAAAGAAACATAAATAAATCAAATGAACATTTTGGATACAATCATAGTTCGAATTGGTGGTCAATTTAATAGAAACAATAATTTTTCAAAATAGCAGACACAACAAAAACATTTCTTTTTTACTAAGATTAACAATATCGAAATATTAAACCTCCGAAATAATAAACCCAAAAGTATCAAAGCTTAAACGATCTAAACATTATTTCGATCTCAAGAAAAACCGCGATATGGTCGATTCCAAACTAAATTTCGGATCTGCACTAAATAAAATTTGCCCTCAAATTCAAAATTTCTATAATTTAGCCTTCAATATCCGTAGAACCTACAGCTCTCTATAACACAGTATCTGAAATCCAATCCCGCGAGTCCCGAAGAAACGCAAATAAAAAAAAAAAAATTTTTTTTTTTTAAATCATAGTTCGAAGTCTCTGAACTCTGAGAGTTGTCTTGACCCCACGGAGGAGTGTTCCGCGTGCCCGGACCATATACCGCGCGGTAAACACACGCGTAGTGGGTGCTGCCTCCCATTCGCGCCGGTGGTTCGAGTATCGAAAGAATCCATTGATCGACGACAACATCGAATGAATCGTCACTGTGCCCATTATAGTGTCGGCAGTGAGCCGATACAGGCCCAGTGGGATTCGAGTAATAGATCGAGAATCGATCGTCGTATAATTCTCCTACTATTGAACGCCTGCTATTCCTGCGATCGGAGAGAACACAAATTTACCGAGAGAGAGAGAGAGAGAGAGAGAGAGACCGAGAGAGAGAGAGACAGAGAGAGAGAGAGACCGAGAGAGAAAGAGAGCGCGAGAGGGAAAGGGGGAGGCGAGGAGGGAGCCGCGCAAACCGGAAGTGCCTGATAGATTTGCGATCGTAAGAGGCGCGCAGGCTTGCAACGACACAGAACCGATCGTCGTCCTCGTCGTCGTACCTGCCCGATCGTTTCCTATTTGCCATTGGAGACTTATCGAGCCATCTCTCGTCACAAATCACCGCTCCGCGCTTTATCCTCTCGTTCGTTCTTTCGCTTCTTCATCTCACTCTCTCGTTCTTCCGCATCGCCGCCGCTCCTATCTTCCTCTCGCTTTCCCGCGAATATATATTTCATCTCATCCTTCTCCCTCGGCCATATACCGAACGAGTCGGTTCTCTCGCGCGCGCGCGCGCGCGCGCGCGCGAGGCGGTCGCGTATGCCCCCCCCCCCTCCTTACGCCCCCCGCGTGTGTACACACGAACGAGATTTATAAGACGGCGTCGTGGCAGACGGTGTCGCAACGCTTCGCCAGCGCCAGACCGACGTCGGGGAGGCCTTACCTCGCCGCGGCAGCGGCCAAGACGACGGGGTAATGAGAGTCACCTAAGGCCAATTTCTCATTCCCTGGGATTTAAGATTTTAGTCAAAATGATAATAATTTTGTTAAAAAAAAAAAAAAAACCTCGGAATATGCAATTGTTATTAAACGTCATAATAACGATATATTAATTTCATATACGATTCATAAATTTATTTTTCTTTTTTACTGTGCTCACATGTGATCGAACTTTGACGAGAGTCGTAACATAGATAACTACGAAATATAGATATAGGGGGAGAGCGGGGCAAAATGGGACAGTGGGGCAAAAGGCAATTTCTCAATAATTTTTGGATGGAAGAGTGATGCAAAAAGGAGCTGAAAATCGGGATGTATCAATGGGGCAAAATGGGATATCCACAAATTATTGGAAAATTTCGTTTTTCCTCGTTGTCGTGTTTTGCCCCACTGTCCCACTTTGACCCGCTCGCCCCAATATTTCGATTCCAGTCACAGTTCGAGCAAACGCGAGCAGAGTAAAAAAAATAAAAATACATTTTTGAGCGATTCACATGAATTAATATACCATTGTTGTGACGGTTTGTGACAACATTCGTGATAACTTATTGTCATGTATATCGCAAGCGTGTAATTGAAGCTATCGAGTATTCGTCGATAATAATCGTGACATTTTTAAAGATTTAATGTGCTGAAAATTTAATTTTTTTTTGTTTAGTGATGCAATTAATAATACTTAAAATTAATTGAAATATATAATAACTCCTCAAGTAGAGCAGATGCACCGAGCAAATTTTGGAGATTCTGTCTTTTCGGTCGGCCGATGCGCTGAACGTTATAGCGGCGATTCCATAGCGTTACGGAAAGTGAACTAAATAATGAAATTTACGCCAATAAACCAGAGTAAAGTATAGTACAAAGCTAGTATAATATAAATATTTTAGTAACAATAATGTGATTATTGTAAAAATAAACTGTACATTTAATATACGTAGTAAAAAAATAATTTCATCAAATCGGAATACGAAGTTTCGTAGAAATAATTTTGTTAGATGAGTGATCAACTCTTCTGTTGAGGTTTGAATATACAAACCTGTTCCTTTATTTCCCGTGGTATCAACAATCATAGTTTGGACTTTACTTTTGTACAATTAGAAACCGTACGGTGGGATCGGAAAAGTAACGAATAAAGTATTGTGCACGTTTGTGGACAATGAATTGTTGTAAAAGGTGAAAAAATTTTGTTGCTGTGTACTGTAACTTTAAATTAGCTTTCATTACTTACATTAATGTACTTCGAACATTAATGTACTTTTTTTCAATAAAACAAAAAAAACCACATATAAAAATTACAAATCCTTTGCCTGAAATTTGCAAAACTTTCATTACCATTATAAAATTTAATTCTGAAACTGCCAACGCCCATGTGTTTGAAATTTCCAAAAAAAATTGTGTACACCCAGAAAAATAATTTATTTGACGGCCACCGTTTATTCAGATGAAGTAAAACATTTATTTGATTTAAGTAACTATTTACTTAATTAAAATAAATATTTATTTTAATCAAATAAATATTTAACTTAAAGCAAATAAAGAGCGATCGTCAAATAAATTATTTTTCTGGGTGTAAAAAATCTTCCAACACTGTTCGTTGACTTTCGAACTAAATTTCTTTGCGGTGCAATATTTTTAGTAATAACCAATCTAATATCAATATTTTTCTAATAACAATATAAAATTAATATTATCGATGATATCGATTACAAACATTCTCAAAATAAATATTTATTTTAGTCAAATAAATATTTAACTTAAAGCAAATAAAGAGCGATCGTCAAATAAATTATTTTTCTGGGTGTAAAAAATCTTCCAACACTGTTCGTTGAATTTCGAACTAAATTTCTTTGCGGTGCAATATTTTTTGTAATAACCAATCTAATATCAATATTTTTCTAATAACAATATAAAATTAATATTATCGATGATATCGATTACAAACATTCTCAAAATAAATATTTATTTTAATCAAATAAATATTTAACTTAAACCAAATAAAGAGCGATCGTCAAATAAATTATTTTTCTGGGTGTAAAAAATCTTCCAACACTGTTCGTTGAATTTCGAACTAAATTTCTTTGCGGTGCAATATTTTTAGTAATAACAATATAATATTGATATTATCGATGATATCGATTACAAACATTCTCAAAACAAATATTTATTTTAGTCAAATAAATATTTAACTTAAAGCAAATAAACAGCGATCGTCAAATAAATTATTTTTCTGGGTGTAAAAAATCTTCCAACACTGTTCGTTGAATTTCGAACTAAATTTCTTTGCGGTGCAATATTTTTAGTAATAACCAATCTAATATAAATATTTTTCTGATAACAATATAATATTGATATTACAATATAATTACAATATTGATATAACAATATATTATTGATGATAATGATTATAATCGTTCTCGTTTCTCGTTTTCGACAAGCTCGAGCCGTATTGCCCGCAGTTTCGTCCGACGACGGAGAAAGAGTCGAAAGAAGTACAGACGTACGGTGGGCGGAGCTACCGGCGTCCGCGAGCCTCGATCATTGGCTCACGGTCGAGCACACGTCCTGAAACGCGGCTTGAGAGAGAAAGCCGGGGATTCAAAGTTCGAGCGCGATGAAGAGAGGGACGGAGAGTCTCGGGCGTCAGACACTCTGATAATTATGCTGGTGCGATAAATTAGCCGGGTGTCGCGCACGAGCGTGAAACCTGTCCCCGGCGGCTCTCGCGGCTGTCTCGTCGCTGCTCTCTTTCTCTGCTCGTGCCGCGATTTCGCACTGATCCGGCCCTCGATCTTGCCGGCGGCCAATCGCCGAGGAACGCGGCACCCGAACAGCGAGGCGAAGATCGAGGATCGATAATTGCCCTGGTAGCGTTGAAAATCAATTTATTCATTTTTAATGACGGAGATCGTTCGGCGAGAACTTTTTTTTTTTTTTTTTTTTTTTTTTTTTTTTTTTTTTAAACGCATTATTATTCATGAGCACATCGGTGAGCCGGGTGCACGACGCTCGTGCGCTTTCTTGCTCATGCGGAAATGGGACAATTTTTTTTTTTTTTTATCCGGCGAGAAGAAACAGTTTCGAATCTTCAAGATATCGTTGTCGCCTTTTGGCTACGATAAGCGTATTGATCTTTGGAATCAATTCTTTTTGGGGACATCAGAGAAAGTGCACTTTAAGGCACATCTGCGAATTATTTCAGATTTTTTTTTTAAGTCACGTTTTGTTGATATTAATGTTTCTCGAAGATTGGGCAACGGCAAAGATACTTTTTTTGGAGACAAAGTCCCGTTTGTCTTGTTTCGCTTGCAACAACGATATGGATGGTTGTAATCAATACCTTTGTGCGCTATCGGAGTGACGTACTCTGAGTTACCTTTGTCACTTTTTTTTAGTAACTTAAACCCAGCGAGAAGAAGGAACAGTTTCAAAGCTCATAAACGTCGATGTCTCATTTTGGCTACGATACGTTTATTGATCTTTTTAATCTATTCTCATTGGGGACATCAGAGAAAGTGCACTTTAAGGTACATCTGCGAATTATTTCAGATTTTTTTTAAGTCACATTTCGTTAATATTAATATTTTTCGAAGATTGGGCAACGGCAAAGATACCTTTTTTTAGAGACAAATGTTCGTTTGTCTTGTTTCATCAAAAACAACGATATGGATATTCGTAATTAATTTTTTTTTTCTGCACCATCGAGGCGAATACACTCTGAGGTAGCTTCTGAAATTTTCAAAACTTTTGTCTTAACATTTTGTTGCTCGAGCTCGAAATGTTTAGGAAATGTCGCGTTCGACGACTAACAAATCGCATATCGAAGATCTCTCCAAAACCCTTTAAAACATCTCTATAATATATTCGACCCACTTTTGCCGCATGTGCATCGGGACGTCCTGAAAAAAAAGGATCGAGTACCGTTGCAGCTCCAAGCAACGGAACATCCGACGTCCATTTATAATTTATCCAAATATAATAACGCATCCCGAATATAATAAAGATTTTTGAGCAAGCCCATGTGTGCCTACGAAATAATAAACGACGGGAAGGGGTGCGGAGACTTTTTATTTTTATTTTTTGTTCGGTTCCACAAAGCTTCCGAACGGTTCGATGTATCCTGTGTCGATCGCCGTGAAGAGGAGAGAAGGCGAGAAAAAAAAATGAAAACGGATTGATCGCTAACGGTGCGCGGGCGAATCCTCCCACTCGAGAGCCGTCCCTGTCGGGCCGACCGGAAGCGCGTGTCCTCGAGAAAAGGGAAGCTTATTAATATATATATATTTTTTTTTTATTTTCACCCAGCTTCCTCGGCGCATCGGGAGCTCGAACGAATTTCCACTCCGGTGTGGGAGGGACAAATGGAACGACGAGACTGGGGCGCTTGGAATATTTTTTACAGATCGAGAACTGGAACAGGAAGTTATACGGAGCACATCGGGCTTAGCGGGACTCCTTACGGTCCCACTTGAGGAAACGGGCGATACGGCAAGAGAACGAGGAAGGAGCTCAAAGTAGGTCGGGAGATTCTTCGGGAAAACAAAAAATGATGGCACATTCTTTTTATATATATATATATAGTTTTTTTTTAAACTTTCTTTCGTTAACGTCGAGCCAGCCCAGCATAGTTCCGACAAGTGTTCTTGTATTCTTAGCCGTCACTTCTCAGTGTCCGGAGTAGTGAGAGGTTGTATGCATTTTTTTTGATAATTTTTTTTAGGTCATAGAAAAGAATTTAACATAAATGTTATTGAAGAGAAAAAAATTGGGGTCGTTTGGCGCGGCTAGCTTTTCAATTAAAAAATATTTTTGCCCACTGAAAAGTTTTCAGGTCTATTTTTTTTTACCGCTAGAATAATTTTTTATCGACGCTTCTCCAATCGATTTTAATGAATGGCAAAAGTATCTTCGAAACTATGAAAGCACCTCATCAAGAGAATATAAATTCTCGAAGTTCGTATAACGAATGCAACGGTGAGAAACAAATTAGTAGAATGCAATCCACCGAGACACATCCGGGTAGGGGGCAACCCCCTCGGGATGAGTAATGGGGGGCCCCCGGTAACCCGTAGTGCGATATATATTTCACGTGATCTCGACAAAGCGGAGCCAACAAGTGTAACGCGTGTTCCGTGAATGCTCATGCCTGGCGGTCTTGTACAAACTACAACTACACTGCCTGTAACTCTGTACAAGCTGATTCAAAATCGAGAAAAAGTTCAATAATAATTGACAAAATAATGAAATTGTGAAAAATAATTCCGATAAAGAGGAACCAAAATTGATTTTTGAACATTAAGAAAAAGATTGAATTAATATTGAGAAAGATATTAAATAAAATTGATTTCAACAAGTTAAGAAGAAATTAAAAAAAAATTGAGAACAATTTGAAATAACATTGATAAAAATAATGGGGAAAAAGTTGATGTAACATTGAGAAAAGGTAAAACACAACTGAGGAAAAATTGAAATAAAATGGGAAGAAAAAGTGGAGTAAAAAGAAAGATATGAAATGAAATTGATTTAAACAGGTTAAGAAGAAATTTTAAATAAAAATGAGAACAATTTGAAATAACATTGGTAAAAATAATGGAGAAAAAGTTGATGTAACATTGAGAAAAGGTAAAACACAACTGAGGAAAAATTGAAATAAAATTGGGAGAAAAAGTGGAGTCAAAAGACAGATATGAAATAAAATTGATTTAAACAGGTTAAGAAGAAGTTTAAAAAAAAAATGAGAACAAGTTGAAATAACATTGATAAAAATAATCGAAAAAAAGTTGAAATAAAAACGGATTTTAAGAGGTAAGAAACAGTTGAGAACAAGTTGATGTAACATTGACGAAAGGTAAAAATACAACTGAGCAAAAATTGAAATAAAATTAGGGGAAGAAATGGAGTAAAAATGGAGGAGAAATTTAGTGCAAATATCCAAGTCAGGAAAATCTCAGTTACCGGGCCAGGACTCGCTGCTTATTCTGAGCAAGCCAGTACATATTCCGTATCTACACCAGAACACGAAGTCAGGACTCCCATAGCCAATGGAGAACGTGAATGACTGTTCGAAACGCGGCGGCTCGCTCCAGCATAATAGACGGTTAATGATCGGTGCTGAGCATACATCGAGACTCCGCATTACAGCGTATCGAAACGAGACGGATAGACGTAGAAAATTGTTACTCAAATGAAATAAAGAACTTGAGAAAAAAAAAAAGAAAAAAAAATGTACGAGCCGATATATATTGACTAAACGAAGGATGAAAGGATTGAACTCCCCAGTCTTTATTTATTGGTTATTTTTTTTTTTTACGATGCCGCGTGCACCTTCCGCGTCAGCAATGAGAATAGAGAATCGAGTCGAACTCTCCGAGCCGACTGTGCGGATGATATTGCGAGCAGAGCGGCACGGCTGTGCCTCTCGGTATTCAGTGATTTATTATTTCGTCCCGGCGCCGGACAGGTGGACCGCGCGTTTACATCTCGGTGGAGATATAATAGGTAAGAGCGCGCTCTGCCTACGTCCTTGTACGCGCCGGTCGAGTTATGTGTATCATTGAGCACGCGAGTTACATATCCGCACTGTGTACCGTAAGTCGTGTGCGGGATGCGGGGGAGCTGGGGCGGGGCAAAACGGACCGATCGTCTGGTCGAGATGAGCATTTTTCAGTCCAGCAAAAAAGAAGGATTATAAAAAGTGGCGGAAACGGTCCGTTTCGCCCCGCTCGAAAGTTCACTTTGGAGGCGAGGTGTTAATGTTCCTTAAGGCGAAGTGAAAGTCACGTGACGGGGCCATGAGTGTGAGAGAGATAGTTGCAATTTTCAAATTAAATTTATTCAATGGTGCTAATTTTTTTGAGAAAAAAAAAAATGAATTCGGTCCGGATGCAAAATTACCGTGTGCATCCGGCTCGAATTTGCTTTCCCTTAAAAAAAAAAAAAATGAGCACCCTTGAGAAATTACAGTTTTTATTACCGACCGCGATACTTCACTTCACCTTAAGGTAGCTACAGCTTGGCGCACTCGTCAGATGACGAAAAAATTGAATACCGAGAATAGAATGCTACATTTTAGAATCGTTTATCCAAAATTGGATGCATTTATTGAGAGTAAAGGAGGTTGATTTGTATCAGTGCGTGTGTCGTCAACCTAATATTAATGACGATGGTCTTGCAAGAACAACAACTAGTAAACGCAAATTTCCACTATAGCACATTCATGTTGAGTTTTTTTTTAGTAAAATCCATATTTTGTAACCGATTTTAATGTACTACTGCTCATATTGTTTTTTTAAACTTTGCTGTATGAATTCACCATGTAGACTTTTTGTAGGTTTGTCCGTTTAAAAAATACGGCCCATTGTTTAACGTTTATTTAAAAAAAAATGTTTTTTTTTAATCTACTTAGTGAGTTGGTAGAACAGCGTTTGAGGAACAAAATGAGCCATGTTACATTAAAATTGGTTGTAAAATAGGGACGTTTCGTTGAAAAAACTGAACAAAAAAATGTGTCAGTCTATGCATTTGCAAAAAAATCGTTATCGATAGTTTCCTCAATTGACGATCCATGCAATAATACAGATCCACTTCCGCAAAACAATTGTGAAAATTTAGCACTCGTTTGAGTAAATGTTTCGTCCGGAAATCGACCACTCGCTCCTCTTTTCTCCAATAATTAGAATTTAAAGAAATCAAGTAACCATTTCCGAAAATTGATCATTCGGAGCACGTTGCAAAAAACGTTATTTGACACTGTTGAAGAGGTCGAAAAAATTCGAAAAAATTCCAGATCCGAGATAACATCACTCCGAGTACGTCGTGCAAATTTCGCGACGATTCGTGCAGCCGTTTAGGAGATACGGCACGAAAAGCGTCCAATCAGGATGGAAGAGCGCCGCTCCGAAGTATCGAGGAATTTTCATCGGCTCGCATTCGTTTTCAAATTCCCATGCAGCAGTGACCAATCGGCTCGTTCCCTCCACCTATTTTCGAAAGTTCACTGTGCCCACGAGAGAGCGCTAAGTAATGAGTTAATTACGAGCACGTGCACGCTTATGCGTTCTCTGTTTAACGCGAACGCACCGCGCGAGCGCGGGGCTGGTGGCGAGGTGCTGGTAGGCCGTAATGAGAGGCATTTCTTATCCGCCGACTACTCTCACGGCTCTTTGTGCGAAGCCGCTCGCGGCTCCGACCGCTCCCTCGCCCCCCGCCAAACTGCGCGCCGAACGAGCGGATCGTTGTAATTATTTCAACGAAGTTTATGAAGTTTAAAGCTCGTGAGAAGTTTCCACGGGGTTCAAAAACCAGAGCGGCTCGAAGCGGTTCGCCGATAAGCGAAACTTACTCGCGGTTTGGTCGATCCTTTAACTGATCGTGAAAATAACGGATCGTCGTGAAAATAATTGCATTTCAATTTTTTCATTAAAGAAACCACCCTTCGAGGGTGGTTTGCGAATTTTTTTTTGAGTTTTTTTGATTCCTCTGTGAGCAGGCAAAAATTGCTCGGCGAAGATTCGCACAGAGAAAAGCGAGACGGTGATAAATGAGGAAACGATAAGCTAATTAGATTTGTACCGTTTACTAATCACTTCTTTTTTTCTAATGTTTAACATTTGAGGTTTGGTTTGTTCCTAATTGTAGGTCCTCGCTGCACTTAAGAGCGGAACTGGGCAGTATTTGAAGTACGAAAGTACTTTCAGTACTTCAACTACTTTTATTACGATTTCAAGTCCCAAGTACGAGTACAGTTCGAGTACACGCTCGCATTACGGATACTCGATGAGTAGCGTGACATCCTGTTTCTATTTATATATGATTATCTGTCTAACTTTTTCAATAAGTACAATTTTAACGAGAATTAATTTTTTTAAAATTTCATTACAATATGGGAAGTGTCTTACTCTTCGTTTTCCTTTTATATAAAAAATATATATATATATATCTTGACATAAAACGAGAAAGGACGAAAACGGACCCTTACCGTTTTTTGTAATGGCATTTTTTTATGGATTAAAAAAAAGTGAAGAATAGATTAAAAATAGCCTCAAAGCGGCGAACTACAAAAATTGTTTGTACAACAAACAAAGCGATTTTTTACAATGAGGAAGCCATGTGCAAATTGCTTTGCGCCTTTTTTAAGGCTAAATTACGCTTACCGCTGCGAAGCTAATTGCGGAAAGTACTTGAAAAATACTTCAAGTACAAAAAGTACTTGAGAAATACTTCAAGTGCAAAAAGTACTTGAGAAATGCTTCAAATGCAAAGAATACCTGAAAAATACTTCAAGTGCAAAAAGTACTTGAGAAATACTTCAAGTGCAAGAAGTACTTGAGAGATACTTCAAGTGCAAAAAGTACTTGAGAAATACTTCAAGTGCAAAAAGTACTTGAGAAATACTTCAAGTGCAAAAAGTACTTGAGAAATACTTCAAGTGCAAAAAGTACTTGAGAAATGCTTCAAATGCAAAGAATACCTGAAAAATACTTCAAGTGCAAAAAGTACTTGAGAAATACTTCAAGTGCAAAAAGTACTTGAGAAATACTTCAAGTGCAAAAAGTACTTGAGAAATACTTCAAGTGCAAAAAGTGCTTGAGAAATACTTCAAGTACAAAAAGTACTTTATACTTAAAGTATTCGTGATAGTTTGTACTTTGCGCTTGAAGTATTTTTGGCAGTTTGTCCAGCTCTGGTCAAGAGTGTTTGTAAC
This sequence comes from Amblyjoppa proteus, assembly GCA_963922035.1. Lineage (NCBI taxonomy): Eukaryota > Metazoa > Arthropoda > Insecta > Hymenoptera > Ichneumonidae > Amblyjoppa > Amblyjoppa proteus. The sequence continues at coordinate 30,799,133 of OY998230.1, read as the reverse complement.
GTTCGAGCAAAATCCACGAGCAGCAAAAAGCTGGGAGGCATGAAAAGGATACCGGAGGTGTTTTCGAGTGATCGATGGCTCGGACTAGCAGGTATAGCGGTAAATTCGGAAAGAGGATTCGGTTCGTCGCGAAATCAATTTGCGTCCGATGTTTCGCACAAGCCGCCACGCGCAGTGCCAATAAAGACCGCGGCGGGTTTTATTCGACCGTCATTAGGATAATTCCTGTCCCAAGGCGTGTGGGCGGCAGATGGGCGCTCGGCGCATGCGCACGCGCGCGCCCGCGCGTCGTTGCGAAAGCGTGCGTGCGGATTGCGCAAATCTTGAATTAACCCGGTGAAATGAAAAAAAAAAAAAAAAGAAAAAAACTTGGAGAGGAGGAAGAAGTTCGAGGGGGAGGGCTCTGATTGATTCGAATCGATCTTTCGCCCCGGGACTCGAAACGATTACCTTCCGAACGTCCGAAAGAGGAGAGAACTCGTGACCTGCGCGTTAACCCGAACCACCCTCATAGCAAGGCAGTCGTTTGTATTGTTAATGATGCTCGGGAAAGATTTCTATCTCGTTACTGTTACACGGAATACTTATCGTATGCAATAACAAGAAAGTGCCAATCATTAAGTTCCTTTGATTTGCGGTAAAAAATAAACACTTATTTTGTTTTCTCGGTAATAACAAAAAAAGTTGGATCGAGTAATTCTCACTATTACTCATTCGCAGTAGTGTTGCTGATGTGGTATTCCCAGATCCGGATACAAAAAAAAAAAAACATTATTTTTATACAGAGTTACATTTACATTATAGTTACATTTTATAACGAAGGAAATTCTTGAAAAAATGTTTCAGAACCAAAACGTCAAAATTTTCGTTTCTATATGAAAAAATAATAAAAATATAAATAGACCGAGGTGAGAATTGGAAGAAAAATTTGGTCTCTCTCATGACCCGGAGGGTCAACTCGTGCGGGTCAATAAATGTATTCGTATCTTGTTTTTCTAATTCATATATTTTTTAATTTTTTTATTATTCTTAAATATTTTTTTCCCCGATTTAACGCACCGACTGTGTTCAGGTTGAGTTCATTTGAGCATATTTAGCCGATACGCGGTTAACCTCGCTCCGAATTAACGTCGAGCAGCACAGCGGTATGCGATCAGAGAGCAAAGTGCCGGGCGGGCTGTTCTGGCGCGTTCAGCCGCGGCGCAAGCGCCCCTCTCGCGCAATCGACAGATCCTAATTACGACGGAATATGTATTAAACGCTCTCGGGATTTAGCCGTGACAGGTCGACCTTTCGCGTGAAGCCCGTTCCGACCGGGAATGTATATACAGCGAGCGAAACACGCGCAATAATTAAATTCGATACCGCGCTCGAAACGATATCTGTCTCTCTCTGTCTCCCTAACGCTGGGACGGAACGCGAACTTCGGTTGAACATACAGAGCGCTCTCAGACACACAGTGCGCGAACGTTTTATCGCCCCGTTGGATCTATGAGGCCGATACCAGAATTCGATAAGCCGAAAGATCGAGTATCTTTACTCACCGAGCGAATCTCACTTCATCGGGGGAGACTCGGCGACGACGATTTATTGACTTCTTACCGAACCTGTGAAAAGATCAAGCGGTGTCGAACACCCGATTATCCATTTCGAGCCATTCATTTTGCACGGAAAGCGCCAACGAAAAAAAAAAAAAAAAAACAATCAACATTTTTACGTATTCCGCGTTTCGTGCTGTAATGCACAGAGAGATAAAAAAACAATGACAATGACAATGACAATGACAATGACAATGACAATGACAATGACAATGACAATGACAATGACAATGACAATGACAATGACAATGACAATGACAATGACAATGACAATGACAATGACAATGACAATGACAATGACAATGACAATGACAATGACAATGACAATGACAATGACAATGACAATGACAATGACAATGACAATGACAATGACAATGACAATGACAATGACAATGACAATGACAATGACAATGACAATGACAATGACAATGACAATGACAATGACAATGACAATGACAATGACAATGACAATGACAATGACAATGACAATGACAATGACAATGACAATGACAATGACAATGACAATGACAATGACAATGACAATGACAATGACAATGACAATGACAATGACAATGACAATGACAATGACAATGACAATGACAATGACAATGACAATGACAATGACAATGACAATGACAATGACAATGACAATGACAATGACAATGACAATGACAATGACAATGACAATGACAATGACAATGACAATGACAATGACAATGACAATGACAATGACAATGACAATGACAATGACAATGACAATGACAATGACAATGACAATGACAATGACAATGACAATAAATCTCAGCGTTCATCGTTCTCGATCGTCGATAATTTTATCGACGTTTAAGCGTTTTCTAATAGAATCCCAATATTCGGCTTTCAACGCGAGATTGAAAGTTAAAAAAAAAGAAATTCGCGAAATTCTTCGACCTTCGGCAGTAGAACAAGCTTGAAACGTTTACGCGCCTCTAAATATGGGTTACCCGTCGCTTCTGACGTTCCCAGCTCGAATGTTTTGCGATACAGCATAGATAAAAAGAATAAAAAATAAAATGAGCGCAGAAGTTCGAAATACCAGGTTCATAGAAGGAGACGCGGGAGGAGCGCGCAGCGTCGGATCGTCGACGAGGGTCGATGATTTCGGGCGCGTGTTTCCGAAGCCATAAATCCCGCGCCCATTTACGGGACAGATGCTCCGATAACCAGGACGGAACACGGTCCTTTTCCCCCACCCGTTCTTTTTTTTTTTCCTCTCTCGCATCAACCCCTTCGCTCGTCCGCAAAGGCGCGCGCGTGCGCGCCAACGCTCCGCACTCGATACATAAAAGCGCGCGGTGCGAGGCGGCTGCGGCAACGGAAACCAATTATTAAATCCCAACCGGTGCTCGTCCGACGCTTGCCAGAGCTCGAGCAGCCAGAGAAAGTGGTCGCTTAAAAAAAAAAAGAAAAGATTTTTTGGCGGCTCTCGCAAGGGTGCAAAGAAAATAAAGACGAGAACGTCGGACGGAGATGTTCGGGCGCGGCGAGGACTTTCCTCGCGCCGCGTTTTCATCGGATGTGTATATTAGTCGGATTGGAATGGGCATGAAGAACGCCCGTCGAATGCGAGCCATGGAAACGGCCGGTTACGGACGCTACGCTACTATAATTAATAGTCATCATCTCTCGAGCGACTCTGCAATTTCCCACTTTGATGTAGTCACGCCGGGACGATTAGAGAGTCCCGGGCGCACCTGCGCGACTCCCACGTGTCGGGAGACGATGAGCCTTTCGTGGAGGAACCGATGCGCACGATTCCATCCACAATCGGCGATCGCCCTCCCGGCGATGCGAGGTGCGCATGTTAACGAGGAGGGAAATTAACGCCGGAGATTTAATTACCGAACGACTATTGGCGAACGAGCGGTTCTCTAATCGCCCGGGGTTTATCGTCGAGAAGAGATTCATTCTTTTCTCGACTTGGCAGGAGAAAACAATGGCTTTCTCTATGAGGAAGCAGAAATAAGTAAAATCGGAGGAGTTACTTTCAGTCGGTTTCGACACATGGAATTGTCCGACCGATTATATAGAAAAATTTGTTTGCTAGTTTAAAAATAAATCAATTTCATAATTTAAAAAAAAAAAAAAACTGACGATTCGGCTGTTAAAATTTTGATCCGATGAGACGAATGACGAAAGATCGATTGATTCGCCACTTACGGTGATGAGAACACTTCAGTTTTTTCTAATGTAATAGAAAATTACTATAAAATTTAATACTTCCTACCGACCGGTCGCTCAAAAAGATATCAACTTCTCAATTATTTCTAAAAAGGACGAAAATTCAGTTTGCAAAAAAAGTCTGATGATTCAAATGTCAAAATATTTGTCCTGTAAGACGAAAGATCGATCGGCTCGCCATCTACGGTGATGAAAAAAAACTTCAATTTCTTCGAACGAAACAAAAAGTCGCCATGAAATTAAACGGCTGGCTTAAAAAAAATCAACTTCTTAATTGTAAAAAAATTTAAAAAAAAATCGAAATTTAGTTTGGAAAAAAATCCGACGATTCGTCCGTTAAAGTTTTTCTCCGATGAGACGAAAGATCGATTGGTTCGCCACCCTACGGTGATGAAAAAAAACTTCGATTTCTTCGAACGAAACAAAAAGTCGCCATGAAATTAAACGGCTGGCTTAAAAAAAAAAATAAAAAAAAAACATCAACTTCTTAATTGTTAAAAAAAATAAAATCGAAATTTAGTTTGGAAAAAAATCCGACGATTCGTCCGTTAAAGTTTTTCTCCGATGAGACGAAAGATCGATTGGTTCGCCACCCTACGGTGATGATATCTTCGGCAAGACAGTCGGAAGCTGCGCTGCGGCAAGAAATCTCTGATGGACTCGGCGGCGCTAACTTGCGGCGGCTTATCTGCAGGCACGCGGTATGCATGCACCATCAGCCTCATCAGGCTCGATGTAACGCGGCGTGTGATATTACATTAGCAGGTTAATAATTTCTTGCACGGAGTAAAGTTGCGCAGCGGTCCGGTGTATTACGGCTGCGGGAGAAGTTGGACGAAATCGTGGCAAAAACAACTCGGTTGAGTTCGGATGGCTAACGGGCCGTCAGCTCCGCCCCTCATTCTCACTCGGTGCGTTTTACTCTTCCGCCTCTTCTTATTCTTGCCATTATCGTTTCTTTACCCCCGCGAAGCCTCGCGAAGCACGTGACTGCTTTCTTATATTGTCCGTCGAGAGGATTGCGTGCAGCTGGGAAGCCGAAGCTAATAAACATCGCTCGTCAAGCGCTCCTCGGCAAACACGCAATTACGAGGCGATACCCGGACGAATTCGGGCTACCGAGTTACCGAAGACCCGTTTCGACCTTTTTCAATGCAATAATATAACAATTGACGATTTATTATTGAAACAATTTTAATATAATAATTAATATTGTAATATATCGGTTAATCGACTTTACGTTATTCTTCTATATTAAATTCATTATTATACAAGAATAGACAAGAAGATAAACTTCGTTATTTAAAAAATCTAATTATTAATCTTGCACATTTTTTAAATATTTGGTGAAACGACACCAAAGTCTAACAACAGTTGCGCACGTGCGCGTCTCTCGTGTTTCGACATTTTGCAATGCAATAATATAATAATTGACAATTTATTATTATTATTAATTTAATATAACAATTAATATAGTAATATGTCGGTCAATAGATTTCACCTAATTCGTGTATATCAAATTCATTGATATACAGGAATACATTTTTTTTTTAAGTAATTATTAATTTTGCATATTTTGTTAACAGTGTACATAATTATTTGGTACTTCTCTCGGGAGAAGAAACGACCCCGAGCTCTGGCAGCAGTTGCGCATGCGCGCGTCTCTCGTGAGATCACAATTACGAGCTCGTTAGGCCTCGCCGAAGACAATAAGGACAATCAGCGCGAGCAGAAACATAAATGGCGTATCCCGATGTCTACTCGTGCCATTAAGTGCCATTAATTTACGGTTACTTCGAACTTCGCTCAAATAAGTTTACAATCGTGCGCATGTGTGGGGCGAGCGGCAGAAGATATGTGAAATATCGGTACGAGGCCTTACCGCAAGTTCCACGTTTTCCCACGTGTCACTGCGTTACGCAATCGAGCCCGGCTAGTCTCGGGAGCAGAAATTCAACACAACTACATGTTGAGGTGAATTTATTCGTACGTATAGACACATAGAGACGCAGATATGTAGGCGAGCCGCGAACGTTCGATTCGCTCTTTCGTCGGCCATTTATCGGCCGGCCAATGTCGTAGGGGCGTATCTGTCGTGCACAACCATGCGAGATACGCCCTTCTGGCTGCAGGCGAGCGATGCACCGGCAAAAAGATCGAAAGCCATCGAACGATCCTCAATCGAGATTCGCAGGCTCCGGGGAGTTTGTGCCCTCCTCTTGCGAGCACCGAGAGCGACTCGATACCTCCGGAGTCGGGGCACAAGCAAATTCTTTGCTGGAAGTATCGCGCTCGACCATTCGGCGAACGTGGAACGCGCGCGCGTTTCGCGACCTTTACGTCGACACGGCGCGGGGTCACTGGCGAGATCGTTGCATAAACGCGCAGGTGACACGCACGATACTGGTTTATACTAAATTTATCCGTACAAAATATCTGGGTTTGAAATTAATGATAAAAAAAAAAAAAAATTTGCACTTATTGGAAGCGTCAAGTGACCGTCAATGTTCATTCCAGAAAATTTCTGACGTACCACAATCGATTATTTGTTCTCGAAGTCACGCCCATGGTCGAGCATTTCATAGTTTGGAATCGATCATCGTTAATTTTTGGTCACGCATACGGCCATTTCCTTTTTATCTCTAAAGTTCTATTAAAAAAAAAATACTGTTGAAATTTGTCCGCAAAAAAAAGTCTACCATTCAAGTTGGTAAAAAAAAATCAAAAACTTTGCCCTTACTGGGAGCGTCAATTTTGATTTCAGAAAATCTCTGACGTATCACAATCGTTATTCGTTCTCGAAATCACAAATATCATTGGGCATCTCATAGTTGGGAATCGATCATCATTTACTCTACTGTTTTACTTGAAATTTAGCCGCAAAAAAAAAAATCTACGGTTAAAGTTGGTAAAAAAAAATCAGAAAGTTTACCCTTATTGGGAGCGTCAATTTTGATTTCGGAAAATCCCTGATGTACCACAATCGTTGTTCGTTCACGAAGTCACAAATATGATCGAGCATCGCGTAGTTGGGAATCGATCACCATTAACTTATGTCATTTTTTTTTTAAATCTCTAAAGTTTCATTACAAAAACGCCCAAATGCCAAATAAAAATGTATCGATCAGTTTTCCCGAAAACTCTGAAAACTCTTATATTTATCTTCACTCGAGCTGAACGAATGTCCATCCAACCGTCTCCATTATAACCTACTCGTTGACGAGTCTAGAAGGTTCGTAAGTCGCTGACTATAATATATGTATCAATACGCCTCAATATGTCAGCAATATGCCAATCACGACTTGTGCAACATCATTGACGAGGCAGAGCCGAGATTTTCTCTCGGCAGATAGAATAATCGAAGGGATCACTTACGTCGGTGGTTGCACGCATGCGCATCGATCGGCAGGTTCTCTCGCATCGGTTGTTGTACCATAATAATATGTACTGCACAATAAATATATATATATATATATATAAGTGCATATATTGTACACAATACATAAAGCGAGGAGCGAGAGAGCGAGATCTGGAGAGCAAGTCAGAGGATCATCGATGCGTGGGCAGGGAGTACACCTATCTGCATGAAATGTCGCATAATCGAAGAACAAGCGCTCTCGGGATGGAGAACCTCCTCCTCTTATTATTCTTGCTTCTCCACCTCGTCGCAGCCTCTTCGTACAAGAAAGTTTTTTTTTTCTTTTTTTTTTTATATATTACTTTAATTTAACTCTCCTGTAGGAGGCATTCCGTGTCAAGTTGGCCGTCGATACTTTGTGGTACATTTATTTAAACTCTGATCGGCGGTCGACGAATTAAAAAGAAAGAACTTAAGACAATGAGTTTTGGTATTCGAGTACGTTATTAAAAAAAAAAATTTTGAGTAATTTGTCCGTATTCCTTTTAGTAATTACCGAACAACCGAAATCTCCAAATTCAATAAAAAATTCAATAAAAAAATGATATCTTTATTCCAAGCAATACTCGTCCAAAGAGCCATACCGGGAATTGTGCAGAAAAGTGTGTCATGAAGATCCTTCGAGACCCAACATTTTGCCTCGATATATTTCGGTTATTATCCGATCATTATTTTAATAAGAAAAAAAAATCTCAAAACACCTTCCAGACTTCATTGACGAAAACGGAACGGTCCATTTGGCGTGGAATGCCTCGTACGTACTTCGCCATAAAGCGCGCGCAGGATCACTCGTCCCAATGACGCGGAAGAGAGATCGAGGAAACGATCTCCCCACATCACGGTGTACCATAACCTATGATATATACACGGCCTATGTTGATCCGCGCGTTGAAGTTGACCGACTCCGAACGAGCTTCCGACCGAATCGTCCTCGGTCGCCGGTCAGCTTCATCCCGCTGATCCGGCGTTGTACCAAGATCGAGGCACCTAAAGATATCTACGTGTCTTGTCTCGCGCTGACGCGCATTTCCGCAATGGACCCCGCGCACTCTCGATGCATGTGCATCTCTTCGCAGACGACGCGAGAGAGCCTTCCTCTCGATCCTTTTCCTTTTCCATCCAGCCATCGAGCACGAATCCCCCGGCACGGCGCTCGTCTCTCTCTCTCTCTCTCTCCCTCTCTCTCTCTCCCGGCACGTACCGACCTCACCGAACGTTCTTATAGTATAATATATCCTAAAAGAATTTTCGATCGTTCGGTCGCAGCTCGGCTGTGTTCTGTGTGCGCACGACGCCCACTCGTCTTTTCACCGCGGCGATAATATCCGATGGATGAAAAAGTTTTCGAGTGGAAGAGATATGGACGGAGTAGGCAGAAGAAGAAGAAGAGGACGAAGAGGGATGCAACGAAGGGAAGTGTTGTACTCCTTGGAAATGGCTTCCTTGTTGGCGGGGTTTTTGAGAATTTGAGTTAGGCCCTTTCTCTCGATGGCAAAGTGTCGTGGAGGTTTTTGGCAGAGATGTTTGTGACAGAAATGTTTGTGGCAAAGCGTCGGGGAGGTTTGTCGCAATTTAAAGTTTTGGATCGTTGTCGTTCGCGAGCTGATGTATGAGAGAACGAGATTGAAGTATATCAAAGATCAAATGATAATTCATGAAGTCAAAAATGTGATTCGTGCTAAATGCACACGCGACGCACGCGATGGGTGTTAGTTCGATAAATCGATAAATCGTTAGTTCGATAATTCGATACATGAACTCTTCCGCGTTTCTCGCAAGTTCACGTACCATAATACGTTTGATATATAAATGAGTTACAGTTTTTTGAATGAACAATCAGGGAGTGTTCGTGTATTACGTTCGGGCCTATTATCGGTGTTTGCTTACGTGGGTTCGTTCATCCGAAAAATCGAACTGACGCCCCTGACCTCCCATATTTTTTGATGAATCCCATATTTTTGATGAAGATGAAGGCCATATCTGGTACAAATATGGCTAAGAAGGTTTTTCTCGAAAGGAATGTCTTACCGAAAGTAGGCCATCGCTGTTGGATCGAACTTCTCCGTTGATAGCAAAGTATGAACGATTGAATATATAGAATAGGGTAAAAGTGGGGAATATGAACCGGTCCATATTTCATTGATTTACGTGTTAATCGGGCTGGTCCATATTCACCACGTTTACCCTATTTAGGTTGCAATATTTATTAGTGAAAAACGCCATTCGTCCTAAACGCATGCGCGAAGCGCCCGCAGTCGGTCTCGTTCGATAAATCACCGCTAGATGGCCAATAGCATTAACCGCTATGCATTTCTCGCAAGTGCACGCACCATCATACCTTTGATATATAAATGAACTATAGATTTTGGAATACACAATTAGGGAGTGTTCGTGCGTGGAACACCTGGCATCTGGTGTTTGCTTTCGTAGGTACGTCCATCTCAAAAAAATCGAACTGGAATCCCGAATCTCCCATGTTTTTATGAATCAGGTGACAGAAGTATGACTAAGATTTTTTTTCTTCCACAGGAATGCTATACCGAAAGTGGGGCATCCATTTTGGTCCAAACCTCTCTGTTGATGGCAAAGCATAAACGAAATGAATGCCATATTTGCCCCAATATCAGTCAGATCAGTGCCATATGTGACATAAGTATGACTATAAAGGTTTTTTACTCTAAGAATCCTATACCTTAAGTACGAAATCGTTCTTGCACCAGATTTATCTTTTGATGGTCAAACTATGGACCGAATTAGTGCCATATCTGGCACAAGTATGGCTGAGGTCCGTCGTGCCATAGAAATGCCATAGTTTGGCTAGAAAGCTGCTTTTCGGTTTACCAGAGAGCTCTATCAGTCGCAACGTATGAACAAGATCAGTGCCATATAACACACAGGTATGGCCAATAATACTCGCCTCATAGAATTGCCATCCTCCAAGTAGAAAATCATTTTTCATCAAGACTTCCTTTAGTCGCAAGGTATGCACGCGATCAATGCCATATCTGCAACTTCGCGCTGAACTCTAGAACTTGTAAAGGCGCGTCTTGTTACAGTTCTCCGGGCATTCTTCGCATCCTGAACCCCATGGATCTGCAGCCATACAGCGTAGAATCGCGTCGTCGCCGCTGTCCTCCGAACAGAACGAACAGCAGGAAGGTCCCTGTTCTCCTCCGTCCGGACAGAACACATCTTCCCTATTTGCTCCGCGCAGGAGGACTCTATACACCGCTGTTGATTCGTAAAATAAACGTCCCGCTCGGCGCTGGGGCGAACGACGCGTAGGCGACTGACTCGAGGGATTAAATTATGTCGGACCTTGCGATGTGTTTTCTCGTCGGATCGGTGCGCCTGTAATTGCGCTCAAGTGCAACCCCCGCTCGTTGCACTCCACGAAACGCGCATACATATTCACCGAGGAAACTTTACGCTCGAGCGGAGAGCCCGTGACACGCGAACAAATCTATTCATCCACCGTCTTTCTTTACTCTCCTCTTCGGATTTTCCGCTTTTACCATCCGCGCACCCACATATCGGCTATTCGGACATTTTTTCGCGCATATCCTTTTCGATTTTACTTCTCCGACGGTGATGAAGATTTTTTTTGTTCCATTGTTTCTTTTTGGTCTTGTAAGATAGAGCTGCGGTGGAAGCTCGTTGGACCACCCACTTCGAAAACCAGGTCGCCGTTGTGCACACACTTCAGTATATTAGTATATTATTCTCTTTGGGTCTGTAAAACTTTGTCGACTTTCGCGTGCTATCCGTGGGAGCTCGTAGGCTGGCCCGTGCCTCGTGCACGAACGCTTGCGCATGCGATGCATAATGTTGGACACGATCTTACCGGGGGAGGGCGCGTAATGAACGGCGCAAGAAGCACTCGAATGGCAAATCAGTTTCAAAAAAAAATCACCAGACGTGATTTTCAATTTTTGTTTTTTTCCATTTCGAGATTTCCGATTTCACTCAAATTTTCATAGCATCTCTTTCGACGTATCTAAAATGTGTAAAAAAAATTTCTATCACGATCAAAAAAGATTCATCCGCAAAAAAAAAAAATACTCCAGGAAAATGGGATAAAAATCGTAATAACAAGCTGAATCATCTAAAAATGGCATCCGAGATGAGGATAAGAAGGGAGGAACAGTGGGTGATCGTGCGATCGGTACTGGCGCCGATCGAGGATTTATTCGGCTGAAGTCCAGGTTATTATCGTCGAAGAAGAGCCGGTCGAAAAGGCGAAGTATGTACGGCTACGTTCGTAATAATCGCGAAAAGTATAGCTGAAAGGTGTGAGAGTTCTCATCGAATCGTTGCCGGGGATGGTCTCGGGACTGTTGCGCGTCGGATAATACATACGCACTTGCCACGCAGCTTATAATACGTTATACCATAACGCGGAGCGATATAAACTGTTACAAGATGCGCACGGGCTGAGGGCAAAGAAATACAATATAGGATATTCATATACACATCTATATGCATTTACATATATGTATCTATATGTACATGCATAAAACAACTATAAGAAGGGAGTGTGTGCGTAAATAATACGCATACGCATTACCGTAGACGCCACGTTGGCGCAACATAAAGGTAACCCGAGGAGAAGAAGAAGAAGAAGAAGGATGATATACAGCAACGAGAGTTTGTATCCTCGAGAAGTAAAGCTGAGGCTCTCTCTGTGCTCTCCGCTGGAGAACGCCTCGAGACAATAGTCGTTGCGAGGTGCTCTCGTAATGGCGTGAGCACCGCGAGGAACCTCTGGCAACGAGCTCCTTCGAGCAACTAAAATTCACTCGTGTGCACGCCGACGAGTCCCTTGCGCAGGGGAGACCGGGGTCAATTGACACATTTGATAACTTCTTTTTTTTAGAATTTTTAAAAAATGTTTACCGTCAATGACCAACAATAATTTATTTTCATTTTCGAAGTGGGTATTGATGTATGTTAAGATGGGCGCGAAATTAGTGCCAGATTCGTGATCAGCGGGAAAAAATATATGGAAGAGAATCTCGAGATGATGAGGGGGAAAAAAAATTGATGTTATGCGGATTCGGGGTAGAATTGCGATTTTTTGTGATTTGTATAACAGCAATATCTTTGAATTCTGACGGTATTTCGGCGTGTTCATCGTGTTCTATGGAAAAAATAGGCACCATAGGACACTTAAGGAAGTTTCGGGGCGTTTTTGGACGATGAAAATCGTCAACATTTTTTGCAATTTTCCATTTTTAGTGGAATAACAATTGGAGGGTTCGAAGAAATGATTCAGACTACGTTTCCACGTATGTTTTCGCGTTGAACACCGATCCGATGGCACTTTTGTCTCAAAGTCAATCCGGTCGTTGGTAATCGCAAAAAACGATTTTTTTTTTAGTTTCGCACGCGACTCTTCTACATTTTTATTTTTATTTCCACCATTTTACATTTAAAAAAATGTGACCTTTCGCACACATCGAGGGATGGTTTTCAGCTACTTATAAAAAAATCCCGGCTCCCCCAGCCAGTTCCAATCTTCACCAGGACCCTACAACGTTGCAAGCTCGAGTGTTTCAACTGGCCCCGGTCTCCTCGAGGCCGACTCGGTGTGTCTCGACTCCACCTCTCGGGTCATTCGCGAAAGCAGTAACATCGGCGCGTATCTCGTTATTATTATACGTATTTTCACTCGGTGCACGATGCGGTGTAGCGAGAAATAAAATCAGAGGTTGAAACTATACAAATAGATCATTCTCGTTACCGTAATGTTCTTGTTTTGTTTTTTTTTTTACCTTCTTATTACTTTTGTATATTTTTTCTTTAATTTGCTCGTTTATTGCGAATAATGTTTTCCCGCATGAATCTCGTGGCAATGAAGAGGCAGAGAAGCCCCATTTATTATCGAACGTGTTCATTCTTAAATATTTTTTTCCTTCATAACGACTCAATTTGAAACCTCGTTATCGACGAGAGGAACGGCGATCTCTCTTCGTTTGGCCCCTGGGTTAACCCGGTCACTTTCACTTTCACGTAACGCCACCCGGTACCGAATAACGATCGGTTGTTCGCGAATTGCACGCGGCCAAATGTAATATATAAACATTGAACAATTGGCCAATATATGTCGAAACTTCGACGTCCCGTTTCAATACCATCGAGTAAATATTAATTGCGCAATGTATACGACCCTCCCACGCGACCCAAACTACACGCCGTTTATGTCCAAGCTGTTTTTCATTAAAAAAAAACAATAATTACTCAATCTTCATGTTCTCGTGTCGTTTATAATTAAAAAGAAAATAACGCCTCGTTTAACACTTTTTTGTGTCGTGCGGCGGTGCGCCGCGATGAGATTTGTCAAGATTTATTCGTTGTATCCGTTTCGTTTTTTAGAATTAAAAAAACAGCTTACGATAAACGATTTCGAGTCCTCAGAACGTTAACCCGTCGAATTCACACAACGATTTAAACCCACGTCTCACCTTTTCGCTACGATAACATTTTTCACGAGTAATTTCTTATTTTCGTTTCTTTTTTTATATAAAAAAAATAATCCATACAAAAAAAAGACTCCTCCACTTCCGGTAGAACGTTAAGCTTTCGAATTCCCTAAAAGATTTAAGCCCAAATTCTGACTTTTTGCTACGACAGCATTTTTCAAAAGCAGTTTCTTATTTTCGTATCTTCGTTGACTTTGAAAAGACTCCTGCACTTCCGGTAGAGCGTTAACCCTTCGACCGCCCAAAAAGATTTAAGCAAACATCCCGCCTTTTCGTTACGATATCATTTTTCAAAAGTAATTTGTCATTTGCGTTCCTTTTTTTTTTTACAAAAAATAAATATAAAACAGTTTGTTAAAAAAAAAAAAAGAAAAGACTTCTCCACTTCCGGTACAGAGTCGACCGCTCGAATTCCCGATATGCATTAACCGATCACCCCGCCGGTTTAGGGCAAAGTTTCACCACTTCCCCGCATGTCATGGAACTCGATTGACCAGCGAGTGAAATATATAAGCATCGTACACGTTTATGCGTTCGTAATACGTTGCATATCGCTCCTCTGCGATCTGCGCCTCGGCTCGAACGATCCGGAGAACCCGAGAGCGAGCCGAGTACCGCAATGCCCTAGAGTCCTTAACCTTCGATCGGCCGAGCGGGCTTTACCGGCTTCGGTGTTCTCCGGTGCGATTATCCGAGTGCGCTGGGGTCGCGAGCGGTAACGAGAGCAGGTACCTAAGATCATAGAGGAAGCGAGTCGAACGGAGAAGGAACTACACGGACGGTTCGAAGCTCCGCAACAAGCCGCGCGAGCAACGCCGGCCCAATTCGCTCAGAATCGATCGCTCTTCACGCGCCTCTTTTCTTGCCTTTGCGTCCAGCGGTCTCCGCGACTGGAGAACGGAAGAGGCGTATATATACACGTATTTATATGTATACGTATATATATATACATATATATATATATATATATATATATATATAGTGGGGCAGTTGCGATGATAGATGGTAGGACGGTGGCACGATTAATCATCGAATAGAGCCGAGCTATATTTGCACGCGGAGAGAACCGGAGGGGATGCGAATCAATGTCTGTCGATCATCGCCTAGCGCTGATGCGGACAGACGATCGACGGTCGGATAGTATTAATTGTTCGACGGCCACGGATCGGTTCGTATTTTATTATCTATTTTCTCTCAGAGCGGTGAAATGTTTTGATCGTTTTTATCGCGTTAATTGTGATTTTTTTTTTTTTTTTTTAATTAGATTAAAAATTGACAGTTTTTGTTTTGATTGATCGTTTCAAAATTGGTTGTGTTATGAACTATTTATTTCAGGCATCCGGCGCAAATTTTTTTTATGGAATGCTGAGTTGGGAGTGAAACGAGTTTCGGACTTCGTGACCAGCGGGAGAAAATACACGGACATAGCCTCGGGAACGATGGAAACATTTTTTTTTTTTTTTTTGTACGAGTCATTTTAGGAAAAAGTGGATATTTGCAAACTGCGATATCTTCGCTTTTTGATGGAAACGTCAAAAAAACGAGTTGTCTTGCGTGTTCTTATTTACATTTAAGGAGATTTAGGGAGGTTTTAAAAACTTTTTTTTTTTTGGCGTTACAGGGGCGATGAGAATCGTGAAAAATTGTCCTAAAGGGACACTTCGAATAAACATATTTTCTACAAGTTTTTGCGTTTTTGGGAATGAAATTGAAGTGGCCATGTATTTTTTTTTTTTTTAATTCTTTTGGTCTAAACTTGAGCGGTGCATCGATAATTACCAAAAACCATTATTTTTTTTTTTTTTTAAGTCAGTTAGGTTCGCTCTAAACGTTAATATTTTATAGCTTCTTCGCTACAGCCTCTTCACACGACTCGTCTTCAACGGCCCACGATAATCTCGTAGGCGTTCTCCGGGCGCTCGACGCGCGCTTTCTTACAAGGTGCGAACTTGCCCCACGGTGATTTGCACCTGGTCAGAAATTCGTAGGGAAGCTGTACCCTCTATGAGTATAGCCTATATCGACCGGGTGTTACTCTGCACGCTTGGGAGTCCAACCCTGTCATCATGGGAACCGACATTTTTTTACGACTCAATCCTACCGCGAATTTCACGCTAAGTATTTAAGATATATTTTTGATGAAAATTTGTAAACATTAAAAATAATAAACGAGACCTTCTCAGAAATTCAATTTTCGAAGTACATTAAATTATCATGTATGTGTTAATTACCAAATTTATTAAAATAACAATTTCTTTCTTATTTTTCTTTACTTTAAACTTTTGCTTTCTCATAGAGGAAGCTTTGTCATGGTGAACATTATTTTTTTTTCTCGAGATTTTGATGAAAACGTGTTCAGAATGTTCCAAAACATCGAAAAATCACATTCAGAAAAAATGGCCGTGTGTGTGTGTGTGTGTGTGTGTGTGTGTGTGCGTGCGTGCGCGCACGTGTGTGTGTGTGTGTGTGTGTGTGTGTGTGTGTGTGTGTGTGTGTGTGTGTGTGTGTGTGTGTGTGTGTGTGTGTGTGTGTGTGTGTGTGTGTGTGTGTGTGTGTGTGTGTGTGTGTGTGTGTGTGTGTGTGTGTGTGTGTGTGTGTGTGTGTGTGTGTGTGTGTGTGAATCTGACGCGAAAAATTCAAATCGGTATAACTCGAGAACGACTGGATCGATCCAGCTGAAATTTGGCACAGGTCATGTTTGATCAATAGTTGACGTTTGGTCAAAATTTTGTCCAAAAATGTTGAGTTGTTTTTTTTGTACGCCATTTTTTATTTCTTCGAAAATGTCTGTACGCACTGTAGCGCTTGTATTTTTTTTAGCTATCGGGCTAAAAACGCGTACACAGATGGAACATTATCACCCGATGATTTCATTAAAATTTCAGAAAAATCGATCGAACCTTTAAAATTTTATGTAATTCTGAAATTTATAAATTTCATGTATTTTTTTTTTTTTTTTTTCGAGGCGCAAATTTTAATTTTCAACTTTTTATGTTGCTTAGAAATTTGTCTCTTTTTTAATTTACAATTTAATGTAAAAATGTTAATAAATATATTAAAAACGGTTTCCTCCCGGCAAATAAGTTGCCAAACTCGAGATAGCGATCTCTCGCGCAGTGTGAATGGCATCGTCCATAATGAATTTCACAATAAAGATAAAACGCAGAGCAGGCTCGCCGGAATGACCGAGCGAGATTATCGTTCGTTGCCGGTGACTCCCACGTTTAGATTTTCCCGCTGCACCGGCTCGGAGTTTTCTGAATGGCCGTCGCGAATAATAATGGTGACTCGTTTTCTCGGCCGGTGTGCCGCGTAGCGGCGTGACGCATTTCATTGCACGGTGAGTGTGTGCAATTTTCTGTGCCGCAGCCGAGAGACCGCTGAGAGACTATCGCGACAACTCCGATCGAAAGGTCACAATCTCGCGCGATGCCAGACGCACGCGTTTCCTGCGTCGAAACACCGCCACTCGCGCAGTTTTCACCGTCCCGGCCGTAAGCTCCGTGCCGGCTTTGCTCGGGCTGTTTTAAGGCTCCGGTGAATTAATCACCATCGGCCGCAATGAATGCGAGACACCGACCACACGTGCTCGTGACTGAGCCGCGCGCATAACACGCTCTTGTACCTTATGATAATAAATGCACGGACACTTCCTTCCCACCGCGGGCACGGTGCGCTCACCAACGTGTAATTAACTAATTCAATAAACACCGCGGCGGTGACAGGGTCGCACCCACGCACCAGACTTCACACGCCTCGCGCCAAACGGATCTTCCCGTCTTTCAATACACAAGTGCTGCATGCCATTTTTTTTTCTTACTTCATTTGTTTATTTTTTATTTTTTAGTCTTCTCTGGAGCGAATATTGCAGTTCAGGGGTCGAGCAGACACGAGAGATCCATCCATGAGACTTGTGGGAAAAATATCTTTTAAGCGCTTTTCAAGCCCATTTAATTAGCTTTTAGGCGCTTGGATTGATGAAAGAGAAAAAAAAAATACACAAGTATATCTTCCCATCTTTTGATACACAAGTGCTGCATGCTATTTTTCGTTACTTTATTTATTTATTTTTGCTTTACTCGTCTCCAGAGCTAACATTGCAGTTTAGGGGTCGAGCAGACACGAGAGATCCATCCATGAGACTTGTGGGAAAAACATTTTTTTGAGCGCTTTTGACGCCAATTCAATTAACTTTTAGGTGCTTGGATTAATGAAAGATAAAAACAAGTGTTTTAGATCTAAAACAGTTGTTTTTATTTAGGCAAGTTAAAAAGTTTGGTTTTACTTTCTTTCAATAGTCTGATCCAATAATCCAAGTGGCTCAATGTTAATCAAATATCCTTCAAAATCGTCTAAGAAATGTTTTTCCCTCCGAAAAAAGTGACATCGTTCGTCTCTCGGGGTCGCTGACCCGAAAATCGTAGAATGATTTATTTACGATTTTTTAGGTCAGTGACCCCGAGAGATGAACCGTGACACTTTTTTGGGGAGACAAACATGTTTTAAGCGTTTTTTAAATATAAAATTTACTCGACTTTAGGGTGGTTAGATTAAAAAAAAAAAAAAAAAAAACAAATAAAAAATGTTATTTTGCCTTACGATTTTGGGCTCGACGTAATCCCATGTGCGCTCGAGGGGGTTAATTATTTTCGAATAAAGTTAAACATTAATTCCGATTCATTTATTTTTTCATGAACTTTTATGGCAACATGTGATTTAACGGAATTGTTTTGTGGAATGCGATTTTTCGTTTGACATAACGAGAAATAGTTCATCAATATCCATCGATAAGCAAACTTTTTGAAGCATTCTTTGGAGGAAATTTAATCGACTCTAGGGCGCTTAGATTTTTTAATGAAACAAATCAAAAATGTTATTTTACCTTAAGATTTTTTAATCAGAGTGACCGAATGTGCCCTAGAGGGCTTAATTATTTTGCGAATAAATTAAAACGTTAATTCCGCTTCATTTTTTTTTTTTTTTCATGAACTTTCATGGCAAAGTGTGATTTAACGGAAATCTGTTTGGAATGCGACTTTTCGTGCGAATGAGACATTTTAGAGAAGGGCAGGTTGCACGTAACGAGAGATAGTTCATCGATATGCATCGATAATTGATGGTGTTGCGATTCGTGGCAAATTAAACAAGTCAAAGATCACAGACACGCACACCAGCATAGACACATTTTAAACTAACGAGGTTGCAATTTAAGTAACAACGCTGCGGAGATCGCCGGCTGGAAATTACATCGCCAGAGCAATCCGACGATTATCCAATGACAATAATTACCCTCGCAACAGTCGGGCTGTTGGCATCGACGATGCCCGCTGCCGCGATCCCGTACTGAAGCGGGAGGTAACTAGCCGGTGAATTGCGAAAGTGGGTCAACGGGTCGAGCAAATAATCCGCCGTATATCGACTCGCCTGTGCTCGGCATTTAAAAAAATCCATTCTTGAATTTAACAAAAGTGATCCAACATCATTAATTTTTTTTCTCATTTTTCTTAGACGCCTCTGATTTCTGAATTTGGGAGAAAAAAAAAATCCGTATTCGTGCACCAGCTTTATAGTTAAAAAAAAAATAAAAAATTATCTTTACTGACTCGAGTTGATTTTCCAAAGAAAAATTAAAAATAGTATTTATGATACATTTTTTTCCTGCACAGCTGATTTTTTTTTTTTTTTTCCTCCGTACGATACACTCATCGAATTACTGAAAACGCTGCTCTATCGAAGTGTCCGGATCTCCGCAGCTCCAATTACGTATCCATGCTATATTATATATTTGATATTATAGAAATATCGGCAAAGCTGGTAGTCCAATAAGAGAGCGCGTGAACCCAGCCGTGAGTGCTTATCAAGTCATTAAAGTCCTCCCGTAGCGTATTCGCTGCCCGCCGCTCGATAGAGAGCCTCGAGAGTTTGTTTAATCTGGATTCACTACAGTCTCTATTTCAATTCTCGCTTATCCCCCTCGTTAATGTATGCCGCCAGTACGTACCTTATATTCCACGTACGCTGTACAATTCTATCCGGAGATATGCTCGCTATATAATAATATAGAATATATATATATATATATATATATATATATATATATATATATATATATATATATATATATATATATATATATATAGAAAAATCCGGGCTGCAGTATTAGCTATCTCGTGGGCGGAGGGTGCAATAAAGCGTATCGGCGGGCCTCGCTCCTTCGTTAAAAATAAGAAAAATACAAAAAAAATCGATAAAAATTGAAATAATTTTTTTTTCTTTTTTTTCGGTAGACTGAGATTTTATTCTCACGGCCGAAATCTCGATTCTTGTTACGCCACTACGACGATATTCGCTCCTGCGGTTTGCCGCTGGCCATTGTAAGCGCTGTACGTAGAAACTCGCGGGGTTCGCGAGTGTGGAGCGTGGATAGATGCATTGGTGCAGTTTTGTATTGTGCGGTGTACGCGGGCGAGAACCAGACGTGGATAAGACGGCGCTCTGGTCAAAGCGAGACAAAAGGCGGGCATTGCACATATATGGGTATATGTGTGTAGACGTGTAGGCATATATATTGTAACAGAGCGCCGAAGCGATCCGGTGCCACGATAGCGCCGGCTAGATTTATGTAAACTGGTCCGCGGGCGCGTGCAACACACGCTGCAGTTTCCGCGCGATGTCGAGAGCCTCGGTCGCGGTGTAAGAACGACGAGGAGAGAATCACGCTCGGTGAAGCCCCTGGGAGAGCTATGATCGCGAGTATCATGAACAGGCCGAAGCTGCCGACTCGGTCTCGGAGGTCGGGACAAATTGCGGAAGGTGCTGCAGTAGCAAATTTCCGAATTGAGCAAACTAAAGGACTTTGGATTTTGATTTGAAAGTAAACGTAAAGTTGATGTTGCAACGATTTTGGACCGATCAAATTCACCTCGGGTTGGGTCTTTGCAGGGGCAGTTTGACAAATGAGTTAGTCGATGGATTTAACGGCGGTAATCCAGTATTGGTGGATTTTTTGGGTTTTTTTTTTTTGTAGAATTGATCACGTTATTGATGGATTTATTGCCCAATCGATGGATTTAATGCAGAGCTGGGCAAAGTACCGAAAAGTACATAAAGTACTAAGTACTGCAAGTACTTGAAGTACTAAGTACCGCAAGTATTTGAAGCACTAAGTACCGCAAGTACTTTAAGTACTAAGTGCCGCAAGTACTTTAAGTACAACGTAATTTCTTCTTAATCGGAAGAGGCTGACTTCCACGAGTACGAAATTTGGAGAAGAATTTTCAACGTATTTTTGGGATTTGAATGGAAAATATTTGGTTAGGAGTAAAATAATTTTATGAGACAGACATTTTTTTTACGTTACGAAAGAGATGCAAAGTAATTTGCACATGGTATCCTCATTTTTTATAATTTTGAGCATAGCTTCCTTAAAGAGGAAGCTATGGTCAAAATTGTACAAGTACTTTGGTCTTAGGACACAGTAATAGTACTTAAAGCATCTAAAAGTACTTTGATACTTTAAGTGCCAAATAAGTACTCATGAACTTTAAGTACTGCCCAGCTCTGATATATTGGGATTGTCGCTGGATTTATCACCTTATTGGTGGATTTATGACGTTATTTGATGAACTTGCCGGATTATTTGATGGACCTATCATACTATTCGATTCATTCGTTAATTTCACAAATCGATGTAACAGCGCATCGAAAGAATTTCGCGAATCAAACCGATGAATCGCGAATTCGCTTCAACGCGAATTCATCGATCAAACTGACGGATTCTTGTTGATCATACAAATTTGAAGGACGATCGCATAAGTATTTTTATAATTCATTTTCACATTCGTCCAAACCCGCAATGACAATTTGATATAGCCTACCTCATTCCACCTTTCATCTCGGATCAGCAGCGCTCAGTGAACCGAGTTATACAGCACAGAGCCCGTACTGGATAGAGCCGAGAGACGACGATGACAGGAACATTTCTTCGCTACGATGATGCAAGCTACGGGAATATAAAGACTCACTTGTTTATTCGTACTCGTTCACCACTCGCCTCTTCGATTGTCCGGCGAATGACAACGCCCTCATTATTCCCTCTTTTTCGTTCGACGACTCTATCAAATTTCTGTTTACCCTCCGCAGGAAACTACGTAACTCACCCAGAAAAATTATTTACTTTACGGGTGCCCCGCTGACAAATATTTATTTCAATCAAATAAATATTTATGTAATTCAAATAACTATTTAATATTTAAAAAAAAATGAAAATAATCAGGTAACAAATCCCTCGAGTTCTGATAAAAAATTTAATGGATTTAATTAACGATTTAATGGATTAACGATGTCATGTGCAAATTAAAAAAAATATAATGAAAATAATCCGGCGGCGAATTTGCACCAACATTGTCCGAAGCACGTCTGCCCAGAGCCGGCGGGCGACACGAGTTTCTCTCGAGCGGAGCTTATGGTACTCTCGCGAGTTGTTCCATTCGCCTCTTTCTCAGCGTGAATCGCGCTAAATCGTTGCTGCCGGAAGTCCGCGTGGGCCGGCCCCGTTATTTATCGATGTCGATCGCATCGCGGGCTCTCTCGCGAGACTAATTGATTAGTCGACGCGCTAGTTCCCTCGCCGCCCCAGTCGAGAGAAGATCCGCGCGGATTCAAACGAGTTCGCGTGTTCTCTTCCCGAGCGTTTATCTCGGTAACGGCTCGCCCAGCGGTAAAAACCCACATGACCTTATTTGTAAAGGACGAAATTATCTGCAAGAAAGGCCCTTGGACTTTTCTTCGTTGACCGAGCCGATTCGAAGAAAATAAAAAATTTCTCAAAAACGAGCTGTCGCGTCGGCTCTTGAGTCTTCAGGGCGGATTTACAAAGAAATGTCTAGTCGAACTTTCCGAACGCATGGGACCTTTTTTCTAGAGCGTGAAATTCTCTAAAAAAAAGCTCTTCACGATCTTTCTCTCAGAACGAACGGTTTCTGAGTAACATCGAATTTAAAAACGACTCACGGCGGTCGAGGCTCAATAAAGTGTACCACAAATCCACGCACAAGATATCGCACCGTGTCCGAGCGCTCTCGCTCGCGAGCAAACTTATTGCTCGGCCCTGTACAGTAGGTGGTAGTAAAACCGATACGGAATCCGAGAGAGTAGTGCGCAGGGTGCGTGCATTCGCGCGCTCGAACGCGTACGGTTCGCGCGCCCGAGACGCCCGGAGGTCCCTATTGTGCCCGGCCTCTTCTAATCTAGATCGAACTTCTTACACGATTTTTTCATTTTCTTTTTTACATTTTTTACATTTTTTTTTTTTTTTTTTTTTCATTTCACCGGCGCACAGTCCGGTGTACCGGCGGTTCGTTACGTGCGCCAAGAGACCGGGCTCGCATAATGACCGCTTTTGTCCGTGCCCGATATAAAGTCGAAGCACGCGGCGAGTGAGCTGAAAACAGTTCGAGCTACAGGCCGTACGCGTTTAACCATAAGATAAAAGGAAAGAGATGGAATTAACGGGTGAAAAGCCCATACGTAACGGCGCGTTTCTCGTGAGCGTGCGATCGACAGGTTCGCCGCGGTAAACAGGTACAAATATATAGATATAGTTATATTATATTACACGCTCTTTATGTACAATACAGTACCACTTATGTACAATAAGAATGCGTTATTCAGGGCGTACAATTATATATAGGATGGATATATATGTATATGTATATATATGTGTGTGTGTGTGTGTATATATACGCGGATAGATCGCGGATCCATGTAGGGGCAAGACGGCCCCTCGGGACAAAACGGACCATTTTTTACCTTTTTTTTTTTTCTTTTTTTTTTCATAAGCGGATGATAAAAGTCTGACCTTAAATGGACGACCGGTCCGTTTTGCCCCGGGGTGCCGTTTTGCCCCGCTCTACCCTATGCACCGAGATAAAAGGTACTTCGTACAAGTACGAGGCGTTTCCCGGGAGGTACGTGCGTCCGAGATGCGCAGCTACAGATATAGCTTGCAGTTCCACGGTGAGATTATCAATGCTGGATGCGTGCGAACGATAAGATCGATAATCGTGAATGAAAAAATTGTCTGTAAGACTGTACTTTTTTTGTTTTTTTTTTTTGGATCTTGAGGAAAGTTTCTAATATTATCTATTGCAGGATATCCGGGATTCTCAGCGGATTATAGATATACCTTCAATCTAGGCTCGATTTTTTAAATATACATCTAATTTTGCACATTGAAGTATTCTTTGGATGGAACATTTTTTCAATTCGAAATTTTCAGGTAAATCGACAGTTTTTGAAAATTAATATTGTACGCAGAAGTTTAACTTAGATTGATCTTTAAATAAAGGGTTATAGCTATAGTTTCAAACGGGGATCGATATATATATATATATATATATATATATATATATATATATATATATATATATATATATATATATATATTCGTTTTATAATTTGCACACAAAAATATTTTTAAAGTCGAACGTTATTTTAATTCATTTTTGAACTTGATTTCACATTGGATTCAGATAATTTTTTTACAAAAAATTTCCAGGTAAATCGAGAGTTAAAAAAGATTAATATTGTATCCAGAAGTGTGCCTTAGATCGATGTTTCTTTTAAGTTTTATACTAATAATTAATAAATAATGTTTCTACGAGTATACAATTGCAAGAGATTTATAGGAGAAGGAGGATTTTTCATGACAATTGTTATGCGGATCGATGACGGAATTTCCGAGATTCTCATCGGGTTGACATTACATTTTCAAACTGCCCTAGCAGGTCAAACGACCGTTGAAAACGACCGCGAAACGACATAAAAAACGACCGGTCGTCTTTTGCCGTTTTGGCGACGACCAAAACAACGACCAGTTTTTAGTTTCGGCTTGGTCGTAATTTCTTTAACGACCCAAAAAACGACCAAAACCCGACTGATACACGTTGCAGCAGAACCAGGTCGTTTTTGGGTCGTTAAAGCAAAAGACGACCAAATCTAAACCGACAAAATGGTGGTTTTATCGGTTGTTTTACGATGGTCAAAACGGCACAAAACGACCGGTTGTTTTTTCGGTCGTATGGTGGTCGTTTGCCTTGCTAGGGTGTGATCGATAGTTTTCTTTAAAATTTGCACCCAAAAATATTCTTCAAATCAACCGTTTTAAAAATAATTTTTAGACGAGATTCCACGTTGGATTGACATAATTTTGTTTACAAAAAATTTCCAGGTAAATCGAGAGTTAAAAAAAGATTAATATTGTACCCAGATGAGTGCCATAGATCGATGTTTGTTTTGAATTTTATGCCGATACGTCATTGCAATATTGCAAGCACATGAATTTTTTTTTCTTTCCATTAAATGTGCGATGAAAAGTATGAATGAAAGAATACGAAGGCAAACTTTCCACGAGTATACGATTGCATGAGATTTATAGTAGCCGGAGAAGGAGGCTTTTTCATGATAGTTGTTATGCGGGGCGGTGATCGTGGACGCGTGCACCGGTGCTGCCGCTGCTGTTACTGGCGCCGCGCACCGTAGGAAGGCGGAAAGCTCCGACTCTCCTCGCGCATAGATCTCTCGCCTTCCGGCGAACGGGTTCCCAGATTAACCCACACACACACACACACACACACACACACACACACACACACACACACACACACACGCACACACGTACAGAACACACGCGTTAGTTTCTCGCGCTCGATCGATCTTTCGCGAAAAGCCTCGGGCATCGTAATATTACCTGAGCACAAGCTTCTGGCTCTGCTCGTCACGACTCTCCCGCGAGATTTGTGTCTCTCTCCGCACGAGTCTAACGCCTTATCGACCCGATCCTCTCGTGTGAAACACCAAACGAAATGAGCTCTCACTCGTCGAGACCGAACTGAAATTGCAAATCATCGCAACTTAAAGAAAAAAAAAAAAATTAATAGCTATAAATATTGGCCTGAGTTAAGTTATCTTTGCCTAAATTCGGTGATATACATTTTTTTTCTGCGCTAAGTTGAAACTCCTTAAATTAATTCGATTTAGTGTGTTTCTAGTTTCTTCTCTGAAACGTGCCGAAATGATTGTTTTTTTTTAAATCTCTACCCGATCAACATGCTCGAACGTGTCGGTAATAAAAACACCTCGGTCGGTAACGAAAATTGTAATCAACTTTTTCGAAAGCACATTCTTACATGAAGTTGTGTTGATATCCGATTCGTGTAACAATTTTCTTTAAACCATACATGGTTTCCACTGTTAGAAACAGTAATTGCAGTTTTTATATTGTATTATTAGCGAGTGGGCAAAGATGAGTGCAAGCAATAATTGAAAAAAAAAAAATCATATTTACAAAATTCTTTCTCCCCCGGTACATCCGCCTGATCCCGATCGATTACGCAATTACTCTAGTTTTCCCAACTCGGCAAAAGCATGCCTACGCGCGCAACGATCGTACGGGTAGTTCGCGTTTCGCTATACGACTTGACTTTAGGAGTTACTGTAAGGATTGCTTTGAAAAACGTGTGAAATACCGCGTTCGGTAATGAAAACTATAATCGATTTTTTCAAAAGCAAATTCATATACGAAGATAAATCTATACACCGAAAAAAAGGTTTGGTAAGATCAATAAAAATTGGTTTGAATCAACCAAATTCGGCTGTTGCGGATGGCGAAGGAAATATTTAGTTAAGTTGACTAAAAAATTACATCAGCATTAAAAAAAAATCGTTTCACTGTCCTAACTAAGAGTATGTTTGTCGAACGAATTAGACAATTGTATCGAAAAAAAATCGTAGTTCGAAACGAATATCTAGTCACACGAAGGAAAAAAAAAGTTTGGCCCAATTCAATCTGAAGTTGGCTCCCCACACGGAGAAAAAAAAAATGATTGAGACAACAAGAATTTTGTTACCACAACTGATTTACCTCGTTAACATCGGGACAACAAAACATTTTGCTGCTGCAACAAAATCATTTGCTGTGGCAGCAAATATTTTGCTGTATCAACCAAATAGTTTTGTTGCCTGAACAAGAATTCATTAACGAATTACATTTCGTTAGAGAAACAGAACTATTTTTCTCCGTGCAGTACTGTTACTTACGTTATTTCTTACTAATTAATTTCATGCATGGTTACATCGTGTTTTGTATGTTCGAATGTTATCGGTAAATCGCTACTTATCAATGTAACAAAATTTTTACAAATGAAAATTATAATCGACCACAAACGGTCCGCACTGTTGAAAAAATGAATTGCAGTTTTCGTTACCGACCGAGTCGCTTTTCCCCAACCAAACGCATCCCCTTCTTCAATTTCCAAAAAATCACCTGCAAAAAAAATCATATTCTCAACACTCTTTCTCCCCCGGTACATCCGCGTGATGCCGATCGATTATGCAATTCCTTTTTCCCAACTCGGCAAAGCATGCCTACGCGCGCAACGATCGTACGGGTAGTTCGCTTCCCGCTATCGGTCCGCTGATCGCATCGCACCACCGGTCCACGGTGGCACGTACAACCTCACTCTCGTTTTCTCCGTCCTCCGTTACTCGGCCACATTCGTCCGGAGAATCGTTATATGGAACAGTTCGTATCTCCGTGTCTCGGTGTGTTTCAGAAGTCGCAACAGTGTATATCGTTACACTGGCAGCAAAGATCGTCGAAGGCAACAGGTCGATATTGCGTCTCCGCTAGATCGCCCCCCCCTCCCTCTTTAAACTTCGAGAGACTCGCGCGACAAGGGTTCGACACGACAGGGCGACAAAGATCTACGAAAATGTTTCCGATCGTCATATCTCTCGATCTCGAGGTCCCGCAGCCGGTAACGTATTATAGCTCACGATACATATTACGTCCGATCGCCACACAGAGAGAGAGAGAGAGAGAGAGAGAGAGAGAGAGAAAGAGAGAGAGACAATTGAAACACGACGAAACAATCGAAACACCGAAAGATCTCGATCGATTGTCGTCGTTCATCGATCGGTTCGAATTCCGAGAGTCAGCGAACGAGCGCCGCCACTCGGGGGAACGGGAAACTAAGATGGATACCTATATACCTGTTAAGGTGTACGCGCGCGCACGAATATCGGATGGAGGAAAAAGATAGAAAGTCGGGGGCACTAAAAGTTAACAACTCATGCCGATGTCAGGGACAGTTATGATCGGCGAATCGGCGAATCGGCGAATCGGCGATACTTATCGGTAGGCAGGTAATGTTCGAATGTAACTTCGATCGACAGAGAACTCGTGAAAATAAAAATTGTATAAAAGTAGCAAGTAGCAAGTAGCAAGTAGCAAGTAGCAAGTAGCAAGTAGCAAGTAGCAAGTAGCAAGTAGCAAGTAGCAAGTAGCAAGTAGCAAGTAGCAAGTAGCAAGTAGCAAGTAGCAAGTAGCAAGTAGCAAGGAGCAAGTTGCAAGTTGCAAGTTGCAAGTTGCTAGCAGCAAGCAGCAAGCAGCAAGTATTGGAATATTAATTTGTGGCACAAGTGCGGTAAAGTGAACTTTATACACAGCAAAAAACGTTGGTATTTTTTACAATAATTTATTGTCCAGAAACCTCTACAATATTTTATTTGATAATTTTCCGTTCCCACCATCCGGTTTCTAGTTTTACAATCAAAAGTACAAACTAAAATTGTTAATGGCAGGGGAAATAGAAGGACAGGTTTGTATAATTCAAACATTAACAAACGAGTTTGTCACTTATTTAACAAAATTATTTTTACGAAACTTCGTATTCCGATTTTACAAAATAATTTTTTACTGTGTATGCACGCTGTGATGTGCGACTCACTTAACAGTCTGCGTATAATGTTCGGTGTACCGCACTAGTATCGCATAATATTTTGTGCAACGCATGCAGAAGAAGTGCTAGTTCGTCCTGCTGATTGTGGTGCTGTACAGCAAGGCCTACCGCGCATGCGCCGTACGTTACGCACGCTCAAGCGTGCGTAAAGTATGATCGGACCGATGTGCGCATGCGCCGCCACTCGGTCGCATAGAGAAACTAAGACGTCTAGCCATATAAACCTGTTATTAACGTGTGCGCGCGCACACAGTGAAAAATATCTGCACATTACACAAACTTTTTTTTGTCCACAAATATTTTTTTGTTAATTTTACAAAACGTATCGTGAAACTCACAGACACTCTTGAGAAACAAATAAGGTTTTTCTTTGTAAAATTAACGCCGAGAGAATTGTGGACGTTCGTGGACAAGAAACGTTGGTACGTCATTTTACTGTGCACGAATATCGAATAGCGGAGAAAGATAGAAAGTCGGAGAACTAAAAGTCAACAACTCATGCCGATGTCAGGGACAGTTATGATCGGCGAATCGGCGATACTTATCGGCTGGCAGATAATGTTTGAATGTAACTCCGATCGATTCGCTTCGGGGTTGAAGGATAAGAGTTTGCACGATAGTTGTTTGGAAACGGCTTCGAGAAACAGAATCGCCGTTTGCTTAACGTGCCACGCTGGCACACGTGTCGTTTGTGTGTCGGACCTGTAATATTTTACTATTAATTATTATTCTAATCACATTATCGCGCCGATTTGTCGGTGTTACTTTAAACTCCGGGAGTTTGAGGCGTTGCGCAAACACGGCTTGAAACGGTCATGCCAAGAGATATCTCGAGACCGCAGGGGGTGCGTGCGCTCGAGGATGAAAGTTGTAGGTGTACGCCGCACGAGGAGAATGATAATGGGCGGGCGTTTCTATAGGTGACCGGGGTCATTTGGGGCGCTTTGGAATTTTTTAAAACATTTTTTCGATGGTTTTAAACGAAGTTCATCGACTTCAGACGAAAGATTATGGATCTTATTATTTTTTTTTTTTTTGGGTATCGATAGAAAATGAAGTAAAAAGTGATTCACCACTGATTGCACGCACTGGAATTCCGATTATGTAGAAAAATCCTCGGGCACGAACATAAAAAAAAATTTTGAGGTATTTAATTATTTCTAATCGCAAAAAATAGTGGAAAAAAAAATTACGAAAATATTTCACTCCTACAATTTTTTATATCGTACCCGGTTTTATATTACACGAGCAGAAAAGTGTTACGGTAGTCGTACAGGACATCAGTAATTGCAAAACAAACAAAAAACATCGATCTTACTCGACGAATTTTTCAATTTTCCATCCTAATTTTTTTTTTTTTTTTTCGCCAATCTCTCGACGAATTAATTCGCAATTTGTCTTACACGGAGAGGCGATCTGTGTCTGCTAACAAAAAAAAATCCAGGCCCCTCCGCGTAATACCGTTCTCCGCCAAAAGTCCGCGCAACCGTTAGATTGGAGTGTTTCAACTGACCCCGGCCTCCCATGCGCCACGAGCGACCCAGCTCTTTGTCGACTCCGCAAAATTTTTATCAACCGGCAAATAATCGAGACTCGTTGCAGGAGCATTAGTATCACATTTCGGCTCGCACCGACACTTGTTATTATTCTAATCCGGTTAATTATTATTCTAATCGCGTTACAGTATCAGCAGCCATTTGTCGGCGCGGCGGCGCGGTTTGTCTCGCGTTAACATTTTTTTTTTTTTTTTTTTTTTTTCACCCTCCTATGCCTACCTGCTTGCGTTACATGACTAGTTACTTTTGATATTGCACCGTTGCGCGTGTGAATGAAGCGGTGATATCGGATATATTGCGTAAAACGCGCGGGCGTCGATAATCCGTGAGAAAGAGTCTCTAGCCGGGACAAAATGTTCAACGTTAGCGCTTTGTGCATTTACAATATGGCGGTCGAACGAAGCGAAACGAGAAGAAAAAAAAATGATTTATATATATATATATATATATATATATATATATATATACGACACGCGTACGCGACTCGCGGGGGGAATTAGATTTACGTCGGCGCGCATGAAAATAGCGCTAATCGCCGCGAGGATTTAGCGCGGAAGCCGAGCGGCGGTTCTCGAATTCCTGTTAAGCTTTATTATATTCCGTAAATTGCGAGACGGTGTTCGGCGAGCGAGCCGGTCGCGGCAGGCTCCAGCCGCAGATAGAATATAGGTATTATACCGACGGGGAGCCAGCTTCAGGCCGGCAGGCCTGAAATAGTATATGGAAAATTCAAGCTCGATTGGAATGCCTTTGCGAGCTGCCGAGTTCAGGGCTACTCTCCCAGTGATAGTGCGGCGATAGTGTACTCGGCCTGTTACAACGCTCGTTGCGGAACGAACGGACCGACGTTGTTCACGCACTTACACCTGCGGATAGCCACGTGAACGGTTTGAACGACGATTGAAAAATCAACGCTCCCGTGCGAAAATGCTCTCGGAGCTCGTGAGCGGAAAATCGTTTGATACTTGTCTTTTTGTGTCTTGGGAATTCAAGGTTGAAACTGTTACGTAGCTTTTTAAAGGTATATTTCGATACGCGAAGCGAAAAGTAACATCGATAAAGAACAACTACGATCGAGAGAGAATTCGTGTAAATAAAAATTGGTAAGTTTTCTTTGTTCACTCACCTACTTCGGTGTCGTCTGGATTGAACGGATGATCCAGTTGCGCGCAGGCGCACACGGTCACGGGCTAAAAAACACGAGATAAAAATATACTGCGTTAATGTGTATTCGATAAAGGAACACTGGACTGGATTATTCACGACCCTGTGCCAAAATGCTCTTGGTGATAATTCTTTTTTTTATGTGTCGGAATTCAAGGTTGAAGCTGTGGCAGAGTTTTTTTTTACATATATTTCGATTAAAAAAAATGACGATCGACATGGAACTCGTGAAAATCAAAATTGTTAAGGTTTCTTTGTTCACTTACTACGTTGTGTCTCGTCTGGATTGAATGGATAATCCGGTTGTACGTACGCGCACTCGGTAACTCTTCAAAAAAACACGCGACAAGAAAAGACTGCTTTAATGTATACTCGATAAAGGAACACTGGACTGGATTATTCACGTGACCGATCGGATAATCACTCGTTAAAAAACACGCGACAAGAAAATACTGAATTAATGTATACTCGATAATGAAACACTGGACTGGATTATTCACGTGACCGATCGGATAATCACTCGTTAAAAAACACGCGACAAGAAAATACTGCATTAATGTATACTCGATAAAGAAACGCTGGAGTGGAATATTCACGTGGCCGATTGGATAATTGCAAATTTAATTTAGCGACCTTCCGGCAAGATTCTCACTGTTCGGCCATTTCATTTTTTTACGACCTTGACAAAACTCGATCGAATTTGTAAATCCGAGGCAGAACTTTCCTAATGCGACGATATCACCGCTCTCAGCACTCTCGAAAGTCGAGCTGGGCGATTTACGAATCGCCGTTATTAGAAGGATGTCCGTGACTTTTGCCAACGTAAACATTGACGCGAAAACGGGAGAGCGCGAGCTGATGCTTGCACGCTTGTTGTTATTTTTTTCGACTAGTCATGTGACTCGGACGGTTGGACGGTTGGTGGCGCGTCGATCACTCTCTCGGCCGATAGGCCGCGCACCGACTGTAGAAAGAACAAGGAGAATCACCAACACTAATTGCTCTCAGCGCCAGCCTCCTTAGTTTCGGCAATAAAACTGTAAACATCGGATTTCTCCCTCCCGTAATAAAAGTGTGCGAGAGTCTTTCGATCACAGCAAGTGCAAAATAAACTTTATCAATTTTTTACTGTCGATCGATATTTTTTAACGACTAGTCAAAATGGCGTTTGATCGAAGATCAAACGCCATTTTGCGTGCACTCGCGATAAAAAGAAAATTCTGTCGGACCCCTGAACGATCAGATTCACTGCAGTATATATTTTTTTGCATCATACTTCCGTTTATTTCTCAACATTGAAAAAATGCGTGTGCAACGGGTTAGTAGTAAATTTATGACTCGGTTGTTTAGATATTATTTATGGCGTTCGGGCGTGTTCGTGCGTGCATTTTTTTTCGTTCGGTTAATTACGCGAGTAGCCGCCTTGACGAGCGGTGTAGTGTCGTTCGTCCTGCCGGCCGGCAGGCACAAGCCGTCGGTAGTAAGACGCGACGCGAATCGCCAACGCTAATTTCTCTCACCGCCAGCCTCGATGTTTTCGGCGCTAAAACTGTAAACATCGCCTTTCTCCCTCGGGTAGTGAAAAATCTTTGTCCCTCGCGTCGCGTTGCCGATAGAAGTGTGCGAGAACCTTCGAATCAGAGCATTGGAAGTGCAAATAACCTTTGTGATTTTTTTATTCCCAATCGATGTTTTCTAACGACTAAAAAATGGCCGACGCCCAACTTGCGTTCGCTCTACGCTCCGCGTTCTCTCGCGATTAAATGTAAAAAAAATCTAAACTCGGTTGGACCAGCGAATGATCGGACTTATCACGGTGTTTTGAATCTATTGTGGTCTCTTCAGTGGTGAAATGTGCACAGTACAGTACGCGGTAACGGCAAGACGTAACGAGAATTGCCAACGCCAATTTCGCTCACTGCCAGCCTCCGTATTTTCGACAACACGAACGTAAACATCTAACTGTAAACATGTTTTTCTCCGTCTCGTCGTGGAAGATCTTTGACCTTTGCATCGAGCTGCGGATAAAAGTGTGCGAGATAAAACTGTTCGGACCGGAGGATTGTAAGTGCAAAATAAACTTGGTAATTTTTTTTCACTCTCGATCGATATTTTTTAACGACTAAGAAAATGGCCGACTTCCAGTGCGTCTGTTCGACGCTCCGCGTTCTCTCGCGATTAAAGAAATAAAAAAAAGAAATCTAAATTACGTCCGCCCAGTAAGTTATCGGATCTATCTCAGTGTTTTGAGTATATTGTGTACTATGGAGAACTCTTTAGTCGTGAATTGTGTATAGTACAGTACACGGTAATAGAAAGACGCAACGAGAATCGCCAACGCCCGTTTCTCTCACCGCCAGCCTCAGCATTTTCGGCAATAAAACTGTAACAATCCGTAACCGTAGACATGTGTTTCTCCGTCGAGTAGCGAAAAATCTTTGTCCCTCGCGTCGAGCTGCAGATAAAAGTGTGCGAGAGCCTTGCGGATCTGTGAATTGTGAGTATAAAAAAACTTTTTCAATTTTTTTACACCCGATTGATATTTTTTAACGTTTAATCAAAATGGCCGACAGTCAACTTGCGTACGTTCGACGCTCCGCGTTCTCTCGCGATTAAATCAATTTATAAAAATCTAATTTCGTTCGACCAGTAAATTGTCGGATCTGTCGCACTGTTTTGAGTTTACTGTATACTTTAGACTCTTTAATCGTGAAATGTGTACAGTACAGTACGCGGTAATAAGAAGACGCAACGAGAATCGCCAACGCCCGTTTCTCTCATCGTCAGCCTCGGCAATTTCGGCAATAAAACTGTAAAGATCTGTAATTGTAAATATGTGTTTCTTCGTCCAGTAGTGAAAAATCTTTGTCCTTCGCGTCGAGCTGCAGATAAAAGTGTGCGAGAGCCTTCCAGACCAGTGAATTATGAGTACAAAAAAAAAACTTTTTCAATTATTTTGCACCCGTTCGATATTTTTTAACGTTTAATCAAAATGGCCGACAGTAAATTTGCGTCCGTTCGACGCTTCGCGTTCTCTCCCAATAACAAAAAAAATTCGATTGGATCCGTAAATAATCATGTCCATCGCACTGTTTTCAGTTTACCGTCGCCTCTCCAATCGCGAAATGTCTACAGTGCAGTGTTCTGGGTTTCCAAACGACTGTATCAGCTGTTCGCATTCCGATGGCATAAAAACAGCGAATCCGGTAGTCAGGTCTGGTATGTTTATTTGCATCTTTGTTACAGCCGATTTAATATTTTGCACCGGTCTCTCGCGGTCAAATTACAGAAATACATTTTTTTAAACTAAGGTTAAAAACGCTACGCATATAATCAGATTTATCGTACTGTTTTCAGTTTACCGTGGATTCTTCAATCGTGAAAAGTGTCCAGTGCAGTGTTCTGTGTTTCCGGGCGACGGGATCAGCTGTTCCTATTCCGATGGCGTCGAAGCAACGAGGCCGACAGTCACCTCCGGTATGTTTATTTTCATCCCTCTTACAGTCGATTTAATATTCTGCAGTTTTTTTTGTCTCTCGTCCACATAAACCAATTTTTTTGGTACAATATTCTCGGTCGTTTATTTCTCAATAATTGAAATAATCCGTGCCCAATGAGAGTGATAAATTTGTCGCTCGGTTATTGTAAATAAATACCGCGTTTCTCGAGCACTAACTGTTCGTACGCGAATATATATTTTTTTTCCATGCTAAATAACAACTGAAATGTGATCTCGAATTATCGTTCTTTACATCGTACAAGTATCTATATGTGTATATGTATGTATACCTATATACAACGCTACTGCAGGGTTATTCGTACATATCGTCGTAGTTTCTTTCGTGTCGGCTCGTAACCCAATATTTTCTCGTCATATTAAAGCACCGGCGCTCGTCGAGATAGCAGCCATTATTCTCCATCTTACGACACGCACCGCGCGCGCCGTCTCTCCCGTACGGCAGTCCCGGTCGCCCAGTCGACTCTCGGACTGACCACTGTGGTCTGCTCGCTGAAGAGTGGAGCGAACCACCTCCGGGGCCACCCGTGTTATGCCTCTTTCTCGGGTTATATCTTATACACAGGTTAGTGCATGCCACGTTCCACCTTAGCCTTTATATTCCCTCTTCTTCTTGTTACTCACTTTTTAACCCCACCTCTGTGTACCTCCCGATGCGTGGCTCGCGCTCGCGTACCCAACTATGTGTTTCCGCTCCGAAGGAGCCTGGAACGCCCGGCACGCATGTTATTAGGCATCGTTTCTCGATTCTAGATTCTCTACACCACCTCCCGTTACATAAGAATCCCTTCCTCGAATTACATATCTCATACTCGATCTTACACTAACATTTTTATTTTTTTTATTTTTTTTTATTTTCTTTAAGATTCTTTCGATATTAAGTTTTTACTTAAAAAATTAAGTCTTTTCTAATACGACGATAAGTTTTAGAATTAAATGGAAGGGAACGCGTTATCGATTTTTTTTTTTTAAAGTTCTTTTGATTTTGATTCATTGCTTAAGGTAGTACTAGCGGACAGCCTGAGTCCTGAGGAATTGCGAACACTTCTCGGTGAGATAAAAATCTGAAAAAAATCAACCATATGGAAGGTACTGAAAAGATTAATCTTGCGTAATAATAACTCCAAAATGTTATTAACAAAGTAACGAAAAAAAAAAATTTCCCAACAAATCACCCGGCAACCTAACTTTATTTTTGTTTTTTAATGAAAACGATTTGTTAATTTTTATGAATACGTAGGAATTTTTTCAGAATTTCGTGTAATTTTTGAAAATCGCTTTTTTAGTTAATAAAAAAACGTAATCTTCAAAAATTAGAAAAAATTCTGAAAAATTCACACGTCTTCAAAAAGATGAAACTGAAGATGAATTGTTTTTATATGAACAAAAAGTTAAGTTGCCGGGCGATTTGTCAAACAATTTTTGTTTTCATTCATTTGTTAATAACATTTTGGAATTTTCATTATGTAAAATCAATATTTTCAGCACTTGATTTTTTTTCCGATTTTTGTCTCGTCGAGAAGTGTTCGCAAGTCTGTCTCCAATTCTCTCTGAACTCACGTGAGCTCGGGCTGTCCGCCAGTACTAACTTAAAGATAAAATCTTTTCCAATGCGATGATAAGTTTTAGAATTAAATGGAAAGGAATTCATTATCGAATCTTTTTATTTTTGAGGTTGGTTCAATTTTGATACTTCGCTTAACAAAATATATTTTGTAAAAACGATGATACATTTTAGACGCAAATGGACGGGAACAAGTTGACCATTTTTTTTTTTTTTAACGAATGTGAAAATTTGTGATTCTATGGGATAATGAATGTGAAAAGAAAGCTAATTTTCTCATTTTCCTTACAATTTATCGTCACGTCCCATTAGCTTTTTTTTTTTTTTTTTTTTTGCGAACTTACACTGAAGAGAGACAAAATTACCCGGCCGTTAGCGATAACGAGGTCCGACACGCGACCCGCCCCACAGCTTGCGTAGTCTGTTCGCTGCAGCCCCTCGTCGCGAACTTGCAAATCGTTTGGAATATCATCCGGGGGTCTCTCCGGTCGTGCAGAATAACGCTCGACGCGGCAACACCGAGCCGCGCAAAAAACGATTTATACCCGGCGGCCGTGCCCAATTTATATCGAATTCATAACGAAGCTCTCGCCGGCCCGCCCGCGCGTAACGAGCTCTCCGGGCCCAACGAAAATTTATCGAGTCACTCGACTCGCAGTGCGTCGAAATAAAAAAAAATAAAAAAATAAACATAATAAATAAATAAATAAATAAATATAAAAAAAAAATACCTGTACGTATTCTCGCTGCATTGAATGAAAAAAAAAGTAAACGAAAAAAGTCCCTTAAAGTCCGAGGAGTTTATTGTTGCCGAGTGCGAGAGGAGTTACGCAACTCGCGTGTAAACGCTTTGTAATAAAAATAAATAAAAAAAAAAGAACAAATAAAAAAAAAAGAGAGATTCGGTCCGTGGTTCCGTACGAGGATGCGCGTACGGTAGAAGTTTCTCGGAAATCGCGACGAACGTATATAAAGTATAGTTATTCCGGTACGTACGGTGTTATACTGTTAGGGGAATCGGCATAATCTACGATCGTCTCTAAGTGGCGCGAGCGGGCTCACGGACAAACGAACGAAACGATATCACACACGAACGTGAGTGCCCCCGCGAGCCTCACGGCGTCACTGCACTTTACGCCGCTGCTGCTGGTGTGCGCGCGCACTTGCAGTCATCCGCGATTGTAAATCACGCGGAGGAGACGACAGCCGCAATTAACCAATGCGATATAGCGCGATATACGCGTTCTTAGGTACACTGAATGTACGGAGTACATTATGCACCGGTTCGTGGATTTAATGCGAAAATTGATAGAATTTTAAGAAAAACGACAATCAAAAATGGGTGGAAGAATATAATTAAAAAATCAGTCCTTTTAAAGATAAATTTATCGTCCGAGTTCTGGCAATATTTTTTTTTAATTTTTACATGAAGAATACGTAGTTGGATGCTTTTGAGAAATATTGTGCACTCCTATTTTATTGAATTACCTAAAATCGGGCTGCACACTTGTGCAGTATAAAATTGTCTACATTTATTTTTTATCATTTTTGATTTCTGGATATTCGAATATTTGTCGTATTTCTTTTCTTTTTTATCAAATAATTTCTTAGCTGAGCTTTAAAAAAATGAGCCATATGTAGTCACATACTCCAGAGAAATATGTTGCATTTCAATTTTGGTGAATTGCCTAAAATCACGGTGCACACTTGTGAAGTTATGAAGTATTTTCTACATTAATTTTTTATATCATTTTTAATTTTTGTATATTTGAATATTTTTTGTATATTATTTTTTATTTCAAATCATTTCTCAGCTCAGGTAATTTTTGCGAAGATTCTTCAATGCACGTATGCTCGACATACAAATGATATTTTTGTTATCCCCGTACATTGTATCGAACAACCGGCAGAATGACGTCACGCATGCAAAGTACACACAGCTGACGATAAAAGTTACATTTTTGTTGGTTCCGGGGCAAAACCCTCGGCAGTTCATGTCACGATCAGCGAGTGGGGTGTGCGCCATTCAATGCATGCATCGTTCCAATATCGATCGATCGATCTGCGATCTCGGAACGAAAAAAAGAAGAAAAAAAATAACGAATAAATAAAAATCGATCGCAAGAGCATGCCGGGTGAGCATGGGAGAGGATAATTCAGTAACGGCCGTGAGCTCGTTGCGCGAACAACGAGATCTCACCGAGATCGATATTATTCGCGGAAAAAATTAAAAAAAAAAAATAGAACTATACACGGTGTACGATCGAGGCGATTACAAGGAGAGGCTTAGGAGACCACCTACGGTACACCGAGATGTCGGTGGATTATCGCAAACGGATGGAATTATTTTTCCATACTTTCACGTAAAGTGATTGTTTGGTGCACATACACGTGTGTGTGTGCACGTATGGCCGGCCAGCCGGGGTCCAACGGGGTCTGCTCCTTCGAGCATGAACGGCCCGGTAATTAAATTTATATATCGCATCGAGAACCAGAGGCTGCCGCTGTTCTTACGTATGTAATGCCGTTTTCCACTGTATCTCATGGGTTCTCGTTATACCTCACGACCCGCCCGTTCTCGTAACCCTGCACCGTATCCCCGGGATATATTCAAATGATTCTCGAATTAGAACGGATTACGATGTCTCTTGGCCAATCCCTTTCGTCTCCCGTTCGGATTCAAGAATTACGCGATACTTTAATTGCCCGATAAATCGGTAGCCTTGAGGCATGCCCTTTAAGGCGGTCTTTGCGTAAGGGGAGAAACGGGAGAACGCAGATTTTGCCATTTCGGAATGTTGAGGGGTTCGAACATTTACAAATTGGGAATAAAAATAGTTAAAAATTCACAGAGGTAACTCGATGTGTGCGTCGTTTAATGGCGCGAGTAAAGATTTATTGTACATATTAAAATATTAAGATATTAATATCGTTTTCGTAGCTCAAACAAGACATCGCCGTTTTCTGGTAGCGAAAAGTACCTTCGTTGGTTTCCAATGTTCTCATTGTTAGAAAATTAACATCACGTTGAAATAGGAATCCCAAAAAATTCAGGGATGTACTTCAAAGTGTGCTTTAATTAATGGCATAGGCAAAACTTAATTAAAATAATTAATACCGGTTTCGTAGATGAAACAAGACAACGTCGTTTTCTGGAAGCGAAAAGTACCTTCGCTGATTTCCAATGTTCTCATGGTTCGAAAATTTACATAACGTGCGAATAAAAGTTCCAAACACGCCACTTATATACTTCAAA
The DNA here is from genome assembly GCA_963922035.1 of Amblyjoppa proteus. NCBI lineage: Eukaryota > Metazoa > Arthropoda > Insecta > Hymenoptera > Ichneumonidae > Amblyjoppa > Amblyjoppa proteus. The sequence goes on along the minus strand of OY998230.1, from coordinate 30,759,557 downwards.
GTGTGATTCGTTCGACGGCATGGATAAAATTTAATTGCAACCGTCAACATCGTTTTCGTCGCTGACACAAGTTATCCGCGTTTACCGAAAGCAAAGAGTACCTTCGCCTTCGGCAATGTTTGAACGGTTCGAACATTGACAAATCCTTCACGAAAAAAATTTCAAAAAATTTGCATAGATACCTCGAATCGTGGTCCATTGAATGGTCCAGCCAACAATTGATTTCAGTCCATAACATCCTCTTTGCAACTCAATTTATTCATCACAACTCCCAAATCGTCCCTCAAACAATCGAATCAACTATAACTCACCTCACCTGCCCAAAAAATCTGCATATAAATCACGTGTTTCCAATCCGATTGTCCACGTGGAGAGATACACGCTGGATAAATATGATCGGCACGCGAACGCAATGGAAACGATCTCGTATCCGGTAAAGCGGTCTCTCGCTCGCGAATGCCGGCGGGGACGGAGAACAACACTGCCAAGCAAATCACAATGGTTTACGCGCGTGGTTAATAGATTGTGTCAAATTGCTTCGCTCGCTTATAGCGGAACGCTGAAACGTGCAGGTAGGATTCCGCTTCCACGTGCGGGGATGGCAGGGAGGAGAGGGGGGGGGGGTGGAATGTATATCGTACATAGAGAGAAACAGCAAGTTTCGACCGAGAGCTATCGGGTAACTCGCGTCCGGTCTATCGTGGCTCCGCGCCTACATATGTACTACTAGATGTAGCGGGGCAATAACACGAGAGGGTATATCACCCGCAATCAGAAAAGTCGATCGGTAATTGAATAAATTACCGAGAGTCCACCGTCGTTGTCTTAACTCGGATATATATATGTATGATACATATATATATTTCGGCCATTCTTATTTATATATGATACATATATATACTAGACCTGCGTTGAAAACTATAAAATAATTATTCGGTTATAACGCTAACAAGTCATAAAGCGATAAATGCGATTTTTGTATTTAATTTTTTTTTTTAATATAGGAAAAAAAAAAGTTTTCTTAATGTTTATTTTAGTAGTAGTAACAGTGAATTTGTTGACAGTCGATAAGATGGGAGAGTTTTTGGTACATAAGAGACTTAGATTACATATATGCTGCCAATTGGTCATCGACCGACATCCTTCAGCCATATTTATTTTCTTTTACGTAATAATCGCTAAGTCGGAAAGTTTCCCAGTTGAACAATTTAGGACTCGGGACATCAGTATATGAAAAGACACTCTTCAGTCATACACTGGCATACCCCGTTGATGCATTTCTGCGACATAATGTCAAATTATTTATCAGAACAATTATTGTAGAAAATTATTGTTAACGTTAGTTCACGTACAGGGGGACTTTGTCCAGGGGCGCACTTTGTACCCTCGGCAGCGGGGCGCGTGTTTTGACACCACCATCCATGATTCAAGGCGTTCAAATTTGTGTGGTAGCATTGCATTTGCGCGCACATGTCCGGGCTCGACTGTTGTGAACGTTTTATTGATCAACATTATCATTGTCGGTATCAACAATGCTTTTGACACAACAGCAGGCGCTAAGTAAATATAAAATCGGACTCACGTCGCATGCTCGGTCGTAGCCTCGTCCCTGACACTGTTTTTTACGACCCCTCTCGGAGCCTCCAAGTCCTCCCACCGCGATTTTCGACACGGCGATGGCGACGACGGCAAGACTTTTATACATAAATAATAGTGACACGGCGAGAGGCGATCGAACACAGTGTTATCGGCGAGTACGCGTTACATCTGTTTTCTCAACGACAAGAAAAAAATACGTTTTCTCAATATTTATTTTATTTTACATAATACTTGTAGAGTCAGAAAGTTTCTCAACCAATTTAGGATCCGGCATATCACTTTATGTAAAGACACTCGTCAGTCATACACTGGCATATGCCGTTCAGGCATTTCTGCAACAGTTTGTTAAATTAATTATCAAAAACAATTATTTTTGAAAATTATTGTTAACGTTAGTGTACTCAGCTCGAATGGTGTTTTTACATCACCATCCCTTAACGAAGGGTTCCCTACCTGTGTAGTAGCATTGCAGTTGCGTGCACGTGTCTCCACTCACCTGTTACGGACATATTATTAACGCATGTTATTGATCCATATTATCATTGCTGGCATCATGCTTTTGACACAACAGCACCGTTAAGTAAATCAAATGAAAGTAGTGTAAGTAAATATAAAATCAGACTCACCTCGCATGCCGTCTTCGAAAAATCTTCTCCAAAAAATGTCTAATCCAAATCTTACGGTGTTACGAGAACACTTCACAGAGAAAAAACAATCAATTGAGTCAACAAAATGTGCGCTTACGGGTGGCGAGATAAATGTTTGGTTGATCGAAAAGAATACCTCGTTGATTGAACTAACAGGCCGTTGAATCGAATGTTTCTTTACTTATCACTACAATTATTTTGTTCGATCAACAAAAAATTTGTTTCGTCACCCGTAAGCCCTCAATTTGTTGAGTCAATCAATTTTTCTTTCGCAGTGTATATAATGTATCTTATACTTGAAGCTGATCTACCTTATATTGTTTTTTTTTCAAATTCATTATTACAGTTCGGTTTTTGGTGCTCAAGCGATTGTTTTTACGACACGCGCATGGCGATTGCGCGCCTCAAGAACAGCGATAGTGTTATCCGCATGTACGCGTTATATCCGTTAATACGCTCGCCCGAGTGTAAAACCTTTCCCGTGGCCTGTGCTCGCCAACCAACGAACCTGCATGCTCGGCGAAACCTGCAAACAAACTCGGACGCGTGGAATGATAGATTATTTTTCTCACACCTCGCAATTATTTCGTGGTCGGGGCAGAAAAAGAAATTAAGCAAAAAATAAAAAATAAAAATAAATACATAAAATTAGAAGGAGGCCGATTGGCTCGCCTGGGAAACTTCGCACTCGGTTGCCCAAGTGTCGGAGACCTAACGCGGTCGCGTATTATCGATAGAAATTCCTGATCGAATCGAATCTTTGACCTTTCGTCCAGCTGTTCTGAAATAGGTTTAGTTTTTTCTTTTTTCGTTCTTTTTTCTTCGGGCGAATTTCTGCATGTGTCCGATGGCTAAATAAACTCGATAAGAGCCGGTGTGATTCAATAATAGCTGGTCGACGAGGGAAAGGGGTCGAGGTCGGACACGTATTCGTCTCGGTGTGAAAAATTTATCCACGGGGATAATTTTCTCGTTATTTGTCTATCCCGTTTGAGATTTTTTTTTTTTCATAGCTCGTCTCGCGGCGAAAGATTGCATTCTACCGATCGAAGGGCAGCGAACCCTATTATTTGTGTCTTTCAGTAAGCATTTTTTTTAAACAGAAATGTACGAACATTTTCGCAAATGTTGTGCGAAATTTTTTTCTGTTTCGATTTTTGAACGCTTGAGCAATTTTTCGTCCCTACGATTGATGAGCATGTGAAACACTATGGAGTGCGAGAGAGATAGCATCAGTGGAGCTCCCGGTAGAGCGAGAGAGACACACTGAGAACGTGTTTCACATGCTCTTAAGGTGGGGCTAAAGATCAACACAATCTCAAATTATTTTGAATCCATTTTTCTCTGAAAAGGCTTTATAAAATAAGAAACGAATTACGGGGCGCACTGCGTTTTTTATCAAAGCAGTGCGCACCACAATTTGTTTTTCATTTTATAAAATTGTTTTGGAGAAAAATTAATTGTAAATTTTAGCGTTGCCTCTCTCGCACTCGTGCGGATTCAGCCTCCCTTTAAAGCGAGGCTAAACATGCATGAGTGCGAGAGAGACGGAGTAAAAATGTTCAACACATTTTTCTCCGTTTTATTTTACTAAACCGTTTCGGAGAAAAATGGCTTCGAATAATCCACTATGGTCCATTATCAAGAAAATTAATATATATATTAATTTTCTGGAATAATTCGTTTACCTAATTGGAATATTTAGACTATTAAAATCATTCGAATATTCTTAATTATTCGAGTATTTTGAATATTCAAATACGAATTATTCATATTCAATTCATGGTGAATTATAAAATTTTTTAAATATTCGCGCATCCCTAATCTTTAGTCCCACCTTAAGGTGCAGCGAATCACGTTCTCCCTTGCTCTCTCCCGCTCCGCCGTAAGACCGGCGCTGTTTCTCTCACACTCCCGGCTCCCTCACGTGACTTTCCCTCCACCTTAAGGATCAACCTGCCCGAGAGGACGGAGCGGGTGGACTCTCGTCTGGCCGTCGAATAGGCGATAACCTGCGCACGGATACCGATCTGAGACACGCATTGCTCGCTTATCGTCGCGCTCTCCCATACCGCCTCATATATACATATATGCCCACACACACGCTCACTTATATACCCCAGTGCTGTATAATACATCCGAGAGAGACTCGACCTGTGCGCGACACACACGCGGAAGATAATGCGACTCGATAAATAAAACGGCTTCGCACTCGGCGCGCGGTGCGTGCCGTCTCGACGCCACACGTCTCGTTCATCGTCCAACGAACACATAAACACGAGCGCACACGTCGAGACGCACAGGGTCCGTGCACGAATCCGCGCGAATCCACGTGTGCATAGATAAATCTTTGATGGCGTAAAGCCGTGCTTTAGCTTGTATGGGTCGTCGTGGATGCACGCGAGACTCGGTCGCGCAGCACGTGAGCTCCCGGCGTGAACCTGCGCGCCTCGCACAGCAGCCGAGCATATTCTGCTGTGCGGAGCCGTGGCAGAGAAAGAGGAAGCGGTATTCGCGCTTCAACTTCTCCGGACCGGGCAGAGAGAGCGTCTTCTCTATCCGAGATGAAATCTATAGGCGCGATAATGCATTCCGCGGAAAGGCAAGCGCGGATGCGCGCGCAGCGGCGCATGCGCGGCTGCGCGGAGCGGTGCGCGGGATAAAATGAGGAACGAGGAATCAGGAAAAGGACTCGCTAGGGGGTGGCAACGATTCCCTCGCTTCGGGTCTTTCATTTTTTATTTTTTTTTATCTTTTTTTATTCTTCGTATTTTTACTTTTTCTCGCGAGAGGCTTTATTACGCGGTAACTGGGAGTATCGCAGCGTGCGCGGAATGGGCAGCGCAGTCTCGTGCGGCTACTGCTATGCACGTACGGCGAGGTCGTTGCGTGCTCGTAAATGCGTGCTCGGGACGTTTAATGTACTTGGCTGCGGCTCTGATGCGTATATCGGTACTGGCGGCGTGTTGGAACTCCGTCTCGGGGGTTATTAAGACCTCATAGACGGACTTTTTAAAATCTGCTTTTTTTCGCAGAGATCGAAGAAAATTGATTACATATTTATTGTTCTCTATATGATTTTTTTTTCTTCATCTTTTTTTTTTTATGATTCAGACTTCTAATAGTTTGTGAAAATATTTAACTGCTTAAATTTGCATCTGTCAATTACAATTGCAATCGTGTTCGGAGCGAAGTAGACTATCAAAAAAAAAAAAAAAAAAAAAAAAAAATGGTGACTTTAATGTACAGGACTAGAAGTATTTATGCAAAAACTGGTACATTAAATGAAATGTACAATTATGATTAAAAATTCATGTACTTTTTCATCGGAATTAAAGTAAATGATTAAAATTAAAGTACTTTCATAGTAAAATTAAAGTAAATTGTTAAAAATAAAGTGTTTCCAATGTTTTTAAGACACTGAACATGAATTTTTCATCACAATTTTGCATAAAAACTTCCAGTCTAGTACATTAAGTTTCATGCGAATATTTTTTGACGTTGTAACCGTTGATTGATGTCCGTGAGGATCGCAACGATCGAAGATTGCGCGAAATGAAATATCGATCTTGATAAATTGATCTCGACATGCGCAAGAATAAATCTGCTTATCGAAGAGGCACCGACGGCGGAGGATCGAACGGATTCGCCGAGAGTTCTTCGTGGACTTTCGAAGAGGCGTGAGCTGCTGTCGGCGAATCAATTAAGCCGTCGGCGAGATCGTGATTGGTGCCGAACGCTCGAGGATCTAAAATCGGCCTGGACGAAGATGACCTCGCGAAATGACTTCGCGAAGATGACTTTCGCGAAGTCCACCGGATTCGATACAACACCTCGAGAAATCCGTCCGATTCAATTTTGCCACAACGTCACCGCTGCGATGATAAATCGACGCGTCCGTCCAAACGAATTTGCGCTCAGACTGAAGTTCGACCTGAAAACAGATCTTAAGCACGCAACGAAGTCCGGGTCAAACTTCGATCTTACACAGTCAACAATGTTTGTATTTGCATATACAATTTTTTATTTGGTAATTTTCCGATCGCACCATCCCGGGCTTCTAGTTTTCCAAACAAAAGAACAAACTAAAATTGCCAATGACACGGGAAATGAAAGGACAAGTTTGCATATTCAAGCCTGAGTAAAGTCTGTCACTTATTTGAGAAAATTATTTTCACGAAATTTAGTATTTCGATCTTACGAAATTATTTTTTACTGTGTAAGTTTGGTCTTGAGTTCACACTAACGTCTTAAATTTCGTTCCTCAGTGTTCAATCTTGGAAAACAGCGTAGAAAAAAATTCAAAAAAATTCCCCCACATCTGTACTGAACTCCGATTTATACCCCGAAAATTTCGCTTTGATCTGTCGAGCCGTTCAAAAGATATTCCACTCTGAATCTCCAACTTAGAAACAACAAAAACCCCAAAAACTAAAAAATAAAAAATGCCAAATCGTTACCGATTTTCATTTATATTCCGATTATCTTTGACGAATATTAATTCTCCACCGTCGGAATCTCGTCCCGGGATCCACCTGCCCCGAGTCGTTAATCGCCAGCATATCGCGATTCCCTCCCACTTTCCTTTCTCTCGATTTTCTCCGTCCGGAATCTCGGCCTCTCGCGTAATTTCCGATTTTCCTCCTCGATCTCGCCGATCCGTCGGCCGCGTCCGTGCGTAGATCAACGAGACTCGTCCCGGTTCTCGGTTAGACCGGCAAGTGCATACACGGGCCTCGAACGCGAGCCGCGTCGATCACTTCGGGCGTAGATCGCGAGCTAGATCGCGCACGATCTCGCGAAGAGTGGCGAGTACCGGTAAGGCCCCGACAAATCACCGTTCTCTCCCCGGCACTAATACACTTTCGCCCGCGCACACGGAGCGATATAAAGCTCTGCCGGCCGCAAGCCGGAGGAGTCATTATCGCCTCTCGAGTTTCCAATCCCACAACACTCGTAACGATCGCGAGATCGGTTAGTCGACACACGTTAACGCGCCGAGATAAAGATTCCTGGCCTCTCGCGGCCGGTTGCGTTTCTGCGCGCGAGATCGGCACGTACGGAGAGTGCAGTCCCGCACTCGTACGATGAATAATTGCTTGTAAATTCTTTGTCAATTGCTGTACGAGACTTTATACACCTGGCGAGATATACAGGCACGATGTATGGGCGCCTTTGCGATATTATCGACTATCGGGGGGGGGGGGCCTTCGGTGCTTTATTATTCATCCTTCGGTCGAACCTGCTCGCTGTTGTACGCTTATTGTATGTGCGTTGAATTAAGGCTACGCGCATTTGAGATCTGGCCACCGGAGATTAGGGTGACTGCAGCACACTTTCGCCGGTCGAAGTTTTTTTTTTATAAGTTTTCTTTTTTTTTTTTTGTCGAGTAACAATGTTTAGACGATTAGGGGCAGATCGGGAAGATTAATTTTAACGAGGCATATGAGTTATGGCCAAGTGGGGGAGATGTCGATGCCGGATTCAGTTTAGAGACTCTTAGTTCGATTTCGTTTTCCGTTCGGTGTTTGGCAGATTTTATTGTTTGTAAATAGTGGTGAAATGTTATGGTAGATGGATCAGTTATGACGAACGTTAAACTGGCGATAGATCCGCAACGGGAAAAGTGTTGAAGATCAAGACCCAATTTCATGGTTCACATTCAGTCGCAATTGGGTCAGTAATTGCTCCAACAACCGGACTTTTTAGAGACTTAGTCCAGCGGTTGCTTTCAGAGAGAAACCCGTTTTAGGAACCCTATTTATTGATTTAGTCCAATTTAGTTAATTTGTTTGCCTTCAATTGCAATTAGTTCGGTTATTTCAGCTCTCTAAAATCCAAGTTTAAATTAAAAGTCACCATTTAGATGTTTTAAATAAAAAATTCAATCACATACAAAATTAAAAAATTAATAAAAAAAAAAATTGCAGCCTTATATTAAAGTTTTAAAAAAGGTTTAAACGAATAGGGTGCCGATTTTTCACCGGACATAAAGTAGGGTCCGTTTTGCTCCGCTCTGCCACAAGATTGTGCATCCCGGGCTTAAGTTTCCTCGCTTCATTGTCACACAAATAATAACCCAACGAAAGTTACACGCGGACGTTTGGCGCGGGTGCAGCGCGCTTTCGCCAATGATTTTTCCACACGTTGGATCGGTCGCGGCTGCCGAGCTAATGAACAGGCAAAAGCGGAAAGGAGATCGAAGGGGACGTCTCGAGGGGAAGCCTTTCGCGCAGTTGCTTTCGATAAGTTGCCATGGAATTCCAGTGTATTTTGCTTTTAACCGTGTGTTTTTACCGGTGTGCGTTTGTCCGTGCGCAGATCGATCACGGGACTCCCGACGATGCTTGCGAAACTCCTTAGAACGTCCGTACAATGCAAACTGAGCGCAGGATCGCGGCAAGACTGCCCTGTTGTACGCACTTCTCTCTATCGAGATAATAGCCAAAGAGTCGGGCTCGTTAGGTTCGAGAAAGTATACTGTTGGGTAGGAAATCGACATTTGTACGGTCATTATGTGTACCGGCATTGTTTATGAACGGGTTGTGTCAAGGAGCCGCGGAGCCGCTCGATCATCTTTTAGGAAGCGTGGTCTATAGTGTGTGTGTGTGTGTTTTTTTTAAGGTCGTTGGATGTTAAATAACCGTTTTAGATAACAATCAACTTTCACCTACGATTGAGTAAAACAAACGTCACGGGAGCTCGAACTAATATTATTAATAAATAATAATAATAATATGCTGATATTGTATATTAATGATATTAATATACAGCACCCAGAAAAATAATTTATTTGACGGCCACCATTTATTTAGATTAAGTAAAATAAACGGTGGCCGTCAAATAAATTCTTTTTCTGGGTGCGCTGGAAGCGACAAGTTCCAACTGCGAGAGCTAATATTTTCGAAATAATGCAATCGGCTTGGGATTCATCGCTCATGTTCGTTGTTCTCCAGATGGATAGAGCTCAATAATGCAAGAAATAACCTGGTCCTTATTAAGGCTGGTAACATAAACATATAGAATATCGTAAAAATGGTAAAACCCGCATACATAGAGATAAAGGGTGTGATTATTGGTATGTGGTATTGGTAAAAAAAAATATGAACATTATATTATATAAAAAGCAATAATAATAATAGTTATCATTAATAATATTAGTATGTCATTATTAAGATAAATAATATCGATATATTAATATCATCGTTATTATTGTTAATCCTTTAATCAGTGTGATCGTTTTTCCTCACACAATTTAGCTCGACATAAAATTTCGATTTCTTTCACTGTCCCACGCATCACGCTTTAAACGAGAACGGTGCAGCACTCGATGCGATGTGAAAGCCTCGTCTGCCATCGACAATGACAAATCGTATTACCCAAAAGCACCCCTAGAATACTTCGTGATATCGTGTGGATTAACGGGGAGGGGCGAATTCGACGCCGAGTGCGGGTTTCTCAGCGAGATACTTGTATCTCTCACCTACCCGGTTCCACCGCACGGTCTTACCAGTTACGAAAACTCACCGAGGACGACTCATCGTCAGGTGAAAAAGTTCCACGCTTCTCTCAACAAAGATACAATTCCTCTATTTTTTTTTTGTTCTCTTCCCCGAGAATTATCTTCCCCTCTACGTCAAACACAGCGCTCAGGTTCGCTTCCTCATCCTCCGCAATTCAGTCCCCCCGAAATTCCTAATTGGTATCTTCGGCCAAAATTACAAAGCAAAGAGGGAATAAAAATAAACGAATAATAAAATTAAAAGATGATTAATATAATAAAAATCATAAAAATAACAATTATCAGAGTGTGATATTTTCGCCCCGTGTTCAATTCTTATCAACGAATGAATTTTCCACTTCAAGGATTCAAATTTTTTTTTTAAACTTTATTTGTTGCTTACTCGACAATTCAGTGCCCACGAAATTCCTAATCGGCACCTTAGACTAGAATTACAAAGTAATGAAGGAATAAAAATAATAAAACAATGATAAATATAGCAACTATCTAGGTCTGGTATTTTCTCCTCGTGTTCACTTGTTATCACGGAATTAATTGTTCACTTCAAGAATTGAAATTTAATATTTTTTTGCTTTATTTTTTGCTTACTCGCAGCTCATCCATCACAATCGTTTTAACGCAGTTACCCTTTCGTCGAGGATTCTTAGCCGCGTAGATTCCGGATTTCACCTATCACACTTGTGGTCTGCGTCGTAGATCGTTCCATCCCCCCAATTCAATGCCCACAAAATTCCTAATCGGCACCTTCGGCTAGAATTACAAAGTGAAGAAGGAATAAAAGCGAGTAAAATAAAGACTATCCGGGTCTGGTATTTTCTCATCGTCTTCAATTACAATCATCGAATTCATTTTCCACTTCTCGGATTCAAAGTTTTTTTTTTGCTTTTTATTTCCTTCTCGAAGCTCATCCATCACAGTCGTTTTAACGCGGTTAAAGTTCGGTCGAGGATTCTTAGCCGCGTAGATTCCGGATTTCACCTATTGCACCTACGGTGCGTCGTGCCTTCAACGTTGTCGAGGCGTTCCAGCCAATTCCGTTCAATGAAACGATACGGGTCGACGAGGGGGATCCCGATAGTTATCGAACGAGTCTGGTGGTTTGTTGGGTAAATTTTGATCTAGCCGGGACGCCCGTGGACCGGCGACAACCTGGGATCATGCGGGTCTCCCACGAATCCAACGACCGAATAATGTAACGTGGGAGCGTTCGAATCGCGCCCCCACGAATTAATTTATATATATCTGTTAGACCGAATTCACCGGAGACGAGCGTGGAGCACAACGAGGACCCGCGTACCTGCTGCATGCAGGTAGGAGACCGAAAAAAAAATGAAAGAGTAGAAATTAATTTCGGTGGAATTTTTTGGATAATGGAGGCTCATGTTCTCATGGCAGTCGGATTGAAGGGGCGTCCAATTTTACTGCTGGGCTGTGGAAACGAACGATGGACGTGAAACAGAAATAAATTTAGAATAAATTTAGAGGAATGGAAATAAATTTAGAAACATTTTTTGTATATTTTTGTTAAAGATATTTAGAACGTTTCCGACGGAAATCAAAGAGTGGTGAACACATGGACCAACCTTATGTTGAATCGCTTGAAATTTTACTCACGGAAAAAAATGACGTCTTTTCATTTTCAACAATAATACGAATGTTTATAATCAATTTCTTTTTAGTGTGGCATCAAAAAAGTAAGACGAATACGTGCACGAATTTCTATTCGTGGAATAAAATGGGGAATAATGGAAGTCACGGAATAATTCATGGAACATTCGTGGAATAAATACGGTGGAAGTTAATTTCGATGAAATTGTTTTATATCGAAGGTTCATGTTCTCATCGTAGTCGGCTCGAACGGTGGTCGAATTTTGCTGTTCGGCTGCAGAAACGAACGATGTATAGGAAAGAGGAGGATTCGAAGAAAAATGGAAAAATTCAAGAAAAATATTTAAAACCAAGCAGGATACACATAGTGAATATGCACCAGACTTATTCTGAATTTCTTGAAAGTTTACTCGCGGAAAAAAATTAACTCTTTTAATTTTCAACAATATTACGAATGTTTTTAATCGATTTCTTTTTACTGTGGCATCAAAAAAGTGTAATTAGAATGCGTCAATGATTTTTCATTCGTTTTCCAAGCCTAAAATCCAAGAAATAAAAAATAAATTTTAAAGTAATAATTTCTTTTCCAATGCGAACAAAAAAAATTGTTTAATCGCAGTCGTCCAGTCTACCAAGATAAATAAGATCCCATCCCAATTCTCACATCAACAAAAAGGATTCCTTTCATTTTCAACAATAACACGAACGTCTATAATCAATTTTTTCTACTTCAGCATCAAAAAACTATAACTCGAATAGTCCATGAATTTACATTCGTTCCATTACCTAAAACCCAAAAAATAAAAATAAGAACATTAAAACCAACAATTTATGTACCAAAAATTCGAACAAAAAAAAGAATTGTTTTCATCGCAGTCGTCCAGTCTACCGAGATAAGTAAGATCCCTCCCCGATTTTCATATCGAAAGGCTAAGAGCGTTAGCGAATGCCGACCAACCCTTTGAGCTCTTAACCGGCCCCAAATTTGTGTTATCGTCAAAACACGACTCCGATAATTCACGCGTAGCGTCGCCTTTCGGTAAGTAGGGGGTGTGTTGCAGAGCTCATTCCCTTAGGAAAATCCCCCTCCAATGGCCACCAGTCTGGAAACACTGGCGACGAATCGAGTGTAAGAGAAGTATGCGCCGAGTGAGGGATGATCGCAATATGCCGCGTGCCAATATACATGATCGAGTCCCGGTCCCACAGGAGAAGCGCGGCTTTGCGCCCGCACCCCTGCCGGAGCGGGCCCGGTCCCACGATGCCGGAGGTCGCGTGTCTCGGGCATCCGCGCATCCCGTCGAACCTGCACCGGGCACCGGCTACGCAGCATCCCAACCTATGCGCCCCGTCCGAGCCGTGTGATTCTCGCGAAAGTTCAGCCCCGTGCAGCCTCCACTTATCTACCCTCCCGCGTGCATCCCGGCAACTGCGACGAGGGGGACTGAGATTTCTATTCCGTCCTAGTGACTCCCTTACTGGCTGCACGCTGCTCGATTAATTTGCCGAATAAATAGGGCCTATTGTGCGCCGGTGGCGCGCGGCAACGGCGAATCGTCGGACGGAAGGAAAAATAGATTTTTTCTTGGCCGAGGGAAGTATATTTTTTTGATGTACTTTTATATACTTTGAAGCACGTTTTTCTCGTCGGGGGGCGTTTGTCTCTGAATAGATAGAAATCAGGTTTTGCCGGGGAAGAAGGGGTAGAACAAATTTGAAAAAATTCGTAGAGTCTTGTATCGAGCATACGAAGATTCGGTAGAAATTTCGTAATGATTCATCGAGCTGTTCAATAGATGTGGCTCTTCAAAGAGCCGTTAAGGATTCTACCAAGCTCCAAAGATCAAGTTCAGACCTTTCATTATCAGTCATCAATATTTTCATTTATTTAATTTAAAAATACAATGTTCTAATGGAAAATTGTTCAATGACTGAATCATTAAACTCCACTCTTATTTTTCCCTCAATTTATTATATTCCGGATGTTAAAATATTCGAGGATAAATCACAAAAAAAAAATTAATAAAAATGTGAGCAAGCGAAGCGAGCCTGACAATTTGGACTTGCAGCGTGTGCGAGCTGGTCTGAATTGCAGTCAACGCTGTAATTCACTCGGAGGTTCAATGGGCAGCATTACGTTGATGGTGAGCGCTTTTTTTGGCCATTTTTTAAAGGGATTTTCGAAAAGAATCTCAAACACTCGTATCAATCCTATGAAGATCGAATACAAATTTTGTAATAAAGATGGAGTTCTTTCAAGAGTCGGTAAAACTTCCACCGCTCTCCCAAGCCTACACCCAGAAAAATAATTTATTTGACGTCCACCGTTTATTTGGTTTCAGTAAAATATTTATTCGATTTAAATAAAAATTTATTCCATTTAAGTAACTATTTACTTAATTTATATAAATATTTGTTTAAATCAAATAAATATTTTACTTAAACCAAATAAACAGTGGCCGTCAAATAAATTATTTTTCTGGGTGTAAATCACACTTTTTGTTACCATTCATCGAGATTTCCATTTTTTTTTTAAGTCCAATACATTAATGAAAAATTATTCAATGACTGAACCATCAAACTGCGCTCTTATTTCTCTCAATTTATTACATTCCGGACGTTAAAGTATTCGACGATAAATCACAGAAAAAAAAAACAATAAATATATATAGCCGAGTGGAGCGAGCCTGACAATTCGGACTTCCGGCGTGTGCGAGCGAGCCGCGCTCTGAATTGCAGTCAATTCTGCAATTCACTCGGAGATTCAACGGGTAGAATAACGCTGATAGGGAGAGTTCTTTTGCGCGCATATGTGTGTGTGTGTGTGTGTGTGTGTGTGTGTGTGTGTGTGTTATACCGTATGACTTAGGGTGCAGGGAACAACGAGCTTCCGATTGGACCGAGTGGCCGATGCTGCACAGCCTCGTGCAGCTCCTGTCGCAAGATAAAATTTCTATCTCCGTCACACTGTCAATCGGGCTCCGAAAAGCCTTTGTATCGTTCCACCGGCAATGCGTACGCGGCGCACATATTCGCACGGAGGGCTCATCGTTACTGATTCGCTACTCGAACGCACACCGGATGTGCGTCATAGAGGATTTCTAGACGATTGACCTAAGTGGCGGATAGTGCTCTTCGGGCGAAACTCTCTCGACACACCGACGACAACGCCGCCGACTCGTATCACGTGCCTCGCTACTTTTGTCACTGATTTATCGTCCCGGCCGTGTGGAACATTGTAACCTTCGCGCATGTATTTTATGTGTATATATATATATATGGGTTTTGTTTTTTGTAAAGTGAAGAATTGGTCGTGAGTTCGATCTTCGACCGATTATCCTGCTTACTTTCAGCTGCAACAAGTATATATTCTCTAATTAGAAAAACATGCAAGCGAAGTTGATAAAAATTTGAAAAAAAAAAATGCAGATGCGCAAGATCCGTCTGCGAATTTTTTCAGATATTTTTTAACAAAAATATATGTGGGGCCATTCCATACCGATTCGACCTACGTCGGATCCTCGACCTCTTCAATTCGGTTGGTAATTTTTTATAATATTGTTCTAACTCTAAAAATCACTCCGAATTTTTATTATTCTTTTATTTTATTTTAATTTGCATTAATTACAATTTTTCAAAGTTAACATATTGTTAGCCCAAATAAAAAAATCTGAAAAAAAATTCTCAAAAATCCTGTATCAGATATGAACATTTTTAAGCCTAAACCCAGAATGGTAAAACGTTTGCATCTAGATGTTTTTTGAGCTTTGCTTTCTTTTTTTAACTTTTTTAAAACTAAGTGCAAGTGGAGTTGCCAAAAATTATGAATCAATTTATTGAAGTGAAGGATTCCTCTGCAAATTCTTTCAGATTTTTTTCGTTCAAATGTTGCTTTTTTTTTACTATCCAATATTTTACAGGACGAAGATCGGAAAAACGGTCGTCCGATCCTAAAACATAAATCACATATTTTTTAGCGGTCAAATTGGTCGTAAAATTTCTGACTAGCTAATACAGATATTTGAGAAGTGTCGGTGGTCTTTTGGGACTCTCGTGATCGCGGTAGCCCGAGATCGACTAATTAAACGAGGGCTGCACAGAACGAGGCCTCGATATCGGAGTCTCCTGGGATCTGCTTAGGGTTTGATTTCATAGGGCGACCGAGATAGCTCCTAGTCGCGAAGCATATGCGCTTGCAGGCTCGTTCAACAATCGAGGGGGCGAAGTTGCCCCCTTTAGGACCGGGAGCATCGGATAATGAGGTCGCTGGATTCACGAGATAGAGCGATCATCTGTGGGAAAGAGATATGTAGCTTTTTCACCGCCACTGGCAAACTCCATTATAACTCCAGACTGATCCGAGCCGGCAGGACTTTATCTTGCGTCTTGCAGAAAAAAGATCCCCAGAAATAATAATCATCACAATAATCATCACAATAATTATCACAATAATCATCACAATAATCATCACAATAATCATCACAATAATCATTACGATAATCATCGCAATAATCATTACAATAATCATCACAATAATGGATTATTTACAGCTTCCTGCATTTCTGCAGGAAGCGTTTTTCTGCATCAAAAATCGTATTTTTGGAATTTAATTGGAAAATGTTGGGTTGGGAGTAAAGTAATTGTTATATTTGTCATCAGCGGGGCCAAATACGTCGAATATAGCCTTGAAACTAAAAAAATGCTCGTCGTGTTCTGCGGGAAAAAATACATAAGATAAGGTCTTGTCCGAAGTTCTAGAAGTGTTTTATCGAGCAGTTTCAGAACGTTGAAAAACGCGAAAAATGAACTCGAAAGGGGTAGGCTTGCAATTTTTTAACGACATTTTTTTTCTTTTTTTAAAATGAACTGCCACGTACATCGACGTATTTTTTCCCGCTGAACACGAATCCGCTGGCTTTTTTGGGACTAAAGTACAGTGAGACATTGGATGTCTCGATTTTATGCACGAAAGATCATGATTTTTTTTTTGTGATTTAAATGGAAAATATTGGGTTGGGAGTAAAGTAATTTTATGAGACAGACATTTTTTGACGTTACGAAAGAGATGCAAAGTAATTTGCACATGGTTTCCTCATTTATTACACAGTAACACTACTTAAAGTACCGCAAAGTACTTTGATACTTTAAGTACAAAATAAGTACTCATGTATTATAAGTACTGCCCAGCTCTGGATTAAACTACTAAAATCTGTGAAACTCCATTGCGAAAACTTCTCGAAAGAAATAAACGAAAAACTTTTCCGTATCGCAAACCCAGTGAATCTGGCTTATCTCTGCGTGTCTCGACGACCCGGTCGCGTGTGCCGGAAGCGTGCGGATAAGGAACGATACCTCGAGATATTGTTAGCGCTTATTATCCGCCCTCTTCGCGCGGTAATTTTTTTCATTTTTTTCACGTCCACATAAAACACACTCGAGCTCGCGAGTGCATGTCGAAATTGATATCTCTCTGCTGGTCGCAGAGACGATACAATGGGCCGAAGAGACGGCGTAAACGAGGCGTGGATGAAATTTCAAATAGGGAGCAAAAAAAAAAGATATAGAAACGATTCCGATCGTTCGAAGCACTCGAATGTCGGTTGCAGACACTTTCGCACGCAGCGCCGCTGCTGCACCGCACGATCCCTCGTAACAATTACGTAATGCGATGCACCCTCCGGTAGCGCTGGACCGGCGACGAGGCAGGGACCTGCACAGGGCCACACGCGACCCAAGCCGGCATTACGCCGGAATGAAAGAACGAACGAATTAATAGGAAGGAGAGAGGAGAGCACTATATCAAGCTCGCGCACGCATCGAACGTACCCATGGGAACCGGTAATGAGATGGTGGTCACGGTTTCCCACCCGCTCGCTCTCGCTCTTTCGGCGATGCCGTGGAACCGGTAGCGGCGAGGGTGGCCACTGATGATGGCCCATGAACGAGGGTGCGCAATCATCAAGCCGGCTCCGTTGTTCGGGAGACTGTACACCGACACTCGAAAGCAACCCCTCGGAAAAATCGGCCAAATATGCGCGCGCATGTTGGCCGGTGCGACGGTGAAACTGCACTATTCGTGGGGTGGGGGATTTTTCACACAATTTAAGCATTTTTAGTTAGATGCTTAGTTATGTGTTATTGAAACATGTAGCAGGAAAGTGGCGATTTTTTTGAAGGGTGCCTTTTCTTTACGTTACGATCGTCCCGCTTACCTCTAAGCCGGTAACGGAAGCAACGGAAAAAATTAGCATCTTGGAAAAATCAGCATAATATGCGCGCGCATGTTGGCTGGCACGATGGAGAAGCTGCACTATTTACATAGGGTGAAGGGATTTTTTACGCGGATGTGTCATTCTTTGTTACATTTGTGTAATGTTGAAAACAACACGCAGATGTATTTATATGTTGCTGAAAATGTTGTACATTTACATCTCTACCACTCACAACTCTACCGGATTAAAATTCTACCAAAAAAGACAGCTCTTACAATTCTACCACATAAAAACTACCGTGTTAGAACTCTACCGAAAAGTAAAAAAACTCTACCAGAATCAAAATAAAACTCTACCGGACTTGAAATTTGCACGATACGAACATTTTGCACGATATTAGCCAGTTTTGGAAACGCGACATTGCTTTAAGGTGACAATCGTTCCGCTTATCTATGCCGTGCTCAGCTGATCATAAAAACTGTAATGGACCCCGTTTTGAGACACCGGACGGTTGAGGACAAAGAAAATTGACTATGCCTGGCTCTGCCGATTATCTGGCGAGAAACAATTTTCTTTTTACTCAGCTGACTGCCGTCTCGAAACGCCATTCATTACAGATTTTGTTATCGACGGTGGTATTTCACTTAATCTTAAACAGAGGCTCAAAAGTCCATTTTTAAAGTAATTTTTTTCGAAAGTGGGTTCATGGAAGCGAGATCAAAACGTAATCTATAAACATTTAGGCCCCTTAATATTAAGTACGGGAGCATCGATCTTGAATTTTCCTCAGCGTGTTTTGTTTGTCTCAATCTGGGATAAAGAAAAATTCTAACAAAATTCCTGCAGTTTATTTCGCGCGGCAGAAACCAATCTAGCGATAAAATGTTCGAACGATATTTTTTTCGAACGATTTTTTTTTTTATATATAGTCTAAGTTTCGTCACGGGCATCGGAGCCTTCGATGGGACAGTTTATTAGTTACGAGGGTGAGACTGCGTGTGACTGGCTGTGTGTGTACACGATGGGGATGCGTGGAGACAGTGTCCCGCATATGAACCGCGCCGTCGCCGCGTCGAGTCGACTCGACCCCCCGTGGGTTTTGTCAACAGGGACAATATGCTCTCGGCGTGGTGGATGTTGAAGAGAGGGATCGCGAGTGGACCTGTGGGAACCGATTTGGGTAACGTGTTTCGGTAGTTCGATATATATATACACACATATATATAGATCGGCCGTGAAACTTTGACGAATCGCCTCATCGAGCGGGTCAAAGGTCATCGAAATTGGCTACTGCCGATTTCGCTACCGTGCCGTTGGAGTGCATCGAAAAAGCTCGTACAGCAAGGATAAACCGAACGTCACGTGCCGACTTTTCGAGTACCTCCCTTCGGAAGAATAAACTAACATCGGTTTAAATTCCTGTCAACTACACGCCACTTACTCGAAAACGAACCGCACGTTCTTCATCGCGGCTGGGACGGATCGTTAGAAGAATTGATAGATCGAACACGCGAGACCGAAACCTTTTTTCAATTGAAAAAAAAACAAAAATTGTATTGTCCTACACTTTTGTGATTCAAAATGTTTCAAAATCACAATTTTTTTTCAATTTTTAAACTGAATAAAAAACACTTGATTAAAATTGTTTTACCATTTGTCAAATTGTTACCAAATTTTCAAAGATAATTTAACGAAAATTGTTCTACCGATGGGGCAAATATGTTAAATGGTTAAAAGGTCGTAAATGGTTAAAAGGGTTAAGGTGAATTGCGAACACTTGGCGATGAGATAAAAATCTGAAAAAAATCAATCATATGGAAGGTACTGAAAAGATTAATCTTGCATAATAATAATTCCAAAATGTTATTAACAAATTAACGAAAAAAAAAAAAAAATTCCCAACAAATCACCCGGCAACCTTTTTTTTATGAAAACGATTTGTTAATTTTTCTGAATACATATGAATTTTTTCAGAATTCCGTGTAATTTTTAAAAATCGCGCTTTTAGTTAATAAAAAAACGTAATCTTCAAAAATTAGACAAAATTCTGAAAAATTCACACGTATTCAAAAAGATAAAAAAAATTGTTTTTATATGAACAAAATTTAAGTTACTGGGAGATTTGTTGAAAATTGTTTTTTTTTTCATTCATTTGTTAATAACATTTTGGAATTATTATTATGCAAAATCAATCTTTTCAGCATCTTCCGTATGCTTGATTTTTTTTTTCAGATTTTTATCTCGTCGCGAAGTGTTCGCAATTCCGTCTAAATTCTCTCTGAACTCACGTGGGCTCAGGCTGTCCGCTAGTACTACCTTAAATTTGTTGTTCCTTGTGCGATAAAAAATAAAAAATTAAATAATTTGTAGGATCCAAAATATACCGCCGTGCGATGATGAACGAAAATGTTCGAAATTCGAAACGGCACGAAAACTTGGGTACGCAGAGCAACCGCCAACCCACGCGACGATTCGTCGTGCGGCATTCATTTTTAATTAATACGACTTCATTAGCGAGAAATCCTATCGACGACTTCATACCCATTATATATAACCGATGACAGTAGCGCCGCACGCGTGCGGTCGAAGGCAAACGCCTCTCGGTGTCGTTTGAATATGTTCTCTCTCGCCCAACGATCTCGCCTAATGGTCTCTCCCAGAGGCAGTGCCGATCTAGTAGCACAGAATGCCAACCGATAGTACACGTTATTAGCCGATCGTTAGCGATCTTACAGTGCCTGGTAACTGTTACAGTTACACAGCAAAGCGCACTACAGTGTTTCGTATCCTAAAGCGAAACATGCGTGCGGATAGCGTCTACTAATTAATCTGATAATATGACCCAGTTAGTGTCGTACGCAGTTCTGTTCACTTTACCAGTAGTTATACGTACTGTTACATAGCTCTCGTTCTCGTATCGAATTTATAGCCAGTCGATCCTGACCTATACTTCGAACTTTAGGTCAGACTTAAATTCAAACTTGGATACGGAATTCAGAATTTAGATGTGGATTCAGGCTTGCATTCGGAATTCGGAATTCAGATGTGAATTCAGACTTGCATTCGGAATTCAGATGTGAATTCAGACTTGCATTCGGAATTCAGATGTGAATTCAGACTTGCATTCAGAATTCAGAATTCAGATGTGGATTCAGACTTGAATTCGGAATTCAGAATTCAAATGTGGATTCAGACTTGAATTTGGAATTCAGAATTCAGATGTGGATTCAGATTTGAATTCGAAATTCAGAATTCTGAAGTGGATTCAGATTGGAATTCGGAATTCAGAATTCAGATGTAAATTCAGACTTGAATTCAGACTTGAATTCAGGTTTGGATTCAGACTTGATTTCACATGTAAATTCAAATGTGATTTCAGATTTGGATTCAGACTTAATTTCAAACTTAATTTCTGATTTGAACTCGAGCATGAATTAAGTGTTTAATTAAAACTTGAACGGAGACTCGAGTTAAGAGTTAAGTTGAAACTTGAGTTCAAATCTGAGTTCGTGCTCGCGACTATAAATTCGACCGTAAGCTTTGCACACGTCCGTGCAGAGGGGACCGGTGTAAAATAGCCTCTGGCTGCCTCGGCCTCTCACGCATCGACGACCCTATCGTCGAGCTCGAATTCTATATAATATGTTTTCTCTGTTTCACTTCTTCCTCTCGCTTTTTATTGCCTCCCATTTTTTTTCTTTCTTTTATTTTTTTTATTTTTTTTCTTCTCTTTATCTCCGAGCGACGTCGGCGAGAGAACGAATACTCGTTCGGATATCGCCACGGGTGTATCTCTCGCGCGTACCGGTAACGAGCGCGAATGCGCCGTGATCGAGCGCGTGCGAGAGTGCGTTAAACCCCTTCCGGCGACTTATTCGACGAGGAACTACAATTTTCAACGGTACACACACCGCGTCCTATACGTTCGCGCTCTCTGTGTGCGCGCGCGCCCGAGAGCTTCGAGAGGCGAAGCTATGCGTCTCTAAGAGCCGGGGATTCGCTAACGAGCTGAATTAATTTATACCACGCTGAACGGCCGTTGTTGGCGAAACCCGGTTTTCGCACAGTTCGAACTAGTTGCACGGAACGCCGAGGTATTGTTATTTATTCGTCCTGCAACTCCGGATCCCCCTTATTCGAGCCTCAAATAAACACGAAACCGTACCTGGCTGAGTGTACATTTTTTAACATCGACAGTCAAATTAAAGAAAAATTATTGCCGAATTTACAGAAAAAAAAAATAGTGGTTTGTACATTCAACAAATATTTATACGATGGTTCACAACTTTCGTTTGTCGTTAATTTTACCATTTTAAAAATGTCAACATATCGCATTCTTTACCTACAAATATTGAAAAATTAACAATTGAAGTTAATATATATATATATATATATATATATAGTATCAAAATATATGAAATTTTCGAAATATTTGCGAATAGAAAATATATTTAATTAGATTGTTATTGATTCATCTTGTAACTTCGGATCTCCTTTATTCCAGCCTCAAAAAACTCACAACCATAGCTGGGTAAGTGTCGATTTTTTAATACCGTCAGGCAGGAATAAGCAAAATGTATTGCATAATTTACCGTGAAAAAAAACGCTTTATATATTTAGTAAATATTTCCACAATGGTCCATTACATTTTTCCTCTTGATTTTACCATTTAAAAAAAATGATCAACACTATCGCATTTTTATATCTAAAAATTCTAAAATTAACGAGAAAAAAAAATATATCAAATATTTCGAAATGTTTGCGAGCACGAAAATATGTTTTATTCCATTGTTATTGTATTCGTGAGAGTCTGGGGAGGAGAATTGTCTCATTGACGAAAGTCGAATCGCGGTTCTTCTCACATTCCCATCCCCATCGGGAACAACGGTTCGATCATGCGGGACACAGTTTCCGGTTGGGGTGTCGGAGTCGAGGGGAAGTGGAGCAAAGCGTGGGTAGCGATATCGGGTCGGGTGTAAATTGCGAAAATCTGTACGATGACCGATCGGAGTTCCCACACACTGACATACGGGGGGGTCGAAGTGGAATCGACCAGTTTTTCCCACAGGTGAAGCCGATCTCCGACCCCCTCCGGGCTAGTCAGCGCGATTCTCATCCCCCGTGGACCAGGAAGGCATATGCTTCGCCCAATGTGTACGCCGTACACCCCTCGGGCTATTCACCGAAACGCTTCCCGCTCGCCCCTCGTGTATCCACTCTGGTGCAATATAAATCGAGGACTTCAATTTCGATGTGTATACAAGCTGTACAAGCTCCGGCTATGTGCGCAACAATCCGCACCGGCTCCCGATCGAGGGAGTGTCGAATATTTCGCACATCAAATAGATTTTTTGTTTACTCGTATCGAGAATTTTATGTGGTTTGATTTCACGCCGTCGTACTGAAATAAGTAATCAATGAAGAATTAGTTGAAGCAAGAAAAAAATTGGTGGAATAAAAAAGTTTGTGTGGACCAAACAATTAGCTGGATCAACTAATTAAATGGACCAAACAATTAGTTGGATCAACTAATTAAATGGACCAAACAATTAGTTGGATCAACTAATTAAATGGACCAAATAATGAAATGGACCGAACAACTAGTTGGACCAATTCATTAAATGATCCAAACAACTAGTTGGGCCAATTAATTAGTTGGACCAACTGATTAAGTGGACCGAACTACTAGTTGGACCAATTAATTAAATGGACCAGACAACTAGTTGGGCCAACTAATTAAATGGACCAAACAACTAGTTGGACCGACTAATTAAATGGACCAGACGACTAGTTTGGCCAACTAATTAAATGGATCAAGCAATTCGTTGGGCCAAGTAATTAAATGGGCCAAATAATTAATTGGACCAACTAATTATGTGGAGGAAACAATTACTTGGACCAACTAATTCAATGAACCAAAGAAGTAATTAGTTCAGCATGTTGATTGTTTCATCAAACTAATTGGCCCAACACGCAAACAAATTAATATTTTTCGTTGCAAATTTTTAGTCCGTCTGTATCGATTCTTTCGGAATCGATACTTTCGGCGATAATACAATTCCGTGGCCGTGCTCGTGCACGCGATTGCCCGTATAGTTCTCTCGCAGCCTCTCCTTTCCGATCCTTTCCCCGGTCACGTGTACGCTGGTGCCGTTGCCGCGGGGCGCGCAGTCAACTGTCATCCGCAGCACGCGATAGTCGCGTGTCCTTTGTGCTGCGCCAAGCCAGTGCACAGTGCACACTGTGTGCGCACGCGCACGAGGCAGCTTATCCGTTGAAATTACCGTCCTATCTTCAATACCAGTCCGTATCTGTCCTCTCTCGTCCGGCGATATCATAAATCTTTTGCCGGGACAGACTCTTCGATCTCGAACTCTTCCCTCTCCCCTCACTGACCTATTTTCAACACAGACGTATGGAAGAGGGGAAAAACGAATCGCCTCGCCGGGTAGAAAAGCCGGAGGTGGTTTTCGCTAGGTGCCTGAGTAACAATCCTGCATTGCATATAAGAGGACGATTCGATTGAGAGGAATATATATATCACATTAGCACAGTGGTTAGTCCTCTTACTCGGTACCATCAAAATCTGGATTCGAATCCCGGTAATCACCATATGTGTGGTTATCTGCGATACTTTGTCCGTCTATCTGCAATACCAATATCTAAAAGTCCCCAAACTCTTCGATCTTGAACTCTATGTTCTCCCCTTAATGCTCGATTTTTCATACATAGGTATGGAAGAGCGTTGAAACGAATTGCCTCGCTGGGTAGGAAAGCCAGAGTTTTACGGCAAGAGGCGATGTAACGGCTCTACATTGCACATATAAGCAGACGAATTGAATGAGAGAAATTTATAGATGACATTAGCGCATAGGTTAGCGCTCTTACTCAGTATCACATCTAGGCACATACCCCAAATACTACAGGTACGTATTGAAGTATCAAGTTCTTGAAATACGTATTGAAGTATCAAGTTCTTGAAGTACGTATTGCAGTATCAAGTTCTTGAAGTACGTTTTGAAGTATCAAGCTCTTGAAGTACGTATTGAAGTATCAAGTTCTTGAAGTACGTATTGAAGTATCAAGTTCTTGAAGTGCGTATTGAAGTATCAAGTTCTTGAAGTGCGTATTGAAGTATCAAGTTCTTGAAGTACGTATTGAAGTATCAAGTTCTTGAAGTACGTATTGAAGTACTGAGCGCAGGGTAGTTCTTGAGTGCTGGCAGAACTAAATTGCTGAAGTTCTGACTACTGGCCACTGACTCAGTACCTGATACATCAATACGTACCTGAAGTACTCAGTGCATACTGGTACTGTGCCCAGCTCTGCACAGTACCACAAAAATCCGGCTTCCAATCCCGGTAATCACCATACGCGTTGCCCTCTTTGATACTTCGTCCGTCTATCTGCAATACCAATATCTACGGGTTAACAAACTCTCCGCTCGATGATTACGGCTGCTAGAAGAGAGATCGCGTAAGCAGTGCAGAAGCGATTCATCACCGGAGAGCCAGGAGAGCCGCCGCTCTCGGTGACGTTGGGTAAGCCCGCTGACGATTAACGCGCGACACACGACGAGCCTCTTCACTGACGTGTTATGCGTCCGTCTTCGCCTCGACGTACATCACCGCTGCCGGGTCAGCTTCTTTTCCCTACGCTTGGCCCTTGGTTCTCTATTCCTCTCCCTCGCCGTTCACCACTAGCACGTCCACCGACTTCTCCGATCTCCGGATGGATTCCCTTTTCCGCACCGGAGAACAAACGAACGAGACTTTGTCGAAAGGTGGGCGCGCGCGCATGCGCAGAAAGCAGCTCGGTTCCTTTCCGCGTCCTCAGACCTCGAAGTGTGAATCGATACGTAATTTTTTTTTCGCTACAACTCGCCTTCGGATTCCTGGTGGACCTTGCCTCACATCTTTTCCCTCTCGCTCTTGGGATTTATCGCTCGCGCGAATGCAGTCACCGGCGTGCGGCTTCTGCACGACGGCTCCTTCGCGCTCACCTTCCGGGTTCGCCGGTCGTCCGTGTCCATCCAGCCGAGGTCGGGAGACCTCACTGTCCAGTGAACAACGGGCTTACGACACTTGCCAGCCAAGGGGGAAACTGATAGCTCGAAACGGCGTCGAATTGGAATGACGAAACGGCGATGCGCGAGACGGGAGAATTTGATAGGGGAGAAAGTTTCATGCTGAGGTCGAATCGGGAAAATTTAGATAGAACGGGTTACGTTTGGGACGGATTAAACTTTAAATATTCAATGGAAACTTGTTATATAAAATGTTAAACGCAAGGTGACATCGCATGCCTTCCTGCCCGGGCAACTCGGTCTGTAACGGAAACTGTAATTATTTTTATTTCGCAGGTGCCGACCATTTCAGTTAAAAGAAAAATCTTACTTGAAGCGGATATGAAAACAACTTCACCCAAGAATCTGCTTTTCAACGTAAATAGTCAGCCTAGTTAAAAAAAAAAATCATTACGGTTTTCTCGTTACCGACCGCGGTAAAACTTGGGATAAAATGCTGCTGCTGCTGCAAAAAAAAAAAAATGTAGCAGTCGTCTCAGCTAGTGCCGAGTGCTCCGACCACCTTGATTCGTCCTCGAGCTGTCCAGGCCCGAAAATTGCAGTCTTCTCTCGATTCTTCGATTGCCATCGATAATATTCTTTTCGACCGAAAATGAAAAGAAAAAAAGAAATGGAACTTGGAAGTTGGAAGGCGTCCTTGCGTCGGGTAGTTCTCCCGCCGCATGACCACAGGATGCAGATCCCCGTGAATTATACGTCGCTCCTCGCAGACGCACAAATCTCGTCCGGTTTTCAGGTTCCGCTCTATCACTCCTTTGCCCCTTTCGGTGTAATTCCGTCTCGCTTCCACGAGGCACATTAGTCGGACGACTAATCTTGACCGCCCGTACCGGTAGGTAATTACCGCGGAATGAATCACTCCGCGCGCGCCGCGGCCGCTCGCCCGAGAGTCTTTAACCCGCGTGCTGCCGCTCTGTGGCGGCAGCCGCGTGGTGTTCCTTTCAGTATATGGCGCCCTGTACACCGCCGACTATCACTAAATCAACCACCTCATTCTTTTGCCAGCCTACCGTTCATCTTTCTCCTTCCGCGGCCCGAGCTCAAACCCTTTCCGGACCGCGTCGCTTCTCTTGGGCCGTTTTATCCCGTATTTATTGTCCAATAACAATTTTTTTTTTTTAATTCTAAATCTCACCGTCAAAGTCCCGCGTGGACCGATTGGGAGCCTGCCATGAAACGAACTTTACCGTGGGGTTTTTTTTATTATTAAAAAAATAATAATAACTAAAGTCAAATTTTAAAGGAAAGAGGTAGAGAAATTGGTCGTAAATCTAGGGAATATGTTTTCATGGAAAGTTCCTTTCGGATTTGGCTGGAACTTGGCGATTCTGTAGAAGAAAGCACCCCTTCGCGGATAGGATCCTCGTTTAACGGGGACCTAGAATTTGCGAGGGCTCAACCTTCGAACGATTCGAACAACAAGTTGGTGTGCTTAAAAGAAATCTGTAAAAATTCACCAGACGTAACTTGAAGTGTTGTTTTTTTATGACCCGGAAGATAATTTATTACGAACAGCCGTATGGTTTTTGTGCTTAAAAGAAGAAATGTTCATTTGCTCTCGGCGAAAAGTCCTCCGGACTTGAAGAGTTGAAAAATAATTTTATAATAGCATTTTTTTAAGTAATAACTAGTAGCAGCTTCAGTAATGCCCAAAATAGGTGGAAACATTGGCACATTTACATCTCTACCACTCACAACTTTACCTGAAAACATCTGTCCCCAAACAACTCCAGCGTATTAGAACTCTACCAAAATCTCTACCAGAAAGTAAAAAAAAACTCTACCAGAATCAAAATAAAACTCTAACGGACTCGAAATAAAATTCTACCGGAATACAAGCCTAGACGGTAGTCTTCCATTCCGGTAGAGTTTCATTTCCCATCCGGTCGATTTTTTTTACATTTTGGTACACACCCAGAAAAATAATTTATTTGACGGACACCGTTCATTTGGTTTAAGTACAATATTTATTTGACTTCAATAAATATTTATTTAATTTAAGTAACTATTTACTTAATTTAAATAAATATTTCTTTAAACGAAATAAATATTTTACTTAAACCGAATAAACGATGGCCGTAAAATAGATTATTTTTCTGGGTGCAGATTTTGGTAGAGTTCTAATACGGTAGAGTTGTAATATGGTAGAGATGTAAATGTACCGAAACATTTACATTCATCCTGACATGTATATTTATTATTTCCGGTAAGAAGTTCCATAAATTATTTGCATAAACATCAAAGGTTTAGATTCACCTATACTCGTTCTTGGAAAAAAATAAGTAAATAAAATAATATTTTACCGTAAAGTGTCTAATCGTTATTGAGGACGAAACGGAAGGTCCCACTTGCGTCTGATCGAAGTCGGCAGGCACCGTTTCGCCGGCGACTCTGGGCTGCCGCTCGGCTCGATCGGCGCAAGAGTATACGGTTTACCCTGCGTACGGTAGGTAGGCATTGCTATTTGTCGAGATCCTATCTGGATGGGTGTAGCGAGTTATTACAGCCAGAAGAGCGGTTTACCCTCGATGGAAGTCTGCACGGCGAGCTCTCGAGCGGCGATGCTACGATTCTTGTGCAGGCCGAGCTCCTTCAACGTCTTCCCCTTTCTTCGTCCACCTTCGCCTCCTCTTCTTCCTTCTGGCGGCCTCGCTTCTCCTCCTCTCTGTCATCCGCCCGGACGTTTTCCTCGCCTTCTTCGTCAATGCTTATTTTGCACCATCTTTTTTTTTTTTTTTTTATTCTTAGCGCCCTTCCTCTCGGAACTCGGCCGACTCGCTCGTCTACGCGAATAAACAATTTCTCCAACGCCTGCCACAACCCCGAGCTCTCGCCGGAGCTCGTTGTGCGTGCGAGAAATCATCACCGCGTCTCCGCAGCACCGTCGGCGAAACGAGCTCTCAGCCTCTTACTTCGACGACTCTCGAGACTGGCCGGTCTGTAAGTGCGAAACGATCCTTCGCACTCGAGACGATGACGATCGGCTCTGCCGGCTTGAATAAACGAGACGCCGATCGCGCGGCAATTAAGAGCGCTGGCCGCGAATGGAATTAATGTGGAGCATCACGCCCGAGTCAGGGCTCAAAGTCTTTTCGATTCGAAACAAATTTCATTAATTTCCGGGTCGTTTTGAGGTAATTGTCCCAGTGGCCGGACAAGGCGCGCGTGCATGAGAGACCCAAATACGATTTTTCATCCATTTTTCGGGAACTGAGACTGCTCTTTTGGGTGTTCGGCCATTGGTACTTTTACCTTAGTCTCGTCGAGCCTTCGCCCCAAAATAGTTTTTGTTTTCTCAACTTCCGAATCGCGAAGAGTCTCTCACCAGAAGAAGCTCATCCTATGCCATTTTCTTTTTAACGAGCAGAAAAAGAAATTACCGTCTATATTTTTTATTCGCGAAAACCTGGTTGACCACTTTAACCCTCCTCGCTTATGTGTCCGGCCATTGGTACCATTTGACCTTACGCATCGAGCAAAAGAAAGCTCATGCTATGCATTTTTTTAAAACATAAATTCAATAAAATCTAGTCGACTACTTTAACCCTCCTCCCTTGGGTGTCCGGCCGTTTGTACTTTTACCTGAAATATATATATATATATATATTTTAAACCAATTTTCGAATCGCGAAGATCCTCTCAGGACACGAAAGTCCATCCTTTCGTGTTTTTAACGAACAGAATAAGAATTCCCGTTTATATTTTTTATTCACGAAAATCTGCTCGACCATTTTAACCCTCTTTCTTGGGTGTCCGCTCGTTTGTACTTTTACTCTCATCAAGATCTTACTCCGAAATATATTTTTTTTTTTGCCAATTTCGCGACGAGTCTCTTATGAGAGAAAGCCCAAAAAAAATTTTTTTTAAGGAGCAGAAAAAAAATTCTGAATTATTTTCTTATTGACCAATGTCTGGTCGACCACTACGACTGTGCTCGATGTCCCGAAGAGATCGCGTGGTACTTGTCATTCCGAACAATCGTTCTCGCTCGCCCGCGACGATTCCCAACCCCCCATCACGGAAAAGATTATAGAGAAATAATAAAAATAAATAGAAAAAAATAAATAAATAAATAAGCTGATGCATCGTGCGTGGGAGTGTACGAAATCGGGCATGGGAATCGCTTTCTCACCGTAATGACGAAATCGCACCGTGGCATCGGTATAATACACTTTAATATGGATGTATTCGTATTCTTGCGAATAGACGTTTCGTGCGCGTTGCCGATCGTGGAACCGAGCGAGGCGACTGAACAGAGGAGGAAACAAAAGGTGGCACACATATTAGAACTGCAAAGCAAATAGGTAAATGTATCTATATAAATTTACGTACACATGAGCCCTGGCAGCCGTGCGGCAGGTTCGAGCGACGTGCCGATTATCTCGGCGCAGCGTACGCCTCGCGCGCTGCGACTATCCTCCCTGGCGCCACGGAGAGTGCAGCCGGGTACGGAGAAAACAAAAAGAATCCCGCGAGCTGTTGCGAATGGAAACACCGCCGATGTTGTGCTTCTCGCCGTGCGATCGCTCCGGTAATAGCGATAATTCACGGCGAGCGAGCGACGAGAACTTTCCTTCGGGCTGTCGATTACGGTATTGAAGAATTTTGTGGACAAATTTTAGAACTTTTGTTCGAGAAGTGTTGGAATTTTTATTGGAGAAATGTTAAAACTTTTATTGGACAAATGTCAGAACTCTTATTGGAAAAATGTTGGAATTTTTATTGGACAAATGTTAGAACTTTTATTGGACAAATGTTAGAACTTTCATTGGACAAATGTTAGAACTTTTATTGGACAAATGTTAGAACTTTTATTGGACAAAAGTGAGAACTTTTATCGGACAAATGTTAGATGTTAGCACTTTTATTGGAGAAACGTTGGAACTTTTATTGGAGAAATGTTGGAACTTTTATTGGAGAAATGTTGAAACTTTTATTGGAGAAATGTTGGAACTTTTATTGGAGAAATGTTGGAACTTTTATTGGAGAAATGTTGGAACTTTTATTGGAAAAATGTTGGAACTTTTATTGGAGAAATGATAGAACTTTTATTGGACAAAAGTTAGAACTTTTATCGGATAAATGTTAGAACTTTTATTGGACAAATGTTAGAACTTTTATTGGACAAAAGTTAGAACTTTTATTGGACAAAAGTTAGAACTTTTATTGGACAAATGTTACAACTTTTATTAACCAAACTCTTAGAATCTCATTAAAATTGTGCGTGAGGAATCAACGCCAGTGAAATTGTTAAAAAATCTCAATTAGCAGCAAATGCAACCGGCTACCGTGAAAACAAAAATATCCCTCGAGCTATTGCAAATAGAAACACCACTCATGTTGTGCTTGTCCCTGCGATCGCTGCCGTAATGCCGATAGTTCACGGTGCGCGAGCCAACTTTCCTTCGAGCCGTCGTTCAGGCTAGAATTTGATTGAAATTGGGCGTCAGAAATTAACCACCGTAAAAAAAAAAAAAAAAAGGATCTCAACGGCGACAAGTGCATTGACTCCGGCGCAAACGCCTTACAAAATAAGTGACACAGATTCGATCGCAAAGGTTACAATTCCACATCGCCTATGAATTTTAATCTATCGGATAGATATCGAAGATCTCGAAAGCCCGGTTCGGGGGAGGGGGCGGGAGGGGGTTGGGGTGGGGCGAGGGGGTGAAATAGTTAACGATTATATTTGATCGATCTCTGACCGTATGCATGCACACTTGGATACACATGAGCGAGTATATTATACCGGTATAATAATAGACCGAGGCTGGTCCGGAGCGCGCGGTTTGAGCGCGAGTACCGCCGATTATCGATACCGCGGGCCGCGTTATTTATTGCTCCCCCCGCGAATGCATACGTACGTTTTATATGCACACACACACACACACACACACGTCGGTCGATACGTGCATTCGCGAAACGTGACGGCGCGGGACACCCTCGTAAAGTGCTTCCAGTTCTGAGTCAGTGGCGATTTTTGCAGCCGAATCCCTCGAGAATGCCGATAGCCCTGTGTTCGCGGCACTCGGGGCCGACGATGTGTACCGCGGAGAAAACTATCGGGCTGGAAACGGAGAATAGAATAGTCGGGCTCTGTGTCGACCGAGGACCGGCAGCCGCCTGTTTCTGCCCTCGTAGATCCTCGCCCGAGATAACTTTCCAGCGGTGTACGATAACTCTCGCCGATATTACCCGGAGAGACGGGTGCAATTACGTTTTACCTCTGTCTCGCGGTATTCCGCGCGATGCCGCACGATGAAATCATCGAATCCAAATCCATGCCGATAACACTTACGGGAACGACGGGGAAAAACATTTGAACAAACGTTGCTATAACAATTTTGTCGAATTTTGGTCCGAAAAGCTTCGGTCACTTATTAACCCTGACGTAGGCTCAATAAATTACATCGGGTTAATAAATGGCATATGGCTAATAAATAACGTGGGGTTAATAAAATAGAGAGGGTTATTAAATAATAGGGTTAATAAACGACAGGGTTAATAAACAATAGGGTTAATAAACAATAGGGTTAATATACAATAGGGTTAATAAACAATGGGGTTAATAAACAATGGGGTTAATAAACAATAGGGTTAATAAACAATGGGGTTAATAATCAATAGGGTTAATAAATTATACGGGGTTAATAAATCATACTCGAAATAGTCCAAAGCGCCGAAAAAAGCGATTTTTGCTGTCGTCCGGATGTGTGGCTTCCGCCTTTCGAGAGAAAAGTATTTTATTTTGTGCTCCTTTCCGTTTTATCGACGTATCGACACGTGCAATAAGGCCAGCCGATATGCATGGCCAGTGCGAGCGGGGGAGTCGCTGGCAAGAACAAAACGTCCTGGCCAGGAGACACGTCGAGCAAACGACCCGGGTGACTTATGGTGTGGCGTGCACCGATCTCGCAGAAACGTCGAACTCCGCGCGGCAAGCACGATCGCCTTTGCCAACGGCTAACGAACCACATTTAGTAATTGTTTCGTTCCATTTTCTACACATACATACGAAACAAAAATAAGTAAATGAAAAAATTCAAAAAAGTAGATTAAAAAAATATGTGTCCGTATAAATATATAAGCGCGCTCGTTGGGAATAGCTTCGGTACTTATCTGCACAGGGATATAAAACGCGCGTCATTATTGCTACGACATTGTAAAACACTCCTCATTGATAGCGGGGCCTTTTAACAGTCCGATCGGCTGTTCTCTCTTATCCGGGCCGCGTTTGAGTTCGCGCTCGGTGGATTTTCACGGCGCGAGCCGTGACTACGCTCGGTCCAAACGAGCCTAAGCAGAGGTGCGCGCATAATACACGTATCCGAATATCTCTCTTTCACTCGTCGAGGGAACAAACGCTCTCGGTGGGCAACGAGCGAGACACAGAGTGAGAGTACTCTCTCTCGAGTCCATTGTTCCACGGGCGACCGGTTGCCCCGAGAGACCGGAGCAAAGGCAGACCTGAATTTATAATGCTATTAATTGGCAACGTTTCCGCCCTTATATTTCAATCTGTTTCACCTCACTGCGGTACGGACACAAACCGAGTCCCGCTTGCCCGTTTCGTTGTCTCCGCGCACGGCTTTACTTCAGTCCCAATGAGCCAACTACTCCGACTATGTGTGGTTTTTTATTTTTTATTTTTTATTTTATTATTGCTTTTTTTTTTTAAGGCTTTTTCTTTCATTGCACTTTCGTCGGACTGACGCAACTCTCGCTGTCGATATCGAAAGAGAGAGAGTTTCAATGGGCTTCGATGATTCTTGTTTACTCGAATTTCTTTCGCGGAAGGACCTCGAACGGTTTTGGAGAAAAATTTGAATGTATGTTTTTTTTTTTTTTTTGGGATATTTGAATGGATTTTTGTTATCGAAAATTGTTTTCTGAGATATAAAATGTTTTTCAAGCATTTTTTGACGGGATAAATTTTATTATTAAAATATATCGTTGGATTTTGATAAGCAAAATTAATGTTTTCATGTTTCGAGAATTTTTGGTCATCAAATTTAACCTCCGGATAACTCGTTCGGTACATAAAACTGCACTCTGTCCGCCTCGAACAGATTAATTTTTATTCGGATACAAAGAAAATTCTCTCAAACATTTTACCGACTTTTATATTGCGATCGATTAAATTTTATTTGTATCTATTTTATCGCCGTCTTGCTACGACCAAAAATTGAATGCTACGTAAAAAAAAAAAAAAAAAAATGCAGGCACATTTAAAATTATTATTATATTTTCTTACCTCGAGTTCTCGTTGAGAAACCGAATCGACGAAAACGCAGTATTCGCGAACAGACAGTTCGCGATATCTTGAGCCAGATATACATAAATACGAGATAAAAAAAAACAACAACAACATAGTATTTCACACATGCGCATAGGTGTGTATTCGACGATTATAACCGGCGGGTTGAAGGAGTTCGATTAACGTTAACGGGCAAGATCGATCTACTTGACCAAGATTGATTTCTCCCCCACAAAGCCGACGGAGGTAACGTTTAACGGAGAGAGATATCCGAGAGAGACGCGACCGAGCACCTCGTTCGATTAACCAGCCGAGTGGCCGTAATTATACAAAGTTAATGGGCTCTCGAGCCTCGTCTGGCAGGGAGCGCGAGGTAATTAAATATCTGTTATGTAGCGCTATATGCACATATTCTCCGGTGTCGAACTATGCGCGCCGGATCGGAATAGCACTGCTCGCGCGAACGCCGCTCCGATGAGATTATATTATCATATCTGGCGCACATAAGTTTTCTTATAATTTTTTTTTTTTTTTTTTTTTTTTTTTTTTTCAAGTCTTAAGCATGTTGTTGGCAAGTTGATTATTGAAAGAAAAAAAAAAAATTAAAAAACTAAGCCACGCATGCATGGAAGTCTTTGCATCTCGGGAGCGGCCGCTCGGGAGATTGATTGAAATCGGGCGGCAGGGATGTCATTAAAATCGTTAATAATCATACGACCGTTTAGTTAACAGATCGGCAACAATGATGCGGAGTGAGTTTGAAAAAGAGCGATCGCGCGATACCGGCAATTCAGTTGCGCAACTCCAATTTTTTTTCAATACTTTGAATTATTTGCTTTAAGTACGGGAAAATTGAGGTGTTCGTTTATTTTTTTCATTTGTGGATTGAATTTTATGATACATCGAGTTGTGGAAAGATGAATTCGCTTGTGTGAAAAGATTATAAATAAATTTCCGATAAATCGATAGACTGGTGGTTATTTCTTATGGAAGTAAAATTGCAGTATTTTCGACCGTTGGCCAATTTGGGAGAGTTGTTGACTCTTCTCACAGGAAAAAATGTATGTACTTTTTGCAACTTATTGTCCACAAACGTCCACAATTTTTTAGTTGGATCGTTTCTGATTTCGCAAACAAAAGTGCAAACTAAAATTGTTAATTGCGCGGGAAATGGAAGGACAGGTTTATATATTAGAACCTAGAGTTGAGCAGTACTTGAAGTACACGAGTACTTATTTGGCACTTAAAGTACGTACTTAAAGCATCAAAGTACTTTTCGGTACTTCATGTACTATTACTGAGCACTAAGACCAAAGTACTTGTACAATTTTGAGCATAGCTTCCTCATTGAGGATTCCTAACTCAATATTTTCCACTTAAATCACAAAAAATAGGATTTATCATGGATAAAATCGAGACTCTTAATCTATCACTGCACTTTAGGCCCAAAAAAGCCGGCGGATTCGTGTTCATCGGGAAAAAATACGTCGAAATTCGTGGAAGTTAATGTAAAAAAAAAACGAAAAACAAATTTCGTCAAAAAATGGCAAGGCGTGAAAAACGGTCTTTCGAGTTCGTTTTTCACGTTTTTTCAACGTCCTCGAACGGCACGATAAAACGCTTTCAAAACTTCGGGCAGGATCTCATCTTGTGTATTTTTCCCCGTAGAACACGATGGGCACCTTGGATTTTCCCTAGCTCCATTGGCAGCCGAGATATCGACGTTTGAAAATCACGAAAATTGATGTTTTTCCTAAAATGGCTAAAAAATTGAAAAATCGTTGTTCACTCGATTTTTTTTTTTTTTGTTTCAAGGCTATATTCAACGTGTTTTTTCCCGCTGATCACGAATATAATAATTATTTTACTCCCACCGGAGTGTTTTCCATTTAAATCCCAAAAATACGATTTTTTGTGCATAAAATGGAGATCTTTCTGACTTTTGGCCAGTGTACTAGATCGATACGTCCTATATTTAGTTGTTATAATTAATAATCCGGTGGAACCGGAGGCTTCGGGAGGATCGTTAAGCAATTCACTGTTCGACGGCACGTGCCCGGACTTCTCGAAATTAACACGTCCTTGTCCCGATGAGCGGGAGTGGCGAATATCTATATATATTTCATTCTTCATATATTTTCGTCTCTCTTCAACTGTTCGCTCGGTACGCTCGGATCCGTTAGGTCTTCGTCTTCGGCGTCGTCGTCCTCGTCGTCGCCGGACCTCGTTATGGGCGAGAGAAACGAGAGTGGCGCCTGCGCATCGATCCGTAATTGGCACGTAATTGGTGTAATTATCGATCGTTCACGATCGATCCGCGTTCCTCGTTCGCCTCTCGTATGTCGTTAGTCACTACTTATCGGACTCATTCGATGAGCGTCGATAGCGAGAGAAACTACGGTGACGAAAATTGATCTCATCTTCGGAGGAGGAAGCTCTGACCGGTCGGCCACTGTCAAGGAAAACTCGAAAAATCTGATAATATTAGAACCTTTTTAATACGTCAGGAAAATAAAGAAATAGTCAGAAAATTCATTATTTTTCCTGGGAAATACGTATTTTTAAATCTTAAAATTTTCGTTGAAAATATCAGATCCTATCCTATCCTATCTTATCAATGTTAACTGCAAAAAAGTTGTAAAGCCTAAAATGAGTGTAAAGTTGTAAAGTGAACAAGAAAACGATTGTGGATCTTGGCAGTCAATAAAAGTTCCTTGAATCCACAAACCCTGTTTTACCGACCGAGAACGTCTTTACGCACTCAGCCCCGAGCCGATGCACTTCCGATCTACGGCCCAATCGATTATTCTCCCGCCATACAGCGTGCCCTTCCCGGCACTGTTCGAGATCGCGATAGACATCCCGGTAGAGGTTTCTGCCCATGAGGAGATATCGCTCGAACAATACTCGAGAGCGAATCGCTATCACTGTGCCGAGCGCTCATATTCGTAAGGGTGGGTGGACGCGCAGAGAACGCGCTTCGAATGCGGCGCGACGCGGCGTAATTAATTATAATAATTAGTGGCTCTCCCATATGTGTCTGGGAGTCCCTCCGGGGCTCTTCGGGACCGGAGAGGGCGAAGAGCGCCAACACACCGGGGGGAAATACGAAGAGAGACGAGGAGAATCGTGCGAGGAAGGAGAAAATAAGGTGGGAAGGACGATATCGCGAAAGCCTTGCCCGAAGAAAATGCAAGACCGAGGGAGAGATGAACATTAATCGCCGAGGAGCATAAGGGCGCAAAGTCCCGCGGATTTAAGCCGTTAAAGCGTCGTACTTGCGCCCTTATGCCTTTCGGTCGGTCGCCGCGACTACGCGGGAGAAAAGAGGACGGAATGGAAAGAGTTCCGTGGCTCTAATGTGTCTGCACAGGCGGCGTGACGGAGAGCTCTCTAATTGGAGATTTCCATTGTAGTTAACCAGCTCGAGTGCGCTTGTGTGCTCGAAGTACCTACACACGACACGAATACCCGCAGCCGGAAACCGTAAACACCATTTTTTTTTTTTTTTTTTTTTGTTGCCTTTTGCCTCCCCCGATTCGCGTTCGCTATGTGTGAACAAGAGGTCCGTACAGTCCTCCTGGCCGCTCGACACCAACACACATCTGTCTGTATCCAGATCGACGAGAGACGATAGCGTGGACCCGGAATGCGCGGGAGCGTTTTATGATCGGCGCACTGTTAGCCGCGGGAAAGCGACCCGATTGTTCTTCTTTATAATCGGGTCGTTCAGTTTTCGTCACTATTCTTGGTTTTTTTTTTTAATCGGTATTGCACTTTCGTACATTCTCCATATCAGCATTTTTTAAGGCCACTTAACCTAAAAGATGTTCAACTGGACCAATGAAACATTATCTCGAAGAATGTATTTAAAAAAATATATTAAAAGTATTAAATTTTTTTGCGTGAAAATATATTTCGTATGTATTTGATTTTTACTGATTTCCGATATGTTTCATTTTTACGGTCAGCGTAGAGAGGGAGAAATTTCCGGGCGTAAGGTTCGAACCTAAAAGATGTTCGCTTGTACCGAGAAAAGTTACCTCGAAAAATGTATTTAAAGTAATATGTTTAAATTATAACGTTTCTTTGCGCGAAAATCTATTTCCTATTTTTTTCCATTTTTACCCATTGACGATATCTTATATTTATAAGGTCAGCGTAGAGCGGAGAAAACTTTTGACCGTAATTTTCTAGCCTACAATACGCTCATCTGTTCCAAAAAGTGACAGCGAAAAATATATCTACAGATATAACATATTTCGCGTGGAAATATATAATCCGTATATAAATTATATACTTTTTTTTTATCCGTGAAAATAAGGACGAGGAATAAAGCTCGCGGGGTGTTTCGGAGCGGCGATAAATCTCTGCGATATTCTCCAGATTATTAATCAAGATGCCACCTTGCCGCATGAATGATCCGTACCGGCGTCGCGCTCGATTATTACAGATAATAATTGCCGGTGCGTGTTACCGTTCCAGCGGGGGAAGGGGGGGATTGTTGCTCGCGGGGGAGTATCGCATTATAACGCCCGCTCGAGCTTAGCGTGGTATTAGTATCAGCGGCTCCGTGCAACTTACGGTTCATCCGGAGTATTAGAACGACGAGTCAACAGAACAAGCCCGTCGGCTGCCACGTAACTTATGGAGGACGTTGAGAGCTCGCAGATCCTCCAGGCTAGCATTCAGTATACACCGCTCGGCATCAACGAGACTGGCATGCATCGAGAGCTATTACGCACGCACGTGCGCGACCGAAAACGCACAAGCTTCCTTATCTTTGTTTTTCTATTTGTTGTTGTTGTTTTTTTTTTTTTTGCGCATTTTCTTCCGCGCCCTGCATTGTATTCACGCGTTCATTCTGACGTTGAATGACTGCACCCAGAAAAATAATCTATTTGACGGCCACCGTTTATTTAGACGAAGTAAAATATTTACTTGATTTAAATAAATATTTATTTAAATCAAATACATATATATTTAAATTAAATAAATATTTTACTTAAATAATAAACAGTGGTCGTCAAAAAAATTAGTTTTCTCGGTATGAAACATTTTTTTTTGTCCTAAAAGAAAATTGCCGAGAGTTAATTCTTTATATATATATATATATATATATATAATTCATTACGAAGGACCGTTGAAAAGTGAAAATTGGTATGAAAAATTTAAGTCGTAATCGTTGAATGACCGAAACATTTTTTCCACAAAAAAAAAAAAAAAAAAAAAAAAAAAAAAAGCCAAGAGGCAATTTTTTCTTTAAGTACGATTTATTACGAAGGAGTGTTGAAAAGTGACGATTGATAGGAAAAATTTGCGTCGTAAATAATCGTTCATCCTAATCTCGTTTCCCGCGGATCAGACTCCAGTCCGGAGCGTAAGCTTCCGCGGGGCGTTTGTTAATCCTTCGTCGCGTCGGTCGTCTATGTGTAATCACATCGCAAACCGGACGCTCTAGTAATATTCAATGTGCGTGCGTATCTCGTGTCTCTCTCTCTCTCTCTCTCTCTCTCTCCGGGCGAACGCATTGTTCGATAATGCGCGGCGCGTTATAGGGCGGCTTTTAAATCCTGCGTGAGTCGTCGTCGGGCTCTCTCGCGATTATTTTCATATAGGGGATAGAAAGAGAGATAATGCATTCCCAGACGGACGACGCTGTGGGGCTGGCGCCCGCCTCTATCACCCACCGACCGAGCGTTATAGACTTTTGCTGCGGAGACTTGCTCCTGCTGCTGCTGCACCAACAATATATATGTATATATATATATATATATGTATATACACACACGCTATGTCTCGAGGCCTCGAGAGAGCTTCAATCCACGACTTATCGGAGACAAACCGGCAATGCAAAATCGCATTGTCACAGTCAATTCATACATTCGATCCTCTCACAATGCGTTCGGAGATTTTTCTTCCTTTTTTTTTTTTTTTTTTTTGTTGAAAATTTCTTACGTCTATTTCTGGACGACGTGCAGACGTACGACATAGATTAAGAAGTAAATCTTGCAGCACTATACGGCTCGAAAAGCTTTGTATCGATGGCCTAAGGCTGCAATTGTATACAAGCCAGACATAGACGTATAGACGTTTCAAGTGTTTTAAAATTTAATTTTAGACTATCGCTATACATTTATTGTGACTGGCATAGCGTCGAAGTGATATTATTATTATTATTATTAATAATAATAATAATAATAATAATAATAATAATGATAATAATAATAATAATAATAATAATAATAATAATAATAATAATAATAATAATGACCACAATAATATAATAATGATAATAATAATAATGATGATGGTCGACCTTTGCGAGTCGATTGTTTTCGTTAACTGCAACAATTACGGACCTTGCATCGTAACGTGGGCGTGTTGGATTGGATGCGTGCTGTTTATATACTTTCGAACTGAGCCAGTTCGCAAAGGGGGACCGTGAACTTTCGCCGCGACTACATCGCGGAAATCCATTCTCGCCCTTTCGCACGGGGGTGGAGACCGCGCCGCACGAGAGTTCAGAGGCGTGAGTTCTCGATCTGCAACGATCGCCGATCGAAACACAGTCCCGCCGTTCGTTGCGTCACTCGAACGCTCGCACGCACAATGGACCTCCAGTTCGTTGCGACACTCGTGATATCACACCGAGCACGCGTTTTATTCCGAGACCGTCCAATACTTTTCTAGACATTTCAGTTCATAACACTTCGACACATTTACAAAGTTCTACACATTTCAATTCTGCACGTTTCAATCCAATACATTTCAATCCTACACACATCGGTTCTACACATTTCTGTTTTACACATTTCAGTTCTACACTTTTCAGTTCTACACATTTCACTTCTACACTTTGCAGTCTACATATTTTGTGTCTGCACATTTCAGTTCTGTACATTTTAGTTCCGCACATTTCAATTCTACACATGTCGCGACTATTGAAACTTCGTCGAAGTGTTCTCTCTCCATCCCTATTTCCATCGGAATAGATTGCAACTTCGCGCACAGACCGAAACGAGAAAGCCGGGGTTACTAGTTCCTCGGGAGATTAACGAGCAATTTGCTCTGCCACGAGGCGCTCAATTCCGCCTGCCGCGCACGTAGAGAGACGTACCTAACGAATGATAATAATGGTAACTAATGGTCCTCCGCACAGTACGCCGCCTCACTTCTCGCAGCTGTATAAAAATTACGAGGCAAAGGATAACGGATTTCCTTGGACATCGGGAGTCCTCTCGGCACGCTGTTGAGTAAAGCTCCTCTAAAACACTCATCCCCTTAATAGAAAACAAAAATAAATTCCTTGATTTGCAAATTTATTTATAAAAAACAATTATTAAAAAGCTCCTCAAGTAACAATATATTAACAAATAATGATACAATAATATAAAAATGTGAATGTAAATCAGTCAATAAATAAATAAATAAGTAACCAATAAAGTCCCTTTTTCCCTTCCCTTTTTAATTTTTTCAGGATCGCGAAAAAAAATGCTTAAAAAAGGTCATTAAAAAAAAGTCATACGGCTCTCTCTTCTGCATTAGCGGCTAAGTTATATCCCAGCGTCCTTATTAAAACCTCGAGCACCG
Source organism: Amblyjoppa proteus (assembly GCA_963922035.1). Lineage (NCBI taxonomy): Eukaryota > Metazoa > Arthropoda > Insecta > Hymenoptera > Ichneumonidae > Amblyjoppa > Amblyjoppa proteus. The sequence goes on along the minus strand of OY998230.1, from coordinate 30,718,033 downwards.
GGGCGGAGGCTGCAGAGCGTACCGCGCCCTGTACGCTCGTTCCCGACGTTCCCCGAGCACTCGTAATAAAGTTAGGTATTTATACACCGGGCGTACACTGTAATTGGCGAGATACCTATGGGAGAACCTCGGTAGCCCATCGGTATATATCGGTACACGGGTAATATACAGAAGAGAAGAGGAAGAAGAAGAAGCCCGAGCTCGATCGCGCGGGCCCGGTAGGCGAGATGCATACCTACAAGTGTAATCCATTAAGATGCGCCCACTTTGTTTCCTGTCGGTTAAACGAGCGTGTGTCCCGAGCGCGAGGACGAGGATTCACCACCGTCGTTCGTACTATTATTACGTGTACCCGAGGATGGAGAGAGGGTTCGGCCTGATTCTCGATGAGCTCGCTGTGTGAAACATCTTCACGATCATCGAACGATGCACAGCTCCGGAGAGGCGTACGATACTGAGCTACCGTGCGCAGTAGATCGGCAAAGTGCATGCGCAGAAGCTACGCACGCGTTTCTTGTTTTTTCGTTTTTTTGTTTGTTTTTTTTTTGCTGTTATTATGATTTTTATTTTATATCAAGGTCTCTATGCAAGCATGTTGCACCGAGGCTCAACGAGGCTCGGGAGTAACGAGCACCGCACGATGCGTGTATCGAAGAAAATACAGCGGTAGCGAACGGACAGTGGTAACAGTATACTAAATGCTCGATATAAGGTGTAGGTATTAGATCGAACGATCGGCAATGCATTGCCCCGAGGATATTCGATGCCGTGCATCGGAGAAAAAGGATACTAGACGTCATGGAGAGAGATACGATGGATGCGTAACTCAGGTGGCGCGGCCATGTTACGCGTAGCGCGGGTCGGTGATGCATGAGGGAAGGCATCGAGGTTTGTCTCGAATCGCCGTTTCTCGGAGTTATTGTCGATTATGTTATAATCAGTCCACTGCATCGAAAGAACTATACGTTGAGGTAGCTTCGTGAATTTTTGCAGATTTTTTTTCATCACGTTTTGGTGATGTTAGAACCGTCGGAAAGATATGGCGGTGGCAAATCCGGAAGTGAAGGGTTTGGGTTGGAGAAAAAAGCTTACAGCGGTGAAACTAATGGTAGAAAAAATTTGAAAAAATTCTCAAATACTAGTACCAACCCTCCGAGGGTGCCATTAAAATTTGGCAACGATTCCTCGAGCCGTTTGGAAGCTGCACGATTTTTTTGAAGCAGCATCTGGAAAACGTGTTCCAATGGAATGGGTGAGTTTGTAGTGCCGCACCCGAAATTCAGTGCGCGAAACGCCCACGCCTCGAAGTTCACAGTGCAAGCTGTAAATAATATCGACGGAAAGAAAGTAGCAAGCGCAAAAAGAGAGGAGAAAGCGACGAGGAGTAAGAATAGGCGTGGAAACTTTGTAACGCGTGGGTTAAGGAGAAGCGCTGCTCCGTGTCTCATCGTTCCACGTCGTGTGTGTTACTGCAAGCGCGTGGCGCGACGTGCACCTACGTGCGGAGAGTCCGTGCGCACACTTCGGGGTGCAACTGAGCGCAACGAGAGCGGGCGCGGACAACACAGTGTTGCGCGGACGGAGGCGCGAGGCACGGCGAATCGACGCCGGGTATGCACCCGTGATAGCTCGCGTCGACGACGACGACGACGGTGGCAACTCGGCTTGTACAGCCGAGGCGGCGCGTGTTGGCTCAATGTGTCACCGGCAAGACTCTCCGGCGAGTCGTTTCGCTGCGTTTATACTTAACTTGCCAGCCTGCCCCGGAGAGCTGCCGGAGTTTCGCAAGCGGCTGTCTGGTACACTCAGACAGCGACTCGCCGTAATCAATTGTTCCTGCTCTGGCGTCCAGTCACCTCACCTCTCAGCTGAGTCGCTTGGGTGTCTAGAGTTCTTGTGTAGCAATATATACAAGTATCGTGTAGAGCAGTTCACCCATAGACAGTTTCCATTCACCGCTTCGACTACCCGGGAGAGCGATCTCTCGCACGTTTCCCATATTTTGCATTCCTTCGTCGATCTCTCCGAGACAAAGCCAAAATTTCAACGACCAAAAAAAAAATAACGACTGTAGTATTATGTTCTACACTGAAAACTGAGCATACTTTTCCTTTGGAAAAACTTTCTACGACGCACGGTTCTCCAGTTACGAGCGATCAAAGCTCTCAGCCAATGAGCGCGCGCGGAAAGCTGCACCGTCGCGCGCTGCCCTCATTGGCCGGACGTTTCATCTCCCGGTTTCTCTGTAACCGTGCATCCTAGAACAAAATTTCAAAGGGACAAGTTGCTCAGCTTTTCATCCCGAATACGATTCCACCGATTCTATTAGCAAAATTTTATATTCCGCAGAGAAATATTTATATTTCGACGTTTTTTAATAAAATAAAATAAAAATATCAAAAATTTGAGTTCCCGTCTGAAGTGAATCCGACCGAATCTCCATACAATCGTATCAACTAAACGGTGTTTTCAATAACCCGGCGGTGAATCTCAATGAAACGCGTGGGCATCCGAGATGTCGTTACAAGTAACTCAACTCTCGCCGATGTAACATCTCGTATAAAATAATTAGAGTATTCGTCCGGTCTAGCCGAGTGACTTACGCCCGGAACGGTACAAAATTTTACGAGACGGCAATACAGACGCTCATAATAGCGGAACATATAGATGAATAAATGATATAAGTGAGGGTATAGCCGAGATAGGGCAACGCCCAATGAATGGCGCAGGCGGCTCTTCCGAGGTCCGACACGATGCGTGTACCATCGGCTATATGTGTGTATACGTCTCGGATCGGGGTATAAGTATCTCTACTAATATACGTGGTATTACCGGTACTATGTATACCATGTGCCCGGTTACTTGGGCACATAAGGAGGAGCCCGCGGTACACGCTTTCACGAGGAAACATCCCGACGCGGAGGACGACGGTTCGGCAAGAGAATAAAAATAAGACTAAGAGGAGTAGGAAAAGACGACGCGCCGGTTCGTATTAACTGTAACTCGTAAGCAGTGGATGCACGTAACATGCATACGGCGCATGCAAGTAGGTAGGTAGGTTCTCTCCGGTGCATCTCGAGTAGCACGCGCACTCGTCTTCTGCGGTCTCTCAGCGGCTCGCAGGGCTGAGGTTGGATAGCGTGGCCCATTTTCTTTGCCGGCTTCGGCCTCTCCGCGTAGATTATATTACCATTATTACCCTGCACCCGCGCGTGCATTAACATGAGGGAGATGTTATTTAAATAAAGCCGGTACAACGGGAGGGGGGAAAATGGCGAGAGGAGCCGAGGAGAGACCGGCGAACACCCATGAAGCGAAAGATGTAGATCTTCGGCTCGAACTGGAAGCCATATAGGAAGCTCGGAAATATCTCCTTCGCAAATCAGATTGCTTTCCTCGCGCGCGCCTATCTACCGATTGTAAATCTCGCGCCGGGGACCAGGAAGCTCTATGATACGGTGTAACAGACTCCACGTGCGTGAGCAACCGACGATGCGGGATGGAAGAGGAATGCCTTTTTATCTTCGAAGGGAAATAGACTAGCTCCGATTTTTCCGATGAGATTCGCTGCGCTGGAAAAAATTAAATACAACCAGAAAAATAATTTATCTGACGGCCAACGTTTATTTAGATCAAGTAAAATATTTATTTGATTTAAATAAATATTTATTTAAATCAAATAAGTCAGTATTAGTAGTTCGTAGATTCATTGACATTCAGTTATAAATATCGACGATACATAACAGTTTTTATATAAATATTGTAGCTCATACAGTGTAACAAAAAAAAAATGCCAATGCATTTTTGCACAAATGATTTATTTTTCTGGGTGTAAGAATTCTGGCTCTCTGGGATGATGAAATCTTTGCCCCGTGGGTGAGGAATTCGTTAGCGGGAGAAATTTATTTTTTTCGGGCGGCGAGACGCAGTAACGAACAGGTTGAAGTTTCACTCTCATGGCTCGAGCACGAAATTCCTGCACGGAGATATTTTTTTTTTCTCCAACTTCAGTGAAGTTTTGTTTAATTTTTTTTAGCTGTTGCCGCCCTCGCGCGAAGCAGGTTCCGCGTTACTGTTTCGAAGATTGGGCTGGGGAACGGGAGGATGGTTTATGGGGGGTCGAGTAACGTAACTTTGGAGGTAGCGACTGCCGAGATACGGCCGAATGCACCAAAAACGCCCACGCAGGGAGCGTAAAAAAAAAAATTAAGAAAAAAAAAATGTTCCGGAAGCAAGTTGCTAGTTCTGGTCGACATTCTGAGCGTGGATAATGCAGGAAGCTATCCGCAGCGTGGAACAGTGCAGGAACCTGGCGCGGGTAACGAATTTGATTTTTCGCCAGGTAGTTCGCCACTTCGCCACCTCGCCAGGTACCGATTTCGGCGGCACTAAAATCCATCCGGCCATCCCTAAAACCAGACTGAAGTATACGTCACCTTTTTGTGTATAAATAAAATAAAATTACCCGCTCTAAAAAAAAAAAAAGGAATTTTCTCACGTTACAGAGAAAATTCTTCTCACAGCTTTTGCTGTGGAATTTTTCGTGAAAATTATTGTAAAAAAAGATACGGCTCGGGAATTGAGAGAGAGAATATAATGGCTTTCGGTGAGATCGCATCGGGAGATAACGATCGCATCTTAAAGCCGATCGTGGAACGGTGTTATGATTGATTTATTATGAGAAAATTATTGACTCACAAATAATTGTGATCTTGGTAGTCCGATCTGCGGGGTTCGCGCGGGGAGCGGCGTACAAAAGGCAAACCGATCTATCGGCAGGACCGATCGACCGTCGGTCAGCACAGTGGCTCGGAGATCTGGAGAGAGAGCGAGACAGCGATGCGACGAGATCTCGCCGAGATATTCGATCGCGAGGTAGGGACGGGAGATCTCGTAATTGGGTTGGGCTCGCGTGTCTCTTTCGCCGTCTCTGATTGGGCAACGATCAATTATCCCGGCCTCGATTAATGGGAATTAAAAAAAAAAAAAAAAAATCAATACAATTTTTATTTCATATGCTATCTTCGTATTTCCATATTTACGTCCGTTGCCTATCGATAGCTCAGTATTTTCAAGATTTTATCGCTCCAAATGCAACGAATATAATAATATAATTTCAACGATATCCGAAATGATGAAAAATATATATATCATTTCCATATGCTATCTCCATATTTCCATACGTACTTCCGTTGGCTACCAATAAGTTAAAATTTTCAAGATCTTATTTCTCCAAATGCATCGAAAAAAAACATGATTTCATCGATACCCGAAGCACAGATGAAGCGAATCTCAGGACGAACGTTCGTAGCGATTATAAAGAAAAAAATCATGTTAATTTTTTGTTTTCTCTCGCGAGATAACGAAGGGTACGCAGCCGCCGGAGCGTCGCCAGAGATCCGCATCGAGGCGATGTGTCGTACGGAGGTACGAGGTACATGTTACATTCGATAGCTATAGGGAACGTGGGGGAGTCAATGGCGGTCAATGGCACGAGCTGTTGCTCGGGAGCCTCGAGGGAGAGATCAGGTCCACACACCAGGAGCAACATCTCACCGGCTGCTGTGGCGCATAGCGGCCGCCCTCCCGGCACCTGGACCGGACTTGACTCGTTGTTCAATCCTCGAGCCGTGCGTACATATATATGTGTGTGTGTGTGTGTGTGTGTGTGTGTGTGTGTGTGTGTGTGTATATATATATATATATATATATATACACAAACATTTACCATGACTGTAGGCACTGTGTACAATACCGTTAGCTCGGCTCTGACGTAGAAGCTTCTGACTACGTAATATCCGAGGCCCGATAAGATTCGGACAGCGAATCTTATCTAACATATTCGGGTACACCGGGACGTTGTAAAACAAAAAGCGTTGCTGCAATGTTAAAAATGAGGTCCGCAGATATTCAAAAAATCGTAACTAACTTTGCTAAGTTAGTTAGTTTCCTAGCTATCTTAATAACTTTCTTAACTTAGTTCTATAGTTGACTTACTAAGTTTCCTCAGTTAGTTCGCTAGTTAACTTACTAACCTATCCAAGCTTAGTTAGTTTCCTTGCTAATTTACTAACTCTCCCGAACTTAGTTAGATTGCCAGTTAACTTACTAAGTTTTCTACCTTAGTTAGTTTCCTAGTTAACTTACTAACCTTCCCCAACTTAGTTTCCTAGTTAACTCACTGACCAAACTAATGCAATTAGTTTTCTAACTTGCAGGGTTAATATTGGCTTGGACCATTTGAAGTTCATGATTGACTGTAAGAAAACGACCAAAGTTTGATCTTACTTTGATTTTGTAAAACTCGTTAAATGACGCCAAGTTCGTCCAAAAACTACTTTACCATTTTTTTCGTACCATTTTATTCTTGACCGACCACTGATAATTTTTTTATTTTATTTTTTCCACGAAAGAATGCTGAACCCGAGCACCGACATGTGAGGTACGCGTTAAAAGGAAGCTCAAACAAATGAGAAACAAGACTTCTCGAAGAGTACCGAGTAACCTGATGTTTGTGGCGTTGTCGTTGCGGAGTGACGAAGCGGTGCCATCAGCGAACTGGTGATAGGCCAGGAACGCGGTAATTTTTCACCCGGAACGGAGTGAAAGGGCTCCGAATGCTTGCTGGTTATTTTTCGAAGCGGAGAGCAAAAACAATAAAAAAAAAAAAAAAGAATGTTCAGCGACGAAAACAAAGATAATAGAATTTGGTGTCGTGTCACGAGGAGACTCGCTGGCAGTCGGCAGCAGCGGCAGTTTATCGGTGCCCCGTAATCGATTCATCTCTTACTTGTGTCGAAACTTCTGTCGAGGCTCGGGTCCGCGTGTATTCATAAATTCATGCTTGTAGTGTATAGAAAAAATAAAATAAAAATAAATGTACGAGAGAGCGTACCGTATGAAGAAGGTAGATTGGTACGAGAGCTCCGCCGAAGGGGAAAGTTTGACGCAGGGCCCGTGCGCGAGTACGTCAGAGCATCTTTCGGTGCCCTGAGCGCGTTCCTTGTAACATTACCAGATCTTATCGTCGAGACCATAGGGACCCGCTTTACCGACAAAGTTTCGTCCGTTTTAACAACGCGTCGAGGTGTTCCTCGGTCAATTGAATTTCGCTCGGCGATCAAGCACGATCACGAATTCCCGACGGAAGCAACGCGAGACTGAGTGGACACTATTAATGGCCCCATGCGATATGTCGTGCCGCTGTGACAGGGAAATCATTCTCTCGGTTCGATATCGAATTTAGTGTCACGGAAAACGGTACGCACCGGCCGGCATGTTGGAGTCGCTTTAGCGTAGGACTGTGTTGACATTGTCTTCAAAATTAGCCCGTTGAACTTTCGTGGAAACATTAATGGCAAAAAATGGCACTCTAAGATAATTTAATCGTTCGATCCTGTCAGTCATTTCGGTGCTATTAATACAATAGCTTTTTAAACCGGCGTTTAAAAGTAAATGGTACAAAATGGCACCCAACCATTATCCAATAGCCTAATGGCATCAGACGCCGTGTTGCCATTATTTAAATGTCATTACGGTCTGGCGATTAAAAGCAAATGGCAAATAAATGGCACCCAATCATTATCCAATGACCGAATGGCCTCAGCCGCCTTGTTGCCATTATTTCAATACCATTACAGACTAGAGATTAAAAGTAAATGGCAAATAAATGGCACTCGACATTATCCAACGGCCTGATGGCCGCCAACATCTTGTCGCATGATTTCCATATTTCGTTCCATTTTAATGACAAACAAGTAGGATCGAAGGATTTTCTCGCGAATTACCATCGTACCCTCAGCAGCCATTAACCGCTCCGATCCAACAGCGATTCAACATCTTCGTCCCGCCCCTCCTCCGAAATGGTAATCTCAAATGAACGCAAAGATTACCCGACGCTGAAGTACCATTAAGCCCTGCGCGGTCAATAGCCTCCGACACTGCTCCTTTATGCCGATTCAATGGTAATTTTTCACCGGGCTAAGAATTAAAAGCCATGATGTCCCGTTGATCATACAACGTTCAAACTTTTCGGCCCCCTCGCCTCGTTTGCCCGCTACGCCCCTAAAAAAAAAGAGATCCTCAAAGATGCTGCAGCTGGGGGACGCGATGGCACGCTTCCGAGAGCTTCCTCGCCCCGCCGCACCACTCATGCCAAAAATACCTCAATGGTCCAACTGCAAGCGTAGAGAAGCCCACATACATGCACACCTTTTATCCCTAGCCCGGCCATTGTCCCGCGAACTCTTCGACCGCGAGGGCTGGAAAGAGAAGAAAATGGATATAGGGACGCGCGCGCTTCAGACATGTGATTCCTGCACCTGAAGCGAGTCCCTTCATAGTCGCGCGACCGTACCATCGACTATAAACTTACGAACTACCAAATCCGCCATCTTCTTTTTTCTTTTTTACTTTTTTTCTATGGTCTATGTTGACGCTATCCCGTTGCGTGCCCGATCTGGCCGCGCCGCTCGATCCCTCATCCTTGATCCAAGACCTTGCCTAAGGAGGAATCTCGGCGCAGCATCCAGCTCCGCTCCTTTCATCTCGGAGACCTTTGCGTTTTGGGTCGTGGATTCGTCTGTAGAACCTTGCATCCGAGATTAAAAATATGCCTCTACCTGTGCGCCCTCAAAGACGCAACCCCGTGCGGGCCAACATACGCGGAAGAGGACCGAGAACGCGGTCCATTGAAGACCCGTAGCTTTTTCGTCTCGTGCTGAACGGCCGGGCGTCTCGTGAACGGGCGAGGAACACGACAATGAGATCGGGCAACCGGGAATAAGGAGAGGGTACCTGTGCCCTCGGAGTCGTCGATCCCCGGGCGAGAAACGCTTTTGCTCTTTGGCTTATGCGCGACGTATTATACGGCGCACGGCCCAGAGATTCGCCAGACAGGGGACACCTGCGCCCTCCAAGACTTTTCGATTCTTCGGCTCGGTGTACTCCGACTTATCATTGGCTCGATTCAGACTCCGCTCCTCGGAGATTGTTCGTTGAGATGCGAAATTGTTTTTTTTTTTATTTTTTGATTGTTTAGGACAAAGCTCGCTTTATGGCAAGTAACTTTTAGTTTTGATTTCTGCGGACGGGCAAAACCGTTTTTATGGAAAGTAGTTTTTTTTTTTTTTTTCATTCGTAGAGACAGAAAGGCCCTTTTTACAGAACAATTATTTTAATTTTTTATTCGTGGAGACGGGCAAGGCCCTTTTCACAGAAAAATTGTACAAAGCAAGTAAGAGTTTGGTGTGGATAACGGTTATTACAGTAGCTTAATCTAGTACGGGGCAACGAGTTACATTGACACGTTTATATCCGCAGCCGGAGCAAAGCAGCGCGAAAAAAGGTTCAGAGGATTCCAAACATATCCTCAATATTCTCAAATTCATCAGCCAGTTTTAGGCAAATATTAAAATAAAATAGATGCGGGATATTGAGATAAATTAGGAATTCAATGAAAATTTGGACTTTCGATTATTTTAAATACTTTTTTTTTAACGAAAGTCATCGTCAACGACTTTGTGTTGTCCTTGAACAGAAAATCAAGCTCAAATTTGAGTTTAATTTGCATTGCATTAAACTTAAAATTGGGCTGTTTTTATAAGATGGAACTAAAATTCAACCATTCATGTCCAACTTTGATCGGGCCAAGCTCGCACTCAATGCCGATCTAAGACAAAAAAAAATCGAGCCGGAGATATTTTTTTAATCAAAGAAACAGTTCACGGGACATCACAAAAAAAGCAACCGGAAGTCCTCCCAACGGTACCGAATCCCGGCCGTTGGCTTCGGTGAGGAGAGCATAAAAGGGGAAACAATTTTTTTCGTTCTTCGTCATCTTTTAAATCTACGATCCACAAAAAAAAGTATAAATCTCTACGGTACATAGTGCTACCATCCCGTTGAACGGTGTTGTCCATGACGAAACTGGCGGCGTCAACGAGGAACGCCCATTGCTCGGTCGGTGCGGTGACATTAACTAAATCTGAACAAACATACCCCGTCGAAGAAACCCATCGTACCAGGAACCCTCCGTAGGCTTCGGGCAGCTGGAGAAACCCTCCGCCATCCAAGCTCTCTCTATCTCTCTCTCCTTGTATGAACTTTCGGATCCCTTGAAACTTCCTAAAGAGCCACAAAAAAGAGAAGAAAAAAATTAAACGTAGAAGAAGCTGCAGGTCGAATAAACGGTACGCCGAAGTAGATTGTGTTTTGTGCTTTAAACGGTAGATCTTTGGCGCCCGACATGCTCGATCTTTTCTTTTTGTGTTGTTGTTGTTGTTTTTTTTTTTTTTTTTTTTTTTTCGTAGGACATTTTTGAATCCCCATCAAACCTTAGGGTGGATGCTGATACACTGAGAGCCGAGTACTTCTAGGAAAACCAGATCTTCAACCCGAACTCTTTCAAGTTCTTTAAGGATTTGAAACTTCCTGAAGAGTAAAAAAAAAAGAAAGAAAAAAATTACACGTAGCTCCTGCAGGTCGAAAGAAACGGTACACTAAAGTAAATTGTGTAAATAGAAAAAAAGAGCGAATGAACAAAACATTTAACTTGGGAGCTGCAGGTTGAAAAAAATGGTACACCAAAGTAGATTGTCTTTTGTGTTTTAAACGATAGATCTTTGACACCCGACATGCTCGATCTTTTTTTTTTTCATCGCATAGGGCATGATTGAATCCCGATGAAACCTTAGGGTGGATACTGATACATCGAGAGCCGAGCAGTCCTAGGAAAACTCGATATTGAACCCGAAGTCTTTCAAGTTCATTAAGAACTTGAAACTTCCTAAAGAGCCAAAAAAAGTTCGAATAAAAAAAACCTTAGAGCTGGGAGCTGCAGGTTGAAAAAAATGGTACACCAAAGTAGATTGTCTTTTGTGTTTTAAACGATAGATCTTTGACACCCGACATGCTCGATCTTTTTTTTTCATCGCATAGGGCATGTTTGAATCCCGATGAAACCTTAGGGTGGATGCTGATACATCGAGAGCCGAGCAGTCCTAGGAAAACTCGATATTGAACCCGAAGTCTTTCAAGTTCATTAAGAACTTGAAACTTCCTAAAGAGCCAAAAAAAGAGCGAATAAAAAAAACCTTAGAGCTGGGAGCTGCAGGTTGAAAAAAATGGTACACCAAAGTAGGTTGTCTTTTGTCTTTTAAACGATAGGTCTTTGACACCCGACATGCTCGATCTTTTTTTTTTCATCGCATAGGGCATGTTTGAATCCCGATGAAACCTTAGAGTGGATGCTGATACATCGAGAGCCGAGCAGTCCTAGGAAAACTCGATATTGAACCCGAAGTCTTTCAAGTTCATTAAGAACTTGAAACTTCCTAAAGAGCCAAAAAAAGAGCGAATAAAAAAAACCTTAGAGCTGGGAGCTGCAGGTTGAAAAAAATGGTACACCAAAGTAGATTGTCTTTTGTGTTTTAAACGATAGATCTTTGACACCCGACATGCTCGATCTTTTTTTTTTCATCGCATAGGGCATGTTTGAATCCCGATGAAACCTTAGGGTGGATGCTGATACATCGAGACCCGAGTAGTCCTAGGAAAACTCGATATTGAACCCGAAGTCTTTCAAGTTTTTTAAGAACTTGAAACTTCCTAAAGAGCCAAAAAAAGAGCGAATATAAAAAACCTTAGAGCTGGGAGCTGCAGGTTGAAAAAAATGGTACACCAAAGTAGATTGTCTTTTGTGTTTTAAACGATAGATCTTTGACACCCGACATGCTCGATCTTTTTTTTTTCATCGCATAGGGCATGTTTGAATCCCAATGAAACCTTAGGGTGGATGCTGATACATCGAGAGCCGAGCAGTCCTAGGAAAACCTGATCTTGAACCCGAACTCGATATCCACGCGGAAGCGGATCGTGCCTTGCGCGCGCGCGCGCGCGCGCGCGCTTTATAAATCCAAATAGAGCCGGTATAGAATCTCTCTCGGCCGGCTATAATGCCATAGCCGTACAAGAAGATCTACTATGTTAAAATCAAACTGGTTTCAGCATATGGTTATCATCCGGTGAGACAAGAGGATACACAGATACTTAACAACGAGTTTCAATTTATCTCCGAGAAAGAAAAATATTTGTCATAATTATAATTGCCGGCGTGAGCGACGATCCGGACGCTGTGTTAAATGTTTATTTTTCCGACGATATCTGCGTGTCGTGTAGGATTTTTTTTTTTTTTTTTTTTTTCATTCTACCGACGCAGAGTCGGCACTCGATCGGCACGATCTATCGAATCTTGATGAATAGTTCTCGATTCTCTCGACCGGAACGATTTTGCATCGATAAGTAGACTCGATATTTTTTACAACTGAAAATTCGATCAAGCAATTGCCGATTATTATCGAGCGCTTTAATTTTATCTCTATTAAAAAAATTCCGAAATAATTACGAATCATAAAAATACTTTATCGAACATAAAAATACGCTCGATCAGCTTTCAATATTTATCGACGAGTTCGATTGTATAATAAAACAAAATGAAAAATTTCAAATAATTACGAAACAAAAATATTCGATCGAATATTAAATATTTGCATGATCCACTTTCAACATTTATTGACGTCTTTGACTGTGTACGTAAAGAAAAAAAGAACCTTCAATAATTCCTCGACATTTCTCGACATCCGAAAAAAATGTCCACGAAACTTTTCAAAAATTCTTTTATCTACCAAAAAAAAAAAACTACAAAAGTAAAAATTAAACGCAAACTCAGTAATTTACAAAAGATAATCCTCGAGCACATCGCGGTTCCAGAATTAGAGTTAATTGCAAAAAAAAAAAAAAATCGGAAAAGCAGGAGTAAAAAAAAACGTCAGTAAAGAAACAAGAAAGAGCGTGCTGCATGCAAAATCCGAACCGCCAGAGTACATCGCGGTGTCGGATTGCCGCTCGTCGCCGATATGCCCGGGCACGAGTTTCTCGTCTCGCGTCCGGTATATCCGCTTCTCTTCTCGTTTGAAGCCGCGTCAGCGAATCGAGTAGGCAAAGCCGCGGCGTTTCGCGAGCGTGACGCTAATACTATCGCAGAATCCATGAGGCTTGCGAGGAGTCGACGTCCGAGCCGCTCCTCTCCCCTTTTCGGTGCTCTCGTTGCATAATACACTTTAACGCCTCGGGGTAAAAAAAAAAAGGAGCGTTGCCGGCAAACAAAGTGCCTCGTCGTGATGCAGGATGGAACGAACGGCGTCGACGGCTTCGCCACCGCTGCTCGATCTCGAACGCCTTGATCTTTGAGCGGGGTTCACGGTCAACGAGAACAAACTGCATGCCCTGCTGATCGAGTGCCAAGCCCGGATAGCTGGTTTGCACAGTTCGAGAGATCGTCGAGCATTGCCCGGCGCAAAACGCTTTGCACCGATTACCGAGGCAGCGATTCCTCTCTCTCTCCTTACCGCCGCGGCCTCGCCGAGCGCGATCGAGATCGATCGATTTCTCAATCCGGCGCGCCGACAAAGAAGGCTCGAAGATCGAAATGGCATTTTTTTTTTTTTTTTTTAACAAATTTCGTTCAGCGAACTTCTAATGATTAACACCTGCTGGGTGAGAGGCAAACAAGTGTGAGGTAAACGGCAAAATAATTTCGGAATTATATATGTATGTATGTAAATAAAATAAGAAAATTAAATTTGGGTTCCAGGGCGAATTTCTTAAAATTTTTTTTTTTTTTTTTTTACTTAATCGAAACTGTGGGAGTTGGCTTTGATAACAGTTGCGGCGGCACACCCAGACAAATAATTTATTTGACGGCCATCGACGTATTTGATGTAAATAAATATTTATTTGATTTAAATAAATATTGATTTGATTTAAATAAATATTGATTTGATTTAAATAAATATTTATTTGATGTAAATAAATATCTATTTCATTCAAATAAATATTTTACTTAATCTAAATAAACGGTGGCCGTGAAATAAATTATTTTTCTGGGTGCAATATTTCATTTCCGTAGTTTCGAAACTCAACGATTTTTCGAATTTTTAAAAATATTTACAATTTTTATATTTTTCCATTTTTGCAAGGATCAAGAAAATTTTTAAACGGTAGTTTCCGATTCAATCGACTCTCAATTCCAGCTCTCCACTGACCGGTGCATTATATTTATTCTAAGAGAATGAATCATTAATGAAAATCCTCATAGAAATGATTTTAAAAATATTAAGTAACAACACAAAATTTACGTTTCCAAATGAAATCCTTAAAAATATTTATCTTCAGAGCTTCGAAGCTGTACGAATCGGCTTCGGTACAGCTACAATATTTGGTTCCTGTAATTTGGAAACGCGACGATTTTTCAAAAATTAAAAAATAATAACAAATTTGACATTTTTCCATTTTTTTTTGCATGTATCAACAAAATCCCTAAACACCAATTTCCAATACGATCGACTCTCGACTCCAACTCTTCACCGCCCGGTGTATCGAATTCACTCCAAAAGAAACAATAATTAATGAAAAATCCTCATAGAAATTATTGCCTCGTTCCCGGTCATTCACGAAGATTAGAAGGGGATTTCGAAGGCGAGAGATGGACGAGGGGAGGGTCGAAAAATTCAGCACCGCACGTCGGCACTCCTATCCTGCTCGCGACTGGAAAGAACCAGGTGCTCGATCGGGGCGCGTGTCCAGGTTGTGAGGCCCAGGGGGCAGGTGGGCCCCCTGCGCATTGTCAATCTCTGCTTCTGCTGCCTTTCTGTACCTACCCTACACACACACATGCCTACATACAGCACATGTAGTGTGTTCCGCTCCGCGAGATTTTTTTATTATTTTTTGTTTCCCTCTTTTTCTGCTTCATTCTTCGCCATCTTCGTTCAGCTTCAGCCGACATACGCGCTTTACCTGCATAGGCCAGTTCGCTCTTCGCCGGGGAACACGGAGGGGAGAGATGTATCGCCCCGGAGCATAATGAGGATGTATGCGACCCATTCGAGGGTTGACGGAGCTCTCTCACTCTCGTTCATTCTCCATCTCCATTTTATTTTTTGTCCCTTCCTCCGGAGTTGCGAGACCGTCTACATCCGTGTGTGTCTATGTGTGTGTGCGCGCATATTGGAAGGGCGGGGGGGTGTGTATGGGGTATGTGTAAGAGAACCAGAAGCAACCTCGGACTCACCTAGTCGAACTCGAAGTCTATTGTATGCACGAAAGGCAGGTGATGAGAACGGTTGAACCACGCGCGACTCTACGCGACGGTTCTCAATCACAGATTCATCATCGTCGCTGCTAAACGTCATCCAGCATCGAAGCTCTCTGACGCTCCGAAGCGTAAAGGCAGAATTTGAATTGAAAAAAAAAAGAAACATTTCGGATTTTATATTAGGTACGAGATTTTCAACTCGTGGAAGAGACTCGTGAAACAGTTTTGCGGGAAAACATTAGCGGTTGGGTGAATTAAATAGCCCGGCGGTATAAACAGTTAAAAAAAAAATCTTTTTTGGGCCAGAACATTTCATCTTATTTTGGAAAAATCTTTCCTCGATCATTTAAAGATCTCCTTTCGGGAAAATAGGTGGATCGCGATCTTGAGTCCAATCGAATGCGATGTGAATATCAAGGCTCAATAAGGCCCAATTTAAGTTTTACTTTGAAGTCATCATTAAGATCGAATTTCGATCCGAACTTGAATGGTCAGTTTTAAATAAAACCAATTAAAAATAACACTAAGACTAAACGATGAAACCACGTATTTCCTAATTTGTAATTTGAATTTGTATAGAATCACAATCTAAACACTCGAATACACATATGTAATGTCAAAGGGCTCGTTTCGCAAAGAATAAACCAAAGCAAATTAAACCAAAAATAAATTATAGCTTAAATTCGAGGGCTGAAGGAATTAGGTCGATGGTCCGTTGGCACTAGAAATACAAATACATACTGTAAATAATTTCCTAAATGCATCACTGTTCGTACCATATAAAATATTGTCAACAAATACAAATTACTACTACTACTAAATTTAAAGCTATGTTAGAGAATATTATGAAATCGATTTGAAAATTCCCTTGCACGAATTCCGTCCCGAGCATGATTGTTCAATTTTGAACAAAAAAAATAAACATTAAATTTAATTCGAACCTAACCTCGAGCGCAATATTACAAACAAAAAATCGAGCTGAAAAAACCACTTGCACGAATTTCGTCCCGAACTTGATAGTTCAATTTTACCCCAAAATAAATTATATAAAATACTACTATAAAATATGATAAAAATCGTGCAGAAAAATGCGCTTCGCCGAAATCACATTCCGAACGAGTGTTTGATTAGCCGATTTTTTTTCACAAAATTTTCATTGAGAACCACCGTCCGGCTAGCGGTGTGCCCGAGTACGGAGTTGCACCATTGCCGTACCGTACGCAGCGTGCAAAATCCCCCGGCAGAAGGGGCAAGGGGGCGAGGAGGGGGGAGGTGGACATTCGAGAGCGCAAGGGGGGACACAGAGAGAGCACCCGCGTTCTCCGCCGGAGTACGGAGCATCGATACTCTAGGAGGGCACGTGCCATCAGCTGTCTCCGCTGGACCACAGCTGGCGAGAAGGTGCATCGGTATACAATGGTTGCATATAGGTACGCGAGCGTTATCCGAAGCACATAGAGTCCGTTCTCCACCCCCCCCCCCCCAGCCGCGCTGTCATCGGTAGCGGCGAATCTTCCTCCGCGGCTCCGCCGGACCGCGAGATGAACGGAGAGCGAGAGGCGCGGATGCTGCGAGTCGCGTACGCCGATGGACTCGGCGACTCCGGCGACTCCGTCCATCTCGCTGTCTCGGTACGAACTCACGGAAGACGGACGTTCGCCGGAGAAGCCACCGATCTCGCTCCCTCCCTCGGGATTCCCTTTAAAGGGGTCGAAAAAGAATATAAAAAAAAAACTCGCCGACGCAAAGACGAGGAACCTCTCTCGATCCTGTAAACCGACTCGAGAAACAAATATAAAAATTGTTCCTGAGCGATATTTGTCAATTTTTTTATTTTTGTAAAATATTAATAGCGGTGGTTCTTTCATTTAATCATAATAATAATAATAATGAAAAATCTTCCCGACGGATAAACTTCGCTGACATAAATATGACGGACCTTCTGCTACACTCAGAACAATAATTTATTTGACGGTCGCCGTTTGTTTAGATTAGGTAAAGTATTGTAACGAATTTGTATCTGACTTCGTTAAGACACATGGTATTAGTTAGGTTTGACGATTGACGAACGAACCGATGATCGATGCAAGGTCGATCGTCATATAAAACAGTCTTGATCGGACTTTCAGAGTGTAGAGACGCGACAGTTCATACTCGATATTCTTAGCCGTGATTATATTGTAATAATATCCCCCCCAAAACCTAATACGCGCGTTATTCATTCCCACAGTCGTTACAATATTTATTTGATTTAAATAATTATTTATATAAATCAAATGAATATTTTACTTAATCCGAATAATCGATGGCCGTCAAATAAATTATTTTTCTGGGTGTATCTCGATACTATAAATTGGAGCATATAATTCTATAAATGCTCTTTCATCTGGAAGTTAATTTTACAATTGATTTCACGGAAAAGACATTTTTTTCCGTGACCAACTAAAAAAAAAAATATAATCTCCCCAATCGACTGAAATTCTACTTGTTTTTTTTTCTCTGCATCCATCCAGCTGATTCGTTCGCGCGCTCTCGTTGTCGCCGGCGGGCGTTGCCAAGGCGCGACCGCGAGATAAACTCTGTTATCTCCGAACCGGGATTAGACTCCCGGTCGACGCGAGTCCGGACCGAGCCGGACATCGCGTTGGGGAGAGCGGGGCAAAACGGGACAGTGGGGCAAAACGGGACAATGTGACAAAGCGCAATTCTCCAATAACCTTTGGATCGTGGCGGTGATGCTAACAAGTAAATATTCCCAAGTGTCCCGCCCCGATTTTGATAATTCTTATATATGTTGTAGACCTCGAATATCTAAGAGACACGTATTTTTTTTTATCGGCAGAGGTGACCAATCAAGGGGTGAAACAGGCCTCCAAAGTTTGACGAAAAATCGTTTGAAATGTTGATTTCCATAGAAGCACTCGACGGATTTCAATGAAACTTTGCACGAATATATTGCATGTCAGCACGATCCAAAGACCATATTGTCTGACAAAGGTGCACTTCCGTAAGGGGGTAAACTACCATTAAATTTTTTTTTTTTTTTCGTAAACGAACAGTCCGATCTAAATAAAAAATAAGGTGACGTTGATGCTTACATAAAAATAGAATTTACATGTTTTTGCTTTGCAAAAACATGTAAATTGGATGTTTTTGCTTTGCTTTGCATTGCATGTTTTTGCTTCGCAAAAACATGTAAATTCTATTTTTATGTAAGCATTAACGTTACCTTATTTTTATTTCGATCGGACTGTTCATTCACAAAAAAATATATATATGTATATTAAGGGTAGTTTACCTCCCTTACGGGGGTGCATCCTTGTCAGACAATATTGTTTTTGGATCGTGCTGACACGAAATATATTCGTGCCAAGTTTCATTGAAACCCGTCGAGTGCTCCTATGGAAATCAAAACTTCAAACGATTTTTCGCCAAACTTTTCGGGCCTGTTTCATCCCTTAAATGGTCACCTCTGCCGATAAAAAAAAAAAAAAAATACGTGTCTCTTAGATTTTCGAGGTCTACAACATATATAAGAACGATCAAAATCGGCGTGGAACACTTGGGAATGTTTCCTTGTAAGTGGGCCAAAACAGTCGTGAAAATCCAGATGCACCGTTGGGACAAAATTGGGCATCCAAAGATCACTGGAAAGTTACGTTTTGTCCCCCCACTGTCCCATTTTGCCCCGCTCTCCCCTACACGGAGATGTGGAGAAAAGCGAGCGGAGTCTGTCGGCGTGGAGAACAAGAGCGGCGAACGCGGTCCGAGAGCCGCTCGGTTTAATCCCATTGGCCACGGCCGCTGCGACGGAGATCGGACGTTAGAGCCGGCTTTGTACGCGGGAGTCTGCGTGGACTGAGCTGATCCGCGAGTCGATCTCGCGGGCAGCGCCGGAGAGCGCACGCGCTCTCCGAGCTTCCGCGAGAAACAAACCACGGAACGCCGCCATTGTCCGCGGACAAACCAGATTTACTGCGTTTTCTCGGATTTACGATTTTCGTCGCGGCTATCGTAACTCGCCGGACCGCGAGCGCGCGCGCGGAGGCTGCGCGTTAACGGCACAGCATACGGAACGCCGAACGCGCTCCCGCTTCCAGAAGCGGGAACGGTGGGCGGCTTCGGTTCTCTACCTCGAGGATGTAATGCGACGTACCTATATGCCTGCATTATATACCACCCCGGGATCACCTTTGTCAGAGACCACGAGACTGGTTACCTCGCGCTATGCTTTGTTGCGACGGCTTCCATGCCCGCGATGCGTGTGATTAATAATTTTCATCGGTTTTATCTTCTTTTTTTTCTTTTTTTTTTGGGATGTTGATATAGTTAGGAGAGTGTTGAGGCCGAGTCGGAGACGACGCGACGACCAAATTGGGCCGAGAGGGTTTTTATTCGGATGCGAAGATTCATAGCTCGTCGCTTGCACCGAGAGATAATCATTTTCGTTGGTATTTCGTGGGTTTTTTTAACGCCGATTAATATTTATTTATTTATTTATTTATTTATTTATTTATTTATTTACTTATTTATTGGTATAATCAAGGGGCCCAATTGCAGCCGGTACGTAGAGGTATCCGATAAAGGACACAAATTGACAGAGCAGGTCACAGTAATAAGTAAACATATTCGCTGGCCAAAGTGAGAAAACGATAAGAGAAGTCTTATAAAAGGCCTATACTAATAAACATGGTTCAGTGTATCGCAGTGTGGGAGACAACGGGCCGGCGAAATTGGACCACGACGGCCCAAGAGCATAGTTTGTCGCTTGCAGTGGGAGAAGGATCTTATAGGGGTTACTATAAATCTGGTAAAAATCTACAGGACTTTCAGGGAACTACAGCGTTATCCTGGCAAACATTCGTATTAAACTTAACACATTCTACTAAAAAATATGGTAATTTTCGATATCGGAGATATTACCCGATTCTAATCATCAGAATGTAAGTACTTGCCAGAATATCTTTTTTTTTTGTTTGTCGTAAAAGGCATATTATGTCGATCAATTTTTTTTTACGTATACATATATAAACCATGTTCGAAATTTATGACTCGGTAGCTTTTCCGAGATCCTTCTCTCAGAGCGGATGCTCGTAAGTGGTAAAAAAGCAATCGCGGCGAACACGAATTTTCGATTTTCACCTTGAAATTCGCTACGAGAACTTATTTTTGGACAAAAAAAACAAGACAAACAGAATTTTTACTTCATAAATATTTGCGCGTATATAATCATTAAAAATGTTTTCTATGCATTTTTTTTTATCGGTTCTGTCAAACGGGGCTTGATTTTGATGGCTTCGTAGTTTTTGATGACTCGATCATTTTTCCGAGCTCATTTTCTCAGTGTCGATATTCGGAACAGGTAAAAAAAAAATGCCGGTGGTAGCGAATCTTCGATTTATCGTTTTTCCACTCTCGGTACAAAAATCTTTTTTTGGGGAAAAAAAACAAAAAACAATAACATACATTTTTACTTAAAC
This sequence comes from Amblyjoppa proteus, assembly GCA_963922035.1. NCBI lineage: Eukaryota > Metazoa > Arthropoda > Insecta > Hymenoptera > Ichneumonidae > Amblyjoppa > Amblyjoppa proteus. Next base: position 30,697,399 of record OY998230.1, on the reverse strand, counting down.
ACTTTTGGCTCGGTTTCACACATTTAACATAATTTATTAATGTTTTTGTATTGGTTCGGCCGAATTGAGCTTGAAATCGTGGCGCGTGCTTCCCGTCGTTCCGGCAATCGCTGCAGCGCCGTTGACCCGGCACGCTTGACCGCGATCGATCATAAATTTAATGTAGAGTATCCCTCGTATTACTCTCGCTCTCGGCGCGCCTCTCCATCATAATCCCGAACGTGAATAGTTCGCGGAGCAGGTCGCCGACACCTCTCTAATCGCTCCCGGATCGCTCCGGCGGTAGCAACCCATATCGGGCGAGCCATTCAAGTCGCGCGACGATTCAATTTGCCATGCAGTCTTGTCTTGATGCATGCAGGGCCGTGCCTCCCAGTCACGTAACTCAGGATCACGGCACGGAGCTTCGGAGCGCGAATATACAGGGCAACCCTTTGACCTCGGCTCGGGCGCCGTCGGGAAACTCAACTATACGCTGTACCGGACGCACCATAGTTCTCGGTGTTAGTGTGGGTGAGATCGTCGATGTAGTGCGGCACTTTGCGAGCCGAACGACTCAATTATCTTCGATACTCCGTTTTGTCACTTCATCAATTTCTTCGTAATTTTGTGATTTTTTTTTTTTTTTTTTTTTGGGAAAGAGAAAAAATTATGTCTATGAAAGAAGATCATTAAACTTGCTCGAGCTTTTGTGAGCCGAACGACTCAACTATCTTCGATACTCCGTTTTGGCGCTTCGTCAATTTCTTTATCATTTTATGCAATTTTTTTGGCGAAAGAAAATGATGTCTACGAATGGAAATCGTTAATCCAGTCCCAGACTTTGCGAGCCGAACGAGTCAATCGTCGTCATTCCGTTTTTTACCTTTGTAAGTTTCTTCAGAATTTTATGAATTTTTTTGGAAAAATAACTATCTCTATGAATGGAGCTCGTTAACCTAGTCTTAATTATCTTCGATACTCCGTTTTGTCGCTTCATAAATTTCCTCATCATTTTGTGCATTTTTTTTTGGCAAAGAGAAAAAATTATGTCTGTGAAAGGAGATCATCAAACTTGTTCGAGCTTTTGTGAGTCGAACGACTCAATTATCTTCGGCACTCCGTTTTGTCGCTTCTCAAATGTCTTCATAGTTTTATGCAATTTTTTTTTTTTTTTTTTTTAGGCAAAAAATAAATTATGTTTATGAATGGAGATTGTTAATCTTTTTCGAGTTTTTGCGAGCCGAGCGGTTCAATTAACTCCGGCACTCCGTTTTATCGCTTCACAAATTTCTTCATAATGTTATGAAATTTTTAAGGAAAAAGAAACAAAAAAAATCATGTCTATGAATTACAATCTATGAATGGAGATTCGTTAACCCTCGGCGAGACGTTTCCTTCCGCTCTTCATGTCCCTCCCGGCTGCGAGTTCGCCGGCAGGCGCTTGCGATTATGCACAATGAGGTGCGGTTTACACAGAGCTAATATGCGACAACAGCTACGTGCGTGCGCTTTACCATGATAAAAGCGTACTTATAAAAATATAAAAGCAACTCGGCGAGGCCCGCAGTGCGGACTTCGAGTAATTGCGAATCTTCGAGTGCTCGAGTGTCCAGGTGCTCGCCTCTTCAGGATAATAATAATGATAACAAATGAGTCCGAGCTTCGCGGTGGGGCACATTATGCGAAATGAATTCGCGAGCGACCTGGAGCAGAAATCGGACCGAGATGTAGATACATTCATACTTTGGTACTCCATATACATCTATATATATATATATTTTTTTTTTTTCTTTAAGATCGGTAACTATAGGGGTTATTTATTTTCCTATTCAGCAAGTCTCTCTAATTTACCGGCCGTAACGAATACAGAGAGAAAAAAAAAAATGAAACCGCCGAAGGCACTCGTTACCTGTCAGGAACTCGGAGCCAACGGCGCCGGTGCGCCTCGAGACGAATAACCGGTGGAATTTTCGTCGGAAAGGGGGTCGCACGATCGCGAAAGATCGAGGGGGTTGAATTCAACCGGGTCGAAGCCACTCGAGGCGCGTAACAAGTAATCTTGCCGCTGTATCGTGAGAACCTTCGAGTTCTTCCGTTCGCGACAATTTGGCCCTTGAAATATATTTGGCATTGTTATAAAGAAGAAGAAAAATATTAATAAGTCGAAATCCCTGAAGTGACTTTTCAACCCTTCGAGAATCAGCGGTATGATATCAGTTCGCTGAATTTCAACCTTTAGAAATATTGGATCACCTAAATTTTTATATCTCTTTTTGAAATTTCATATTGTATATATTTTTTTCCATTTTAATATTATTTTCCAACGCCACTTTGTTTTCTTGATGACTGAAGAAAATCAATTTTCGTACCCCTTAAGAAAACTTCAAGCCACCTAAAAAAAAAATGAAGTATCCTCTTTATTTTTTACCACCCTCCGCCTCGATTTATATTTTCTTTTTAATATTATTTTCCAATGCCACGTTGTTTTCCCAATAATTGAAGAAAATTAATTTTAGTATCCTTTAAGGAAACGCCAATAGTAAAAAAAAAAAAGAAGTATCCTCTTTATTTCGCCACCCTCCGCCTCCTGCTTAAGGTAACTCGATATCGTTACCGGAAGTGTCATTGTGATTTCCCGTTTGGTCGTTCCCTAAGACAACGTTCGCGTGCCACGAGGGGGCCCGAAGGGGTTGCAGACGCGGGCCTATCAATGGTACGAACCATCCGCGAAGGGTACACAGGGTGATTGTTGTACACCGTGCGCGATCGACCTCCGGATTCCGATATCGTCATACAAGGGCGTACGACATTTGCTCACCCGGGCAGATGCACCGTACGAAATAATGCGATCCCTCGCATACCGCCGTGTACCGTCGCGCCGGAGTTAGGTCTATACCGAAAACACAATCGAGAAGGCACCTTTAGCGTATCCGATCAGAAAACTACGGGCCGAATCCCGAAACCGGGGGGGTTGATGAATCGTACCCGGCCGAAGGAAGCACATGCCTACGGTGCCCCCTCAGCCGGTGGGGCACATGTCCCCCCCTCCCCCTCCGATTATTCTCGCACATGCCGACGACGTGGGGTCGCGTATGGCCCGAGCCGGAGTACCTACGCTTCACAATGCCAATAATAACCTATCGGCCGGCGCGCGCACCAACCCCAAGAATTCACCCTCCGAGCCGAAGGCCGACCAACAGGCGAATCCCCCCCTGTCGCAATACCGTTCCGAAAAGGGCGAGCATCGACGGATTCCAGCAGATGCTGCTGGTGAAGAGCGCAAGAGCTGAAACCCAAAAGGGACTTATGAGCGTATAAGGACCAACGGGGAAGAGAAAGAAGCGGAAGAGGACAGAAGCCCAGGAATGGTGAACATTGGCTCTCCTTCTTCATCCCCGAAGGGCCCCGGATCACTTCTCACTCTAGTTTTGTCTAGGGGGAGAGAGAGAGAGAGAGAGGGAGTAGGCAGGGAGAGTGGAGATGTGCTCACAATGAGAGATCCGTGGGGGCAGGTGTGGGCATCCCCTTTTCAGCTCCCGCAGTCGCGTGCCCCACACGAGCGGGGGCGGGTCCGGGTTTTATTTTTCGCGCGCACGCCTGTGCATCCGAGGGATGTTGTTGGAAGAAGGGAGAAAGTGAGGGACGTCTTGAGAGATGCTGGGGGAGATCGCTCTACCCTGAAGTTTTTCCTCGAGACGCGTCGCCGTCTTGCGGGACCGTCAACTCCGATGGGGGATGAAGAGCTGTTTTGTGCGTATGCGTTCTCCGATTACCGGAACTCGGAGCTGTTTCTTCGGGAGGGTTAGCGTCGTCGTCGAACGGGAGTACGTCGGGGAAGGGCCCGTCGCCGTTGATGCACGGGAGTCAAAAGGGCGAGACTCGGATGTCTGAACGGTTTGTGGAGTTAACGGAAAATCAAGGCCCTTGCCTAGCTTTTTGGGTTGTTGGATGGTAGGGAGTAAATGAGGTCGCGTGCATAGGAATAGCTCAAATTTAGCCTCCGTAAGAGCTAGTATCCATGTGATCAACTTCTTGGTAGAGTAAATCTCAATAATGGCCACCGTGCTTCAATACCGGCCGAATTTATGTGCGGATTTGGCCTTCCACCAGTGCAAACTCGGTTTGCAGGCGTGTTGGGGCAAAATGGAACCACGCGCGCCAAACGGATTGCTTCGGATGTCCGAATGGTTTCTGGAGTTAATAGAAAATCAAGTTTGGTTGTTGTTGGATGGTAGGTTGTTGTGAATCGGGTTGCGTGCATAGGAATAGCTCAGATTTGGCCTCTGTAGGGTTCGTATCCATGTGATCATGTTCTTGGTAGGGTAAATTTCAATAATGACCGCGGTGGTTCAATCCCGGCCGAATTTACATCCGGATTTGGCTCCGCACCAATGCCAACTAGGTCTGCAGGCGTGCTGGGGAAAACGGGGCAAAATGGAACCCCCGCGGGCCAAACGGATTGGTTTTACTAATGTTCCGTGGGACATCGGAAGAACAGTCCGACTTCAAATGGAGCACATCCGTTTTGCCCCAGTCTCCCTTATCCTAGCCTCATGCATACGCAATGACTCAAATGACGCGCGCCTAACCAGCGAAAATCCACTAGGCCTCGAATTCCTGCTATCAAACGAAAGTCTGCGCAGTTTCGATCGGCGCACATGGAAGCACTCATTCGAATCCCAACGGTCATCCGGAGCCAACAACCCAAGGGGTGGCTGCAATGCCGCTACACACACACACACATGTAGAGGGGATCAAAAGGGACATGTGTGCTCGACTCGACTGGATGAAAGGGAGAAGCATCGCACACATAAAGCGGTATTTCCTGCAGGCATGCGAATAGACGCGTGCGCCTTTTTCCCTCCCCTCCAGTGTCGCTTCTTCTCTCTCGGAACATCCCTTCAGTGCGGAACTGAGCTGGATAACAGATTTGAAAAACGGACGCGTGCCACCGAAAGTTGCAAGCTGTAGTAGAAAGAGCCGGAAACATCGTTGGCTGTCTCGCTTCGCATTTTTTTTAGTTGTCGCCTGTTGGTCGCGACACAAAAGTGTCAAGGTGCAAGACAGACATTGACGCGAAATGGAAATGCGAAAGGAGAAAAAAAGGGGGTTGGATGGAAGAGCGGCTAGCGAAAGCGGATGGGGTTGTTTATTATTGGAACCGAACGGGTTCTCCCGATGGAGAGGCGGAATTATGCCTGAGGACCGGAATGGTCAAACGGGACGAAATTTTCATCGTCACTGTTGTTTTTTTTTTTGCCCCGAGGCGACAAAATCAAAACGCACCTGGTGAAATACCGGATGGTAGGATTCGTAGGAGAAAAAATGGTTGCTTGACTCATTGTGGAATTCGTTGTAAGAAATAAAATAAAAATAAAACTGTTGAACTGGATCCACCGGCTATCGATAAAGAAGCAGCCCAATAGGTTTGTTTGTTCAGCGGTGAGAGACCGAAGATCGCGGAGCTTCCTGCGGTCAAGTGCACGGCTCACACTCCTCGAGTACTTTGCTAATAAGGCGCTCGAATGTCTCGGACGGTTTTCCGAAATGGCATAGGCTAGGAGAGCGCAGCCGGTGCTTGGGTATCGAGTTTCAGCCGGGAAGAGATCTCGAGTGGTCAGCCGCAGACTCTTCTAGAGGCTCTTTTTCTTTCCCGTTCCCGTCGGACACAATGAAGAGACCCTCAAGATGTTCCTCGCAGGAGCCGAAGTTTCTTCAATTCCCGAAGATTCTTTGTGCGGTCGGAAGTTCCAGCGATACGGAAATGGAAATCCAAGGAAAACGAAACTTATGGTAGGGCGGTGATAATTTGATCTTTTTCGGAAAAGTTTTGCACCCTTGAGGAAAAAATGGATTACTGTTTCTTTAGCGACTGAGCCTGATTCGGGAGAGACTAGGAAGGTTTCGCGTCGCCCTAAACCAGTTTGGCCAATGTGGAAACTAGAAGCAAAGGACGATGCGGAATTGATTCGGGACGAACGCTCTGTCTGCAGGAATGTGAAATAAGTACGTTGGATGGAGACTGGGAGATCCTACAAAATATGGCATGGAGGAATTTTCTTCGATTCTCGAAGATACTTTGTGCTTTGTCAGAAATTCGAGCGATACGGGAATGGAAATCCAAGTAAAACGAAACTTACGATTGGTCGATGATAATTTTATCTTCTTCGGAAAAGTTTTGCACCCTTCAGAAAAAAAATGCCGTACAGTTTCGTCACCGAATGAGCCTGGTTCGGGCGAGACGAGGGAGGTTTCGCGCCGCCCTAAACGAGTTTGGGCAATATGGAAACCGGAATCAAAGGACGATGGGGAATGGATTCGGGACAACGAGCTCCGGTAGTCTGCAGGAATGGGAAATAAGTACGTTGGGTGGAGATCGGGAGATCCTGCAAAATCCGGCGTGGAGCCTGCAAGAACAAAGCGGATCTCTGCAGCAGTGGAACGGAGGAAGCAGGAGGGAGAAACGAGCGAGCCAGGCTGATTCGTAGCCCGGTAACGAAAGAGGGTGGCTCGGATGTCAGCATCCGGTTGGTCACTTCCGGCACGCGCCCGTAGACACGTGTCCCGGAGCGTGGCCCCAAAGTGCTCGAGGATGTATGGCGCAGAGAAGACAGAAGCTCCTGCCGCTTTGGTGAACGGGGAGACGAGGATCCTGCGGGGCCCCCCTCGAACTTCTATATTTTCTTACGGCGCCTCTCGTCATGGGGATCCCGTAAAATTAGGGAACGCGTCCACTCGCCGGGTGGATCTACAAACAGTCCGTACTCCGAGTCCGAGCGATATAAGTGGGAAGTGTCAGTCGGGAAACTTATTTTCGGGCGCGTTGCGGCCCGGTTGAAAGGCACGTGGACACTTCCGGATCCTCTTGTACCAGCGACAGAGTCTCGACCAGTAATGAGGGGACAAGCAAACCAGCTTCGCTTTGATGTTCCAATTTCGAAGGAAGAAGAAAACCTGAAAATCCTTAATGAGAAGTTGAATACCTTTCCATAGACTGTTATGGAAAATTGTCAATTTAATGCAACGAATTGGAAGTTTTTATGAAAAAACTAGTACATTATATTTAATATACAATTGTGATGAATATTTTTTTATTATTATAAATTAATAAAAACTTTTACAGTGAAATTAAAGAAGTAATTAATTTGATAAATTATTTGATTTAAAGTGCTTTTATTATAAAATAAAAGTAAAATATTCCTACAGTTTTTAGTATACTGTACATTAATTTTTCATCACAATTGTACGCGAAATTTAATATGTCAGTTCATGCGTAAAAACTTCAAGGACCAGTACATTAAATTTCATACTAATGTTTCTTGACATATACACTATGTTTAAAATGGCTATTATATGAACATGAGACAAATGATTTAAAAGTTTCCAAAAAATGCTCTCAGGGAATCGAGCACATCCTGCATGAATTTAGATGCGATCAGTATGACGCATGGAATATTTCACAAGCGAAATTTAAAAACCGCCAAAAATCCCTTAGGGTTGCGAAGACTACACTTGCGCGATGTTAGCCGAGGCGTTCGAAATCCATGAGGATCCCTCTGGATGAAGTAGGTTCTGATGTCGTGAACGTGAATGCGCTCCGGGGCCAAAGTCCCGAAAGAAAAAAAACTCCAAAGATCTCTAATGACAAGAAGAATACCTTATAAGTATTCCAGGCAGATTATACGAACACGCGGAAGATTGTTAAAAAGTTTCCAAAATATTTTCTCCAGGAGTAGCGTACAAATCGTGCATGAATTTGGGTGCGATCAGTATTGCGCATAGAATATTCCACAACCGAAATTTAAAAACCCCGTAGGGTTGCGGAGAGTACACTTGTGCGACGTTAGCCGAGGCGTTTGCGCAAGGCATTCGGCACTTGCCGCTCGTGATCCATGAGGATCCCTTCGGGCAAAGTAGGTTCTGGTGTCGTGCGCGTGAATGCGCTCCAGAGCCAAAGTCCCGTCTGAATAGGACTCGACGGCGCTCGCCGGGCGACCCAGCGAAGATCCTTACAAAGGAGGTCGGCGGCGCATTGGCCGGGGGTCGAAGGAACCGACAAAGAGCCGGTAGTTCTTTTGTCGCCGACGCGAGCTGGCGAGAGAGGATACGGTGCAGGACAAACTTCCAGAAGAGTCGAGGTTGACACGCAGGAACGGATCCGACGATCCTAGACTGCTCGGCGACCGGGATCCTCAAGAGACGATCCTCGATCAGCTAAACCGTCGGGATCCGAGCCTGAACAACCGTTTTTCTAGAAGACGCAAGCCAGAAAGAGGATGGAGGTGGTGTGTGGACAGGTGAGCCGGTCCCGCCGACGATGCATTGATTCTGCGTCGTTTCACCCTACGATTTTTGCATCTGTCTTCGGATGTCGGGGTGCGCACCACCTCTGCGGTTCCATCCGCAGCCTCCGAGCTTGATCTTGGTCCTAGTTTCCTAGAAGCGTGCCACCCAATTCCTTTTTGGATCTACCGTTGAACGCGTACTCACCCGAAGACGTCGTTAATGGTCGTCTTCAGACCTTTCTTCATCCATTTTTCCTTCCCTTCTTACGTACCCCCTACCTCCCGATGGCACGCACCCAGGAGCAAGAAAAAGCAACAAGCCGGAGCTGAAGCAGGCTGGGGACGAGCCTTATAGGGTGAGTACGCGATTCCGGCAATCTTGCTTAGTTCACTGCGGATTCCCCTGTGAGCAAGCTTGCCTCCTTTTTCTGCCCGAAAATGTTCTTCAAACCACGCTCGAATCAATCGTCCCTCAATGGATGAGTCAAATTCCGGATATGAATCCATTTTCCATCAGCCTGATTCGGTTTTCGCTTGGATGGTGGGGGGAAAACCCGTCAACTTTCGCCAAAGGGTTGCAATTAGGGCGAGGGCATTCTCGGGACGCGTGCCGGTGCCTAGGTAGGTACACGCTCTACATACACCGTACGCGGTTACAACTGAGCGTGTAGGTCGCGAGGGGGTCGTGCATCTGCTCCGCATCTGCGGACAGATGCGTCCCTTTTAGAAAAGGTCCGCGCTGATGCCCGATGTGGTTTCTGCTGCTGCTGCTGCTGCTGCTGCTGCTGTTCCTCGTCGTCGTCGTCTCTTGCCAGCCAGAGAGAGGACTGCTGCATGCCCGGAAATGAAATTCTAAACACCCTCTCACTGACTCGCCTCTTCTTTTCTCTTTTCCCTTACTACGATTCTCTTTTTCGTCTGGTTCTGGCCCGATGCAAGCGACCCCCCTGGCAACCAGTCAGCCGACTCCCCGTTAACTCCCCGTTCGCGATTGAGCCATCTTCTCTCCTTTCACCAACCTCTGTCTTTTCTTGGGATGAACAAACCGAGCGTTCCTCTTGCCCTTCGCCGATTGAAGATCTCGGCCCACCCCGGACACGGCGGGCGGGTGTTTTACCACCGAAAAAGTCGCCACCTCCCATGAAGGCGAACACCCATTATACTCACTTTGGGCACTGTTGCGTGGTTTTTTGTTTCCGTCGCTTTTTTCGATCTCACCCCTCTACAGCGCCTTCGATCCGACGAGGAGACAACAGCCGAACTCCCTCGATCTTTTATGAGGAAAGAGGGTGGTTGCAACTGGGCGATCTTTGAATTCGCATGCGAAGAAACCCACCCAGGATTTGTTCGCACCTGGTCAAACGGAATCTTGGGAGACGGAGGTGAATTCGCATCCGGCCAGAAGTTCACTCCTTTTTTGTTTTTTGTTTTATTCAACGGAGCGGACGTTTAGATCTCTTTCATCTCGTGGCTTTCTTGGGTGGCGGTTGGAAAGAAGTGGACATGTAGGAGAGGCCAATTGTTCCGTTTTGAGGGGTCGTTAGCGAAGATCGTACGGTTCGATTAGGTTCCTGGATCGATTGGAGTGTGAGCAAGGCGGCCCGGGTATCGATAATGATCGGGTAAATTAACGAAGGGCGTGAAAATGGGGGAGTTTTCCCTCGAAACCTGCGGTACGCGGTCGGAGTGAGGGGTCAGCAGGTAATTAAAGCGTGTCGGAGCGATGTTTCAGGGGCGAGGCCCGTCGACGGACTCCGCACCACACCCCCTAGACGAAGAGGGCGGCCGATGCGGTCATTTCGATGACTCGATCCTGACCATCCTTTGTTTATGAAATTTTATGGATCCGCTCGGATTCCAATTCGGCTACGAGGTCATCGCACCTAAAAAAAAATTACTAACTTTTCCTCCATGGAAATGAGAAAAATATTTTATAAATATTTGTTAAATACTTAAACATTTAAATAAATTTTAATTTTTCTTAAACGTTAAACTTAAATTTTAATTTATTTTACATAATTTAAATTTATGTAAAAATATATTTTTTGAATTTTATGCTCTTTCTGTTATTCATTATTTTATGTTATGTGAATGTTTCGATTCGCCTCGTATCAGTTTAGCGCTTACTCATCATCACTATGTCGAATCGATTGATGGGGTTTTCCATCCAATTATAACTGAGCTTGGCCATTTTTACCATATATTTGGGCTTAGCCCCTTTTCATTTAAATAAATAAATAAATAAGTAATTTGCCGGACATTTTAGATCCTTTTTACCAGATATTTAAGATATATTTTGTGCATACGTTTCTTTCCGTATGAATTCCGAACTTTGCCACCAAAAAACGTCGCAAGCATCACAGCGCCGCGATTCCCACTGGAGTTAAAAGTATCCCGCATTGTTTTCATCCCGTTATTTCTGGAAAGCAAGAGAAGGTTGCCTCAGGCCCTCGATGAAGTGCGGAGGCCTCGCGTCGGAGGAGCGAATGTCTCGTGTGATTTGGTGCCCTCTGTCTGCCGGTTGTCTCCCAGGACAGCTCGAGGGTTTCGGGCTTAACGTCAACAAGTCGTGGGCGGATAGGTTATTCTTTCCCTGGGCGATATCTTTGAACTATCCTGGCGCAAAGTCACGCCGCTCTTCGGGAATAGAAATTAGAAATAGATCGGGTCGTTGTGTTCTTCCAAAACTATGGACAGGCAACCCCTTTGACCGGTTAACCATGCGCGATTCCTTGGAACGAAAGAAAAACAATGTAAACGGCAGTCAAACCGGTGGAAAAAAAAAAAAAAAAACGTCAAAAAGTCACGAAGCACTGAATCACTTTGCACCGAGACAAGAGCGGAGTTTATGAAGCCCCAGTAAATTTCATCAACGCGAAGAGCTCGCGGACCGCTAAGAACACAATCTCTTGGTCGGTCCGACGGAGACGTAGACGCGAAAGGAGGAGGAATCGGGGAGTCGAAACGGGCGAGCAGATGTCGGCTCTAAGTACCCAATGGCTTCGGAAAACACATGCTCCTTCGGCCACGTGGTAGACCCATGGTCGCGGATCCACCCTATCTCTTAACGAAAGCGTTAACACGCGCCCCGAAAACCCCTTCAACTTCGATCCTATCCATCCGACTCACTTTCTCCGTCGTGCTTTCGCCGGTTCTTCCTGTTTACACGCGAACACCTTCCATCTTCGGATTTCTGAGTTTTAGGCCCGTTCTCTTTCACTGTAAGCTGGATCTGACGATCAAGCTGGCCGGACGAAAAATAAAATTCTAAAAAGGACCAAATTTCGGTTTTTACAAAACAATTCATCTTGCTATCCTAAAAAACCAAATACAAAAATACCAATAAATATTGAAAATTAGTTTTAAAAATATTAAATTGTAGCAGTTGATTTATAGATAATAGTATGGGGATTCACGATGAGTGTGATCGATGCTACTAAATCGACGCGGACAGCTGTCGAAAGGGCAAGGTTCTCTTTCACTGTGAGCTGAATCTAGCAATAAGGTAGGCGCGTGGAAAAAAAAATCTAAACACAAATCAATGTTCAATTTTTTAAAAACATACCGTGGTATTATAAACATCAAATAGCACATAAAAATAGCGATAAATATATGACATTTATTTTAAAAAATTAAATGATAGTGGCTGATTTATAGATAACGGTATGAGGATCAACGGGCAGTGTGATCGATGCATATCTACGGGGACAGCTGTTGAAAGGTTTCCCTTTCACTATAAGCTGGATCTAGTGATAAGGCTGGTGCGTCGAAAAAAAAAATGCTGAAAAGAACTAAATTTTGGCCTTTTTCTTTAAATGTATCTTCTGTAATGATTATTCTAAAACTCAAATAGGATACAGAAGTAGCAAGGAATTTATATATATATATATATATATATATATATATATATATATATATATATATATATATATATATATATATATATATATATTTTAACGGCTGATGGAGATGCACAATGAGCGTGATCGATGCCAAATCAATGCGGACCGCTGTCGAAAGGGTTTCTCTTTCAGTATAAGCTGGATCTAGCGATAAGACTGGTCCGTCGAGAAATAAAATCTAAAAAGGTCTACATTTCGGTTTCTTCTTTAAATGCACTTTGCTATTCTAAAACAATTTAATAGTTTATGAAAAGATCAATAAATATTAAATAATTAATAATAAAAAAAAACTGGTGAGTGTCATCGATGCCAAATGATCGGGAAAAGCTGTCGAAAGAGCCTGCTCTTTCGCTCTGCTCTTGACGGGAATGCTTCATTTTTTTTTTTTATCGCCGCTCAAAGTTGACCGTTCTAGAACGGTCTGGAATTGGAAGGTGCGAACGGGAAGTCAAGTATAAAATCCGAGCGAGTCAAGAGAGGTAACTCGAAACGGCCTCGGGATTCATGGGATTCGATTTTTCGTGCCGTGAAACGTGCACGTATCGGCCGATATCGGAAGGCTCTCGCGGGAAATCAATAAGCAATTTGATCGAATCCGCGCGGGGCTCTCGGGCGGATATCGCGGTGGCCTCCTGACCCCGGGCAATATTGGAATCGATCGCGGCTGTACCAGCTCTCCGGCCTACAGATATCGATGTTCACGCCTTCGACCTCGATCACAGCTAACTGCCGAGTTATCTAACCGCTGCCACGTAACGCAACACCCACAAGAGCAAACTAGCACCTTCGCCGCACAGAACTGACCAATTTCGGGATTAAAAAAAAAAAAAAAAAATCAACGATCCTCGCGGACGTTCACTTTTAATTCAAATTTACGATTATTACAGACCGTGAAATTATCGTCCACGTAGCAATGGGATAATTGTCTCGACGTCAGCTGCTTCCTTGACCCTTTTATTACCTCATTCGTCCAGTCCATGGATCACTAATTATTAACCTCCGATTCTCATCTATTTTTGTTCGATGTTTCTAAATTTCATCATAAAATTGTTCGATAAGTCAGCAAATAATAACAATAGTAATAATAATAATAATGGTAGTGATCATAAAAATAGTAATGAGAATGCTACACTGAAAAAAATGTCTATGACTCGAGTCAAATCAGCTGTGAGCTGCCAAAGAAAAAAAAAAAATTGTTTTCTCAATTGTACTTTCAATTCTTACAATTTCATACGGGATTGAAACAATATCGTGTCATCTGCAGTTTTGCCGCTGTCGTTTCAATATCATATGGAATTGTAGGAATCGTAAGAACTGAAAGTTAACAATTTTTTTTTTTGGCTCCTCGCAAGCGAAGTTTTGTTTTCAGTGTAATAGTAATGACAATAATAATAATAATAATAGTTATGACGATAATAATAATAGTAATGATAATGCTACACTGAAAAAAATGTCAATGACTTAAGTAAAATTAGATATGAAAAAAAGTGGTTGTCTCAATTCTAATTTCAATTCATCCAATTCCATTCGGGATTTAAACAATATCTCACAGAATTGTGAGAATTGAAAGTGGAATTGAAATAAAAAAAAAAAAAATTCTTTGGCAAGTTATTTTCGTTTTCAATGTAATAATAATAGTCATGTAAGTAACTATAGTTATGCTATAGTTATAGTTATGTAGTTATGTGTAGTAATAACAGTCATGATGATAATAACAGCTACGATAATAATAACAGTAATGATGACAGTAATAATTCTTTGTAGGCAAACGATTCTTTAGTTTCAAAAAACCTGATGCAAATTTTGTCTGAAGATGGGTTCTTTTTTTTTTTTCTTTACAGAGTGGACCAGGTAAGCGTGACAAACAGATTTACATCATTATCGTGACGATAATAATAATAATAATAGTCATGTAAGTAACTATAGTTACGCTATAGTTATAGTTATGTAGTTATGTGCAGTAATAATAGTTATGATGATAATAACAGCTACGATAATAATAACCGTAATGATGACAGTAATAATTCTTTGTAGGCAAACGATTCTTTAGTTTCAAAAAACCTGATGCAAATTTTGTCTGAAGATGGGTTCTTTTTTTTCTTTACAGAGTGGACCAGGTAAGCGTGACAAACAGATTTACATCATTATCGTGACGATAAGCGGACTAATCCGTAAGTAAAACAAGCTATGATAAGAGAGCCGGAAACGATAACTGGATGCACCATAGCGTTTTTCTTTTTCGTGGAATGCTTATACGAAGTGGAACGGCGGAGGGGGAAGTTCCTCGGTTTAAGGGTGAGTCGCGTTGTGATAAAGACCAAACAAAAACCGGGTCGCGATAGGGAGACCGCGACAGGTCGGACCGAAAACTCGGGCAAACAAACGATTGGGGATCGGACCGTGTGGAGTAGAGCGAGAGAGAGGGACACGTCGTTCTCGTCTCGCGAAGGACATGTGGACCGAGCGAAAACACCGATCCTCTCGATATATAAATATTTTTCGAACTCGTGAGGACACAGAGATAAAGAAACACTCGGATGACGCACTGGCCACAGATACAAATCTTCGAGAGGAACTCGGACAAACCGAGGGAAAATTTTACCATAATTAAATAAACGGTTTCGTGAGTCGCACGAAAGGTTTCCGCGGCTACGGAAAACTTCTTCCCTCGGACGATCGTTGGGTAACTTTTTCGTTGAAAAAAGAGAACAAGATAGCGAGATAACGCAGTGAATTTTAGTCAATTTTTTTTTTTTTTTTTTTACTATATATGTTGGCATCTCTTTTGGATAAAAAAAAATCTATTCAGCCATACGTCTTTGTGAATTTTTTTTGTCGAACAAAAATGCCCAAACACTTTATCCTTGTGATATTTATCAAGATCGAGCATATTTTCGTTTCAATTAATCTTGAAAATAAAAATCAGACAGAACTACATTTCTGGCATATTTACATCTCTACCAAAAAATATCTCTACTATATTTCAACTCTACCGTATTAGAACTCCACCAGAAAGTAAAAAAAAAAAACTACCATAATCAAAATAAAACTCTACCGCAATTGAAATAAAACACTACCGGAATGGAAATAAAACTTTCCCGGTATGGGAATAAAATTCTACCGTGATACAAGGATACAGTCTTGCCTTATATTCCGCTAGAGTTGTATTTCAAGTCTGATACAGTTTTATTTAAAGTCCGGTAGAGTTTTATTTGAAGTCTAGTAGAGTTTTATTTAAAGTCAGGTAGAGTTTAATGTAAAGTCAGGTAGAGTTTTATTTAAAGTCAGGTAGAGTTTTATTTAAAGTCCGGTAGAGTTTTATTTTTATGTCGGTAGAGTTGTGAGTGGTGAAGATGTAAATGTGCCACATTTCTCACGCACAAAAAAAAAGTTTTTATAAAAAAAATATTAAGACCCCAGTAATATTGTATTTAAACAAAAAAAAAAAAGTGATAAATGGATGATCCACAATAATGAACGAAATGCGAGGGTGTCCGGTAAGCCGGGCGATTGTGGTTGAATTAGCGCCGGATAGCGGATGATCGTCGTCAAGGGAGGTCCGTCTGGAAGAAGCTGGCAAGGTGGTCAGCGCAGCGAACGACGAGAGTTAAAGGGGGACACCGAGACTCCGAGAGGAACGGTCGATGCAGCACAGGAGCAAATATTAAACTTGCGGTTTAAAACCGTATACAAACTATACGTACATAATCGGCCGCTGACGAGAAAATTTCCTCGCCGTTTATCTCGTTTGTATTTAATATACCGTGGGATTAAGAGGGGAAATATAGAAATAGACAGTACGGACGGGGAGAAACCGTGAGCGGTTGCTTGCGGTTTTTCCCGTACGCGTATATGGCATATCAGTCGCTGCGTGCGCGCCACTTTATTTTTTCTCTTCTTTTTTTTTTTTTTTTTTTTTTTTTTTTTTTTTTCATCCCCGACGCACGCGAGAGCCCGGAGGATTATAATGCGGTTAATCTTGCGGTTAGCGAGTAAACGACGAGGATGACGCGCGCGCGCGCGCGGCCCAACAGTCCCAAAGCATAAAAGAATGGAGGATAGACAAAGAAAGATGTACGGTGCACGAGACCCACCAAGCGGACCGAACTTTTTATTTTTTTTTTTTGTCCTGCAGCACGTGAGACCGGGACAGGGGAAACGAGGCGATCGTGCTCGTAACACCGATGTGCTATTATACCGTATGAAATTCCCGGATTTAAAGATCCCGTTAACCCCACGGCTCGAACTTTGCGCTTTCCGGACAATACATAATCCGATTTTCGATATTTTTTATAAAATATTTATTAAAAAAATGGATCGTAACTACAGTTACTAAATTTCTAATGGACGATATTAGATTTGTTTATTTTTTTTTTACACGGGATGCAAAAAAAGGAAACCAAAATGTGCAAGTTGCGTAAATAGAAATAATGACACTTTTTTTTTAAATAGAACATTCGATTTATTTCTTTTTACACCGAGTGCAAAAACAGGAAACCAAAATGAGCAGATTGCATAAATAGAAGTAATGAAATTTTTGAAATACAACTTTCGATTTGTAACACCGATGTGCTATTATACCGTATGAAATTCCCGGATTTAAAGATCTCGTTAACCCCACGGCTTGAACTTTGCGCTTTCCGGAAAATACATAATCCGATTCTCGATATTTTTATAAAATATTTATTGAAAAAAATGGATCGTAACTACAGTTACTAAATTTCTAATGTACAATATTAGATTTGTTTATTTTTTTTTTACACGGGGTGCAAAAAAAGGAAACCAAAATGTGCAAGTTGCGTAAATAGAAATAATGACATTTTTTTTTTTAAATAGAACATTCGATTTATTTCTTTTTACACCGACATGGTTGCCACGAAATTCTCGAAACGGAATTCCCTGACTTTTCCCAGTTTTCCAGACTAAAAATTTAAATTTTCCAATCTATCGATCAGAGTAGGAAAGGACAATTGTAAATAATCTAAAATATAAAATATATAATAATTATTCATATATTAAACTCCGTTCACAATATCAAAAGTTCCGAACGAAAATAATATCGTAACATAGTCATATGTATGCTATGTACAGTCGACAAGTTTGCTAAAACGAAAAAAGTGGACCTCGTGTAGCACGGAATTAAACGAAATACATCGGATTCAAAAAACTTCCAGGGTTTAACAAAAATTCCATGACTTTTTCCTAACTTTTACAGGCCCCAACAAATCCCCTGACTTTTCCCGGTTTTCCAGGCTTTCCAGGTCCTCGTGGCAACCATGACCGAGTGCAAAAACAGGAAGCCAAAATGAGCAGATTGCATACATTTTTGAGAAGTAATTACACTTTTGTATGCAATATCAGTAGCGATCGAAATTTCAGATTACATTTAAAATGAGAAAACTATAACTTCGAATTTGATCTAAAATAAAAATCTAATTTTCGACATTAAAAATTCTCCTAAACATCTATTTAAAAGTAACATTTACATAGATCTTTAAAAAATACATCAGAATTCAGAAAAAAATGTCGATTAAAAAAAGAAGTTTCTACCTGCCGTTTATTCTCGCACGCTCTCTCCTTTCCTGGAATATATATCTCCGTCCGTAGTTCACCATATTTTATCTATTATCGAGGCTAGATAGTGCGAGCGAGTCTCAGTGAGAGCACGTAAAATTCTCATCCGACACAGCCGTGTCGCAGTGCGCCTTCCCCGTTACAGAAAACTCGCCCTATCTTCGACCGCGGATATTTGTAGCGTGTTAACGCTCTCACCAATACCAGCGCAGCGATATTTTTAGTCTGAGGAGAACACACCGATGGGGATCTGTTCGATATTTGCGTTTGCCACAAGGTGCGCCGACGACGTCGCCGAGAATCGGACTTTACCGGACGATCGCCCGTACGACCGAGAGAACGGCGCGATGTCACCTGCCAAATTGGCAAACATTCTCTTATCGACACCGTCCGCAACACCGCAGGCGCGTCGCGGGAGCGATCGATCGGTAACGATCCTATAAAAAAAAAAAAAAAAAAATCGTCAATTCAACCGTCGAAAATTTATAATATTTTCCTCCATGCGGAAAATAAAATTGGTGCGTCCCAAAAATTGTTACGGAAAATAAAGTTTTCACGCCCTCTTCCACTACTCATTATTGGCCCTAAAATAATCGATCTGCTCTAATCTAATATATCTAATTTCGAGTTATATTATCGTCTCTGTGTCAATATTTACTTGGAAACTGAAATTGTTATTTTACTAAATTCATTTCTGGCGGTCGAAATTATCCTAAACAGATTTTTGTCATCCGATTTCTCGATTTAGTTTCACGCCATCGGACTTTAATATTAAATTCCTGCAGTCATTTAAAAAAATAATATGAAATAATAATAAAAATCAAAATTAATTTGATCTCTCACTATTATTATATTATCTGAACTATTTTATGTAAAAGGGCTCGTCCCGTAAATAAATAAATAAATAAATAAAATAAACTATTTAAAAAATAATAACGGAGAATGATAAAAAAAATTGGCCTGAGAGAATGCGGTGAACCCTGAGTCAATAAAATAATATAAATAAATACAGCGACAAGGATCTTAATATTAAATTCCCGTAATCATTATAAAAAATAATATGAATTAATAATAAAAATTAAAATATAAAAAAAAAATAACGAAGAATAATAAAAAAAAAGCGGCGTGAGAGAATTCGGTAAACCGTGAGCCAATAAAATAATCTAAATAGACACAGCGATAAGGTACGTCGCGATACAGTTGTGTATCGATATTCGTTGAGCAAACGTGTGAAATTTTTACGTGCACACGGTGCGATAGAATTTTCGAGCGGGGTTGGTCGAGCGATCGCGACACAGTGAATCCTTTATGTGCGCGGAAAACGCAGCGGCGATTGTGCGATCCCCGGCACAATCGGTACACAGTAGTATTTTTGTGCTTCGTGGAATAATCGTTTCTCTCTTACGCGTCGGCTTAGGATATCGGCGAATCGAACGGCTGCCGCTCTCGCCCGACGCTCCGCGCGCGGCGTTTTTACAACGTAGAAAATATTTGGAAGCGGGCTCGTCCTCGATCCACGTGCCGCAATAGACGTCCTTTTGTGCCGGCGATACCCGAAAGCGCCGCGGGTGAACGACATTTCGACGGAGTTTAACGACCCCGCGAACGCGGAGACTTCCGCATCGAAAATTCCGTCCGATCGCGCGGCGATTCGGCTCTCACAACGAAATGATACACCGGCATTTTTTTTTTTTTCCGTCGGTATCGAATAATAACAGTACACGTGAGATTTTTGGGTGGGGAGCGCGATTTCACGGACGCAAGATTCTCGGAAATAGGAAAAGTTGTCGGGAAGTTCTCACGTGAGTCCGCGGAAGGTTTTATCTTGCTGAGCCTGTAATTGTCACGCCACTCGCCGAATCAGCATTGAACCTCGACAGACCTGTTGCTCAGATTCTGGCGTATCGATTTCACTACAAAGAAGTCGAAAAATAATTATCGGGAGCCGAGCAATGCCAAGATGAAGGGCGGAGTACGAAAGAAAGCTTAAAAAAAATCCATTTTTGACTCGATGCGAATTTTTATTGCAATGGTTCATCTCATCTCAGTCTAGACCCAGAAAAATAATTTATTTGACGGCCACCGTTTACTCAGATTAAGTAAAATATTTATTTGATTTAAATAAATATTTATTTAAATCAAATGAATATTTTACTTAATCTAAATAAATGGTGGCCGTCAAATAAATTATTTTTCTGGGTGTATTGATTGCCTGAGGCGACGAAAACTAATAGATAAACTGTCGGACCTAAAAAAGAAACCGCGAAACTGTCGGAAATTTTAGGAGCCGATCGAGTCATCGAATAGACAATTTGATCGAAGTCGTTGATTGCTCGAGTGTTCGCCAAATTCGGCTCCGGTCCATCTTCGTTTCAGGACGAGCCGGAGAGGAAAAAGAACGAAGTAATTGAGCGGCCAAAAAAGAAGTCCGGAGGGAAGCCCCGTCGTCTAATCAGGTCTCGTTTGTTCCCGATCAACGAGCTGTATCTTCTAACTCGGCGTGTGCGGCGATACGCGGAGTTGCGGGTTCGCCGCGATGCGAAAGATTCCTCTCGATCGGACCGCGCGTGTGTGTCCGTGAGGGACGCTTACAGGTACGCACAGTAGAGGTCTATGTACAGCGAGGAGCGGCAGGAGCAACGGCAGCAACACCGAGAGAGCTCACCGAGGCTCCGCCAAAGGAGGATGATGGATCGCCGGCATTAGATCGGACGTTGCAAGGCTCTTTCACTTGACTCACGAGAGCTGACTAGCCGCGAGCCAAGCCGCGACTTAATAACGCCATTGAGTCGAGGCAGTGAGCTCGCTCTCTCTCCCTCTCTCCCTCCCTCCCTCTGCTTCTCTCATCTTCCTCACGGCGATGTTGAGGGTACCGAGCTATATATATATTAACTCTAAACATGCTGATGTGTGGGCTTAGTCTAGCCTGGATGCAGAAACGTTGAGTCCATTTTTGACCGTCCTGTCCATACCAGGAAATCAAAAACTATGCTTTCTTTTTTCGTACTCATTGGATCAAATTCGTTGGATGAAATTGATTGGATGATAATCGATTGGATGATAATCCATTGGATGAAAAAATCCACCACAATTTCATCCACCTATAGTATACATGAAATTCATTAGATTCTGAGAAAAGATATGGGATCGTTTTTACGACAAAAGTTGAGATTTTTTGGGCGTGAAGTGAAACCCAAAAAAAACGCATTTTTCTTTTCTGGAATTTTTGGGAAATAATTGAATCAAGGTGAAGTCAGTTGACAGATTTTGATCACAATGTTTTTATGGATACCTTTGAGTATCACGTGTCTTGGGCGTGGAAAAGCATTATCAATTTTTTCCGTCATTTCGATGATTTTTTAAAGCCAAAAGTTGTTTTTCCTCTTTTTTACCCATGTGATTTAATCAGTCGTCAAATTTCGATATAAGTTTGTGTATCGATACGGTGTATCGATTTTCAAATTTGGCGTATAGGACAGAAGGAGAGGTTGAGCCAAGCTGAAGCGAGCTCTTGGCTGCCGAAACCTTAAATCAACTGTACAAGAATTGCCGGCAACAGGCAGCACGATCAGGAATGAAGTACGTATCGATTGGTCGATCGATCGAAAGGTGCGGCAGCCGGAAGGTTAAAAAGAAACAGGCTGGGCGCTGAGTTTTACCAAGGAAAATCCTCCGCGCCGTGCGTCCGGGAGCACCTGGCTCGTCGACCCCCGCAGAACGCGGTGAGAGCAGATGCTCGAACCTCCTCCAGGAGGGGGCTGATCGACACTGGTGCACACACACGTCGTCTCCTTCTTCTGATTGCCCGAGCCGTTTTTCACGCGGCTTCGAGACACACGGCGCGGCGCGAGATCATTCGATAGAAAAATCGTTGGGGGGAAAAATATCAACGAGGCAAAAGTTGGGGAGGAAGTCGGCTCTATTGCTCCGAGACGTTCAACGACCGTTTTGCGATCCATCGACCCCTCACCATTTCCTCAGAGAAAGAAAGATCCGCAGAGGCAAAACGCGAGCAGATTCAACCAACCGGAAGATCAAATTTTCTCAGGAACAAGAAACCTACAAAGTCCGCAAACTCGCCCGTTTCAATGGAACTTTGTACGACTTTGAGGAAATTTTATAACCTTCGGGAGGGGAAATAAAAATATTGATGCGCGACGAAATCCTCGTGGCACGAAACGAGATCAACGAAGGAGAGACTAGAGTCTGAACTAATAACGTCTGTTGGATTGGGACATTGACGAGCAGATTCATCCAACTGGAAGATCAAATTTTCTCAGGAACAAGAAACTTATAAACTCCGCAACCTTACTTGTTTTAATGAAACTTTTCAGGACTTTGAAGAAATGTTATAACCTTCTGAGAGGTGACAAAAAATGTCGATGCGCGTCGAAATCCTTGTGGCACAAGGAGAGATCAAAAGGGAGGGACCAGCGTCGTATTTAATGAAGTCCGTTTGAATTGGGAATTGGCGAGCAGGTTCATCCAACTGGAAGATCAAGTTTTCTCAGGAACAAGAAACTTCTAAACTCTGCAAGCTTTCCCGTTTTAATGAAACTTTGTAGGACTATCAAGAAGTTTTATAACCTTCAGAAGGGACAAAGAAATATTGATGCGCGACGAAGTGTTCGTAGCACGAGGAGAGATCAAAAGGTCGAGACCAGAGTCGTAACTAATAAAGTCCGTTTGATTTGGGAATTGGCGAGCAGATTCATCCGACCGGAAGATCAAATTTTCTCAGGATCAAGAAACCCATAAACTCCGCAAACTTCTCTTTCCATGTAACTTTGTAGGACTTTGAAGAAATTTTATAACCTTCGAGGGGGGAATAAAATAAGTTGATGCGCGACGAAGTCTTCGTGGCACGAAGAGAGATCAAAAGTCAGCGACCGGAGTCGTAACTAATAACGTCCGTTTGATTTCGACATTGATTCCGGTGTCGCTGAGGGGTGGCAAACCAAACGCTATTTTTACGACCAAAACGCTATTTTCCTTCCGTTCGGAAGGAACATAATTTTTTTTTTTTTCACAACTCCGTGTTTCGCCATCCTGCGCAAGGACGACGATGGGAGGGATTCGACGTGCGGTTGACGCGAGAGACTTTCACACGTGATTCCAACGGTTCCGCGGGAACGCTCACGGGGTGACCAACCTGTCCCGCAACCAACGGTCATTCCCACAGTAGGTTGCACTCCTGCCGTACCAGCTTCGGCGTACGCACACGGTACAGTCACCTGTACTACGTCACGCCGAAGACACTCGCGGATCCCATTGTCAGCGATCCCTAATGCACCTCATTCCCGGCCAGAAATCGAGTTCCCGGGACCGCGACACTGTCTGCGCCTCGGAGATGTTGTTTTCGTCCCCGGAGACCGGTCCGATATCAGCATACGGGAGTTCGCAGTTCCGCAGGCACTTTCTTATTCATTTTATTCGCTCCCCTTCGGCCAACCGGCACCTTGCTAATAGAAAAAGGCTTGCGAAGGTGAATTTACCTTTTTTTTCACTCGCATCAACATTCATGTTTTGAATGGATGAAAAAATTGATATGACCCTAAAAAAAGAAAACAAAAAATCCCGACCATCTTGTCCAAAGTGGTACGAGTTTCGTTTCAGCAGACTCCAACTGCGGGATAATTTCATATTTGGAACGGATGAAAAATTGATATGACCCTAAATTAATAAGCAATAAAATTGAAAATCCCAACCGTTTTGTCTTAAGTAATACGAGTCTCGGTTTAGTGGACTTCACTGCAAACCTGAGATAATTTCATATTTCGAATTTGTTCATATTTTGAACGAATAAAAAAGGATTACCCCAAAAAATACATTCAGATTGCCTTGTGTAAAGTAGTATGCGTCTCGTTTTCGCAGACTCCTCTGCAACCTGAGACAATTTCATACTTCGAATAGATTCATATTTTGAACGGATAAAAAATTCATGTGACCCTTAAAAAATATATATTTATATTCCGACTACATTGTGCGAAGTAGTACGAGTCTAGTTTTAGCAGACTTCATTGCAACCCCGAGATAATATCATGATTTGAAGACGAAAAAAAAAATGGTTTAGCTGCTGTAATAAAATGAGTTTTGCTCATGACAATGACCTCGTTCCCGCAGCAAAACGATTAGTGAAAGCAGAAAAAAATTACCACGTAGAAGCAATTGGTTTTGCTATCATGACAAAACTTCATTGTTATTGCGACGATTTAGTTTGCTATGAGATCAAACGACTTTTATACATGATGAATTTTTATATAATGAGAATTATAGATACGTACGTACTTTTATTTAAAGATAACTCACTGCGTGTGTATTTTATCATTTTAGTATGATGAAAATAATGTCTGTATTTGCAATTGCGAATTCTTGAAATTTGCTGGATATGGATGTATTAAACCCTGAAAGGTACTTATATATGTATAAACTGCGAAAGGTGTTTTTATATCTTTTGCAGTTTATACATCTATGTACAGCGAATTTCAAAAGTTTGCAATTTCACTCTATTTTTATCTTTACTCGAATACAAAGTTTCCTCGCGTCTCATTGTTTTCAATTTGCGCGTCGAGCGTCTCGAGCCCGTCGTAGCCCGTTGTTGGCACATAAACGAGCCCCACTCATTCATACAACAAATTTCTTTGTTACAGTAACAAAGGCTGTTTTCGTGCGGTAGAAAATCACACCAAGCGAAACATTTTTGTATGTTTACAAGCTCGTTTTGTTATGCCGATACTAACAAACTAAATTTGTTACGGTAACAAAAATCTTGTACCAACAATTTTTTTCCCCCGTGAACTTATTCACATTTTTAACAAATAAAAAAAAAATGAATACGCCCCCAAAAAAAAGTAAATAAAAAATCCCAACCACCTCGTCCAAAGTAGTACGAGTATCGTTTTCGCAGACCGCACTGCAAACCCGACATAATTTTCCTCTCCCCAAGTTCCGGTTTCACGCCGATCGGATAAAGCCGCACCGACACATACAAATCCCACCGTCCACAATATTGTGCACAATAATCAGAGAAGAAATAAATAATGCCATAAAATCTGGGATAACGATTGTGTTCGATACATACATCGTATCTATGTATTCACGCATGACTTCTTCCACTTCCAGTAATGCATGAATCTTGTATTGACAGAATTTTTATTAAGATTTAAAAAAAAAAAACCTTTTCCCCCCTCCCCACCCCATTTCACCTCGCCGCCCGTTTGTTCGCCGCCCGTTTGTTCGTCGCCCGAGGCTAGTTTCTCCCCCGTCGTCTTCGTCATCGTCGTCTCGGTCAAGCGCAATTTTCTTCGTCCGGCGAGACCCCCGCCACGGCAATAATCGGCAACGATTTATCTCTTATATGGTATCCATTGCCGGGCGTATATGGTACGGTATTATATGCATGTGCGGTATCGAGCTGCCGCAACGAGTCAATAATATTCGCGAATTGCATGCTGCTTGGTTGGTTCGAGGCGCCCGGCTCGCGCGATCTTGCAAAGAGATCTCGCGGCCGATGTGTGTACATATACGTATATGCATGCGCATGTTATATATACACCTATATATATATATATATACACAAGGTACCTGAACCTGAACAGGCAAGAAGGCAGGCAGGGGGCATTAATACGCGGCGATAATTGTACGCTCGCACTTCTCTCGATCGGCGTCTACGGCACCTCGAACGATCGATCGGGGCGTCGGTTGTGCGGGCCACGCGATAGATCGATCCCGAGCCGATCACGCGTGACTGCTTGCGGTTCGGGCGGCAACGGATCGAGCAGCCTCCATAGACGGCGGTCCGGCCGACTGGCGCGGATTCGCGAAACTCAATTTCCTGCTCGGTACCCTCGGTTCTCGCGCACTGCGCAATGTAAATCGAAAGCGCGTTACTGCACCGACCGGCAATGGAAAATAACAAATTCGTAGGTGCATTTAATAATCAATCTGTTGATCTCCGATCGGGATAGCGCGGCTATCGCCAGGGTGGATTGCCACGTAATTATGATCCGGGAAAATCTTTCGCCGTATGTTTGTACTCGGGCGGACTCAGAGTCAATAAAGCGAAACATGTGTTTATTCGCGGAAATCGTTACCTCGATCTTGCATGATTATAAATAATCTGTCGTAAATATATGATATTGAGTGATTTTTTTCGTAATGAAGTTTCCATTCTTTTTTTTTTTTGTTCAATCGAAATTGGCGCTTTCGAGCAATGTCTATTGGATAGCAATAGCAATAGCTATAGCAATAGCAATAGCAATAGCAATAGCAATAAAATTATTTATGCGACCAATTAGATACGAGACAAAATTTGGAGATTTTTTTTTCTATGTTTCTTTTAACTAATGCAAAGGCAAAGAGAAAGGTCTGCAAACAATTTCTCGTTTCGTTCATCTTTCAGTTCATTCCCAAATGCGCCGTCGTCATTTTTTTCCGAGCGTGCGACTCCAGTATTCTCTTGTCATGTCCCAGTCTATCCGGTGCCACTCATCGGGGAACCCCCTCGATGACTGTTTCTCGCGAGAGACCGCGGCGCAAGCTTTGAATGCATATTCAACGAGGAGCGCTGGATCGCCGACCGAGTCGTGACGTCTCCGTCTTCTCCGTCCGACCGTTGGCATGCATGGGATTTTCGCAACGATATAATTTCACCGGTCCCGCGCGACGCATGCCCGCTTGTGTACCCTCCACATACCTATCTACCGGCTCGTTCGGGCTACTACTATAAAAGATAAACTATGTTGTGCAGCTTGCCCGGTGGCAGCTATATTGTTGGCGCACGCAACAATAAGCCCGGGCGCATTCGCATGATCGGGCGCGCACGGCTCACGGGCCATTGTCTACGGTCCCGGGACGCGGTTACGGAGAAAGTGTGACCCTAATAGCGCGGGTAATGATTAGAGGAATCGGGAGGTCCAATCAGCACGCGTCGTCGCACCCACGATACCCGGACGACCGGGTGGTTCCCCACGTCCTCGCGGGAACGTCGTCATCGGGGACATCGAACGAGGAAGTGGCTCTTCTCCGCGGAGTGCCAGATTTGGCGGGAATTCCGGAGGAAGCCAAAGATCAGCGCGAGAACGAGAAGATAATTGGCTTAACGAGCGAGCGGACAGCCAGATTTGGTGGCAATTCCGGAGGAAGGCACACTGAAAAAAATATCAATGGCTCAAGCAAAATTCACTTGTCGACTGCCAATGAGGAAAAATTGTTATTTCAATTCTACTTTCAATTCTTACTATTCCGTATGGGATTGAAACGATAACATTTCACCTCGGCGCTCTTGCCGTCGTTGTTTCAATATCGTATGGAATTGTAAGAATTGAAAGCAGAGCTGGGTAGTACTTAAAGTATGTACTTGAAGTGTCAAAGTACTTTGGGTACTTTAAGTACTATTACTGAGTACTAAGATCAAAGTACTTGCACAATTTACTTTTCACCTCTTTCGTGACGTAAAATAGTACTTTGCGATACTAGCACGGAAAAGCGGTCTTTCGGCGAAGTTTGTGAAGTTGGCTGCACGAGCCGGATCGAGAGCTACAGCGGCACGAGGCGAAGCCGAGTGACGTTTGTAGCTCGAGAGGAGGCGAGTGCTGCCGACTTCCCAACCGCCGTCGGGAGACCGCTTTTTCGTACGAGTATCGCACACTACTTTTTGTGACAAGTGCAAGAAAATTCCCGCTTTTCGTGCCTGTAAAGTGCATGCGAACAAATAGCTACAGTGCTGCCAGCTAAGTGTGTGCGGAAGTAGCTAGGATGTGAAAAAAGTAGCTAGAGTGTTAAAAAAGTGTGCGCAAAAGTAGCTACGATGAAAAAAAAGTAGCTAGGATGTGAAAAAAGCGTGCCAAAAAGTTTCCGCGCATCCTCCGCTAGAAAGCGCCAGTTTTGTCACACTTTACAGGCACGAAAAGCGGGACTTTTCGGGCACGTGTTACAAAAAAAAAATATCTGTCTCATAAAATGACTTTACTCCCAATATCTTCCATTTAAATCGCAAAAATACGTTTATTCGTGCATAAAACGAGACTTTCAATGTCCCACTGTACTTTAGACCCAAAAAAGCTAGCGGATTCCCGTTCAGCGGAAAAAAGTACGTCGAAATATCGTCGAATATTTTATAAAAGTACTTTAAGTACGGAAATTTCTTTGTACTCAAAGTACTTGCGGTAATCAGTGCTTAGTACTTTAAGTACTTGTCGGTACTTTGCCCAGCTCTGATTGAAAATAGAATAAAACTTTTTTTTACATTTCTTTCGCAGCCGCAAGCGAATTTTTTTCATCCAGTTTAAAGATCAGCGCCGAGAACAGGAAGATGATTGGCTCAACGAGCGAGAACCGAGTTCGAATTTAAAAAAAGCCTACGAATTCTCTGAATCGGAAGAGCCTTAAGATTGACAAGAAAATCTTCGATCAACGAAAAAATCCCTGATTTAAGGTTTCATAAATGGACCGAGAGCGATCGGTTTACTTGGGATGCAAATTTGATTCATCGGTTCTTTCCGAATCTTGTGAGAAGTGGATAAAAAAATGAGGGATCGTTTTTCAGGGCTATTTATACGGCGTATCGTGTATCGTGTAAGCTATATGTTGGCCGTAGCACGTACAGGTACTTAATACGTACTCAGATGCGCGCCGCGGGCTGAAATTCTTTTTAAACCGTGTCTTGATTTACGACCTCTATCACGAGGCATTAGTCTCCGGACGAGGGGTTGGGACCGATATCATCTGCGTGAAAAAATGCTGCCGTCAACGCTGTCCGGCACTACCGTGCTACCCGCCCGGCCTCGCTTCGCTATCGTCTCGTTCATTCTTACCGGGTACGAAGCCCCGGCACTGGTTTCACGGCTATAAACGAACGGACGGACGAGCCGAGAAATAAAAGACCCCGGACTTATGCGAGTAAACCTCGGGCTGAAAAATAAATAAAAAGTCTGTTAATATTGGGTTTTTGTCGCACGCGGGACGACAGGTTGACGACGGGTCAGTCGACATTGCATCGCGAACCAACTTTTGACCTTAATTTGTCAAATATTGTCAGTGTCTCCAATTTGAAAAGAATTGAAAATTGAAATTTTCATATCGTTTCTCATAATGTTCCTTCATTGGCAAAGATTCTTGTATGAGGAAGCATTGTCTGTATTTTTGACTTCCTCATGGAGGAAGCTTTAGGAATAGAGGAACATTATGAGAGAGCGATATGAAAATTTGCGTTTTCAACTTTTATGAGGAAGCGACGGGAAAATTTCAATTTTTAACTTTTTTCAACGTCAACATCATGTTAGATTTTTGTGCACCAACGACCGGTCTATTCAGGTTCGGCGTGTAACAATACACCAATGTAGCCCTTCACTTTGTCGGATCTGTGCTCGGTGGGTAAAAATACATGGAATTATGCGTAAATGAATTTTTTTTTGCACGTTCAATTCTTACTCAAGAAATCCAAATGATAGCTTCTTTTCTAGCTTTTTCAACCTCGTCATATCCGTCATCTTGTTTATTTCTTGCCGTAGAACATAACAGGCACCTGGGTTTTTCATAGGATCGTTGATTCGTGATCAGCGTAGAAAAATGCACTAAATATAGTCCCGGATCAACGACTAACGAAAAAAGTTTCTCAGAAATTTTTATAGCCAATATTGCAAAAATGAGCGCTTTCGCGGATTTCCAAACGAAGAAAACCCAAGTGTCTATCATGGTGTACGTCATGAAATACACAAGGTCATAGATATGACGGGTTTTTTTTTTTCATTATCATCAAACTAGCAAACCTGTTATCTTATTTTATCTGGAAGCGTATCCTCGTTCCATACCTCTATTACAGGGTGGAAATATGTAGTGACGATATGCAACGCTTAGTAGCCGGAGAAAGCTGTGTTGAGATGCAAGATAACTGGGGACTTTGGCCCCCGTTTCGCCGATAAAAATAGCATATAAAAGGGAGTTATTCTTTCTCTCAATTCAGTCTTTCTCTCGATCTCCGACAGTCTAGAGATCTTGAACGGTGTTTCCCAATTTTATCGTGTATCAAGATGAGTGCAACTGCAATCGTTTTGTTCGCTATGGTGGCTTTTGCCGCCGCTCATCCACGTCCACTCACTCACCCGGAAGCTCCGGTTGATCAATTGGCACCTACTCTTCTCAACAACATTCACGGCGGTCTGATCTTTCCCAGCCCCCTGGTCGTCTTTGCGGATACCGTCTTAGCGCACAGCATCACTTACGTCAACAACATTAACGCCTACATTACCCGGGTCTCGGAAGATGTAAGCTATTACATTTTAATCAATTGATCAAGTGATCAATTGTTTGATTGAACAAATGTAATTTGAGTGTGGATTTAATTTTGTATTTATTTTTATTAATTATTTGTAATAGATCAAGTATAAGAGCCCCGAAGTGAAGACGATATGGGAAGACATGAAGGGCAATCTGAGCAAAGTTGTCGATGACATGAACTTCCTGATGTTGGACGTCTCCCAGCAGAAGGCCCAGCTGGTCATGACGAGTACTCGTTACCTGCCCATGGCCAGGGCCTTAAAGCAATCAGTCTGGCAGCTGAGAGTTAAATGCGACGAAGTCGCCCAGGTTCTCTCGGAGGAGTGCGAAAAAGCGGCTCAGGCGATAAGTCACGGTTCCTCCGAGGCTCAGAAGGAGGTCGCCAAATTCACAGAACAGGCCGTCATCATCACTATTGATATTAGAGTGGATACCAACATAATGGTGTTGCAGTATCTTCGCGACAGACAGAATCCTGCCCTATTTATCAACGAGACCGCCGCCATTGAGAACATTCCCCATATGCATATCATCGTGAATGCCTTCCAAGCGCTCAGCGCCACTTTCGTCTACGACACTATTTCCTACATCACCGAAGTCTCGGAAGATGTAAGCAACTGTATGTTAATCAATCGATCGATTGATTGATCAAATTTAATTTAAGCGTGAAATTAACCTATCATTTTCTATTAATCATTTGGAATAGATGAAGTCTAAGAGTCCCGAAGTGAAGAGAATCTGGGGAGACATGAAGGGCAGTCTGAGCAAGGTTCTCGATGACATAAACGCCCTGATCTCGAACGTCTCCAAGCAGAAGGCCCAACTGCCCATGGGGACCGAACAAATCGTGACCCTGCTGCAATCCGTTCTGCAGTTGATACATAAATGCGATGGACTCGCTCAGGTTCTCTCCGAGGAATCCAGAAAAGCTGTTCAGGCGATAAGGCAGAGTTCCTCCAAGGCTCGGAAAGAGGACGTCGAATTCGCAGAACTGGCCCACCTCATCACTATTAATATTAGGCAGAATATCTTCATGCTGCGAATTCAGTATCTCGGCAATATGCATAAATCTGCCCCGTTTTTCAACAAAGCCGCCATCAGTCTGTACACTCCCCGTGCGCACATCATCGCGAATGCCGTCGAAGCGCACAGCGCCACTTTCGTCAACAACATTACCTCCTACATCACCCAAGTCTCGGAAGATGTAAGCTACTATGTTAATCAATCGATCTATTGATCAGATTTTATTTATGTGTGAAATTTATTTTTTATTTGTTATTAATCATTTGAAATAGATCGAGTCTAAGGGCTCCGAAGTGAAGAGGATTTGGAGTGACATGGAGGGCAATCTAAGCAAGGTCGTTGATGACATGAACGCCCTGATCACGAACGTCTCCATGCAGAAAGCCCAGTTGCCCGTGACGATCGAGATAATCATGAGCCTGTTGCAATCTGTTCTCCAGTTGATACATAAATGGGCCGAAGTCGCTCAGGTTCTCGCCGAAGACTCCGAGAAAGCTGCTCAGGCGATAAGCCGGAGTTCCTTCGAAGCTCGGAAGGAAGTCGCCAAATTCACAGAACAGGCATACATCATCAGTATTGACATTAGACTGGTTATCGTCATGCTGCAGTCTCAGTATTTTGACAATAGATGGATATCTATGAGTGCAGCGGCCGAAAGTATGCGCAAAGATTCGAAATCCACCGATGTCCCATACATTGAAAGATTCTTGCGGGAAGAAGCATTGAAACAGAAGAAAATTATGTAAACGCCAAATGATATTCGATAAACGTTGTTAAACTTTGCAGCAACTGTTGACGCGTTTTGCAAGGGATAGCGTCATACGATAGCGATTACGAATTAAAATTGAGATCGATTGACGATCCTCCAATATGTATTAAATCGCACGACAGTAAAGTTCTTATTTACTTCGTATAATATTTTATACTTCGTATAATTTTTTGTGATCTTTGAAAATCGCGTTTTTTCTATGTTCAAAGTGTGAAAAAAACGCAATTTTCAAAGGTTACAAAAAATTCTGAAAAAATTCATATGCATTCATAAGAATAAACAAATTATTTTTATGAAGGAAAATAGTTGAGTTGCCGGGTAATTTATTGAATAATGATTGTTACCTTCAATTTGTTAATAACAAATTGGAATTATTATTTCACGAAAACAATCTTTGCAGCACCTCCCATACACTTGATTTTTTTTTTTCAGATTTTTATCCCATCGAGAAGTGTTCGAAATTTTCTCTGAAACTCACGCTTGACGGGACTATACAGCAAGTACTGCCTTAATACAGCTGATTTTTATTTTTTTATTTTGTATCTCACTAGGCACTCCTATTTAGATCGAATAAACTTTTGGTTAGGAATGTATGTGTGAAGCATCGTTAATTTCCGTCGAGGTGAATTTCTTGTATCAATCATTTTATTGTCGTAGATTCAAAGATTTTTTTTTTAATTTTGCGATACTTGTACAGTGAACGATGGCGTCGATCAAGAGATGAAAATTGTTTTTTTTCTCCCCCGCGTTCCTCCTACGTTATATAGCATATAGAAAATTATCCGCACCATGCGCACGTATGAATTTCGCATCAATTTTCTCGGCTCCTCGCGCGCGGGATCGCGTGACGTCAAGCATCCACCTCGGCCTTTACAGTAATTCGAATCTCTCTTTACTCTCGAGGGAGGCGTTCGCCCGATCTCGGCGAGTCGAAAGATCGTGACCCACCGATTATTTCGCCGGGTTTTACGATCGTAATCCATTCCCAATCCCCTCGCGGCTTCGACCACCACGCTCCGTAACCCTTCGGACTATTATCAATTGAATTTTATTTAATTATATCGGGAATACATTTTACGTTGCGACTTAATAATATCGCTTGAGCTGCGCCCCGGCGTCGAGGGATACGTTTAGCGGCGCGGATCAAAGGAAAATTTTATCTCGCCGCTACTAAGCTACACCCGCGAGTTCGCTGGAAACTTCGAGATTTTCATTGCCGAGACTTTATTCGCTCTGCGATGAACTACGCGACTCGAGTTGGGAAGCGCACAGCCATTTTGGTTCGGAAACATGCGACTTGAAAGCACCTATGCAGGTTTCAGAATCATCCGAACACAACGAGAGCCCCAAAATCCGTAGTCAACTTTAGAGCTTCTTAACTCCGAATTTTCTTAACTTTTTTTTCTTTCTTTTCGAGGTTTTAATTTTTTTTTTCAAAGTCCCGGATGTCTCGTCACTCTCGCCGGTCATTGTATCACGAACCGTCGTCGCATTGAATTCCAGTTCGAAGTCGCGAGGCCCGCCTGAGCCGTATCGTCCGGTTACGTGCTTGTCCGGTCGCGGAACGTCTTAAGACGCTCTCCCCCGTACGGAGTCGGTGAAAAATAAGAAAAAGTTATGGGGAATTTTTTTTTTTCTTCCCGTTTCTTTCTCGCCTCCCTCGCGATAATATAACGGCTATCCTTTCGGCATTCCCGGTCGCCGTGTATTTCAGTCGGCGGTCCTTCTCGCTTCCCGCGGGAATTCAGACTCGCCGGACGAGGCGCGCGTACCTTCGACTCCGTAGCCGAACCGAAGGGAAAAGGTGGAGCGCCAACTCGACACGTCGACGCTGATTATGAACGCACGCGTTGGTAAGCTTCCTTCGCGCTCTCATCGAGCCGACACACTGGCCACGTTAGTTATACCGTACAACAAGGGATTGAACCGCATCGTTGCGGCAGAAGCGGGACCGAGACTCCTCCATCCTCGTCTCTAAGTCTCGCGGTCGCGCTGCACGCGCGTTCGGGGGTTCGTTCAACCCTAGAACCCTTCCCTCGTAACGAACACTGACGCAATGTCCGAGGATTATTTTTATATCGAAGCCGCAGGTTCGCTGGCACGACGACAAAGGATCTGAAACACGGCGCAGATCGCCTGAGATTTAACACTGAACCTTAAGAATCGCTGCCGCATTCTAAATGTAACGAGAATGAGAGCCAAACGTTACAACTGTATAACGGCACACAGTAAAAAAACAGTTTGTACTTTTTACAACAATTTACTGTCCACAAACGTCCACAATTTTTTATTTGTTAATTTTTCCGATCTCATCATCCGTCTCCTAGTTTTACTAACAAAAGTACAAAGTAAAGTTGTCAATGGCAGGCGAAATAAAAGGACAGTTTTGGAAAATTCAAACCTTAACAAACGAGTTTGTCACTTATTTAACATAATTATCTCTGCGAAATTTCGTATTCCGATTTTACGAAATTAGTTTTTACTGTGCAATTATAATGTTTTATTTATTTAAATAGAAATGTATTAAGTTTAATTACTGACGCGTATAATATATTTTTTTTTAATAATACATTTTTTTAAATACGTTTCGATAATATTTTTGCAAAGATTTTCGTGATGTAGGAAATTTGCGTTTTAACAATTTATTTTACGCAAATTCGTGACATTTTTTTTACGCGACTTAGGGTCGAATTTTAAAAGGTCTTGATGTTAAGCTCGAACGTAAGTTTGAGCTCAAATTGGATTGTGGTTCGAGTTCGATCTTAAGTTCGAAGTGTAACGCTTTTTCTGCGTAAAATATATACATTTAGATCCCAAATGTGGTTAATTTAGGTGAACGCAAATAGATGATCTGTCAAAAGAATTTTTTGTATGAATTTCTGTGAAATGGTTGCTAATTTTTCCCCTCAATGACATGATCAGTGATCGTGTATGTGGGGGAAAACGATACGTGGAGGGCGATAAGGGTGATTTTTTTGAAAATCTTATCGCTTATTATTTTGCACTTACGATCGAATCTGAGTTCAAACTTGGGTTCGAAATTAAGATGCTTATTATTATTATTATTATTATTATTATTATTATTATTATTATTATTATTATTATTATTATTATCTGAAAATCGTTCGGCATTAATGACAATTTTTGACATTTCTAAATCGAACACTCTTCGTATCGATAATTACTTTTAAAAGATATTTACAAAAATCTAGTCTAATATCAGCGGGATCTTGAGTCGGTGGATAAAAAATTGAGAGCCCCATAGCGATAGAACTAGCCGTTCGAATTTCGTTTTCAGGATCGTTGAAATTTCGTCGGCGTCGCGAGTCGCGCGTCTCGCAACCGGAAGGCAAAGATCGCGTTACCGTAGATACGGCCGTGCGGCGAGTACGGGTATTAGTGTTACCGTGAATCGGTGTACGGCACACGGCATCGGGCATTACACGCACCCACGTAGCCCCAGGCCAGTGTTCAACATTGTTATCAGGAATGGGGGCTGGACCGAGCGGGCTGCTGCGTACCTGCACACCCGCGTACTCGCGCTGCACGCCGTCATGACTCGTCCGACCTGACCCATAAGGATGTACTTTCCGCGTCCAGGCCGCGCAGATACGCCCTTATCGATACGATTCTTGCCGCTCGTGTCTGTTGTAACGCGACTACAAACGAGCCCGGTATCCGTGCCAGTAGTCTAGCGGGCCAAGACTGTCGCAACCGGGAGCAGCTCCCAGACACAACGGTGAAAGTGTATCGCGCCTGTGCCTAATGCGAAGCTGCACGCCATCCGAACCACTGGACCACTGATTCAATTAAAACAAGACCTCTCGCGATAATCTCAAATGAAATCTTCGAAATCGATTCCGTTAGGTGCGTAATCCAATTTTTTGTTGTTGTTCGTGTATGTAGTCTTTTTTTTTTAAATCCAATCCGCTTGGGATATGAAATGTTAAAGATCGAGGAGAGAGAAAAAAAAAATTGACTGTTTATCGATCTCTCGGCGATGGCATGACGAAACGATGCACATGGGAGCCGAGTGGGTGGCTTGGTCTCCGCCTGATCGACGAATCGACGAGAGTTCGAGGTACCATCGAGAGAGGATTCACCGGTTTGTTTATCCGAGACCTGATCGCGAAGACTAGATCGATGGTACGGGGAGTGGGGCAAAATGGAACCTTCGGGGCGAAATGGACCAACTTAAGTGATTTTTTTTTTTTTTTTTTTCGGTGCATGATAAACGTTTTGGCTAGAACGAGGTCAGTGGTTTATTTTCCTGGTGGATGGTAATGGGTGAGGGGCAAAACGGAACCTCCGGGGCGGAATGGACAACCTGTACCGATTTTTCATGGTTGCTACGCATCTGGAAAACAGCGAAAACTTAGAAACGTAAGGGAATTTTTTTTCTGGAGTTTTCAGGGAAATTATTTTTTTAATTTCACGAATTTTTCCGGATGTCATATTTTTAATATATGTAAGACAAAAATCGGCCACATTTTTTGTTTAGCGATGGTGCTGGTCGTGATACATTGTATACACCGCCGTGCGAATCCGCGAATGTCGAAAGGTCGTTGCATATCTACAATGTTATATTAGTACAGCACAACCGGCCCCTGTTTCTGGAGGTTCTGTCTTGTCTGTTCGACAGTTGCTGCTCGACGATCAAAGGTGAACAACGTATAAAGCGTATTCTTCGGCTGACAAAGTGATTTAGATGGCATTATATGGAAAAGCTCGACGAGGATAGAGCTAAAGCCAAAGAAGCATCGGAAAAAGAAAGAAGCAGGAAGCGAACGGAGGAAATATTAAAGGAATTGACGGAAAACGAAGAGGAAGTTGATGGAGTAGTATCGAAATAATCTCGATTCATTGGATGGATAAATCGGTGAAATACATTTAAAAAATAGTAATATTCTAAGCAGATGCTATTGTCAAAAATTTTATTTTTCGTGGTATAAGGTTGCCTTAATTTTGATATTAGCAAAATAAAAATTTCGTGTAGTTCTTAACGAAAAAAGTGTCTGAAAAATTGATTGCACGTCATTATTTTGACAAATTATTTTCTCATTATAGAGCGCTATAATTGTCGCAAAATTTCCGCCTCATTTTTGTCCTGCAGCATGTTAAAATGACGTCTGGAAAAAATTGGATGTTGGGGAAACGGAGCAAAATGGACCACCTGTACCGGTCTTTTTTTTTTTTTTTTGCTGGGCATGAGAAAAAAGTTTTGGCTGAAACGAGAACAGTGCTCCATTTTGCCCCGGTGCTCTGTACCGCCCGATCTTCTACCCTGCGTGTATTGTATACAGTGGAAGAGAGATGTGTGCGACGAGTCTGGTACAGCTCGTCGACGCCGGTTTGCTCGATCGAGCGGAAGGAAATGCGTCGAGGTGCGCGTTCGCGGTTCTCGGCTCTTCTAAGCCCCCGTCGTCACTCCGCGACGGGATGTTTGCGTTATCGTTAGTGATGGGATCGAGAGACGGCGAAAGAAGCTCGAG
This sequence comes from Amblyjoppa proteus, assembly GCA_963922035.1. NCBI lineage: Eukaryota > Metazoa > Arthropoda > Insecta > Hymenoptera > Ichneumonidae > Amblyjoppa > Amblyjoppa proteus. The sequence continues at coordinate 30,660,096 of OY998230.1, read as the reverse complement.
AGCAGATCGATGGGCAGAGAAAAAAAAAAAAAAAAAATTACAGTTTAAAGACGCACACACGCGAGTTGCGGGAAATGAGCGCATCGATCGAGACCGCAGCATGAACGATTCGGTATTAAATTATGCCTCGGTCGAGAAACGATCTCGAATTTGTCTCGTACTATCGAGAGCGTTTTGAAAATTGAAAAATAAAAAATTAATATTTATTCACGCTTTGATTTTTATCAAAAATACTACAATAAAATGAACACTATTAAAATTATTGCAACTACTATAATACGATCGACACTATTTATCTATAATATTGCTATTATTTATGAAATTTATTACATGTTTGATTTTTGTTTATCATTTTTATTTGATATCAATATTTAAATATTTTTTTTTTTTAATTTTAGAGGACATTAATTGTGAAATTAATTATCAATTTACCCACAACAGATCTTTATTTTTCTTTAGAAATTAAAAAAAAATCAATATATTTATTGAATTTTTCATTTCATTAAAAAAACTATTCAATACAATTTTTGGTATTAAAACCATTACCAACTACTATAATGCTATTAGCACTATTTATCTGTACTATTACTGTCATTTATTAAATTTATTAACTGTTTTATTTTTACTTCTAATTTAAAAATTAGAAGAGTAAACAGTAGATTAGAGTAAAATCTATATCAATATTTTCATATTTTTTGTTATCAGTGTATATCAATTGAAAATTTAAGGATCGACATAGACACAACAGATCGTTGTTTTCATTTTTATTTGTTTTTCGTCTCTTGAGTCAAACAGATAATTTGACCGATTCGAGAGTCACCCGCTAGGAAAGACAGAGCTGTAAAATCGCAGATTGGTCAAGCTGCGGTTACGGTCCAGTCCGGGAGATAGAGATAGATCGGAGGCGTATGCACGCCGGAGCTTGGAAAGATAGCGATCTGAGTGCTGTATGCGTGCGGTCCGTTCGCGACGAGATTGCCGGACGAGCGGGGAACTGGAAACTGGGTCAGCGCCGCGGGATACGCGACTCTGATAATCCGGGGATTCCCCTAATTTCGAATAGAATGCTCTCGCACGGGTGAGACACACGGCGCTCCGGGAGACAAGGCGTTAGGAAGGGTATAAAAGTCAGAGGGTTGACGAATCGCCGCTTTCCCTGACACTGTTGTATTCTTTCACGCGAACCCTGCACCGGTAATGGCCGATCAGATAAAAATCTCCGGGGCCACCCCATACACTCTCCGGCCGGTGGTCCCTTCACAGATTTTATCTCTCGTTCACACGCTCTATCGCACTCTCGTAGTGTTCTCTAGTTTCTTTTCCGTCTCGGACTTGATGTCATTATAGAGCCTGCGACGGTGTGCTCAGCCGTGAAACGCTATAAGAGGATGTGATTTTTTCAATACGAAATCTTATCAAAATCTTTCTTATTATATTTCATCGATTACAGCCATTGGATCGATCGAACACAAACCCACAATTTTATTTGGGCTCGGACTTGATTTCTCGTCAAAGTTTACACTTGAGTTTGAACTTGATTTTTTGTCAAAGTTTAAAATTAAGTTTGAACTTGATTTGTTGACAAAGTTTGAAGTTACGTTTGAGCTTGATTCGTCGTCTAAGTTTAAAATTAAGTTTGAACTTGATTTGTCGTCAAAGTTTAAATTTAAGTTTGAAATTGATCCGCCGCCAGAGTTTAAACTTAAGCTTGAACTTGATATGTCGCCAAAGTTTAAATTTAAGTTTGAATTTGATCTGTCGTTAAAGTGTAAACTTAAGTTTGAACTGACCTGTCACTAAAGTTTAAACTTAAGCGTGAATTTGATTTCTTGCTTAAGGTTAAACCTCATTTAAAACATAAATCGACAAATTCCGGGAATTTTTTTTCTCGTAGAATTATTTTCAAGCGCATCGGCAAGTATTTGACATGCATTGATTTAATATCGAAGGTTCGATCGATAGATCGTTGAAATGTTTCTTGTAACGTGTAAGTTTTTTTTTTTTTTTTGTGTACGAGTACGTTTCCATGTTTGGAATAAACATCGTTGTACCGCCTTGCGATCCGATTTCACGGTTTCACGAAATTTTCGTAAAGGCTCTCGCGAGAACGAGCGGGAGAGGGCACGCGCGCAAAAGCGGTTGGTCATCTGGTCCAGAGGCTGCGCATAGCGGCGCAGGGTGCAGGATCATTTGGGATTAGAGGGGCGCCACGGTCACCTGCCCGCCCCTAACAGCAGACCCCCGATGGGCACGCGCGTTCCACGATCGTACGGTGGAAAATCGGTCCCGTGGGCTGCCCGATGACCATATGCTCGCTTTCCCGGAAAAACGATCCGCGCGAACTTATCTCCGCGGCGGATTGACCGGCGAGACGGTTTGCGGCGAACATTTGCGGTTTTCATTCCTTCTCCCATTCCCTCGTCTGATGGCTTTTTTTTCTCCCGGCCCATTCTCTTCCGAAACTCGAAGATTCCGGGCAGATAGAAGAAACGAGGGTGTTTTTTTTTTTTGACGTCGTAAAAGTAACTCAGTAACAAAAAAAAAAGCCTCCGACTCAGTCGGAGATCTTCGAGAGTTTCTCGACATCTCCATAAGGGAGAACGGCAGGCCGAGAGATGCAATTTTGACGTTCTACTTACCTGGATTGCACATAGAAAAATTTAAATTTAGAAAAAAATCATAGAAAAAATAAAAAAATACGATTTATTCACCTAAAAATAATTAAACAAATAAAATCTATTTTTTATGTTTGAAATTTTTTTTTTTTTAAACTAATCTATCCTTGAAATGATTCGACGAATCATTGCAAAATTTGTCCAACATACCGGGACGTCCGAGACCGATGTTGGGACATTTTTTCGAAATTTTAGCAACCTTCATTTTCGAATAATGTCTTGTTTTTCGTTTCTCCGCTTCGAGGGATTGAAGGGTTGTTGTCAGATGTGAAAATCTTAATGAAATTCCTTCGTATAATTTGAGGTCGAGGATCGAGGAAAGCGTATGCGAAGCGAAACGAAAGCGAACGGAAGTATCCGCCGTCCGGTGGTCCCCTCCGGATCTCCGGACGGGGCGATTTCCTCCTTCGCCCTTTGGAGAGTATCATTGGTACCGGTATAAAGTGAACTACCCGCTTGGCCGCACCGATCAGCTGTCCCCGGCTCCTTCCTCTCGCGACGAGCAGATGTCTGTGTCCCGTACGCGCAGTTCAAATTTCCCCCCCCCCCCCCTTGATCTTCGCTCGTACCCAGTTGCGTAATGTATCGGAGAGACCGGGGCAAAATGGACCGTGACAACATTTTCAGCAAAAATTCTCCGGAACATTCGAAGATGCAGGACGAAATATCGGACATAATCCGTATACGCTTTACAACTCGATGCCTCCGAAATGTGAAAATATAATAAAATGTAAAAAAAAAAAATGTTTTCGTGGCGACGAAGCTGAGAAGTACCCCATTTTGCCACAAAATCAATCATTTTCTTGTACGCTAAAAATCCTTTTTAATGCAATTGCTTTTTAACCCGGTAGACTTTCGAGCATTAGATCAGGCATTGACGAGGTTTCAGCAAAGTCCTGATGTAACTTTCCATTGAGGTTGGTTAACAGTCAATTCACGGCTGTTTACCAACCGGGGGAAAATTGCAATTTTGTGACGAATTTCTTAATTCTTTTTTAAACATGAACTGCCACGTATTTCGGCGTATTTTTTCCCGCTGAACACGAATCCGCTGGCTTTTTTGGGACTAAAGTACAGGGAGACATGGAAAATCTCGATTTTATGCACGAAAAATCGTATTTTTGGGATTTACATGGAAAATATTGAGTTGAGAGTAAAATAATTTTCGTTATATTTGTTTAGTTAAAACTTTGAGTATAGCTTCCTCGAAGAGGAAGCTATGCTCGAAATTGTACAAGTTCTTTGATCTCAGTACTCAGTAATAGTACTTAAAGTACCGAAAAGTACTTCGATACTTTAATTACGTACTTTAAGCACCAACTAAGTACTCACGTACTTTAAGTGGTGCCCAGCTCTGCTTCGAAACCCTAATATAAATAATGCCATTTTCCGTATCCATGAGGCTGAGAAGCACCCCATTTTTGCTCCGAAGCATATTTATTACTCGGCGAACAGACGTCGGTCAGGTCCTGATGTAACGCGTCGAGCGTCACATCAGGTCCTGACGAGGTCCTGACCAGGTCCTATCAAAGCCCGATGTATCGCTCCGAAGTTTCCACCGAGGTTGGTAAACAGTCAATTCATCGCTCTGCACTCCTCGGAACAACCTTTATCTCTCACCGTTCCCTTTCGCACCAGTCTCCCCTATACACGTACCTATATACTTAAGTCTGGAGCGCCCTCAGCCAAAAGCTTATTCCCCAAATTTTTTTTTCCCTCCTTTCTCGCCAGTACGCAGGTGAATGCCCCGAGGTAAACGCGCAGTGTCCCGAACTAGCTTCGGCGACACATGCAGCAACTTGCAGGTAGCTAACTTGCAGAGGGGAATGCAGCAGCCTCTCCGCGCTTCTCCCCCTGTGATTTCTTTTCTTTCATCTCGGTGATCTTCTCCTCTCGAGCGGATCGAAGACGCGCGCCCGCCAAGGGTGCGCCCTTGCAACATCGAGCGCCCGTCCCTCCTGGCGAGAGCTCGCGAGACCGTTTCCACACGAAGCTGCAGACGAGAAACCGACGCGCTTGAACCTGACGAGAAATTTCGTTACATCGTATGGAGGGTCGAGGAATATTTTTTTTCTTTTCGGTCGAAAGATTCGTTGCAGGTAGCAGCGATGCTGTTCGCATGGATAACGCGCGTTCCGACGAAGCTAGATCAAGAAAAAAAAAAAAAAAAAAAACATTCAGTGTCGAGCCGCGAAACTTTTGAGAGGGTAAAATAAATTTCGTACAGTTATGAAGCTTGTTGGCTTCGAGGGAGCGAGATATTTAGAAAATTAATTCACCCTCTTCGGAGACCCTTGACCGATATGAGACGGTTCGGTAGAGTTTAAGCTCGCGCATTGTGACCGAGCGAAGTTCGCGAGATGCAAAGGAGAGCCGTTATGACTGGATGAAATTTAGTCTCATGAAGACATCTTTAGGGCCGTCGAGCATTCGAGAGCCTGTAATTTCTAAAGCGACTGATAAATCAATGTTGCGCCTTGCCAGAGATGTCGGTCACATTCTGTTCTATCGATTTCACTGCAAACAAGCCAAGAAATGTTCACTTTCGGCAAAGTTGTGGGTCTACGAAGACAGGAGCGCGAGAAAACGTCTTTCGCTCTGGCAGAAACTTTAGAGCGTTTTTACACGTACACTTGCGCACGTACAGTTACAGTTTGCGCTTATAATTTCGGGGCTAAACTGTTCGTAGTCAGCGAGGACTAAAACAGCGACGAAGTTCCATGTCCATTGAGAACGGTCTTAGGAATTTCATCGGGCCGGTGTAGCGCAAAGTTTCAAGAAAAAAAAAAAAAAAAAAAAAAAAAAAAAAATTACGGCAGGTCCTTCTTCTGGGGGTTTCGGATGCTGGCGCTGCTGTTGCGCACAAAGGAAGTCGTCGGGGATGAAGCTAGCGCGAGTCCGGGTATCCCTGACCGAGTAAGAAAGCAAAAAAAAGAAGAAGAAAACGGAGCGAGACGGAGCGACAGGGCACTAAGAAGCTGCAGTGATTCTTTGAACGTTCTCCTCTCCTCCGGTGCCCCTACAAAGGGCCCTTGCGCTACGGTATGTCTACGTGTGTGTATACATACATACGTTATATGTATATAGGTGCACATCGCGTTCCCTTGGGCGTCTATTCACCGTAAAAAAAAAAAAAAAAACGTGGAAAGAAAAACGCTGGTACCGGTGGTGCACGAGAGCACCACCAGCAGCATTCATTCAAGATCAACGAAATATCCGCGGCATTGTCGTTGCTCGCCTTACCGAGACACGGGTGCTCAAAAAGAGAACGAATCGTGCTGTTGTTTATCTCAATCGACTAGACCGTACAGTGACGTCATACGTGAAAACGTCACTTCCGGTTGAAAACCAAGATTTTTTACATCGGAAGTGACGTTTTTCCGATATGATGTCGTTTTCGGTTGGAAATTGAGATTTTCAAACCGGAAGTGACGTTTTGCCGTATGACGTCACTTACTGTCAAAAACTAAGATTTTCAAACCGGAAGTGACGTTTTCCCGTATGACGTAATTTCCGATAAAAACTCACTTTTTCAAACTGAAAGTGACGTCACTTCCGGTTAAATTCCGAGATTTTGAAGTCAGAAGTGACGTCACAATGAATTATTTTTAAATTTTCCGGCTTGACGTTAATTCCGGTTTAGAGGTGAAATTTTTAAACCGGAGGTAAAGTCCAGCGACTTTTCTCACTCGAGTTAAAGTTTTACGAGTAGCATCGCCGTTCTCTGTTCCCGATAATCCCCATTCTTATAAATCGCCGGTTACAACCTTCGTTCTGCTCCACCTGTGCCATCGCGGACCGTCAAAAGTATCCGTTTCCTCGATGAATGACCAGCAGCGAGAAGTTGCAAGGGAATCCAGCGTCAGAAAAAGAGCAATTCGGAAAGAGGACCGGCGGGCTGTGTTGGCCTTAAATGCGTTTTAAAGACTGCGTACCGGAGAGGCTCGCGCGCGAAGAAACTCCTCAACGACCCCTGCAACGAGAAGCGTCATGGACCCTCGGTGAAAATTCGTCACGGACACTCGAGAGGGTTTCTCGTTCTCCTGTGGCTTCTTCTTCCGAGGAAGAGGAAGAATGAGAGCGTCCGGACTCGCCCGACGGTCTACGCGACGGCTTTTCACTGAAACGTTCAATGAGACCGTACCGAAAAATCGTCCTGCGGTCGTTGTGTTCGAACTATCCGTCGTCATTTGTACCGCGCAAACCGCTCACGCCCGGCAAATACGGAGACACCTGGCCCGGTCATAAAAGTGAGAAAAACAACAACATTTGAGTAAAAATGACAAACATTATTCTATCTTGATGAAGTCGGAGCGGATTCCTGACGATGCTTGTGCTGCAGAAAAAAAAAATACAAATAGACAAGCGTTAGAATTGTTTTATTTTATTTTTAATTAAACGAGATGCACTTTTTATGCATATATGAATTTGCGATGCCCGACGAACTGCGACGAACTTTCGGAATTTTTCTTTAACGAGACTGTACTGAAAAATCGTCCTGCGGTTGTTGTTGCTCGAACTATCTGGCGTCATTTGTGGCGTCGCAGGCCTCACGCTCGGAAAATACGGATACAGTGGGGGGAAAAGAAAAATGGTAAATTGAATGTACCAAACTTGGAGTTTTTATGCAAAAACTGAAACATTAAATTGAATGTACAATTTTAATGGAAAATTCATATACTTTTTCACTGAAATTGAAGTTATTTTTTTTTTTTTTCAATTAACGTACCTTTATAGTAAAATTAAAGTGAATTATTGAAAATAAAGTATTTCCAATATTTTTAATACGTTGAACATTACTTTTTCATCGCAATTTACTTCGCCATTTTTTGCACAAAAACTTCCAGTCCGGTACATAAAATTTCACATGAATTTTTTGTACAGTGTAGACCAAATTTTAACCAAAATGGCAAACGAAAAGACCGTAACGAATAAAAAGAAAAAATTATTATCATCTCTTGATGAAATCAGATTGAATCCAAACGATGTTTTTGCAGCAGAAAAAAAAATACAAATAAATGCGTGTTAGATTTTTTTTTAATTTTATTCAAACGTGATGCACATTTTATTGTTTTTGTTCGTTTGACATTCCTATCAAGATAACGTCAACGAACATTTTTAGGTGGAAAAAAAATTTAGTTCGTTCTGCCGTGGAGCGAAAGGGCTTGGTTGAGTGCTGCGTGAAAAAAAAAAAAAAAAACACCCGGAAAAACAGAGCAATAGGTAACAGTTTGAAGGAGAATGAAGAAGATGAGTCCCGTGCGTTGCGGTGTGTACAAAAGGATTCACCGGCGACCAGGTAGTTGTTGTGCACGTAACGCACAGGGACAATGGGGCGTCCGGAGAAAGAATGAAAATAAAGAAGAAAAGCCGGTGAGCAACAGGCTCAGGAAAGCGGGAATCACCCGAACAGACATCAGCACCCAGCGCTCTCCGGGTTTTACTCAGGTACCTTGTTTGCAACCTGATTATCCACGTCTTATTAAACAACAAGGATTGCGGCCATGAATTTTCGGTTATGCGAGATCAAACCTGCTCGTAACGAAACAATAGTTGACCGAAACTCGAACGTTGAATTAAATTCCAACAGTAAATTCGGGCTACGTTCTATAATAAAAAATAAAAAAATAAGTTTAAAAAAATGCCAAACTTTCCGGATATTATGCTGAATGTAAATAATTAAATGCCAAAAAAAAAGGCAAATATCTAAAAATACGTTTTTAATTCTTTTCAAATTATAATTTTTGTTCAAATGCGAAAATCCGTTAATAAATTCGGACTGGGCTGTACGGTAACAAGTAAAGTAACACCAACGAATTGCCGACGATCTAACGCAAATTTCTTAGTTTCGCTCGTGTGCCCGATTCGTAATATCTCAGGCGTTTGTTTTTCGTCTCCGTCGCGTCCGGAAACCGGAGAAAAATTTTCGTCGCTATCTCACCGCCGAAAGTTTAAGATATTTGTCGTGGATAGTGTCCACACTAGTCGGAAAACCCGGCGCGACACTTCGAGACGAAACATATTTGACAAACAGGATTACGACACGTTTCTTCTCGTGCGCACTTTAGGTAAAGTCTAATCCGCCACATTCGGATGCGGGCTGACCTTTGAAACGGTTAAACACCCACGGCGCCCGATGACGAACGAAAGCGACCCAGGAACCTTCGAGAATCTTTCAATACGGAATATGGAAGTGCACGAGCAAATGAGAACCTGCGGTCGGGGTTGATCCGTTGCCCGGGCATGTACAGGAGGAATTATACACATTGCCAGCGATAAGGCAGCGATGATCCAAACTGGATAACAACGAAGATTGGAAAACTTCGAAAGGCCCTTCGAAGACGCAGATAAAAATCACGATCGTCCGATAGCCGCTCTATCAGACATGTTTGCAGAATTTCTGAACTGAGGAAAATCCCATTTCTAATAAGTAATAATTAATAACGCGTGAATCAGCGCACGTTAATCGCTTTCGCCAGCCGTGAGTGACGAAGACTCGTCTTCCCGCTTGAGAATTGTTATGTAGATATCTAAACTGCACCTTGAATTTTTAATTATCTGTCGGCAAATCACCAACGAACCTGAAACGGAGGGGTGGTCGCTAGAATTATGGCTATGACGATTATTTGAGAAGAACGACGATTGTCCGATAGCTCTATCAGACGCATTTGCCAAATTTCTGAACGGTGGAAAATTTCGTTTCTAATAAGTGATACCTAATAACGAATGAATCAACGTACGACAATCGCGTTTGCCAACCGTGAATAACGAAGACTTCTTTTCCGCTTGAGCGATTGTTATGTAGACACTTGAGGTAGTTCTGTCGCCTTGGTATTCATTTCGCGTGAGTTCGAGAAAAGTGAGATAAAATTGCATATACTTCTCGATGGTATGAAATTCTGAAAAATCCGTGCACATTGAAGGTACTGAAAAGATTCTTTTCGCATAATAATAAGTTCAAAATTTTATTGATTAAACAAAAAATTAATTGTTTAACAAATTACCCGGCAAACTATTTTTTTTTTATTACGAAAATGATTCGTTCATTTTTCTGAATATGTATGAATTTTTTCAGATTTTTAAATTTGCTTTGAATTTTGTGTTTAAAAAAAAAAAAAAAAAAAAAAATCAGAACGAATTTAAAAATCTGAAAAAATTCATACGTATTTAGAGAAACGAACTAATCATTTGCATTAAAAAAAGAATGGGTTTCCGTCAAATTTCTTAACCAATTTGTTTTTTCATCAATTTGTTAATAACATTTTGTAATTATTATTATGCAAAATTAAGATTTTCAGTACCTTAACTATGCATGCATTTTTTCAGATTTTTATACCATCGAGAAGTATTTTCAATTTAATCTAATTTTTCTCGAACTAATGAGAAATGAATACCAATGTAGCAGCCTGAAACAGGCTGCCACAAAAATGGTTATTTGATAAAAATTCCGATAGCCGCTCCATAGCACATATTTGCCAAATTTCTGAACGAAGAAAAATTTCGTTCCGAACGAATAATAACTAATAACGAGTGAATCAACGCACTATAATCGCGTTACCAGCCGTGAGTAACGCTGCCTTGTTTCCTCCTTAAGGGTTGTTACGTAGAAGCGTTACCAAACTTTACCGCATCCGTTCTTATCCATATTGGATAACAACGAAGATTAGAAAGCTTAGAAAGGTCCTTGGAAGATCCCGACGAAAACCACGATTGTCCAATAACTAACAACTTGTAACGAATCGCGCGTGAATCAGCGCACGTTAATCGTGTTTGCGAGCCATGAGTAACGAGTACTTGTCTTCCTTGAGGGTTGTCATGGAGATGCTTAAGCTACACCTTGAATTTTTAATTGTCTCTCGGCGAATCGCCAACGAACCGGAAACGGGCGGGAGGTCGCTCGAATTACGGGCTCCGACGATTATTTGATTTTCCGTTTGCGACCGCGGGGTGTCCAACGGAGAGTCCAAGGACCGAGTCTCCGCTCGGTAAAAGTCTCACGAAAAGTCTGACTCATCGGCGATGAGTCCGACTGTCAAACAAACGGGCTTTGCTCGATGAGTCGACCGACTGTGCCGAACACGTCCAATGGAGCACTGTTCACAGTTTACAGATCTAGATTCGACGAATAAAAATCGTCGAATCGACGGGCACGCCGCACTGAGAGTCCGGCGCGATCGCGGTTCCCGGGACACTTGAAAGAAAACGGCTCGGCCAGCCGTGAGAGTCTCGCTCTAACTTTCGTTTGATTCTTTGGCGATCAGTCATTTTTTTTATTCTAAAAATAAAAAAAGACGATTAATCGCAAGAGAAAACATATTTCACTGTTATTTTCGAAAAAAAAAAAAAAAAAAAAAATTATTGGATCATTAAGAAACAATTAAGTAGTCATTAACAAATGGGACGATGAGGTAGCGAAAAATCACTGTCGGAATAATTGAAAAGCCCAAAGGTTATAATTGAACAACTGACAAAAAAAAATTATTTCATCTGCAGTTTTATCTCTCGCGTGCTTCTCTTCGTCTTCAAAAAAAAAAAAAAAATCCAATAAATTACACAGCCTGTTAGGGGCGCGATACACCGGTTACCCGACGAATGATCTACCTGCGCGATATTTTACTCCGCGCGTGTAAAGTTTAACGTGTATTCGAGACTTCCACGGCGTTACATATAAGCATCGAGCCTTGAGCGTCGGACCTTCTTCTTGGCCGACCCGGTTTTTCCGGTGGCGCGGCCAACAGCGGTTCCGGTTTACCCTTAATTTTTTTCTTCTGATATATTACGAGCCTAAGAAAGATATATATAGAAGGGGTGCGAATAAGACTACACATATAGCGAGGCAGAAGGGTGCTCCGGCCTTTTTCGTACCTTCCTTTTTTTTTTTCTCTCCATATCCATGTATACCGTGCACTTAATTCTTCCGCAGTTCGGCCACACGAAAAGTGGCCCCGGCAGTTTAATGTATTACGACGAAGGAGAGCGAGAGACTGGGCGCGTTCGCCGTTTGTTTGAACGACGAACCGAAAGTAGTGTGTTATACACCTGGTTAAAGGGGAGGGGAAAAACCAGGTACGATCATTGTCTCGCCGCAGAGAATCACAACCACGGGTACTAAGTCTCGCGCAATCGCCAGGTAAACGAGACGCGAAAGGATATTTTTATTTTTCAATCACGCGGATAATCAAAACTACACGACGGCAGGTAACTCGATTTAATTTCATCGCAATTCATTTTTTTAGATGACGTTTGGGAAATTACAAACTAAAGAAAAGAAGACTTTGATTTTCAGCAATATTAGGCCAATCCATAAACGTGGAGAATTATTATTATTATTACTATTATTATTATTACTATTATTATTATTATTATTATTATTATTATTATTATTATTATTATTATTATTATTATTATTATTATTATTATTATTATTATTATTATTATTATTATTATTATTATTATTATTATTATTATTATTATTATTATTATTATTATTATTATTATTATTATTATTATTATTATTATTATTATTATTATTATTATTATTATTATTATTATTATTATTATTATTATTATTATTATTATTATTATTATTGTTATTATTATTATTATTATTATTATTATTATTATTATTATTATCCCTTAAACCATTATTCTATCATTGATGATTATTTTTTTTTAATTTCTGATGTGATACTATTTAGTTCATTATTATTATATAGTTCGATTTAATTCCACCGCAAATACTTTTTTTTAGATGATGTTAAACGTATTAAAAGTAAAACAAAAAAAAGTCTTCGATTTTCAGTAACATTACACTAATTCAAAGATAAATGCATGGAGAATTATTATTAGCAATATTATTATTGTTGTTTTTGTTACTATTATTATTACTATTATTATAATTTCTTAATATATTATTCTAGCATATTTATTTTGTAAATTTCCGACGTGATATTGTTTAATTTGAAGTTACGAAGAAGAAGTTCGAGGCACGGTCGGTGCGTAGTTTTTGGATGGAAGAGGGTCGGCTCGGTGATGGGGAGGTTATTTTTTCCTCCCCTTCTGGCAACCTCCCGGGCAATCCCCAGGGAGTGCGCACATGCCTTTCGGTAGCCGGCGGCGGCGTCGTCGTCGGGGCCCGAAAAATGGGTCCACGACTAGTCTCGGTGGGGCCGCTCGCATATGGTGTGTGGCATAAAACATCCAGCGGTAATAGCCAGGTGTTTCGGAAAGGTGAGGCTCTCCTCTATAAGGCTCTCTCTGTCTCTCGTTTCGCTCTTTCTCCCTCTCCCCCCCCCCATGTGTAGCCTCTCGATGCGGCACAAAAAATAAACCAGCTTCCTTCCGATGGGGCGACTACCGGCGGCTATGCCGAGGAACACGTACGCGCGTACATGCATACACGCACGATGATGAAGGAGCCGGCCCACCGGGTCGTATCGCCACGCCGTTAATGTCGCTCCTTCCTGTTCTCCCATTTTACCTTTTAGCGATCCTCTTCCGACTCGTTATAATTACATCGTGGTATTTATTACCCTCCACTTAGACCCACGGACGAGTAGTCTCGAAACGATGAAACCCTCGCTCGGTTCAAACAGGGACGAGACATTCCAGCTCGTATCGGAGAAAAAAAAAAAATTGGTATCAAATCAAAGCGAATCGATGAAATTTGTTGCATCAAATCAGACCCAAAAAAAAAATTCGGACGGCGTAATTCGATGAATTATTTTCGTACCGGACACGAGTGTGGTGCTTTTTTAGCCCCGTCAAACCTGACATTCTTGACGAAACAGTATTTTTCTTTTAATATAATTTTTTAAATTTTTGTCACGGCTAAAGTTTCTCGTTTTTTTTCTTCCTTTTTATCTTTTAGCGATCCTCTTCCGACTCGTTATAATTATATCGCGGTATTTATTACCCTGCACTTAGACCCACGGACGAGTAGCCTCGAAACGATGAAACCCTCGCTCGGTTTAAACAGGGGCGAGAGATTCCAGCTCGTATTGGATTAAAAAAAATCGATATCAAATCAAAACGAATCGATCAAATTTCTTGCATCAAATCAGACCCAAACCAAATATCGGATGGCGTAATTCGATGAATTATTTTCGTACCCAATACGACTTCAGTGTCCTTTTGAGCCCGGAGCCATTCTTGACGAACCGTATTTTTTTAATACAATTTTTTTTCACTTTTGTCATGGCTAAAGTTTCTCGTTTTTATTCTTCTTTTTTATATTTTAGCGATCCCCTTCTGACTCGCTATAATTACATCGCAATATTTATTGTCGTCCAGCTGATAACTGTGACGATACATCGAATCAGACCCAAAAAAATATAATCTAAAAATCAAAACGAGCTGATCAAATTTTTTGCATAAAATCGGACCCAACAATAATTCGGACCGGGTAATCCGATGAACTTTGTTCGCACTTAACACGAGTCCAGTCTTCTTTTTAGCCCAGAGTCAAACCTCGCATTCTCGAAAAAAAAACAGTATTTTTAATATAATGTTTTCGTATTTATTTCGGCACCGCTAAAGTTCCTCGAATCTTCCGCCTTCAGCTTCCTGCCGTATCCGAATCCCCGGACGAATTGATCGACGACACACTTTCAATTATTCCCGTGCGCCTCGTAAATATTTATTCAGACGCTCGACGTCGTAATCGAAGAAAAATTGATCGTAAAAAAAAAAACAACGAAAAATATAACTCCGCTCGACTGTTTATAAATCGCAACGTGAACGGAGAAAATCGAGGGACAAGCGTGACACAGTGCGCTGGCCTGGATCAAGGCCCCGGCGTGACGCAGCAATATCCTTTCGCTGCTTTCTCTCATCCTCGTCGACTTCCTCCGCTTCCTCTTCGTCGTCCTCTTCGCGATTCGCCCCACCACGCGAATCGCGAGTCGCGTGGCTCTCTCGATCGGCCGAACGCGGCGTGCTGCCCGCCGCTTCGCGAAGTAGGTACGAAATCTTGGTTTATTCTCTCGACGGACGGCGGAAGAGAGAGGGACCCGGTATCGGCGATCCCCGATCGACCCGCGGGAATACCGTTAGCCTCGCGGAGAGGGATTTTACACGCGGGGCCACGGTAACGCACCGGGTCACGTACACACTGCGAGCAAACTTCGCTCCTTCGATTCCCTTCTTCTCCTGCGGCGGTCAAACGTCGTTCCCGTGAAATTTTACGAGTCGCCCGCAGGATACGCACGGCGGACTTACCGGCATGCGCCTCCTGGGATTCCCCGACATACCTGACATTTTTCGATAGCACGTACCAGACTCCGATCGCGAACGGGCCGATAGCACGTGCTGCGCAGCTCAAGGGCCTAAAAGCTTTTGCTTCGTGCCTCACGCTGGCGTGTATTAAATTTTAGTTAAAGAAATCTCGTATCTTGAATTTATATTTAATATATATTTAATTTACATTGAATTTATATTAAATGTATATTCAATTTAATTGAAGGAAATGTTGAATCCTAAAAATTATCCGATGAGAAATGAAATCTCTTTGGTATCTTCGATTTTTTGAGGTGAAAGATAATTACCTAGAGTTTTTTTTTTATATTAATTAATATCGATCGACACCGTCATGTCTTTTTATCGATCGAATTTCTATCGACGGTACAATATTTTTACATAAAATTGGACATCAAAATATCTTCGATGTCTCCGATTGCTTGGTAATCGATCATTTTTTGATGACATCGATAAACCTAATTAAATTTTCTCATACCTGTTATCCTAGCGCGTTAAATGTTTTTACAAAAATTCTCGCTTAACCAATTCCAACGTACTTTAATTTCCATGAAATCTAGACTTGTAAGCAAAACGTTGTGAATAAGTTCGAAATAACAAAATACCTTTAATGTCTCCGATCGGTCTCTAATCGATGATCGGTTATTTTGAGCAATCAACACAATAAAATTTCCTCACACGCGTTACCTTCGCGCGTTACATTTGTTTCGAAGAATTCTCATCTAATTAATGCCAACGTACTTTAATTCTCCTGAAATCAAGATTGCAAGCAAGACGTTGCGAATAGTGTTCGAATTCATCGGGGCGAATATCGGTCGGCGGTTGGCGTTGCGCGGGCGAGCGGAAAGGGAATAATATCGGTGGGGTCCATCACGCACGCGTGCCCGCCAGAGTCTGCTCGATTGTGCCCCGGCTCGTTCGCCTGTGTGTGTCGGGGTACGGACGTGTGTGCGTCCGTGTATGCGAGTGTGGGTTCCAGCACGCGTGGGCGATGCTGCGGCACGCGACACGACCGTTACGTTCGAAACTAGCACCGGAGGGGTGCGTGCTGAGGAAGGGAGATCGACGAAGGGATAGACGTTGTGTGTGTCGTGTTCACGTGTGTATGTGTGTGTGTGTGTGTGTGTGCCGAAGCGAGCTAACGAGTGAGAGGGAAGAAACGTTTGAATGAGAGAAGGGGGAAGCTCTCGAGGGGCGGAGGGGGCGGGGAGGGGCAACGTTGAACAGAGCGAGAAAGACACGCTGAATTTCAGGAGGGGAACTACGCCGGATCGCAGCGCTCGCGCACCGTCACCCGCTAAACATAAAAGAATTTTTCCTTCCGAAGGCTTTATCTCCTTTTCGCCAGGTTCCCGAGACTCTTCGTCTTCGATCTTTGCCCTCAAGAAATCAAAATTTTGATTTCCGTAACGTTTTCCCCGAAATTCTTGCGCCCGATGAGCTTCTCCGTCTTCAATGCCGGAGAGCGCGTTTCGGAACAATGAGACTCTAGCTTCAAAATGCGATATCTCGGAAACTACTGCACTGACCGAGTTCGCTAGCCTCTCAATTTGAAGCGCGAGCTTCACCCTTCAAAACGAACCTAGACCCGACTATCCAGCTTCAGTACTTTCGGAGATATCCGCCTTCGAAAAAGTCCATCAGGAGCGGGATCCAGATCGCTGACTTCTGGTCCATCGGCTCTTCTCCTCTCAGTCGCTGACTTTCGGGACGAAGTTCTCCCTGAATGAGACTCCATCCGGCGGTACGATTTCCCGTCCATCTACGACGGAAACGGCATGAAACATCCCGCGAGATGAAGGACGCGTACGGGTTTTCGGAAGGGGGGCACAGCCTGAGTGGGGGGGCTTCACGGGCGAGCATCTGCCCGGTGGATGCGAACAACGCGTATGTCTCGGGTGCGAGAGACATACAGCGCGGAACAATCGTCACACTCACGAATGCGTTGTGCACAAGAGGAGCGAGAGAGAGAGAGAGAGAGAAGAGAGAGGAGGGAGAGAGAGAAGTCGGTGAGCGGCCCGATGCCGCCTCGCCTCGTTGTGGTGATCGGGGAACAGGTAAGGGGCCACTACACGGTGAATCTGTTGCCGCCGCTGGGTCGCTGGTGGTGGTAGGACAAGTAGAAAATACTCGGTTGGCGATGGCGGGGCGCGGAGGGGCGGGGGGGGGAGAGGGGGTTCAGCCCAGGCATAGCGGTGAACCGTGGTGTCCCCGCGAGGGCACGGAGGGGGACAAGACAGATGCCCGTTCGCTGATTGGTCGACGGCCCGCGACCGTCCGTCCCCCATTGGAGTTGAGCGCGGGGCCCGTGGGGCCAGCATTGGCCTGGCAGCACGTGCGGGCCACCTGCGGCCCAGCGGTGGGGGCGACTGCTTATAAAAGGACCGCGCGTGTCCCCCTGCCAGTCAGAGACCGGCTTGCAGCCGAATCCGAGACATCGTCGAACGCTCAGTCAGCTTGTATCTCAAACTGACTCAGTACCGCGAAGTTCATTCGAAACGGATTGAGAAAATACAAACATTTTCATACGAGATTAATGTCGATGTGTGTAAAAAGTGTGCAGTGACCCGTCGATGATCTTCAGCGAAAATCTGGATTATTACTGAAGATATTCTCGAGGATTTTCTTCTTTTTTTTTTAATCGATTTTTTGATGTCGATAAAAATTGATCGACGGTGAAAAACAGTGAATAAAGCGACAAAACGAGAGATATATATTGCGAAGGTGACTGAACGGCTGTGAAACCTCCCAAGACTTGGATTACCGGGAGGGCGGAACACCGCTCGTCGCGCTTAACAATTCGTTCGTCGTTCGTATTTTAATACAATATAATTTCATCATGCTCGTCGAAGAGACACCGAGGAGCTTCGTCAAGAAGAACAACAGCTACAGTCACTGCCCGCTCAAGAAGCGGCCGGTGCACGTCATGCTGTACGACGAGGTCCCAGAGGCCGTCAAAGGTAAGCATCGATTTACAAAAACCCAACAAAAATTCCTCCACCCTTTCGAATCTAAAAAATGAAAACAAAAACAAAAATAAATTTAAAATCACCTTTCCGAAATCGTCCAAAGTTAAAAAAAATATATATATCAAGTCTAACGTGCCATTTCCATGTTTTGTGCTTGCAGAAGAGATAATCGACGTCGTAACGGACGACATCCCGGAGCCCGAGAATCTCTCGACAAAGCCCGAGGATCTCAGCAAAACGGCAAAGAAGATTTGCGTCGGGCCATCGAGATCGCCGTCGCCGGTCGTCCCGTCGCCTGAAGTTCATCTCCGTTCTCCGATCCATCACCAGCAGCAGCCACAGCCGCAGCCGCACCACCCCCATATCGCCGTGCCGGTTCATCCGCAGCACCAGCACAGCGCATCGTACCCGGCGAAGCCGCAGACTCCGCCGCTCGGTCTCACAGCCGCGGTCTACCCGATCGTCAAGAAGGAGCGCGTCGAGGTGATCCAGCACGACGGATCGGCCTCCTCGGCCGCGATAGCGCCATCGGCGCCCCTGCACTTCATGGCGGCGAAGTCTCCGCTGGAGCCCTTGAACCTGAACACCCCTGTCGAACCCGTCCCACATTACGCCACCCCAGCCTGGGCCAGATCGGCTCCTCTCTATCCACCCCACTATCTTCCTTACCCGGCCGCCTACCGATTCCCTCATCACCATCCCGGCGCGGAACTCTATCCGGCCTATCCTCTGCCCGCCTATCCTCACTCCTCGCCGGAACACGCTTCCGTATCGCCACCGCCACACGCCGCCCTCACCTGCCCGACGATACAGCGACCGATCGCAAGGACTTACAACCACCACTGGGCAACCGCCTCCAGTCCGGACCACTGCGGCCTCTCGCCGACCAGCTCCATCGGCTACGGTTCCCTCCGATCGCCACCGCCGGTCACTCCCGAGGACCTCTCGTCTCCCGGAAGCGACAGCGGGCGATCATCGGCGGGCAGCACCTCTGCCGGAACAACGATAATCGGCATGAAGATCGATCCGACCGTCCACACGAGTCCGATGGAGAATTCCCACTCGGCCTCCTCCACGTCGTCCTCTTCGTCGACCACCTCGCCGAGATACCAGTGTCCCGACTGCGGGAAGTCGTACTCTACCTACTCGGGACTCTCCAAACATCAGCAATTTCACTGCGCCGCCGCCGAGGGACAGACCAAGAAGTCGTTCTCCTGCAAGTACTGCGAGAAGGTCTACGTAAGCATGGGAGCCCTGAAGATGCACATCAGGACTCACACGCTGCCCTGCAAGTGCCATCTCTGCGGAAAAGCGTTCTCCAGACCGTGGCTCCTTCAGGGACACATCAGAACTCACACCGGGGAAAAACCATTCAGCTGCCAGCACTGCAATCGCGCCTTCGCCGATCGCAGCAACCTCAGGGCGCATCTTCAGACTCACAGCGACGTCAAGAAGTACTCGTGCACGTCGTGCAGCAAAACCTTCAGCAGAATGTCGCTGCTCACCAAACATCAGGAGGGCGGATGTCCCGGAATGAACGTTCCCATCGGCTACGGATGCTGAGTTGGTTTCATTGGTTCCTAAAAAAAAAAAAAAAAAACAACAACTATGCGAAACAACGAGAGATAACGGATAAATATATTGGAGTGCCTTAAGAGATAAAGAATGAGTGCGACGGGAGTACAAAAAAGACAAAGTGTGTAAATATGTAATTTTTTTATTCTATTTTTTTTTTTTTGTCGTATATATTGACTATGAACGGAAAACTATTTCGAGAGTGAAAAGGCAAGAGACCGAGGCGGAGAGAGTTTTATAGTTTTTATATATGCGGGGGACGAGATCGAACTAATCGGAGTTTTTACTGAAGCAAAATAATTTGTACTTAGGGTTACGGCGAAGAGTGTTTCGTTTCTTTACACGATATTTTTTCCTTGCCTACTTTTTTTCTTTCTCTTGCGTTTTTCTTTTAAGAGTTTTTTTTTTTTTTTTTTTTTTTTTTCTTGTTTTCACCGCTCGACGCGGTTCCGTGAAACTGCCGTGCCATTATTCACAAATTCCAATTCGCGTTTATCTTTCTTTATTCTTCGGATTTTTTTTTTTTTGTATTTTGAAATGAAAGAATCAAGTAAGTTTCTCGTGTATTATACATATCGGTCTGCGACAATGATCGTAATTATTTCTTAGTAATTTATGTTTCGTAGATGTTAAGGATTCCTTTTTTGATAGTCGTTTCGTGGATAACAATCGTGCACCAAAGTGTCTCGCGAAACCAGCACGGTATTCGATTTCTTCTTTTTTTCGTAATCTTATTTCATTGTCCGTTTGTAAATATTTGCCCATCGTGCGCGCGCACGAATACATATATATATATATCTAGACTCTAGATAACTTAAGTATTAAAGGTGTGTTAAAATCGCGATGTCGGCGACAAAACCACCTTACCCAACTTCTTTCGTTCGTCCGTCAAATGAGGAAAAAATAATGTTTTTTTTTTTTTGCGTTTATACATTAAGTTACTCGATGAAACTAGTCACTGTATTATATTACATATATATATATATATATATATATATATAAATATATTATATATATCTACGAAGGTGCGAAAGAGAGAGATAGAGAAAGGCGTGAAAAGACAAAAAAAAAAAAAAATTAATAAAAAAGCAGACTCGAAACGAGTCCCTGTATCGAAACTATGATTCACCAACTTTTTTTTCATCGAATCCCCCCTCAAATAAATCCTCTCTCTTTCAAAATAAAAAAAATAAAAAAACATATAAAATAAAAATCAAGATAGATGTCCGAACGAGCGGAAAATCCGCCGTTCGACCAAACACGTCAGACTCCGAGGGGGACGACGATAATTACATATTATATTTTGTTTTCCTCTTTCATCTCTAAGAATTTTTGTAAAGACAAATCTTTCTTTTCTTTAACTCTAAATACGAAGAGCATAGATATCGCCTATATATAGAGAATACTATTTTATACGAAATAAATAATGAATCAAGCCATAAATGAAATATATCTTATTATTTCACGAAACCTTCTCAGACACCTTTCCCACAAATATAATAATAAATCAGACCCGATCGATCAAATTCAATTTCAAAGTTTGAACTCCGAGCGACAAAAATTTTTATCTGAAAATTTAATTGAAAAACAAAAAGAAATGAACTCCAAATTGAAATTGGTGAAACTAAAAATGTTAACCCAATCGATCATAGTTAATTTCAACGATTGATCTCCGAGCGAAAAATATTTTTATTTAAAAATTCACTAAAAAAAAAAAAAATAATTAATTCCCGATTGAAATCGGTGCAAAAAAAAAAAAAAATACGGCTTACGATTTATCGGAGTCGAAACTCGATTCATTCGTCACTTCCATTAATTTCTCTTCGGAGCATGAGTTCCTGTATAGTTCGCGAGGACGAATGCGTCTTGTAGTACAGAGCGTAGTACAATTACACAAAGCTCTTTAGCGCCCGAGCAAACAACATATGGCTGGGTACGTGAAACGAGCGAGTTGCGCCCTGACGGTTGCCACTCGGCGACCGTGCGGAGTTCGATTCATTGCCTCGCAATGGGCTACCTGCAGCAACGCATACAGCCCGTATCGAGTCCCACGCGCTCTCGCCTCGCTGGTTCCCTCGACGCGAAACGATTCAATCGCCTTTGGTAACGCTCCTGCTGCCGCTGTTACGGCTGCTGCCCTGGCTGTTGGTCGCTCGAAAATTTCGTCTCCGAGAATACAATCCCATATGGGCAATCGAGCGACCATTGCTGCCGGATTAGCCTGGTAACGAGATCAAACGACAAGGGATGCTGCGCGCACCCTTCATCCGTTCCACGCAGCCAAATATTCGATGAATTTTTGTGTCAATATCTTCGTCGCACAGCGAAGCGAATGACA
Organism: Amblyjoppa proteus; assembly: GCA_963922035.1. NCBI lineage: Eukaryota > Metazoa > Arthropoda > Insecta > Hymenoptera > Ichneumonidae > Amblyjoppa > Amblyjoppa proteus. Next base: position 30,638,284 of record OY998230.1, on the reverse strand, counting down.
AATTCCAAAAATTCAATCCCCGTCCGAGCATTTTTAACCCTTTGCCATTTATTTTTATTATCTTGATTATTGTGACAATTTATTGGTACTATCGGAGAGATGACAAATTGGGCTTTCAGTCAAGTTTCACAGTTGTCTTCGAAGGGAATTAAGTTATGTCTATTTAAATAATTGTTTACTTGAAAATCAATTGTTTTTTAAGTTTCACAATTTGGCCCTTTAAAGTCACTCTTTTAGGTTTTTTTTAGCGATGATATTTTTCAGGAAAAATGTAATTAAGTATTATTCTTTATCACTATAGACTAATTATTTTCACATTTTTCAATTAATAACCCTCTCACGATCTTCCGAAAAAATCTTCGAACCAAATTTTACACTTTGGTTATATTTCTATAAAAAAAAAACAAAAAAAAAAAAAATTGAAATTTTTCCATCAACCTCTTCTATAATTTTATAAAATCTCTCTCTCTCCCAATGTTTCGTGTATACGGGAAAAACGATCGAGTTTACCTGCAGGGAAGACTCCGAGCAGGTGGATTATTGTGGGATAATAATGATTAGCGCGGAACCTGTAAACGAGTACCGCGTTAGATTCTCGTCCCTTGCAATATTACGACCGCCACCAGCATTATTGCTGCCACCATCGCCAACCATTCCCCGGAATTCATTGTACCCCGAGGCTTAACGAGGTCCAACCAAGAGCCAAAACTCACCCTAATCGCGGATTCCTCTTCCTTCCTTTTACCTTCAATCCATTTCCTTCTTACTCCATTCGTCCGCAGCAACGCCGTTGCTCTTTCGGCATAGAAATCGAGAGGTCGGCAACGGTTCTCGGGGAGGGGGGTCGTGAATTCGCCTCTTCATTCATTCCCACGGACAGGTGCCCACTTTAAAATTTCGAACAATTTCCAAAAGTGTTCTCTTCATCTTCTCGCATTTCTTCTTCTTCATCTTCGTCGATCCCAACTGTGACGAGTATATTGTCGTCCAAGTAGGAAAGAAAACTCGGAGGAAATGGAGCAAATCGTTTTGGTCCAAATAATCTCGATTCACTTGCGTTTCTATACATTCGAAACAATAATCTATTTGACAGGGGCAAATAAATATTTCATTTGACTAAATATTTATTTAATTTAAGAAAATATTTATTTCATTTCAGTAAATATTTATTTAATTAAAAAAAAAAATTTTATTTGATTTACGTAAAGTTTTGTTTGACTTAATTAAATATTTATTTGATTTAAATAGATAGTTATTTCAAAAGAAATAATTTATTTGTCCCAAACAAGTACTTATTTGTCTAGGTGTAGATTAATTACTTCGATGCTTTTACGAGCTCCCGGTCGAAAAAGTGTCGGTGTCATAATGAGGTCCAACCAAGAGCCAGTGTATCCAAATCACGGATTGCCCTTCCTTCCCTTTACCTTCAATCCATTTCCTTCTTATTCCATTCGCAACGCCGTTTCTGCTTCGGCCATAGAAACCGAGAGGTCGGCAATGGTTCTCGGGAGGTCGCGAATTCGCCTCTTCATTCATTTTCACGGACAGGTGCCCACTTTTAAATTTCCAACAATTTTCAAAAATGTTCTCTTCATCTTCCTCGTCTCATCTTCTCTCAATTTCTTCTTCCACGGTCGCAGCTGTGACCAGGATATTGTCGTCCGGGGCAGTCCAAGACCTGACCACCGACACCGAGACGCTGGAAACGGAGACGAAAGTGAAAAGCAATGAAAGAAACCGAGTAGGAGAGCAAAAGAGAGGAGCGAGCGGAGTAAACCGTGCTCGGTCTCAATAGCCTCGGTTCACTTGCGCTCGTATACACTCTTTTCCTCGATGCTTTTACGAGCTCCTCGATCGAACAGGTGCAGGTGTCGCTCCCGGGGGACAGACGGGCTCCAAAGCGGACCATTCTTTGCACATCGCCAGTGCACAACTAAACGCGCATACAACGCCACTGTGCTGTACACACAGACTCTGAGACGCGAGGACCCGTCCGGTGACAAAAGACCGTCGTCAATACTCGCCGAGTTCTCGCAAAAACTCCGAAAGGAAACGGGAGACTGACCCTAGGCGTTTCCTCCGAAACTGCCACCTCCTCGCGACCGGTGCGCACTTTGGGCACGATTATTTATCGTTTCAATGAAATTTTTTTTTTTTAATTTTTATTTAATACAAAATATTAATTTTTATCTAAAAATGTATTGTTTATAGTTTTAATGAAAAATCTCGAGTGCGTCATTGATTGTTTCACACGAGAGTAATGAATAATTAATTTTATAACGCTTGTTTTTTTTTTTTTTTTGTTTCCGGAAAAAGGACTAAGCTACAAAACGATGGAAAATGAAGAAAAAAAATCAAACATCTCTTGCAAACTTTGATGGATAATCAAGTCTGCGAGAGATGTTTAATTTCAGATGTTTCGGATGTTTTCATGTTTTTAGTATGAGATCAGTCTCGGGGTGTCCGAGACTGATATTACACTTTGGACGAGATAATTTATTGTTTCAACGAAATTTTAGTAGTAGTAGTGTATTTATTAACGATACATAGCAAGTAACAGATTTTATTTATATCTAATAAACTCTTCTTTTTTACATCTATACTGTATATTGCCAATTGGCCATCGACCGCAGTCCTTCGGCCAGTGAAATTTCATTTACCAATGTTTATTCAAAATAAAAATATACGATATTTATAATATTTCAAAAATTGATTATTCATCATTTTAATAAAAAAATGTCGAGTGTCATTCATTTTTTTCACCCGAGAGTAATTTTAATAATTGATTTCATAATGCTTTTATCGAAAAACAAGAACTGAACTAAAAAAAAAACGATAAAAAATGTACAGATAAATGGAAATAATTTTAGCAGACTTGTAAATACCGCCGACCGCCGACGCGACGCATATTCAACGACCCTTTTGTAATGTCGACCGCGAGGAAACATCCGTTTGACTAATTGGCTACGCATATCCGCTCGTAGGCGTAAAACTCAGCCGCGATCGATCTGTCCGTCGAACTCCCGGTCGTGATTTTGCCGAGCGCGACTCAGACACGTCGCGGAATCTTCCGTCTCGCGATCTCTTCTCGATCCTTCACGGGCAAAACCAGTCGGTCGCTGATCGCGTGGTGACCGCCTCCCGCGCTCGATCTTTCCGCACTCGCCCCCGATCACCTCCCCCTCCCCCCCCCCCCCTTGCGCGGTGCACGCGGCGCTGCACCGTAGTACGTGCATGCGCTCACCGCTCAATGCATAACTCTATTTACATACTTGACCTCGGGTTGGTTGTATCGGTAACTCTGTCCGGCTTACACACGTATATCGGGCCGGTACTCAACTTTCGAACAAACCTTTTCGTCGAGTTCTATCGTAATTAGTGCCCGAGGGGAGGAATCGGCTCGGCGCATGCGCGCAACGGCGCGCAGCATCGGAAATCGAACGGACGGAAAATTTGCCCCGCCAGTCAATGAATAGCTGCGCGCCGTATGATCTGAATACAAATGACTCTCGGGGAGAAATATTCCCACGGGTCTCCGTACAGCTGCGGCAGCGGCCCGCCGGATGAAAAGACAAAACGGCCGGGGAACTCTCGAAGCTCTGACCCGGCGGAGCGCTGATCGATCCCGATCCGATTCATGACTTAAGTTTCAATAAGAAACTGTCGGCCGAGCGAGAGGGGAATCGGCGGGAAGAGGCACACCTGACCAGCGATGAACCAACGAGAGAGAGAGAGGGGCCTCTCGACGATTCCCGGAAGAACTCGTGGTTGTCTTGTTGTTGTTGTTGTTGTTTTCTTTTTAGTTTTCTTTTTATTGTTTTTTTTATTTTAATTGTTTTTTTTTTTTGCTGTTCTTCTCTGGAAGCCCCCTTAATTGTTCCACGCCGGTACGTGCCCCATTGTGCCGGTGCCGATAGCGAGATCGCGAGGAACTCTCGGCTACCGGACTCTCGCACGATTTCGCGCGCCAGGTGTACGTGCGCTCGAGGCGGAGAGCCCGGGATTTAATCGGTCGCACAGTTATTGGCCGTAACGTTTTTAATGAATCCATGAAACGACGCGAAATTTGGACGATATCTTCGGAACGTCGATAGCTTCGGTTGAGAATTTTTTCGGATTTTTTGCAAGGTTCGTTCAGCGGTAATATCGTGTTTTCGACCCGAGGGAAATTTGTTTCCTGCATTTTTTTTTTTTTTTTTTGGGGGATACAAAGTTTTAGGAAAGCTAACGATATTGACAAAATTTAAATTTCAGTTTTAATATATATATTTTTTTTTCCCCGTTGTCCGGATTCTTGCACGACTTCGCGCACCGGATGTACGTGCATTCAAGAATACGGAGAGTTGCGGCGAGCACGGTGAGCTGCGGAGAGTACGAAGAGCTGAGGATTTAATCGGTCGCACAGTTATTGGCCGTAACGTTTTTAATGGATCCATGAAACGACGCGAAATTTGCACGATATCTTCGGAATATCGGTAGCTTCGGTTGGGAATTTTTTAAGATTCTCTGCAAGGTTCGTTCCGAGATAATATCATGTTTTCGATCCGAGGGAAATTTGGTTCCAGCATTTTTTGGGGATTCAAAGTTTTAGGGAAGCTAACGATATTTACAAAATTTAAATTTCGGGTTTAATATTTTATTTTTCCTTTCTTCGGACCGTCGCACGACTTCGCCCGCCAGGTGTACGCGCATTCCAGAGCACGGAGAGCTGCGGAGAGCGCGGAGAACCGCGGATTTGATCGATCGCACAATTATCGACCGTAACTTTTTGACCGATCGACGAATCGACGCAAAATTTGCACGATATCTTCGAAACATCGATATCTTCGGTTGAGAATTTTATCAGATTTTTTGCAAGATTCGTCCCGAGGTAATATCATATTTTCGATCCGAATGAATTCTGGTTCTTGCATTTTTGTCGATACAAAGTGTTAGGAAGGCCAAAAAAAATATTTAGAAATTTTAAATTACCGGTTTAATTTTTTTCCCCCATTCTCGGACCAACGACTGGTCAGTGGCCGTCGGGTGTATTGTAGTATTCCTCCCGACGGTGTAACGTACCTCGGGTGAGATGATACTCGATATTGAGCGAGAGACGCGAGACGAGCAGCGATAGTCTTGCTGACGCTGATTCGCCGTGACCGATCTCCGCGCGGCGTACACCGTGAGCTCACGAACAGTACAGAAAAAAAAAAAAAAAAAAATGTAAAAAAAAAACCGAGTTAGATCCTCGAAGCGAGCTTCGGTCACGCCTCGTCATCTCGATTCACTGGTCAATGGGCTCGGGCAATGGGACAAAAAATAAATTTCAAACGGCTCGGAACAGTCATACAACTTTGCTATTTACACGTTAAGTGTATATATATATATATATATATATATACAGACACATAGAACCGATTTCATATTTACCGCGAGATTATTAAATTTCTTGTGGACCTTATCGCTTTGATAATTTACTGCTTTTTACTCGTATTTTCATAATCGCGTGTAATGCGGCGCGACTAATGGCTCATTTAACGCCAGCTCGGTTAAATAATGTCATGTTAAAAAAAAAAAAAAACACAAGCTGTAGAAAAATAGTCAATTTTTTTTTTTATCCACCGGACAGTCGCAAGTGGTTTGACGAATAATGGTTTTCTAAATCGAACGATAGATACCGATTCCGTCCGTAGTGGAAGGGTTAACTTGTGCTTCGCTCTCATACAGCGTTTTAATAAGACCATTTACAGCAGTGGGACAAAAAATAAATTTCAAACGGCTCGGAACAGTCGTACAATCAGCTCTTTGCTATTTGCACTGTAAATAAATACACCCAACAGATTTAATATTTATCCCGAGATTATTAAATTTCTTGTGGACTTTATAATTTTAATAATTTACTACCTTTCACACATATTTTCATAATCGTGTGTAGCACGGCGCGACTAATGACTCATTTAACGCCAGCTCGGTTGACCCTTCACGTACCGGTTCCTTGTTCAACGAGAGCCTAGAATTTGCCAAGACGCAAACTTCGAACGATTCGAATGAAAAGTTCATGTGCTATAAAAAAATCTGCAAAAATTCACAGACGTATCTTGAAGTGTTTTTTTTTTTTTTTTTTTTTTTATAACTCAGAAGAAAATTTATTACGAACATACGTATCGTTCTTGTGCTTAAAAGAAAGCATGGGTGCTTGCGATCGTCAAAAAGTCTTCGGTACTTGAAGGGTTGAATAATATTATGTAAAAAAAAAAACAAGCAATAAAGAAAAAGTTCATTTTTTTTATTCACTTGAACACTCGCGCGTGATTTGACGAATAGTAATTTTCTAAATTGAAGGAAAGACAGGGTGCATAGGTAGCGAAAGAATGAACTGTTCTCCGCTCTTGTACAACGCTTTAATACGAGAATTTATTGCAGGAACATTACACCAATTCGGTTAAATAATTTCATATTAAATAAAAATACCAAACAATAATTTTTTTTTTTTTTTTTTTATTCACTGAACAGTCACACATGAATTGACGAATGATTTTCTAAATTGAAGCAAAGACTCGGTTACGTACTCGGTTAAATACATTTATTAAAAAAAATGAGCAACAAAAAGGCAGTTTTTGAAATTCAGCAGACACTCGGAAGTGAATTGACGAATAATCATTTTCTAAATTGAACGAGAGACACGGTTGCGTCGATAGCGAAAGGGTGAACTGTTCTCCGCTCTCCCATACAGCGCTTTAATAAGAAAACTTATAGCAGGAACATTACACCAACTCGGTTAAATAATTTGATTTACAAAAAGAAACAAAAAAAGTATATTTTCTTATTTCTTACAATAATAAAAAAAAACTTACAGCAGGCACATTACGCCAATTCAGTTAAACATATTTATAAAAAAAAAAAACAAGCAACAAAAAGGTAATTTTTATTATTCACCAGACACTCGCACGTGAATTGACGAATAATGATTTTCTAAATTGAACGAGAAACACGGTTGCGTCGATAGCGAAAGGGCTAACTGTCCTCCGCTCTCCCATACAGCGCTTTAATAAGACAACTTATAGCAGGAACATTACACCAACTCGGTCAAATAATATAATTTACAAAAGGCAACAAAAAAAGTAAATTTTGTTATTTCTTACAATAATTAGAAAAAAAAAACTTACAGCAGGCACATTACGCCAATTCAGTCAAACACATTTATAAAAAAAAAAACAAGCAACAAAAAGGTAATCTTTATTATTCACCAGACACTCGCACGTGAATTGACGAATAATGATTTTCTAAATTGAACGAGAGACACGGTTGCGTCGGTAGCGAAAGGGCTAACTGTTCTCCGCTCTCCCATACAGCGCTTTAATAAGACAACTTATAGCAGGAACATTACACCAACTCGGTCAAATAATATAATTTACAAAAGGCAACAAAAAAAGTAAATTTTGTTATTTCTTACAATAATTAGAAAAAAAAACTTACAGCAGGCACATTGCGCCAATTCAGTCAAACACATTTATAAAAAAAAAAAACAAGCAACAAAAAGGTAATCTTTATTATTCACCAGACACTCGCACGTGAATTGACGAATAATGATTTTCTAAATTGAACGAGAGACACGGTTGCGTCGGTAGCGAAAGGGTTAACTGTTCTCCGCTCTCCCATACAGCGCTTTAATAAGACAACTTATAGCAGGAACATTACACCAACTCGGTCAAATAATATAATTTACAAAAGGCAACAAAAAAAGTAAATTTTGTTATTTCTTACAATAATTAGAAAAAAAAACTTACAGCAGGCACATTGCGCCAATTCAGTCAAACACATTTATAAAAAAAAAAACAAGCAACAAAACGGTAATCTTTATTATTCACCAGACACTCGCACGTGAATTGACGAATAATGATTTTCTAAATTGAACGAGAAACACGGTTGCGTCGGTAGCGAAAGGGCTAACTGTTCTCCGCTCTCCCATACAGCGCTTTAATAAGACGATTTATAGCAGGTACATTCGGTATCGGCGATATCGCAGAGTCCGGTGCCTTATTGGCACGAGATCTTTTTTCCCGTTGTATATTCTCCGTGTGTGTCTCTCTGTCGGTGTGCAAAAATCATGGAACAGAAACACATCGTGTTGGCGCGAGAGTGCGACGTACACGCACACAGTTTGCTCTATAACGAGAGTGGCGAATAACTGATACGTCCAGCGTTCGTTCCAGGTATCGATAGTCGATCTTTCAGATCAGTCTCTCTCACCCGCGTCCGTACACGCGCGCCGAACAGAGCCTCGGGCCGAACTCCGAACGGCAATTTCGCACCGGCCAACACCAGCCGGAAAGAACCAACCGGCAGAATTCGTAGACGCAGAAAGATTTGCGATCGAAACTATCGCTTAAGGGAAATTTTTCGCTTAAAAAAAAAAAAAAAGTGAAAAAAAATAATTAGTAAAAAAAAAAGGTATTGCTGTTATTGCCATAAATTCACAATGCGTTGTGTACGTTCGTTATGTGTCTTACGTATATCTATGTATGGCGTATTATTTTATTAATACCTCGTACATGTCAAAATTGTCGCGACGACTCGGCGCCGCGCGAACGCAAAATTCACCGCTCTGGCGCCAGATACACACATGAAATAAACACTCTCACCTCGCGAACTCTCCCCGCCGAGGACTTCTGCGGTTTTTCCACGAATCGATATTGTAATCGAGCCGAGACTTTTTTATTTTTTTTTTAAATTTTATTTTATTTTTTTCTTGCTCCACTGCCCGCTCTTGCCCACTGTTCACGTACATTTGCATTCAAATATACGGTAATTCAGGCGGCATTATTAATGCTTCTACGGAGGTTTATTTTTATTTTATTTTACTTTTTTTTTTTTTTTTTTTTCAGAGCGCGCGCGACACCAAAACTTCGCTGGACGAAGAGCAGTTCCGGGAATCGTTGGGAATCGGTAAGTTTGAACAATTATTTATCATCCTTGGTGGAAAGTTTTTTTTTTTTTTTTTTTGAGGTTTGTCGATTATACCTGAATGTGCGGTTGACAAGCGATCTTCGAATTTAAGAATTAATCGCAATATTAATCCTTTTCTGACGAATTTAGAAATTATTGCGCGCCATAAATTATGCGACAGCGAAATTTGATCGTGGATCCAATAATTAACTGTCTGGCGCCACACAATTACGAAAGATACCAGAGTTTGCCCATCGGAATATATAATATAATTCGGCACGTGGCGAAAACACAAAAAAATTTTAACTTAAAAAAAAAAAAATTATAACTATTTACAAAATTTTGCATACGTTTCTTTATCAAATTTCTCCTTGACTTTGCTCGATACGTATAACACGTGTCTCACTCCGATATTCTGTCCCGTTGTGCTTTTTAGAATCCGCTGAGTGCCGGCTCGAAGAAAATACAGTGACAAAAAGAAATGAAAAAATAATAAACACTAAGGAACTAGACAGAGTTCCGGATTTAAGAAATAATCGTCTCGGGCAATTAATCGTTTTCCGAAGAATTCAGGAATTATTTTTCAGGGTTAAATAATCAACTCTCTGGAACCACATAATTGCAAACCATACCAGAGATCAGAGCTGGGCAAAGTACCGAAAAATACATAACGTACTAAGTACCGCAAGTGCTTTAAGTACAAAGTAATTTCCGTACTTAAAGTACTTTTATAAAATACAAAGTACTTTTGATTCTTAATCGGAAGAGGCTGAGCTCCACGAGTACGAAATTTTCAAATCAAACGGCCCTTTTCAGGGCCAACATTTTTTCAAAACGTCCAAACTCCTCGTTTTCAATTCTTGGTAACAGACTAATCGAATGGACGAAGGTTCACTTGGGCAACTGAGTGAAGGTATGACGGATGTATAAGCCTAAATTTAGCACGTATGGATCTAGTACGGTAGCCGAAAGTGAAAAAGGTTGCCATTTTATGCACGAAAAATCGTATTTTTGGGATTTAAATGGAAAATATTGGGTTGGAGTAAAATCATTTTATGAGACAGACATTTACGTTACGAAAGAGGTGCAAAGTAATTTGCACATGGTTTTCTCATTTACAACAATTTTGAGCATGCCTTCCGCGAAGAGGGAGCGATACTCAAAATTGTACAAGTACTTTAGTTTTAGTACTCAGTAATAGTACTTACAGTACCGAAAAGTACTTTGACACTTTAAGTACCAAATAAGTACTCATGTACTTTAAGTACTGCCCAGCTCTGCCAGAAGTTACCCATCGGAATATATTTCTGCCTAATTCGACTCTTCAGGACCAAACAAGAAATTTAAAACGCTTTTTTAAAGTAAAACTATATAAGATGTTGCATATTAAAAAAAAAAAATCAAATGTCTCCTTGACTGCCTCGCTCGAGCATTATCGTTCGCACCGGGATTCTCTCCGATATTCTTCCCCGTTCTATCTGGCCGTTTTTAGAAACCGGTGAGTGCCAGCTCGAAACCATACAGTGACCAAAAAAAAAAAAAAAAGAATTAAAAAATAATAAAATCTGAGTAACTGGCCGGAGTGCCGGAGCTCTGCATTTCCATGTGCCCCGCGCCTGCGCCCGAGCAGCGTCTCCGCACCAGCACTCCTCATACAAAGGGCTCCGTTTTTGGGTGCACGGGTCGCAAGTTGCGTCCTTTTGATTTCGTGTCCGAGAGGAAAAAAAGGGAGCTCGCTCGCTCATTAGCCACGCCGACGAGCTCCGAAGCGCGTTCCCTGCCGGCTCCTACCGATGCGCTCACGATCCTGAGGAACGCGAGGAACCCGCGCAGGGACGAAACAATCTCGGCCGACACCGCGGCCGCCGCCGCCGCCGCCCGCGCGTTCGGCAAGCAAAGAAGGAACAACCTGTTGCCCCGAACTTATACTTCGGTCGGGGATCTCTTTTTAAGGCGGCGTGCACAACAGATGGCTCGCGGCCCGAAGAGCCGCTCTCAGCAGGTTACACCTGCCTCGACGTCTCCTTCGTCTCTCCTCTTTCTCGTTCTCATCGTCCTCGCCATGCCGCGGCCTCTTTCGCTTCTCTCAGGCGATCGGTTCGCGCAGATTTCGATACGCCACTTAAACTTCTCATTTGCTAAATGCCTCCGATGCCTCTCCGGAGCGGCTCTCGACGATTCCACACCGAGGACTGCCGGAGTGCTCGGCTCGAAATGAATGATAAATTTGAAGATTCGACCGGGTGACGCGGCTCGCCGCAGCGGGGAGAGAAAGATCGGTGGAGGGAGATTCCGAAGAGCACGACTAAACTGTCGTTAGCGATGGACGGAGAATGCTTGCCAACTTTTTTTTTTTTTACCCACCCTAATGAGGCTGTTCACGCTCCGAGAAATTTCACCGGAAAGTGTCGAGGAACGAGTGTCGATCGGCACGATCGAGATTCTCGACGCGCCGGTTTTTAGATCCTTCGTCGAGGACATATCGGTATAATTGAAAATTTAAGACGCGCACGGCTCGAACTCGATATTTTGTGCCTGAAAAGATTTTTTGTCTTAATGTCTTTTTAACGTAGGATTTGTTTGTCTCTGGACTAACGAACGCTGATAAATTTTCACGAGTGGCCTTACAAATCGACTCCGACATTTAATATTTAAGAAACTCGCCTCATCGAGCAAGCAATAATCAAACTAAGATCTGTCTAGTCGCTAAGAGTGCATAATGATATTATATATTATATTGTATATAGCTTCTAGCACTCTCTTCTTCCAATACATCCTTTTTTAATCTTACTACTTACCTACCATAAAATTAACCACAAGATTGTTCAGTAAGTGTTATTATTATAATATTATTATTCGATTCCTCTGCAACTATTACATTCTCACCATAGTTATTCTCACCATTCTCCGACTGAACCATAGTGCAATATGGGCATAATATATTAATACCAATGCATAGGTTCTTTGTTCTCATAAAAACGTTATTTTTTAATCGGTACCGTTTCGATTATTGGAATTTGATTTTTACCGTTTAATTTCGTTGTTCGTTCGAAATGCGAAAAAAAATATCAAGAGAAACCGTGCGAAGCTTCGATAAGGAGATATAAAGTCCCTGTAAACAAGTCCAAATAATCGACAGTGTGGGTTTCCATCGAAATCGGCAAGTTCTTTAAAAACCCACAACATCTTTTTACCTTGACTTCTTTATCACTGAACTCGCAAACGCTGTTAACCTTTTACGACTAATCTTACATATCGTACATACCATTTCCTGAATTTTCATGAAAACACCATTTTTGGACCGGTACGGTTATGATGGTTGAAATTTCATTTTTTACCGTTCAATTTCGTTGTTCGATCGCTCTCGGAGTTTCCGAAAAAGGAAAAGCATAAGAAAAAAAAAAAAAAATTAAGTGAAAGCGTACGAAAAAGGGGATAAGTGCGAGAGCTTCGATAAGTAGTTATAAAGTCCCTGTAAACAAGTCCAAATAATCGAGAGTCTCCTGTGGGCCTCTATCTAAATTGGCAAGCGAGCCCGGAGAGCTATGGATTTATTCGAGCGTAAAAATCGCCATTTACTGTACCTTTCTCGCGAGTTTCTGCTTAATGATCGCTTAACGGCTTCGCCGGATGAGGCAGAAGAGAGACCGGGCCAGTCCCTCTCTCGCGTCGTTTGCCAACACGCGATACGATCGGGTTATACCTCCCTGTAGCGGAGCTTCTTCGTGGCCTCCGCTTCCGAGACCCTTATCGCCCGCGACCTTAAATAAAAGAAGGCACGCGCCGCGATCTCGCGAACCTCCTCACTTTCGTCCATCCCGTGAACCACTAACTGCCGCAGATTCCTTCCGCGATACCATTGACGAGTGAGAAATAAATAGAAAAAATGGCGGAAAAAATTGACCCGATGAATGCACCAAAAATCGTTATTTTCTGCTTTTAATATTATAAAGTAGATTGAAATATTTCGGTGTAAAAAAAGAGGGCAAAGATTGTTCGGAACACATCTAAGGAACAAATAAAAAAAAATCGTTGGTCCTTAAATACCTTAAATTGGACGTTAAATAAATGAAGACACGCGTCGCAATCTCACGGTCTTTCTCACTTTCGTCCACGAACTGCCAAAGATTCCTTCCGCAATGAAATAGAAAATAAATAGAAAAACAAAAAAAAAACAAAAAATGAAAAAGATCGGTCCGATTAATTGTTATTCTTGTTATTTAACATTATAAAGTAGATTAAAATATTGCGTTAAAAAAAAAGGGGTGCAAAGATTGCTCAGAACGAATCTAAGGAACAAATAAAAAAAAAGCAACAATAAAAAAAAAATCGGTTGGTGTACACGTGAGATGGGCTTAATAGCGCGAGAGGGCGTCACGCGGGGTTAACGACACCCTTGGCTGTCACGTGAGACGAATGCACCTGCATCCATCACCGGTTGGAACGAGCCGCGGGCAATGAGCTCGCGAGGGCCACGGGAACTAATTAATTCCGACGCTGATTAATCCCCAGAAATTGTTGGTTACCGCCGGCACTCCCTCGTCCTCCCTCCCGAGCTCCGTGACTCTCACGCCGGAGAAAGGGATACACCGAAGCGATTTCACCGAAGATGAATCAAAAGAAAAGTCGGGCGGAAAACACAAAAAAAAAAAATAAGAACAAAAACCCAAAAAAAAAAAAACAATGATCAAGAAGAGACTCGGGTAGCCCTCGAGGGAGAGACCTGTAGCTTCGCATTTCTCAAACTCACCCCTTTCCGTCCTGCCGAGAACCGCCGGGCCAGAAAAGCGGCTTCTTTGCCGGCTCCCAAAAACTGGAGCAACAGATGGCCGACGCCCCGTCGAAGACACCGACACCTCCTCGGGAATACCTCTTGCCGGATACACGTGAGTCTTCGGTCTCAGCGAGTGCACAAAAGGAAACTCGGAAAGGATGATAAATCGGCTCCCTAACATCGGTGGAAAATTAATTCCGATCAACGAGATGAATCATCGAATACAAAGAATGAAAAAACCAAAAAAAATGACGTCCCACAAATGAATTAAAAACTTAATCCTGCCTAATTAATTAGAATGCATTATATCGAAACATGGCCAAATATTGATCAGAATCAACATGACCAATTCTTAAAGAATTTGCTTCGCAAGCAAAGTGCCCGAGGTCTATAAACGAATTCTTACGATTCTGTTGCCAGATACAAGTGAATCTTCGGTCCTAGCGGGTGCACAAAAGTAAACTCGGAAATAAAATGCCCCAATGTTGGTGGAAAATTAATTCTGACCAACGAGATGAATCATCGAATATCAGGAATGACTTTTTTAAATTGACGTCACAAGCAATGAATTAAAAAATGAACCCACTTAATTAATCACAATCAATTATATCGAACCAGGGCCAAACATTGGTCGGAATCAACGTGACCAATTCTTAAAGAATTTGCTTCGCAAGCAAATAGAAAAGTGTCCCAAGATCTCCGGACCAATTCTCACCACCGCAGAGTCACACGCCTGATTTTGTTTACCACCCCTCGAGAGTTCGGCCCGAGCTTCTCCTCGAGTCTTTCATCGACTCTTCGTGGACACTTGTCTCTCTGGAATGCGGTCCGCAAGTTGAGCTCGCCTCCGGAGAGAGACTTCGAGAACAGTCCGCGAGTCGCGTCACATTGCCAAGAGCGAATAACTCAAAGTCCTTATCGTCTCCGAAGCTGCCAGTCCTCGCGACGAAAAGCGCATTTTCCCCTGAAATAATATACGAAGGGCGGAGGGTTGGAGCGCATTCGTGCATCGCCAGAAACAGCGGGTTGTCACGGTGCCGCATGGTTCTGGCCATGTGGTGGCGGAGCGCGAAGGGAAGACACGAACCAGGTCACCCTCTCGAGAACGCAGCCACTTTACCACTTTACCTGATACACCAGCCACGCGGCGAAAGTGGATTCTTCTCGCTCGGCTATCTCCGAGCTGCGGTTGTTTCTTTCACTGGACAGTCTGGAATTTTACGGATAAAAATTCCGGAGCTCTCGAACTCGTTCAGGCCGTATAACGAATCCTACAATGATCGTAGATACCGATCGTGGGTGTTTTCCACGTCCGAGCTCTTGATTGCATTCCCGAGGCAGAAGAGAACTACGTCCCGAGTCGGGATCGGACGCGAACATGGAAACCTCAGTTTTCGAAGATCCGAACAGCCGACGGGCTGTTCGGCTCGTTTTTAACCCTTTTTTTTTTTGGTTGTTTTAAAACGAGGAAGGATCGAAATTTGGACGAATCAATTATCCACGGATTTACGATCGGGACGACGAAGCTCGTTGGAACATTCGTTAAGGACATCTGGTGTCCGTTGTTTTGTGGCTTTCATACCGATGTATTGGATTGTTTTCAGCAATCTTGATGAAAATTCGTAATTAGGATAAGTCAGCAATAGCAATAGCAATAGCAATAGCAATAGCAATAGCAATAGCAATAGCAACATTTTTTCTTTCATTCGACCTCGTACTATTTATCGTTTATTTAAACTTAAGTTTGACCCTGGAGACGCGCCTCCAAGGTCAATCTTAGATATAAAAAAAAAAACATATCGTCTACCGTGAATTTTTCGAGCAAATGGACGTTTAGTTAGTTACGCATGTGGCCGTATCTCTTTCGTCGAGTCCCGGAGGTCTTTTTCCGTGTCACCCGGGCGTCACGGGTTCCTGCGGAAGAGCCCTGGTTCACGTTGTTCACACACGGGACACGTGGCCGCTCACGAGCGCAACGAAGCCGAAGAGTAAAACAGCTTGGCGTCGCCCCCGAAGAGCCCCGGGAACCCCTGAGAGGACCACCTACGCGTTTCACCAGAGTGCCACACCTCGGATAATGACGCGAAGCGAATCGAGCGTGTGCGGCGCGTTTTGCCGATTCTCCCAGCACCTGATGATGACCGGTTGTCGCTCATTTCTTTCCTCCGACGTCCCTCTCCGTCGTCGGTCCCCGCCGTTGCGGGACCGACGACGGCAACAACACGACAATGGGAAAATTCACCGACCGACGTCCGGTGTTCGGAACTCTCGTTCCTTTGTTTTTTATGCTCCGAAAACAAATGACCTCACCGTTGGAATTTTCATCCTGTCGAACAAACAATGCCGATCTCTTGATTTATTTTTTATTTCAAATTTTTCTGACGTTCCGAAGAATGTCCATTTATTTATTTATTTTTTATAGCGGAAGAAAAGAGCATGAAAATTTATAATTTTCAGGATCTCTTCTTATCGATAGCTCGGGTGTCTCGCGACCGGTCTGGTGGTCTCTTAGGGGAGTCCGCGTCAGGTCGAGCTACGAGTATAAACGTACAAAGATCGTACGATCCGGTCATGGATGAGGACACAGGACGGTCCGGAGATCCTAGAGTTCTCGACCTAGGGCTCCGATAATTAAAGCGGAGTCACGGTGATCCTCTCCCGGTCTCCTCTCGGACTCGTCGTGCCGGTCTCGATCTTGTCAACGATCGATTTATACGACGGCTCCGGCTCATATGAAGCCTGCCGAGCCGAGAGCCCCGACGGATGCCCCATACCTCGCCGTGTATACACCGGTGCTCATTGGACAGCAATTAAGATGATACCGTGGCTAATCGTGGCTCGATCTAAGGTCCAGCCACTCGGGAGATCGTCATCGTCCCACGAATGCGACGCCGAGTCGACGTACATATGCCAAGAACCAAACTAAATACCAAATTAAATACTCGGGAATACCGCGCTCGAAATGACTCTTCAAATTCTTCTCGGCCTGAAACGGTCGTTTTTTTTTTTTTCTTTCGACATCCATCGAGCAACTAAACTCGTGTTTGGTACATGTCTAATATCCAACTTAACCGTAAACCCGACGATTTCAGGTAATTGACCACTGACCGACAAGTTTACACGGTAGTCGCCTAAATTTATTCGGTAAAATATTTCTTATCGATTTATTGTTGTATATTTTTTGTATTAATAGGTACAATTATTTTAAGAGGTGGGTTTTTGAAGTTTTTGGGGCAATACACTGTACAAATAAATTCTAAATTTCATGTACCAGAACTTGAAATTTGCTTACATTACATACATTAATTGAATATTAATGTACTTTTTTTTGTAAAATAAAAATACCAAATATCAAAGTCACAAATATTTTGCCTGAAATTATCAAAAATTCTCATTAGATATACAAGTTTTACTGTAAAATGGCAACGCACATGTGTTTGAAACTTCAGAAACAGTTTATGTAAAAAGCTTCCAATACCGTTCATTAATTATCCAATACATTTTTTTTTTTTTTTTTTTTTTTTTTTTTTACAGTGCAGGGAAAAATGGTCTTGGTCGGAGGTTTGGGGATTTTTTGGTAGGTAGGTAAGGACAATCTCCCAATTTGTGCCAAAGGGCGAATCGATTCCGCGTACGGTAATCGAAATAAAAATTATAATGTAAAATCACAAAATTCATAGTCCAATCGTCTTTTCTCTAAAATGACAAAATTCATAGCCCAATTGTCTCTTTTTTTTATGTAAAATTTCGCAAAAATTATTTCACCAACAGGTGTTCTTGGTCTCGAAGATTAGAAAGGATCGTCAGCGGAGGATCTTCAGCGATGAAGACAGCGCTGCACCTGCGGAAAGGCCGCTCTTGACTCTCGGCTTCTCGAGACTTTGTCAAATATTTGCACAGAGTCCGAGTGTTTCTCGATGGACCGTTCGACTATTCACGAATTCACGCTCCGGCAACGAGATACAAGGCACTTTGCTACTTCAGCCCCGCACCTGTTCTCCGGGCTTCGGTTTACCTTGGCAAAACAGAACATCCCAAGAAAGTCGCTGCTACCTGCTCGAAGATTATTATTATAAAAAAAAAAAAATGCAGCCATTTCTCAGCGCCTCTGGTGATTTTTCCGAGCACTCCGAAGAAGCTCCGCGAACGGAGAGCACGTACAGTTCCCCCTCTCATAATTCCACGCTGATTGCGCGACGACGAGGGGGTTCTCGCGAGCGGTTACGAGAGGCGACGTCGACGATTGGCCAGACGTTCGCCACGCGGAAATGCCGCGATATACGCGGGTTTTACGGCACATGCGTAGTACGGTTCTCGTTGCGAAAGAATGAACGAGACGCAGACGCGCGTGTCCGCGGTGACGCCCAGCAAGTGGGTTAATGCTGACAATTACCCGTGACTCTGCACGATCCGGAGGGGATCGCGTGCAGCCGAGGCCCGTCCCACTCTGCTCTCGAACGAATTCCCCCTGCGCTTCCGTTAGCCTCTTCCTCACATGCGCGGATTCCTACTCTTACTCTTCTCCGGCTCGTAAATCGCGGTAGTTTCCTTCTGGACGGAGATATTTTTTTGAGATCTTTTTCAGGTACTTTTTTAATCGAATGGAGATAGTTTTTGAGATTTTTTTAGGCACTTTTTGAATCGAATGGAGATACCTTTTGAGACGAGACGAAGTGAGATACTTTTTCAGTTGGAAGGAGATATTTTTTGAGACGTTGGAAGATACTTTTTGGGTCGAGCAAATTAATTTCTTTGCGAGCAGATCTTTTTTGGTTTGAAAAAATACATTTATTTGAGAGAAGATTTGGATTGAGAAAATACATTTATTTGAGAGAAGATCTGGATTGAAGAAATACATTTATTTGAGAGAAGGTTTGGATTGAGAAAATACACTTAATTGGGAGAAGATTTGGATTGAGAAAATACATTTATTTGAGAGAAGATTTGAATTGAGAAAATACATTCATTTGAGGGAAGATTTGGATTGGGAAAATACATTTATTTGCGAGAAGATTTGGATTGAGAAAATACATTTATTTGAGAGAAAATTTGGATTGAGAAAATACATTTATTTGAGGGAATATTTGGATTGAGAAAATACCTTTATTTGCGAGAAGATTTTGATTGAGAAAATACATTTATTTGAGAGAAGATTTAGATTGACAAAATACATTTATTTGAGGGAATATTTGGATTGAGAAAATACATTTATTTGCGAGAAGATTTGGATTGAGAAAATACATTTCATTGGGAGAAGATTTGGATTGAGAAAATACATTTATTTGAGAGAAGATTTGGATGGACAAAATACATTTATTTGAGAGAAGATTTGAATTGACAAAATACATTTATTCAAGAAATAATTTGGATTGAGAAAATACATTTATTTGAGGGAAGATTTGGATTGAGAAAATACATTTATTTGGGAGAAGATTTGGATTGAGAAAATACATTTATTTGAGAGAAAATTTGGATTGACAAAATACATTTATTTGAGAGAAGATTGGGATTGAGCAAATACATTTCTTTGACAGAATTTACTTTTTCAGTTGAGACGAAACGTTTGATGAGAGAACCCATTTTTTTGTGTCTTTGCTTTTAGGCTGTCAGCAAGCTACGAAAGAGAAACTTTACTGTACCCTCTCTCGAAGTGAAAAATAATCCTGCGATCTGCACGACGATCATTGATCGATCAATGCCGGGGGATAAACGGAGCGATGCATTGACACAAGTATCGTACGGGCTGCGCGAGAGGGAAACACGCATCGCCGTTGCGCGCAGCCTCGTTACGGTAACAGCTTCGGGGATAGCTTCGAAACGAGATACTTTACCGGTGCGATCGAGCTGTCCATCGTTGAATTATGGCGAGGGACGTTAATTTATGTTGGCCGATAGGACGGGCACGGGCGTTCGTCGCGCGAGTGACCCGGCGCAGAGTTAACAGGCTATACGTATAAGAGACTTGCGCCCCGATCGCCGCCGCAGCGGCAGCGCCGGCCAGTATTTCTCTGGAAGGATAGAAGTTACTAATGATTCATTGATCCCGCTGTACCGCCGACGCCCCGGCGCACCCACGATTGTCGGCTACCGTATTCTCTTCACCCAGGGCATTATTGCGAAGGTGCGCGGGTTCGCGCGCCCCGAGATCGGCCCCGCCGTTCGGACCGCGGCTTGTCCGGCTGACAACCCGACAACGCTGTTCTACACTCTCGTTACCTCGGGATTCCGACGCCTTTGTGGCAATGTACATCGCGTTAGGGCGAATTCAACGGTGCAGGAGACATTTTACGAAACGTTTTGATTTTTTTCTTCTTTTTTCTTTGCAAAAAGAAGTGAGTTGATGGAGATGAACATACGGAGAAAACGTCACCTCTGGTTTGAGAGCTCAGATTTTAAACGGAAGTGACGACATGCGAAAAAAGGTCACTTACGGTTTGAAAATCATGATTTTTAACTGGAAGTGCCGTCACACGAGCAAACGTCACTTCCGGCTTGAAAATTTCAGTCTTTAACTGCAAGTGAAAGTCATACAGGAAAGCGTCACTTCCGACTTGAAACTGAACTGAAAGTAACGATATGCGGGAAAACGTCACTTCCTGTCAAAATTTAAGATTTTTAAGAAAGAAGTGACATCGTCCAGGAAAATGTCACTTCCAATTTGAAAATCTCAGTTTTCAACAGGAAATAACATCATCCAGGAAAATGTCACTTCCTGTTTGAAAATCTCAGTTCTTAAGCGGAAGTGACACATGGAAAAACGTCACTTCCGGTAAAAAACTAAGATTTTGAAGCAAGAAGTGACGTTTCGAATCTGCTCCAATGCAACTTTATTTAAATTGTCTGAATTAAAATAATTTGCGATCCGACGTCTCCGGAACGACGGCAGTGCCGTTTTATGGCCAGCGAGGGTTCGGATTCTTATTAGACATTCCGGTTGCATAACCGGGGGCGTTTGATCGGGGCGATCGAGGAACAGTTCGCGGAGGTGGACGACTCGAGGAGGAAGGCGAACATAAGAGGAACAAGAAGAATGGGAAGAGGAGGATGAGGGAGTCGCGGAGGAGGCGAGGAGAAGGAGCGCAGGTTGACCTGGCAAGGGCCTCGGACGCCGTGTGGTCCGGTCGTGACCCAACCTGTCGAGATCGAAGGGGCTTAGGTGTTCGCGCGCGCCTGGCCGCACTGGACCCCGCGGACATAGAGAACCCGAGTCCAACGGCCGCTGTGCGCCATATCTTGCTCACCTCACCGAGAGATTACCGATCGTTAGTCACTTCCCTTCGAGTCCTCCCGAGGCCGCGAGTCCCCGCGAACGAAACGAACGCGGACGCTGTACCGCGACTCGCCATTAGCCCTCACGACGTTCCTATACTCCATCTCGTCGCGCACACTTCATTTTTTATTTCTTTTCGAGGGCTTCCAAGACTCCTCACCTCTTTGTCCCATTCCTACCGTTGGTCTTTCTCGTAAATGATGAATCGAATTGTTTGCCATGGATGAAAATAATTCGGCGTGAAAAATTGCGGCGCTCTGGAGGAAAAATTATGAATTTTTATTTTTTCCCTTTCATCGCGGATTTTCGTACCGGATATATCAGAGGTTCGATCGCTGAGTCTCTTTTACGTTGGAAATAATTTTTTTTTTTTTTTTTTTTTTTTTTTTACTGCACGAAGTTTTTTACTGTAATTTTTTTTCGAAATTTGTGATTAATTTAGTTTTTACACCTTTTTCGTATGGTTTAATGTTTTTTTTTTTTTTTTTTTTTTTTTAATGTCATTTTCAGTGGAAAACTTCCTTTTGTATGCACTACTGAGAAACACATTTTTTTTTTGAATTTTTATGTGGTCATTGATGAATGTATTGAAAAAAAAGTCCATCTGAGCTATTTTGCGAAAAGTCGCGATTTTGGCTATTTAAAGACAGCGTTATCGTGACCTCCCGATGAATTAACGGGAAAGTCGAGGTGCCTGTCGTGTTCTACGGGAAAAAACGCACGAGATAGGATATTTTGCAAAGTTACACAATCTTTTTTCCGTCGCGTTACAGACCGATGAAAAACGTCAAAAAAGTGTGATCAGTTTTCGCGAAAATCTTGATATTTCTTGCGAAAAATTGAAGTCTCCCAAAGAACATTGCAGACCACATGTTTCCATGTGTTTCTTCGCGCTGAACACGAATCCAATGTCAGTTTCTGCCCACAGTGAAGCTGCACATTGCCAATTGCCAAAAACATTGCAAAAAAAAAAACAAAAAAACAAAAAAAATTATGCTTTTTTTCCTCTTTCACTCTGTCGCTTATTCGCTTGCGTACAGTCGCTCTGACGGCGGGGGAGCGAGCCGAGTTGACTGCGGGCGAGCGTTATACACGCCGCAGCGAGAGCGTGATAACGGTACCGGCTGTTAAACGCTACGTTATTCCGTCAAATGAAATCCCCGTGACCCGGCTCGCTCGCGGGGTCCCGCGTATTCTTCTCTATCCCTTTTCGTACACCTCCAACTCTTTCGCTCCGACGAACCGGCCGACGTGTCCCTTTTCTCATTCTCATTTTATTTTTGTAGTTAATTTTTTTTTTTTTTTTTAAATTTTTTCTTCACTTTTCGTCCTTCCACGTTTCCGTCTCTCTTCGGGTCACTCTTCCGCTGTCACATGCACCTTCGCTCCGTCGCGTTTTACGTTTCTTCTTTTTTTTTACTTTTTTTTTGCCCCTTCTTCCTCTTCGTCGTCGCTTCATTTCTTTTCTCTCCCTCATCGGGACTCTTTCTCTCTCGTGTGCGCGCGCCTTATAACATTACAATTGCTAATTCCCCGTTGCGGTCGGCCCGCTCTCCGCGCGCGGTGCAGTAAAGTTCGGCCGTCGTAAACGCGAGGGCGACTTTACTCTCCGCCGGTCCGCCGAACGGAGTTCGGCCAAAAGATGAAATAAAAAATTAAAAAAAAAAAACAACACAATAAAGTGAAGTCGCTGATAATATTTTTTAAATTTTAGGTCGCGAAACTCAAGGAAACATGCGCGGAGTTCGAACAACAAAACGCCCAGAGAAATTCATTGCCGAAAATGAATGAATAAATATTCGAGAAAAAATAAATAAATAAAAACAGGGAAATCGAAAATGCAAAAACAATCGAGTTCGCGAAGCTCGAGTCGTGGAGCAATTTTCGTGCAAGTAGCACAGAGGAGTATCTTTAAAAAAAATTTAAAAAAAATAAGCGAGAGCTGTTTCCTCCTTGTATGTTTTTTTTATTCTCTCCGTTGCATCGTGTGCGTTGCACCAAGGCGGATTGTGGGTCGAGTTAATAAGCCGCGCATTGTGATTTTTAATATCGCTACACGCGCCCGCGTCTCGCGGTCCTCGTTTTTATTTTTATTTTTATTTTTATTTTTATTTATTTTTTTTTTTAATACTCACCGCCTTTCTCTCTCGGACCTCGCAATTTTCTCTCTCGGCGCGCACCGCGCGGCCGGGCGCGCATGTGCAGGGCGTCGCGTCCTCTTTCGTCCACCCGCTGGCCTTCTTCTTCGTATTCTTCCATCTCCACCTACGCCTCGTATCGCGAACAACAAAAAAAAAATAAAGGGGGAATGAAAGAATGAAAAAAAAAAAAGAAAAAAAATGAAGATACGAGCGAGGGAATGGGAAGAAAGGAAGTCTGGGCAAGTACCGGTGCAGAAACGACCCGCGACTGCCACAGGACTTTCGAAGAGACTCCGCCGAGTGGATGGGTGAGGGAGAGGGAAAAAAAAAAAAAAAAAAAAATTGCTTGAGAACTTCGCCAACCGAGATTCTCTCGCGATCGTAAAATTTCCGATTTAAAAGAGAGATTAATCGATACGAACGATTTTTATCGGTACACCTAACGCTCGTTTCCTCCAGCAGCGACCAGCGTAAGGAACCCTTTTTTTCCTCCGATACTTTTTTGCTTGTGCGCGTATTCATATGTGTACGTGTATGGACGCACGTGTGTTCGATGTGCTCGATCGGAGCGTACGCTACCAAAAACAGAGTCCTCGTTAAAAGGGAAGATGCTTTTTTCGAGATTCGCACTCGATTATTTATTGTACGGTGCGTAATATACATCCGCGGGCTTCTCGTTACCGCACGAAAACGATCGGATGGCACTATTTATACCGGTAAGTTTCGAGGAACTGCCGGCGAGGAAGGGCGATAAGAAATTCACGAAGAGACGCGGAGAAGTTTACGAAAAAAATCAATGAAATGGCGCTTTGAAGATTAAAAAAATGAAAAGCATTTTTTTGTTTAACCCTTCATTTTGATATTTTTTAATCAATTTTTTATTTTAATCGATTTCACTCCATGATTCCGTGATTTCATTCAATCATTGCAAAGTTTATTTCCATTCTATCGGCTGACTGCTGGTGAAGAAGAGCCATAAGAAATTTATGCAGAAATACGGAGAAGTTTATTAAAAAAATCAATCAAAAGAAGGGCTTTGAAGATCAATAAAAATCAACAAGCATTTTTTTTTAACTCTTCTGCTTGATATATTTTTTTATCGACTTCATTCCACGAGCTGAAATTCAATCATTACAAAGTGTATTCCATTCTATCGGCTAAATTTTTTGATGGTTAAATTTCAGCTCATGGAATGAAATTTATTCGATTATATGGACCGAATTTTCTGATTGAATTTTCGCTCACGCAATCGAATTTATTTCATTCCATCCTCGACACCGGCCTGCGAGTTCGCTACCCAGCTTGATCCTGAGAACTTTCTCAGCACTCGCGAATTCTTATTCAGGAATGACGAGACAGAAAAAAAAATGAGGAACGAGATGATAATAAATAAATTACAAAAAATAAAAGTGCGTAATAATGACCCGAAGCGATTCCTGCATTAACGGTCATCCTTTATCGCTCGTCCGTTCGCCTCGAAGTCCGCGATTTTGCCGGCATGTATTGTACTCAATTCCTCGTTCTTTTATAATCCTCGCTTCCCTCATCTCGCCCCATCCTCGGGTGTCCTCTCCTCTTTCTCTTTAGCGCGTGCACGCGGGCTCTCGCGCAATTTTTTATTTAGCAAATTTTTATTCTGCCAAGGGGATCGGCCGCGCGGGCCGCGTTTCTTCTCTCCCTCTCGAATCAGCGCCTTCTTTTATTCCCTTCGGGATCATCAAAGTACCCCGTAATGAGCGGCTCGCGCACCGGGGTCGCGGGTCATCCGGTAATGAATTGTTTTGCACCTCGCGGGCAAACCGACGCGGGACCCTTTTGCCCTCTTCTCCCTTTACCCCCACGGAACCGCGGTGAGAAAAAATCAGAAAAGAAAAACAAGAAAAAAAAAACACGACTCAGGTGGCCACATGAACCGCGAATAGGGGAGTGTGGGCGAATACCGGTCAGGCTAATTTTAAAGAATCGGGCGGCGATGTAAATACGAGTCACTTGGCTTGTCACAAATACCGAAGTACCGAAGTATTGTGTGGTACTGAACTACTTGATTACGAAGTACGGTGTGGTACTTAAGTACAAAGTACTGTGCGGTACTTAAATACTAAAGTACGAAGTATTGTGCGGTACTGAAATGCTAAAGTACGAAGTACTGTGCGGTAATTAAATACTAAAGTACAAAGTATTGTGTGGTACTTAAGTATTTGATTACGAAGTACAGTGTGGTACTTAAGTGCGAAATACTGTGCGGTACTTAAATACTGAATTACGAAGAATTGTGTGGCACTTAAGTACGAGAGTACGAAGTACCGTGTGGTACTTAAGAACGAAGTACTGTGCGGTGCTTAAGTACTTGAGTATGAAGTACCGTGTAGTACCTAGTACCACAGGTATCTTACGTACTTAAATACCGAAGTAACGATGTACTTCGCACTACTTAAATATTTAATTACTGAATGGAAGTTAAGTACTAAAGTACCGGGTGCTGGGTGGGACTCGATCGAAACTCGTCTCCAAAGTTTGAACCTGTTGTTCGAGCTATCACACATTCTTGGAGGTGGTCCAGCCAGTGAGAAATTATGACGATAGACATCCCACGGCAACGATTGCGTAACGGCCCCCTTTAAATCGAGATCCCGGTCGGTGTCTGCGCACCGGTCCGACAAATCCGACGGAACGCCGTTCGGGCTAGAAGGGGAAAGGCTAGATGGCCGGACCCGACGGAATCAAGAGATTCATGTTATCGAGAAGTGTTGGAAGAGAGCGAGGAGTAAAAAAGGGGATTCAGAACTCGTGTCCGAGCGACAGAGGACTCGGACGAGACTACCGAACGATGTTTTTCAGGGCCGCCAGGTGAAATTGTGTCCTAACCGCGGGAAGCCTGGATAAACCTACTCGAGAAGTGACGTATCGTTATTTCATTCGGTAGTAGCGGGCGAGAAAGAAACAGGGAGCTCAAGAGCAAACCATTCGAAATACGATGAAACGACAATATTCCTCCTCTGGCACTCCCGTGGCCACTGACCACCCGCAGTTTTTTCCTCGGGACTCTAATAACTTTATATTATTTTAATATTATATTTACCTCTCTCCGAATATACCGGCGATGATTCATGAATGGAGACGTGAAGTTCGGCTTCCGGAGAGAACATTTTGGTTCTCGTCTGGAGAACGCTTCGATGAATTTTCGGGACTATGAAAACTTTGGTATTTTTTTGTCCCATGATCAACTGTTCGGGTTCAGCTCCAATTTTCACAGAATGTTTCAGCATGTGTGTAGAGAGTAAAAAAAAATTGACACGGCGCAAGATTCATTCCTTCCGGTGTTAAAAATTTGTCGAAACACGCTGTTGCGTACGTGAAGCATTTTGTTAATGTGACGACAAAAAAAAAATTGAACAAAAATTGTAAAACCTTGGAACGAAGCGCGGAGAAAAATTTGAAACAATTCCCGAACATGGTTACCAACCTTTCGAAGGTGCCGTAAAAATTTTGTAACGATTCGTCGAACAGTCTAAAGGAGCCGGTACTTTTTGATGACGCAGTGGCGATCAAAAAATTTAACCACTTCAATCTCCAAAAACGATTTCTCAACTCGTCAATCGTTGCTTGTTTTCTCTCGCCTCAACCAGGAAACGAGATTCTTCGTACCTTGTAAGTTTCGTACCCCACTGGGTTGCGGAATTTCCACCTTATCAAAGCCACGGGGTCAGCGCCGGTCGGCAATGTGTCTCGGTTAGCTCCACCGTGATATCCCGCGGTAGCCAGGAACAAGTTTCATATTCAACCGCGCAACAACAAGATCTTCGCAGAAAGTCAGACGCGTTACATTTCGCCTTCGTGAGAAACTGGGTCGACCGGCATACGTTGTGTGAATTCTTGCCGTCTCTTCTCTATCTATATCTCTGTACGTGTTTTTTTTTTATTTTTATTTCTTACGATTTCCACGGTGATGCGCAGAGTTCTGCGCAAGAATTGCACTCCGCGCAGTAGCTCATGCGCCGTACGCTGTACGTAAGGTATAATACGTTACTCTACGTCGTGTAGGCGCAGCGTCACGACCCCGACGGAATCGTGTTGATTTTGTATGCGCACTCGTTAGCCCCGAATGGCCGTGAGCCCAGAAGCGCTCTTCGCAGAGGAGCCCGCACGTACAGAGAGCTCGCTACCTTCGAATGCAACTGTACAACCGAGGAAGAGTTTTTCGAGAAACAAATGCCGTCTGATTTGCAGCTACGGTACCCGCGATACACCGTACGAGGCTGTTCGGTATCAAATCGGTCAAAACCCCATCCACGCGAAATAACGACGAGGTTCAATTGTTTTTTTTTTTTTTTTTTTTTTTTTTTTAAGTAGTTCCGGTCATTAAGAATTCCGACAAATTATTTCGGATTTTCAAATCTCATATTTAATACGGAAAGCAAATATTTAAAACAATGGCCGATGTTTTTTTTTAATCCGATGTTGATAGTTAAAAAAAAAAGCTTTCTTATTCAATAAAGCTTCTTATTCTATATTATATTTTGTTGCTTAGAAACTACGTCGAGTTCCACTTGGCCAATTTTTTTTTGTAGGTTCTTTATACGTCGCCGAATACCCTGAAAAATTAGCAGTGGAATCAGAGGTGTTGCATTTGCACGAAAAAATATAATTTTCATTCCTTTCTGTTAAAAATAGCTTTTGTACAACGAACAAAAACATAACACATATTGCATTAAACAGTTAATGAATAAAGAGAACTTTTTTGTCGTCAGATTTTTTTGCCCGATCCTTTCAAGATATATGAATTTGCAAAAAAAAAACGTACATTCTAAATGGATGGTTTAAAAAATCTGAAAAAATTCTCAAAGAGTACTTTCGAAGGAACCTAAAAAGTGGCCAATTAAGGGATAAATCTGAGAGGGTTGAAAAAAAGTGGCTGAGTTGACAGAGAATGCCTCATAGAGGAAGCTATGTTTTCATAAAAAAAAAAATCGAGATTTTAATGTTAGCATACTTAAAATAGTCTGAAACGTCGAGAAATGTGATTTTTAGCTTGCGCCCGGATGTGCGTACGCGCGTGCGTGCGCGTGTGCGTGCGTGCGCGTGTGCGTGCGTGCGTGTGCGTGTGTGCATCGCGGAAAAACCCAATTGCCTATCATGTTTTACGGCAAGAATACACAAGACGATCGATATGGCGGGGTTGAAAAAGCTAAATAAAGAGGTAACATTTGGATTTCTTGAGTATAAATAGAAGTGAAAAAAAAATTCTATGGCGCATAATTCCATGTATTTTTTCGCGCCGAGCACATATCGGACAAGGTGAAGTGCGACGTTGGTGTATTTTTACGCGCTGAAACTGAATCAAGTGGCCGGTTTTTAATTTTTTTTTTTTGTGAATTATGGAAATTTGTATTGTTTTCTGAATAATCATGTTTTTCGTGGTCCACTTTGTGCTGTGGATTATTATTCTTTGTTTTTAAGTAACCAAAGTGTTTCTTCGTTTCTCGGCGCGATAACGGACGAGTTATCGGGGTCAGCGACGATATTAAACGTGATCACTTGCGCTACAATTAACGAAGTACCGACAACGCGATTTCTTCGAATTCTTTTCGGATCATGTTTTTTTTTTTTTTTTTTTTTTTTTCGAACGTTCAACTCAACGGCTTGAACCCGCACAGCAAAGCTGTGCATTTCTTTGCAGAGAGATTTCGTTGGATCTTCTTATTTATCGATACTTTTATCGTAATCAGCTCATTACTCACGGATTACATGTTTGTTTTTCACTTTCGTCGATTTTTGGTCGACCGACATTCATTAAAATAATATTATGCGTACGCGGGTTTGTATCGGTCAGTAAATAAAAAGTCCGATAGTGAAGTGGGTGTTTCTCCGGATTGTCCTCGATCCCTCATATAAATAAAGGAGAAAGCTCGTGGTTATCATTAGAATATCCCGGTCTGTACTCGCGATCAGTTCGACGTCGAAAAAATACAAATCGAATATGTTAAAGTTTATAGTATTGTGCGTTCTTCTGCGGCTTCGAATGTGCGTAGTTTCCGCGGGACTGGAAATTTCCAGTCGCGTACACTCCGGTTCCACGGACACTCGTATTCTGAACTTCCCTATACATGCTCCACCGAAAGTTAATGATACCGGTGTGCACAGTAAGTACCGAAAAATGATGGCATAGAAGTTAGCAGCGTTCGTGCAATAATCGACTTGACAGCTGTCAATGACTACGTTCAGCAACGTTTAACCTACATTTGAATTTCTACCGTAGAGCGCTAACCAGGATTTTAATACTTGAAGCACTGTAAATAATTACCGGACTACATTAAAATTAATATAAGATTTGGTTAATGTAATTTTTTTGATGGGGAGCTTTACACAGCCGAGAAACTAGTTTCGTGGACCATTTTTTTCCTGTTATGTCACCAGAAACCTCTGCTACCTATTTTTTTTTTTTCTGAATACATGAGGAAGAAACCCCACTCAAAAAATCATAAGCACATCCCGAAGGTCAATGAAAAATAAATAAATATATATCAAATAACAGACCCTCCTGATGCATAAAAAAAAAATCGTGACATGTCGGAAAAAACTAGTTTCTCGATCATGTAAAACTACTCAATAAAATAATCACATTAATGAAATCTTATATTAATTTTAATGTGATCTAATAATTATTTACAAAGTTTCAAGTATTAAAATCCTCGTTTGCGCTTCTACGTCAGACATTATGATATAGGTTAAACGTAGTTGAACGTAGCCATTGACAGCTGTCAAGTTAATCATTGCACGAAGGTTACTAACTTCTGTGCCATAGAAATATTAATAATGAAGTTAATTAATAAATTAGCGAATTAATAAATACATGAGTTCATAAATACAATGCATAAATCAATTAATAAATTTATCGATTTCGGCGTCGAAGATCAATTCAGAGTTAATACGTGCATGTGCTCGATGTATCCCAACAAGTGTACATTATTCTTTCTTCTTCCACGAATAGCCGAGCCAAAGGTGAATTACTACTTCAACATCACGATGATATTCAACACGAATGGCCCTCTGTTCGGGACAACAGCATCGACGGCAGCATCGAAAACAGCATCAACGACAGCATCGACGGCAACATCGAAAACAGCATCGGAAAAAGTGCCGACAACGTATCCAGGATTGATTTCCCCAAAACCGGGCTATGTTGTGACGAACGGAATCGGCGCTCACAAGCTGCATACGGAGGGACTCTCCTGGAAGGATGCGAGGCAAATTTGTATCAATGAAGGAGGTGAATAAACTAAAAAAATGTCAATTGCTCGAGAAAACTTCGTTTTCAAGCTGCCATTAAATTATATTCTTTTTTCGATCGGACTTCAACAAGTAGCAATTGAACAGGCCTGATTGTTTTGTTTCTTGTTATTGTTCACAATTTTGTTTTCTCGTCAGGTGATTTGGTTGTTGTAAAATCGTACGAGGAAGAAATGCTCGTGCAGAAAATGTTGCAACACCCTGTGAACTACCACGCGTGGATCGGTTATCACAATCAATGCGGGCAGGGACTTTGGGTCTCCGTGAACAACGAGACTCTCAGCAGAACCGGATGGCAGCATTGGTGGTCTGATACGATGGATAGAAATTCTGGAAGTCAATGCGCCCGTTATTATTTGGCCACAGTCGGTGGGATTGGTGCGCTGAATTGCGATGATACTGAACCGTTCATCTGCAAAATAACGACTATTTAGAATCAACTCTTCAGGTTTTTTTTTTTTTTATAATATCCAAATCTGTATTATTTTGTGAATAATCATGTTTTCCGTGCCCAATTGTGTGCTACCTGTCATCAGGATTTTTTTTAAGTAACCAAAGTGCTTTTTTGTTTGCCAGTGCAATAACGGACGAGTTATTAGGGTCAACGATAATGTTAGACTTGATCATTGCGCTGTAATTTACGAAGTACCGACAACGTGATTTATTCGTTTCCGTTTCGGATCACGAATTTTTTTGAAAAGTTAATAAAACAAGATACTTTTCTTTGTAATACTGGAACGCCCCACGATGATCGGAGCTGGACGAGCCTATTGCTGAAATTTTTTTTTTAATAAATCTGTGCTCTCGTCTATTCATGTTTTTTTTTTTAATTTTATTTTTAAGTTTGCAAAATGTAACCGATTTTTTCACCACCAATATGATTTATCGATTATTTTATTGTCGTCAATCTATTACTCACGGATTACGACTTAGTTTTTCACTTTCGTCGATTTACAGTCAAACGAGATGAAAATAATAGTTGTGTAAGTGGGTGTATATTGGTCAGTAAATAAAACTTCCGATAGTGAAGTCGGGCAATTAAATAAAACGGTAAAGCTCCTCTCGTCATTGAAACATCCCGGTTTCTACTCGCGATCAGTTCGGCGCCGAGGAAATGCAAATCGAATATGTAATAAAGTCTGTGGTTTGAGCGTTCTTCTATGGCATGAAAGTCTATACCAGCTTTTCTGCACTTCGTTCACTGCAAATCCATGGTACAAATACGCAAAGTAGATAAAGAAAAATCAGTAATTAAGTCAATAAATGAATTCCTAATAAATCAATAAATTCACGAATTAATAAGTACATACGTTAATAAATAAACTTGCAAATTGTAATTTTCGTATGCTTTTCAAAAGTAGTAACATAGCGCGATATGGAATGTCTCGTACATAGGACCTCGAACATTCGAGCTATGTGTCGAATTGTACGGGATAAGAATTGCTCCGGTCCATCGGAACGGGAATAGATTTCCCGTGCACGCACTCCGGCACTCCGCGCACACATTCGAACGGTTAATAACAACGAAATTATTTATCTCCCGAGAGTGAACGAGGAGAAAGAGATACGAGCTGCAAACGAGCCTCACCCGCATGCTAATTCTTTATTGATGAGTATCATTTGTAACCATCGAACGGTCCGCCCGTCCATCGTTCCGTCCGTCTGTCTTCGGTTTCTTCGATCTTTCTTTCTTTCTTTTTCTTCCTCGTGTGGTACGAGTTGATGTTCACTTCTCATCGCCGGGCACACACAGCATCGCCACCGACGTTGCGTCGGGCGAGTGAACTGAAATAAAAAAAGAATTAAGAAAACGAAGCGCTGACGAAGGGTCGAGCTAATTGTCGCTCGGGGGGGGGGGGGGGGGGCTCATTTTTCCGAATCCTATGCCAGGTCAGCTGACCATAGAAACGGGCGTCTATGTTCCGTGTAAGCACGCGTTGATAGAGCGCTAGATGAGCGATCGACGAAATTTTCAAACGGCAGGCATTAGTCGGACCAAAGTTGGGTGAAAAAAAATGTTCGAGTTCGAACTTCCTCTCGCTCTTACGCGAGAAAAAAAAACATTATGTAACGTGTGATTTTTTTTTTCTCGAGTATAACTCATACAAATCATCGAAGTTCCGTGCAGGTACGCGTTGATAGCGCGCAAGATGAGCGATAGCTTCTCCACTGTTCTTCCCAAACGGATCGACGAAACTTCCAAACGAACGATATTAGTCGGCGGAAAGTTGGGCGGAAAAAATTGAGTTCGAACTTCCTGTCGTTCTTCTGGGAGAATTTTTTCGAATATAAATCATACAAATTGTCGAAGTGGTTAACAAACTTCAAGTGGTCCGGACATCATCGAAAACACCTTTGAAAAATCTGAAGAAATTCACAAAACCACCCTAAAGTGTGCTTTCCTAATCGACCCAGAAAAAATTCGAAACCGACTATCGATCTCGCCATCTCGCTTGGAAGAATCCCACGAAGAATCGCCTCAAGCAAAACCCAAGTAAGTCTAACTTCCCGCGAAACAAAAATAGCAAGGCTTGTTCGAACACCGCCGCGAACCAATCAATTTTAATACACCAAGAAAAATAAATTATTTGACGACCACCGTTTATTTAGCTTAAGTAAAATATTTTATTTGATTCACATAAATATTTATTTAAATCAAATAAATAGTTATTTCAATCAAATCAATATTTCGCTTCATCTAAACAAACGGTGGCCGTCAAATAAATTATTTTTTCGGGGTGTAAATTTTCATCTCAACATATTCTCACAAACCTCGCAATTCCTCGTGATATCCCTCGCGTATCAGTCCAATTCCCGGCAGGCCGTATCAGCGAGATATCTCCAATGAGCGGGCTATCCGGCCGGGAGTCCGGCATGAAATCCAGATAGATCTAATCGTTTCGATCGATATACATATTCCCAGCCTCTCCGCTCTTGATCTCTCGCTCCCGCTCGGGGAGCATTGATCTGTGGGAATGTTTTTCTGTGGCCCGGGGAGAGAGCGTCGGAGCAACTATTGGCCCCGTCTCGCCTCTCCCTCGTTTCTCTCTTGTTTCAAACGGTAAAATATACATACGTTCGCAAGTGTGCAACGTGGATATCGTACCGACTCTGATACACAAGTATCCGTGGTATACGGAGCGTACATAAGCACGGAACCGCTGTCCGTGGCGCACCGGCAGCGCGAACAGAGCGATCCTCTCCGTTCTCCTCTGTTATACGTACCAACATACGTAACATACACAATACATATGTATGCACGTATAACAACCAACCCGGCCAAAGAGCGAGACTACTATACATATACATAGGCTCTACACACCTACGGATAAATCGTTATGGAGGAGCTATTGACCGATCTCCGTTCACCGGACGACTGCACTTCTGCCCAAAGGCCGATCACGATTCGCTAACTCGCGCAGAGATAAGATGAGTGAAAAAAAAAAAAAAATGTAAACAAAACAAAACAAACGAAAAATAATAAAAAATTCGCAAAAAATTCCGACGAGTTATAACACAGAGATCGGTAGATCACTACCGATGTGGATCGGCAGCGCGCCGGTGCATCTCGATGGCCGGGAGGCACTCGACGGGGTCGTACGTAACGTCTCGCCCTTGCTCTCTCTTGCGCCGACGTGCTGCACTTCGGTGTTGCAATGAGAGTTCGCGGAGCGAGCCAAGATCGGCTGAGAGCACGATCGAGGAGGAATCGGCCGAGGCTTTGAGGGGGATGAGGTGAGGCAGACGATGCTCGCTTGAAGAGGAGCTTGTATGGGGATCTACCGATCGAGACTCGATAACTCGACGATAAAACAATGCCGGATGTAACTATCGGCCCGACGCGACTGGACCCTCGATCTCCTTGGAGGGTTAGAGGGAGATCGGGAGACGAGAGAATCTATTTGTCTCGCGGGAGGGAAGGATAGTGCACTTCTCGCCCGGTGGCCCGTGCCACTTAGCGTCTCGTTCGACGATCACGCTTTTACACGTAACGGCTGCGTGCGGATCGCGCGGAATGATACGCTAGCTGGATTTCAGTTTGTCCGGTGACATCATACGGGAAAGCGTCACTACCGGGTTTTAAATAGCAGTTTTCAACCGGAAGTGACGTCATACGGGAAAACGTCACCACCGGCATCGAAATCTCAGTGTTCAACCGAAAGCGACTTCATGTGGAAAACGTCACATTTCGTGTCAAAATCTTAGTTTACTAGCGAAAGTGACGCCACATGAGAAAACGTCACTTCTGGTTTAAAATACGCCGTTTACGAACGGAAGTGACGTTATACGGGAAAACGTCAATTTTTGTGTAAAAATCTCAGTTTACTACCGAAAGTGACGTCACATGAGAAAACGTCACTTCTGGTTTAATAAACGCAGTTTACAAACGGAAGTGACGTTAAACGGGATAACGTCACTTTCGGTTTAAAAATGGCAGACTTTGACCGTAAGTGCCGCCATACGGGAAAACCGTATAATCGCGACGAATTAACCGGCGCGAATCACTTCCGGATCGTACGTCGGAGTCTTCCACGAAAAAAAATGTTGCGTTGACCTCCCCGATGATTGCAGTTACCGTACTGTAATAATCGCCCTCGTAACTCTCCGTAATCGCGTACGGAAAAGATTCTGGCCCGCGTTGCCGGCGATATTATAACCCTTTCGGCTGTCTCGTCGTCCGAGGATATTATTGGTGAAACGAAGCGAGAAAGCGTCGACAGGCTCTCGCGTGTATCTCCGGTCCATTTAAAGGTTCCCGAAGGGTTTTTCTCCGCGTAACGTTGCCCGCTTTTATTCTTCCTCGTCTCGCGGTTATAGTACAGTAAATACAGCTCGAACTGTTAAAATCCCATTCTTTACGCTAACCCTACCGTAGGCGGAGAAATTGTGGGTTTTAACTGTATCGGTAATGCTCGCAATTAAGGCTCGGCTATAAAGCCCTTTGCCGGTTAACGTGTCCCCTTGGCCTCCCTCTCACCACTCGCGCATCCAACGTACGTCAAAGCTTTTTCGAAACCCCCCCTTCGCTTATTTTTATTTTATTTTTTAAATTTTTTTTTGTTTTTTCAACTCTCATCGTTATTATTATTATCATTATAGTACACCGTGAGCAGCATAAATCAGGCCGTTTAGCCGTATATAATTTGGCGAACGCGGCGGCGCGGCGTGTACGCCACGTCCTCTTTTTATTATCGCTATTCGCTTCGCTCGTCTCCTTCCTCGCCCTCCCCGCCTCCTTAACCCCTTCGCTAAAATTCTCTTACCGAGGCATAAATATCCGTAGCGTACCGGCTTCGCGAGAGCGAACCGTCCGACGACCTGTGATCCAGCGACCGGCTCCACGAGGACTTCCCTCGGAGAGAAAAAATTCAGAAAATAATAGCGGAGAATGATTTATTTGACAAAAGTACCTTCCTACGTTTGTTCGAACGATTTTCAATGAGGACATTTGAACTCGTGCATAGAAACTTGGTGACCACGCTTTCGATACTTATACGAAAGAATATAAGGCATACGTGTTTAAATATAAATGTCAGGTAGGGCAGATGGAAGGAAAACGAACACCTCGAATCAACAAAAAAAAAAAATAAATAAATAATTGGAGGCAAAACGGGCACCAAGTTTAAAAATTATAAATTTCTATTGACGCTTCATAATATACCACCATATTATTAAGTAACCTACTAGTGCGCTAACATTGCGAAACTTATTTGCAGTAATTAAAAAAATTGATATCACCAAAAATCATTCAGAAAGTAAATTAGATGGAAAATACTTTAAAAAATGAATGATAAATTTTCGGGAAAAAGTTCTGAACAAATGTTACAAAATATTCCGATTCGATCGACATATATACATATATTTTTCTTCCATAAACAATGTAACTTATTTTTCGCACTTTTCTCATGTAAGGAAAATTAGAAAACTACAAGTCGTTTATAATAAAGTTAATACGGTGCCCGTTTTGCTCCAACACCTATTTTTAATCGAGGTGCTTGTTTGGCCTCCTGTCCGTTTTGCCCACATCTTCCCTACACGAATTCTATGTAAATACACCGAAAAAAATGTTTGGCAATATCGAACGAAGCTGTGGTTGCGGATGGCGAAGGAAATATTTGGCCGATTGAAAGCATATTTAGTTGATTGAACGCATATTCAGTTGATTGAACGCATATTTAGTTGATTGAACGCATATTTAGTTGATGGTACGCATATTTAGTTGATGGTACGCATATTTAGTTGATGGTACGCATATTTAGTTCATCGAGCGCATATTTAGTTGATCGAACGCATATTTAGTTGATCGAACGCATATTTAGTTGATTGAACGCATATTTAGTTGATTGAACGCATATTTAGTTGATCGAACGCATATTTAGTTGATCGAACGAATATTCAGTTGATCGAACGAATATGCAGTTGATCGAACGCATATTTAGTTGATTGAACGCATATTTAGTTGATTGAACGCATATTTAGTTGATTGAACGCATATTTAGTTGATCGAACGCATATTTAGTTAATCGAACGCATATTTAGTTGATCGAACGCATATTTAGTTGATCGAACGCATATTTAGTTGATTGAACGCATATTTAGTTGATTGAACGCATATTTAGTTGATTGAACGCATATTTAGTTGATCGAACGAATATTTAGTTGATCGAACGCATATTTAGTTGATTGAACGCATATTTAGTTGATTGAACGCATATTTAGTTGATCGAACGAATATTTAGTTGATCGAATGCATATTTAGTTGATTGAACGCATATTTAGTTGATTGAACGCATATTTAGTCGATTGAACGAATATTCAGTTGATTGAACGCATATTTAGTCGATTGAACGAATATTTAGTTGATCAAACGCATATTTAGTTGATTGAACGCATATTTAGTTGATCGAACGCATATTTAGTTGATCGAACGCATATTTAGTTGATTGAACGCATATTTAGTTGATTGAACGCATATTTAGTTGATTGAACGCATATTTAGTTGATTGAACGCATATTTAGTTGATTGAACGCATATTTAGTTGATTGCATGCATATTTAGTTGATTGCATGCATATTTTGTTGATCGAACGCATATTTTGTTGATCGAACGCATATTTAGTTGATCGAACGCATATTTAGTTGATTGAACGCATATTTAGTTGATTGAACGCATATTTAGTTGATTGAACGCATATTTGGTTGATTGAACGCATATTTAGTTGATTGAACGCATATTTAGTTGATTGAACGCATATTTACTCGATTGAACGCAAATTTAGTTGCTTCAACGAACAGTTACTTAAATTGAACAAACATATTGTTTAATCAACCAAACATTTCCTTCGCCACTCGCAACCGCGTCTTAGTTGATTTTTTTTTTTTCGGTGTAAATATATTTCCACATGCTTTCCGTGTGGATATGCATTGTGTCTTTTAGTGTACCGTCATCCGGTGCGTCTTTCGCGGGGAAGGGGAAGACGGAGTCAGAGAGCGGTAGGGCAGGGATTATACTGCTGCCAAATTACAGTTCCGGCCACCCATAACGCGGCCGCGCGCCTCGACGATAGCCCCGTTAAGGGGGTCTCGCCGATGTCCGAGAGACGAACGGCAGCAGCGGCCGCAGCAACGGCGCGGGGGTAATAATGTTGGTAATATTAACAACAGCTCGCGAGAAGCGCGCGTAACTTACCCCGAGCGAATCGCCGACGAC
Source organism: Amblyjoppa proteus (assembly GCA_963922035.1). NCBI lineage: Eukaryota > Metazoa > Arthropoda > Insecta > Hymenoptera > Ichneumonidae > Amblyjoppa > Amblyjoppa proteus. Next base: position 30,600,173 of record OY998230.1, on the reverse strand, counting down.
CGTAGACCGCAGGGACAAGCCGATGATTTTTTTTTTCGACTCCTCTACGAGGACTAAATTATAGCTGTTAGAGGCGTGTTAATTTTTATGCTTATTGATTTTCATATTTTACCACCTCATAGAATGCGCGATACCGTCCGATATGCGCCGCGCACACCGCGAGGCTTCGCGGAAGAGGCTCATCCGAGCCCTTTCTCGGACATATTTTATGCCTCTGCAATTTTGTCTTCTTTTTTTCATTCATTATCCATCATGCGCTGGGATATTTTTTTAATTCTCGACGCTTTAATGCTCGACGGATCAGCGCGCTTTGAACCTCGCGAAGTTCCCTGCCTCGAGCTTTCCGAATTATTTCTCTCGAACGGCTGGACGAAACTTAACGAAATTTGCACGGCACCCTCGGAGGGTCGCGACTCGACACCGGGAATTTTTTCAAAATTTTTCCGACCATAGTTTCCGAGTGATACTTCGTTTTTCAGAGGGTTGAAACAGCTTTTCTTTTGATGTTGATTCTCATTCCTTGGATTTACCGCGAAGCCATTCAGAGCTCGTCCGGCAAATCCGGGAAGGAAAAAATCGCAGAGTCAAGGAGAGGCACACGCATCCGCGGCTGCCCTTCGGCAATCCCATAATCCCGTTCGCTCGTAACCCGCGCGCCCGTTCGAGCCATTTTTGCTCACCGCGAAACTCCCTCATCCTCGCGCCTCGCGCGCTCGTCAAGCCCTTCGTGGCCCCGAGCGGGCGTTAATAAAAATTAACTGCACGCACACATGCACACACACACACCCCCCGATGAATGGCAGCTCGAATCCCGGGTGAAAACACACCCGGGATGCCACATAGCCGGAGTCAAGCAGAAGCAGTTACCAGGCAACTCCGGGGCCTCCATATTTCAACTTCACGCGAGGGTGTCGAAGTTTAGAACCGAATAATAATCATAGCGTCCCATTCGGCGGAGAAGCTCATGGGTGTTTTATCGACCGAGCCGGAGTCTGAGGGCTCCCAACCTTCGAGGGTGATAAAAACGTCTCTAAGATCGTTTTCTTTTACTTAAAAAAATCAAAACAAATCAAAAAAATTAACAACTCTGCAGGTCGAATTTTAAGACATTAGTTTGAACTTATGATCGCTCTTGGGATCGAACCTAAGATCGAAGTTTGGCCAGAACTTCGTTGCGTGCTAATGATCTATCTAAAGTTTGATCTTAGGTTTGATCTTAAGCTTGATCTTAGGTTTGATCTTAGGTTTGATCTTAGGTTTGATCTTAGGTTTGATCTTAGGTTTGATCTTAAGTTTGATCTTAGGTTTGATCTTAGGTTTGATCTTAGGTTTGATCTTAGGTTTGATCTTAGGTTTGATCTTAGGTTTGATCTCAGGTTTGATCTCAGGTTTGATCGTAGGTTTGATCTCAGGTTTGATCTCAGGTTTGATCTCAGGTTTGATCTCAGGTTTGATCTCAGGTTTGATCTCAGGTTTGATCTCAGGTTTGATCTTAGGTTTGATCTCAGGTTTGATCTCAGGTTTGATCTCAGGTTTGATCTCAGGTTTGATCTCAGGTTTGATCTCAGGTTTGATCTCAGGTTTGATCTCAGGTTTGATCTCAAGTTTGATCTTAGGTTTGATCTCAGGTTTGATCTCAGGTTTGATCTCAGGTTTGATCTCAGGTTTGATCTTCGGTTTGATCTTAAGTTTGATCTTAGATTAGATCTTACGCTAGAATTTCAGTCTGAACTCAAGTTCAAACTTACGCACGAAATGAAGTTTGAACTTAAGATAAATATTAAGCACGCAGTGAAGTTCGAACCAAATTTTGATCTCGAGTTTATCTGTGTATTTATTTCATGATAAACGGATAATGACCAATTAAAAGTGATTAATCCGTGATTAATCGGTGATCAGGGCAAACAGTATCCGTCTTAAAATCAAGATTAATATTAAAATTAAGATTATGATAAAAATCAAGATTAAAATTAATATAATAACGAAGCATTAAGTTCAATCTCAACAATGATCTTGGAGCGAAGTTCAAAGTTAAATTTTAAAATTCGAGCCTGACTCCGACCCGATGCAGCGAAGTGCGAAAGTAGCGGGAGGACGAACCGAGTCGTGAGAGAAGCCGCGAGCGGCCACCCCGAAAAAAATTCCAAGATCATTCCAGGAATCGAGAGACATATATATTTTAATATACAAAGCGAGCAGTCCGAGCTTCCATCTCGCTCGTCTCCTCCGGCTCGCGATAATACGCCCGAAGTTTGGCGAAAAGATGAAGCGAGAGAGACGGCACTTATACGGCCGGTCGAGCCGACGACCGCCCGAAAAGGTATCGGCCAGAAGGAGCAGAGGTAAATGGATGGAAAGTCGGAGAAGTTACGCCGCGAGGAGGGAGTACGGAGGGCAAGAGAGTTACGGGCCATCCACGTCGGGATGGAATATTTTGGCAAATTTATGCCCAATAAAAATTAACCAGAACCCCGCGAGAGAGTCCGAAAGAGCGTTCACCGGGCTGCACCGTCGACGTTGCTTTTGCGTCTTCCCGAGGGAGCGAGAGAGAGTCGAGAGAGGCTGCGAAGAGTCGCGTATATGCGGTTTGCTGCGCGACGTTTAACGACAAGCATATGGCCTGTCCGTTTGTCCGTTCGCCGTAGAGTTCACCCGGTCCGAGCGCGAGATGGACATAACCCGCGAGATGGACCAGGTTGCGTTATTGTGGACTGTAACTGCATCGGCGCGCCGCGGTGCTGCGCCGGACGGACTGACTTCGGGGAGAGACGGCGCGCAAAGGCCTCTCGGTGATTTAGTGCTGAATGTCGTTTTTGTCCGAGGTTTGAGGCTCTCGGGCGACTGGCGACTTACTTTTTATACCGAGCGGGGGGAAGGAGGGGAACGCGGGTGACAATTACTATGGAAAGCCGAAAGGGCGCGAGCAATGCGCTGGGGAGGAAAGCTAGTCGGGATGGAGTGCGCGAGCTGCGGATGGCAAAGTGTAATTTTTGGTATTTGCAAAAATGTCGACGGTGATTTTGATAGGACTGTAAAAAAATTGTAAATTTGATGCACCAGACTGGAAGTTTTTCTGCAAGGGTACGTTGAGTTTGATGTACTATTGTGATGAAAAATGAATAGACTTTTTCATTGAAATTAAAGGAAATTATAAAAATTAAAGTACTTTCGTAATGAAATTTAACGTAGCTTATTAAAAATAAAGTATTTCCAATGTTTTTAATACACTAATCATTGATTTTTCATGACAATTGTACATGAAATGTAATATACCGGTTTTTGGATGAAAACTTCCGGTGCGGTACATTAAATTTCACACGAATTCTTCTTACGGTGCAAATTTGGGAAATTATGAAAGCGCAGGATCAAAGCGGAGGTGGAATGTGCGATCTGTGTATGTCAAAGTAGAATTTTTATTATTTATTTATAAATAGTTTCTAAAAATTATTATTTATAAAAACCGGCTCCGTCCAATTACGAGACGAGAGAAAAACGCATCGACAAGGATGTACAATAGATTTTTTTTATTAACAAAAAAAGAATGTTGACGATGCTCTCGATACACAGTAAAAAAATAATTTCCTAAAATCAAAATGGGAAAATCGGTAAAAATTTTTTTTGTTAAATAAGTGACAAATTTGTTTGTCACTTTATTTGAATATACGAACCTGTCATTTTATTTCCTGTATTATTGACAATTTTAGTTTGTCCTTTTACTTGTAAAACTAGGAAATTAACAAATAAAAAATTGTAAACGTTTGTCGAAAATAATTTGTTACAAAAAGTACAACATTTTTTTTACTCTGTACGATACAGCGGACTTGATATTGGTGGGGTGAATACGGTCAAATTTAATCGCTATAACCAAGTTTGGCACAACTTTCGAAAAACTGTCTTGATTTTATTAACAACGTGCCATTTTGCCCCACCGCTTGCATATCTATATGCAAGCGCATACACTTGCATGTTGCGCAGCGGTCCCGAGGGGGAGTTTCGTCCCTCGACGACGCCGATACTTTTTTTCCTTTTTTTTTTCTTTTCCGAACGTACGGGAATATGTCGCCGGTGTAAATCAGTCAACGTCACCGAGGATTAGAGTTTACGGTATAACCCGAGCTGCGCAGAAGCAGCGAACGATCTACTGCGCGCGGGTTATGCGAGGATCAGGAACGGACGCTCCGGTCTTTTCACTTTTGTACTTTTTTTTTGTTGTCCTCTTTTTATTTAAACTGGGTGTGCCGAACACTCACAGTATCTCCACTATGACAGAAGTCTCTCGGTATGATAGAGTATGATCGGGAACTCTGCTCGAGAGTGTATTAATAAAGTGCTGAAAATACTTGCTCTAACATAATTCACTCGTTTGTTCGAAGCTCCGAGGCGGCGGCCCTGCCGACGAGCGGTTAAGGTGGTTAGGACTAACGACTGCGACGATCGCGCAGTGAAATGCACCGCGAACTCGCGAGATCGCGACCGCATTGGTCGTGGCTCTCGATTTCACGGTCGCTAATTAGTCCGCGCCCGAGCTGAACCCACTTCGAACTTCTATCGCGTAAGCCATAGACATTAAAATCCCATCAAGGGAGACTTAACATTGAGAAATCAAACTTTTTATCACTTCAAAAAATATACACTCTACAATTTTTTTATACAAATAAATACATGAAATAAAAAAAAAAATACGTAAGCGCAAAAAGTCGTTCAATTGACGAGATTATTTTTTTGTTCGCTGTAAAGTTTGCGCGATTAAAGTTTGAGCGGGAAAAAAAAAAAAGACTCGTGCAACACCTGCCACTTGTTCGTTTCATCGCGCGACCCCCCGGAGCTCCCGCGAATGCCATTGCGTAAACAATAAGGAGAATATGAAAGAAAAAAAAAAAAAATCGAACCGCGTCACCTGCTCGCACAGAACCGTCAACGGTGGTTCCCATGTATTGTTCCTTAATAATATAATGCCCGTGACAGTATCGCATGCGTTGCTATGTGCTACGACCTGTTTTGCTGCACGCAAAGCACACAGGTTGAAGTCGAGCAGAAGCGCTTGAAGTTAATAACTACAGAGTCGCGAGGTTGCTATAGCGATGCCAGTTCCCAAATAACGATATTCTACCGGTGACAATTTGTCTGTAATATAAAGTTATAAGCATAATTTGTAATAAATTTATAAGTATAATTTATAATAAATTCATCAGTGCACTTTATAATAAATTCATCAGAGCACTTTTTTAATGAATTTATCTGTACAGCCAGAAAAATAATTTACTTGACGGCCTCCGTTTATTAAGATCAAGTAAAATATTTATTTGATTTACATAAACATTTATTCAAATCAAGTAAATATTTTACTTGATCTAGATAAACGATGGCCGTCGAATAAATTATTTTTCTGGGTGTATAGACGTTATTTATATGATTAAAAATATCGATACTTCATGCTAAAAAATAATTCATTTTTTTTTTTTTTTTTTTTGTCAGATTCACGGTACCAGTTTTTTAGTATACAAAATGCTCTCCCAATCCGATAACAGGTTCCGTCGTCAGCGGCATTTTTTTCCTCGAACTTTCTACCGTCAAACTGCCGTCAAAACATTTTTTATCCCATCGTCTCTCCGCCGATCGCGATCGATGTAGAGCGGATGTTTTTTTTTTTTAATTTTTTTTTTATATATATATTATTTTCTGCACGGGCGTACGAGCGTGAGAGATTGAGATGGATTATTCGACGCCACTCGCCCGAGGGATCGATCGTTATGCTAGAGGAGACGTGTCGGCGGGAGCCGGCGCGAGGAGGACGCGCAGAAGCTGCCGAAAGGATCTCGCTCGATCGACGGCGCCGGCGCGTTAGCATCGGCGGCGCGCGGAGAACCGACCGATCGATCGGACCGGCGCGCAAGGAGCGCCCGAGCACCGCGTATAAACTCCCTCGTGTTATTTACTATGTTAATTGGCGCCCACGTCAAACACAAATTTATGCTAAAAGCCGAGATGCGTATCGGTCTCGCGGGGCTGCGGGGTGCTCGCAAGTTACACGGCGCTGACAGGTCCCTTCTGCTGCTTTCGCCGATGTGCGGGCCTTTATTATATCGCCTCGTTCGGCGATGCTTCCCCGGAACGGTCATGAAGATCGAACGATCGATCGAACAACGACCGAACGAGATCGCGAACTCTCCTCGCGTCCCGGTCCAGTCTTCTTTAAGAAATAAAATTACGCAAAAATTTAAATCATTAACACTGAGGAAATTAAAAAAGTTGGCAATTAGAGAAATAACTATTTTTCTGTACTGTAAAATAAAAAAATGTTGACTGAAAATTAATTGACTGTGTTGGAAGCTCTTTTAGATAAATCGTTTCCGAAGTTTTAATCACATGGGTGTTGCAATTTTACGGTACAATTTTTATTTTTAATGGAGGCAAAAGTTTTGCGACTTTGATAATCGGGTATTTTTATTTTACGAAAAAAATACACTGATGTTCGATTTATGTAAATAATGTAAGAAAATGTTAAGCTTCAGTGCATCAAATTGAGAATTTATTTTTATAGTGTGTCAAACAATTTTTTTTTATAGGATCGATTGAACAGATCTCGAACAGGTCCTTTCAAATTGTGAACAAAATATCGAGATTTATAAAGACACGAAATTGTGACAATAAAATAGAAAAATAGGTCTAAGTTAATAATTTGATTTTGTCAACCAAAATTTCTTTTAAAAATCTCATGTCAATTGCGTTTTACCTAAAGCATCTAATTTAAATTTAAAAACAATTATAAAAATTGGTAAAAAAAAATGACTATGAAGGTCACTTTCGCGAAGTAATAATTTTTTTGTTCGCTAATCCGAGACCAGACTCGAGGGGGAATTTTTTTTTTTTTTTTTTTCGTAAACGTACCCGAAGTACATTCCAACGAATATGTACCAAATATGTAGATGCATACCATATATATATATATGCATCTGATTTAAACAAAAAAATGTACATAAAAATTGGCAACAAAAAAATGACTATAAAGCTCGCTCGAAGTAATAATTTTCTTTTGGTCGCCAACTCGAGGCCAGACTCGAGGGTGAATTTTTTTTTTTTTTTTTTGTTCATGAACGTACCCGAAGTACATTCCGACAGATATGTACTGTTATCGCCCCGGTGCTTTCTTTTTTTGGTAAGTTTTACGATGGTGGCGTGTTCGCGCGGCATTGCCACCAGTTTTGAAAACCCATGTGTTGACCAGATACGTACCGAGAGGGGATAATGGGATTTACGTGCAATTTCGACTGGGGCCAAAGGCGAGAGAGCCCTGAATATATGCTGTGTGCGAGGTGCGAAAGGAACTCGAGGAATGTTCGCCATACGGGTCGCACACCTCGGTAAAGACATTCCGTTCGTAGGAGAGAAAAAGAATAAGCGGAAGGTGCCTCTCTCGTGGCCCTGATGCACAACCTCTCGTCGCTTCGCTCTTCCTGCTCTTTTCCACCTTTCAAATTTGTTTTCTTTATTTTATTTTATTTTTTTTTTTCGTTCCTTTTTCTTTTCACGAAATACTCGCGTCACCCGCGAGCGAGTCACTCGTCACGCTCTCGCGCAACGACGTCTGATTTACACGCAACGATTTACTGCAGTCCATGAGCGCACCTACGCCGCCTTTACGACGGCATTGCGAGAGAACTTTTCGAAAATAAACCGAATAATAATTTACTGCCGAACGAGTCCGGAGATAATGCATTGAAAATATATTCCAATCGAATCGGCAGGAGTGTTGGCGATTTTTTTTTTCGAGTTACGATAGCGTATCGCTATTTTTTATAATCTTTCTTTTTTTTTTCGCATAATATTAGGAGGTGTTAAAAGTGAATGTATCGTTGACCGACCCATGCAAATTAACGGTATTTTTCTGCATCAAAATTGATTTCCAACTACCTCAAGAATTACATCGAACAGTCATCGAAAAATCTGTCGTCGAGCCCAACGATGTGTCATTGAAAATATATTCTAATCGGATCGGCAGAAGTATTCACGATTTTTTTTTAAAGTCACGATAAAGTATCTTCATCTTTTGCGTCCCTTCTTTTTTTTTTAACATAATAATATTGCGAATAAAAATATCGTTGACCGACCCATGGAAATTTATGGTATTTTTCTTCATCACAATTGATTTCCAACTATCTCAAGAATCGTATCGAATATTCATTGAAAAATCTGTCGTCGAGCACGACGATGTTGCATTGAAAATATATTCCTATTAAATAGGCAGAAGTGACGACTTTTTTTCGCGTTACGATAATGAATCTCAGTTTTATATAACCCTTCTTTTTTTTTGTACAATAATACGATGCATAAAAAATATATAGATATCGTTGCCCGATCCATTACGGTATTTCTCCGGATCAAAATTGATCTCCAACTATCTCAAGAAATATATCGAACAGTCGTAGAAAAATCTGGCGTCGAGCCCGACGATATTGCACTGAAAATATATTCCTATTGAATAGGCAGAACTGAGATAAAAAATCTCACTTTTGTATAACCCTTCTTTTTTTTACAACATTACGATGCGTAATAAAAAAAAAATATATATATATATATATATATCATTGCCCGACCCATTACGGTATTTCTCCGGATGAAAATTGATCTCCGACTCTCTCGAGAAACGTATCGAACAGTCATTGAAAAATCTGTATCGAATCCAACGTCACGATATCCTTCACTTCGAGTCCCGACACTCCCACTATCGTTTCGATTGGCAGCAGGTGTTGGAAGTAATCTTTTTGCACGCATAGCAACGCGCTCAGCAGGTTGAAATCGCGGCAGAACGGCCGCGAACGAAAGAACATAGAAAAGACCGCGAAAAAAAAAAGAAATTGAAACAAAAAAAATATATATATATATAGAATTCCTGTCAAGATCGTCGTATCGCGCGTACACCACATCGGAAAAGAACCCGTTGTTCTCGGATTCCCGGCGTTTCTCCCTCCTCAGCCCTTGTCCCCGGGCATTACAGAGAGTCTCTCGGCAATGCTCTGGTGGCTGGCGTTCCGATGTCGATTCTCGCCCGCGATAAGATCGGTGTCGAGGCCGACAGGGCAACCTGGCCGGTGCCCCGCTTGACTATACGGTCTGCACGCGTCGCCCTGTTAACTCCGGTTTTGCTCATTTTTTTTTTTTTTTTTTTTTCAATTTCTTTTTTATTATTTTATTTTATATAATTCAGTGCGTGCGTGCGAGCTTGGACTCCACACCCTCGCCTTAGGAAAATAAAGACACCATTTTTTTTATTACCCCCTTTTTTTTTTTTTCTTTTTCTCTTTGCTCGTGCTGGCCGTCGTCGAGACTGTTGCCGGACTAATTAAGATGTTTCGCGACTCGACGCCACGCAGCCGTAAACCCACTCGATCCTTTCTCGTTTATCTTTATGCTATTATTATACCGCGGTATGTTACAGTTCGAGGATATCGGCTCGCGCGAGCCAAGGATGCTGGAGACAGCGTGCCGTTGCAAAGCGGTTCGCAGAGCGGGAAAAAAAAATGTACAAAATCAGTGAAACTTTTTTTCTTTTTTTTTTTTTTTTTTACAGCCGGTATATCATTTCTCCTTGGTATGTGGATACGGTTTATTGAAAATCGCGAGAGTCAAGGACGCTGGAGCGTGCTTGTTGCAACGCATTCGTAGAGCGGGAAAAAAAAATTTGCAAAATCAGTAAAACATTTTTGATGTTTTTTTTTTTTTGTAATAGTCGCTGTAGCCTTGTGTATTTTTTCCTTGCTATGTGGATACGGTTTATTGAAATGCGATTTAATTTATCGCCTCGAGAGTGTTACTTTCGAATGCGAGAGTTTCAAACTTATTTCGTTAAATTATATCTTCGGACTGCCGAGGAAACATTTTGTTGTTTTTTTTTTTTTTTTTTCGGAATTTTATTCGACCAATTTCGAGCCCGCGTATGTTTCTCTAATTTTTCTGTGAAAGTCTCCCGACACGCGTACAATTTGCAGAAAAACAAAAAAAAAAATTAGTGACGAAAAATGTTCGCCTCGATAAATGTCAACGAAAAAATATGTCGTTTTCACTTTGTCGACAGAACACCTGCGGACTGCTCGAACGGGAAAAATTTCCTTTGACAACAGTGAGGAAACTTCGCTGTGTATTTCTCTCGATTGTTTGCGGAAATGAAAATAAAAATGATTAGATTTTTATTTCATTTTAATTTTTATAATTTCAATTAGAAAATCCCGCGATAATTGTACAAAGTGCAAACAAACAAAATAATTAGTGACGAGAAATTTCCGCCCGATAAATTTGAGCGAAGAGAAAGTAAAAATGATGACGTTTAGGAAACTTCGCTGTGTATTTCTCGCGATTGTTTCCGGAAATGAAAATAAAAATGATTAGATTTTTATTTCGTTTTAATTTTTATAATTTCAATTAGAGAATCTTCCGATAATTGTACAAAGTGTAAACAAACAAACAAAAATTAGTGACGAGAAATTTCGGCCCGATTAATTTGGTCGAAAAAAAAAACACAAAAAATGATGGCGTTTCTACATTACCGACCGAACACCCGAGGAATGCTCGAACGGAAAAAATTAAGGAACGCGATCGCGAGCACGGGGCAAAATTACCTTCGCAGCAATGAGGAAACTTCGCTGTGTATTTCGTCCCGATTGTTTCGAGAACGGTATATAAAAAATTATGATATTTTATTACAGTGCGTTCGATAAGGTTAGAGGCGCGTGTGCGCAGTCGCCGAAGAGTCGCCCGCTCCGCGACCGAGGCCAGAGAACAATTCGAACGGTTTCGTCAGACGCGAGATCGTAAGATCGATGAATTGTGGGTTACTTATATAGATACACGTATAGAGATACAGATATATAGCCGATCGGAGCGGAGATGCCTCCGATACAGTATAGACCGTACGTGGGTGAAGACAGCCGGTCCGGATCCAACTTTCTCCCCGGTGTGGCTCTTCGTCCAAAAGACCCGGCTCTCGCACGTACCGTTTCCTGGAATTCGAGGCACGTGCGTACCTCGAGATTCGATCTGGTCGCGATCGTTATGTTCGCGTCGTACGACGTCTAAATTAATTTCTTCAGGAAAAAAAAAATATATATATATATAAAAAATCGGACCGAAGGACCGAACGCGCAAAATGCGAAGGAGAAAAAGTTCTCGGGATATTTTCACACCGTCAAGTCGAACAACAAAAAAGCAACTACACTTTTTTTTTTTTTAATCTAGGTTTTTGTTTATCAATATTCGTAAATTAAATTTATACTTTGGTAAATGGTTTGAAGGATTTGTGTAATATTTGAAAATCAGTAACGATGATTTGCAAAGAAAATTTACTTTAGGTCGACATTCAACAGGTTTTCTGGTATAGTACAGTTTTCTGGTACAAATATAGATACGGTAGTGAACCGGTAGTTGTCGAAAGTTCTTGGGATATTTTCGGACCATCAAGTCAAAACACGAAAAAGCCATCCACACTTTTTTCATGTAGGTTTTTCTTCATTAACATCATAATTTGTTATTTTTAATTTAGGTAAATGTTTCGAAGGATTTTTTTTAATTTTTGAAAATAAATATTTGGAAATCGATAAGAATGATTTCCTATAAATTGGCTGATTTGGGACATTCATGGTACATTCTCGTACAGTTTTCTGGTCCAAACATAAATACGGCAGTGAACCGATCTATCCATTAATTTCCAAAATCACCATTATGTATTTCACTTGTGGATTTCTTAATTAATATTATAATTTGTTATTTTTAAATTTGGTAAATTTTTCGAAGGATTTCTTGAATTTTTGAAATTAAATATCTGAAAATCGATAACAAGGATTTCCTATAAATTGACTGATTTAGGACATTCAAGCTACATCCTTGTACAGCTTTCTCGTCCAAACATAAATACGTCAGTGAACCGATCAATCCATTAATTTCCAAAATGACCATTATTTATTTCATTTATAGTTTTCTCCATGAAAAAAAAAAAAAAAGAAAATCGATCCGACTCAGATTTTCAGTCCAAGTTCATCTTCCTAAATATAATTTCCTCGTTAGAAAATCTTACTAAAAATGTTCAAAAATCTTGAATTTTTCGAATATTTTTTTTTTTTTTCATTTCAAAGTCGCAAGCTTCGCGGATGTCTCCAGTCTCTCGCAGTTGTTGGTCACCGCAGGCCGTCGCCGCGAATGACATTTGGCTTGTAACGCTCGGCGGCGTGTGGTTGGAGTTGTGCTCCATGGGAGAGAGAGAGCCCGAGGCGGCGGGAGGATTTTATCGCCTTCGGCGTCGATAAAATCCTCGCGCCGAGGATCCTCCTCGGTGCGGGCGAGAGTCGCGCGGTTTGTGTTGGGCCGTGTGGATCTCGTCTGGATCTCCCGGAGGTGGAACGGAACACGTAGAGAACGCGCGCGGAGAGACACGACGAGGGCCTTATCGACGCCGTGGGTCCGCGTCTCGGCGGGCCAAGCCCAGGGCTATATCGGCTCTCCCCGTGTGTCCCCTTCAACCCCCTTCGTTCCCCCTAGCGCGATATTATTCAAATATCTTAATAGCCGCGGCTGGCTGGTCTTCGATGCTTTCGTCGCTCGGGACCTCGTCGTTCGCCGCGCGAGGAGCACGAAAGAACCGGGAGATTGTCTTGTGCTTCCTTTTACTTTTATTTTTATTTTTATTTTTATTTTTTTTTACCGTTCAACCTGCTTTTCCGTTCGCGCTCGTGTTTCGAAGGGGAAAGAGAGATCGCGACCGTCCCGAGCGACTTCTCAAAATATCGGGACTCCTCGCGAGCGTGTCCTCTATAAAATCCGCGAACATCTCGACTGGCTAAAAGTGACCCAATGGATACGGCGACAGCGATTTCGTGAATCGGAAACAAAAAATAAGCTTAAAAAACAACATACTGAATAACTGTCAGCCCATTTTTTGTCAGGACTTAAATCGAGTTTTCGCACCAAAAAATCTGGTGTCTCAGAATTCTTCGATAGTCGCTGTTGCAAAAATGATTTCGTTTTATTTTTTCACTTGTGTGAAACGAACATGCCAGGCTGCACATTTCTTATCATATTCCAAATTTAATTGCCAAGCTCCAAATTTAATTGTTAAGGTCCAAATTTCATTGCCACGTTCCAAATTTCGTTATCTAAGCTCCAAATTTCTATTGATCCGTATTTCGACTTGGATCTTGCTTTACCAACGACCTTCCGGAGCCGCAAACAGTCACGCAATCGGTCTGACTAGCATGTGTTGTACAGAGCCTTGTCTTGTGCTTCATTTTTACCGTTCAACCTGCTTCACCGTTCGTGCTCGTGTTTCGAAAAAAGCGACATCGCGCGCCCTCGACCGTGCCGACTGACTTCTCAAAATATCGGGACTTCTCGCAAGCGTCTCCTCTATTAAATCCGTGAACATCTCGACTGGTCAAATCGGCCAATGGATTCGGCGACAGCGAATTCGTGAATCCGAGACAAAAAATATGTCAAAAAAAAAAAGACATACATACTAACTGTCAGTCCATTTTTTTCGGGACCTAAATTGAGATTTCGCATCCGAAAAAAATCTGGCGTCTCAGAATTCTTCGAAAATTGGAGTCACAAAAACGATACTGTTTTATTTATTTTTTCTTAAACATTGAATTTTTGCATAGGTCCAAATTTCGACCTGGCACTTGAATTGCCAACGATCTTAAGTTACCGTAAAATAGTTTCGCAATCGCTCCGGCTACACAGTAAAAAATAATTTCGTAAAATCGGAATATGAAATTTCGTAGAAAATTATTTTGTTAAATAAGTGACAAACATGTTTGTCACTTATTTGAATATACGAACCTGTCCTTTAATTTCATTTATTATTGACAATTTTAGTTTGTACTTTTGTTTGTAAAACTAGAAAATTAACAAGACAAAAATTGTTGACGTTTGTGGACAATAATTTGTTGTAAAAAGTATACATTTTTTTTTTTTTTTTTACTGTGTAGCATGTGCCAGAAGGTATACACAGTGCCTTATCGTCACCTACGTCTCCCTCCCGATGAAATCATCCGCATGATCTCAGACCACGTTCTCGGGAGCGAAGCGCAGGTCATACGATTCCTCGTGGTCCAACAGCCAGGCCCGGTACGTGTTCCTCGGCGTAAACCTGGTAGCCGCCGTCGTTCCCTGAAGCTCGAGTCCACCGCCTGCACATGCTTCTCGGCACGTGCTCCGGCAACCCGTGCGTCGCATGCACTTTTCTAATCAGCATTACGAAAAAAAAAAAAAAAAAACATAGCAATGATTCACAAGTGGGAGGTTAAGAGATCATATTTTTTTTTGGAGCGGCGCGCGAGCGACATTCAATGGATTGAATTGCTCATCCGTTCTTCGTAAGACGGTAGACATCTTATGCCTTCCAACCTCACGTTATGCGCCTATGCGGCGTGAGCAGACAGCCACCAGCAGTTCACATTGTCGATTCCCCGAGAGGGTGCACATTTGGGCGAAATAAAGGAAAAGGGCGGGGAAACAATACTGACCAGGGAGAACTCGGGGAAACACTGGAAGGGGTCATCATCGTCGCCGTCGGTAAACGGCGGTCGGTCGGAATTTATGAGGTAAGAAGGTGATGAAAGGAGAGCTCTCATATGAAAGGATTTCAATTTTTATTTTTATTCGGAACATCAATGTCGATAGTTAGTTAAAGTGTCGTATTGATCTTCGATCCTTTTGATGCAGCACATCCCGTTTTTTTTTTGGTTTCGGTGCGCAATTGCCCTACACCGAGTACCTTATCGCCATTGCACCTCGACAGACAGGTTCCTGGCCCATCGATTTCACTATTTAAGAAAATTCTGAATATCAATATTTGTACATTCGAGAGTCGTATCGATCTTTGATCCTTTCAATACCGGACCACCTGTTTTTTTTTGCTTTCGGTGCGGAATTGGTGCCAAGTACCGCATCGGCATCGCACCTTGACAAAAATGTTCTTGACCAATCGATTTCACTATTTAAGAAAATTCTGAACATCAATATTTATAGATTCGAGAATCGTATCGATCTTTGAATACCAGACGATCAGTTTTTAGCTTTCGGTGCGGAATTGCCCTACACCAAGTACCGCATCGGCATCGCATCTCGACGGAAATGTTCCTGGCCCATCGATTTCACCATTTAAAAAAAAATCCTGAACACCAATATTTATAGTTTCGAGAATCGTATCGGTCTTTGGTCCTTTCAATACTGGACCACTCGTTTTTGATTTCCGTGCGGAATTGCCTTACAGCAAGTAAGGCAATTCCGTAGGTAAGAAATGCCGCTGGTCTATCGATTTCACTATAAAAAAAAAAAATTCTGAACATCAATATTTATAGATTCGAGAGTCGTGTTGATCTTTGATCCTTTCAATACCAGACCACCAGTTTTTTGCTTTCCTGTCGGAATTGCCCTACACCAAGTACCGCATCGGCATCGCACCTCGACGGACATGTTTCCCTCACATCCTGAAGTATCGATTTCGCTACAAACGAGCCAAAAAATATTCGCTCCGAGCGAACAGACGCAGCCCCGAAGAGCGTAACGGGAACGAACGTCTCCTAGGCCTGCACGTGTTGCGCAGGTGAATCCCTGTTTAATGTGGCATCTACGCAGCAGCGTCGGCGAACTCGAAATCGGCACATGCGGCTTTTGGCATCCGTATGCCAGTCGAGAGGAGCCACGTGTATAAAATATCCACGAAAAAGTACGATGGAATGAGACGTCCGGCCCAAAACCGTGCTGAGCGAGAGCCGCGAGAGCCTCATTAATGCAGGTGCAGGTTCTGCAAGCTTCACTGAACTCTCGGTCCGGCTTGTCTCGTGCTACTCACGTTTGCAGGATACGCTTCTTCCTCGTGTTCCCCATGTGTGACGCGAGACGCGCGCGTCTGTCGACAGGTAAGAAATTTTCGGTAACATGTGACGTCCAGACCGGAGCGAGCGGGCGGACGTGCGGCACATACTTACGCGCCCCGAAGACGGGCGAAGAGGTGTATGGTATAATAAAAATATTTTAATACCCTCGTACCCTCGACGGTCGCGTCCCGTGCGCGATTTCGGTGGATCCCTGCGACTCGCCTTTCCTCGACTATTTTCGTGCACGAGGCACGTACGGAGTTCCGAGGCCGTATTGTACACTCATGGCACACACGCGACCAAGGACGTTGGACGTCGGAGGTTTACTGCAAGGTGCCTGAGATACGACGGTTAAGGCGCATGTCGGAAATAAGAAATTTCTCTCGATCTTCCTCGAAGCTACCTCCGATAATTTGCATTACATGGCAACACGAATCCATTCATTTATTATACACGTAAGAGCTTAAAATGATCTCGAGAAAAAATGAACTGTTAAAAGTCGTAAAATTATCGAGAAAAAGATTGAAAATTTAAATTTTAAGAACGCTTCCTCATCAAAGTTCAAAGTTGAAGTTTTTATAGTACTTTTTTCATAAAGTCCCTTTTTTTCACAAAGCTTCCTCCCCGAGGAAGCCGAAAGTGAAGTAAATGTGTTCTCATAGAACAGGTTGTGTGAATAAAGGGAGACAGGATGAGAAAGTGGTATAAAACTGTCAATTATCAACCGTCAACATCCAAATTTTGTTTTACCAAAACAAAGTTTCGTCCATGACGAAGCAATATAAATAAAAATGAACAATTATAGGTAGTGAAATTATGAAGAAAAAAAAACTGTGCCGTTAATCGTAGAAATAGTTTTTAGTGCCACTATAATTAACGTTCCGAAGATCGACTGTGTTGTTAAGTAAGAACGTTGGCCGTCGCAGTTTTACTGCAAGGTGCCTGGAATACGACGTTGTAATTAAAGGCACATCTTGGGAATAAAAATTTCTCTCGATTTCCATCGAAGCTCCGATAGTTTGCATTAAATAGGCACTTATCGAATCCATAAATTGACTACATACATAATACCTTAAAATGATCTCGAAAAAAAAAAGAAACAACTACAGGTAGCAAAGTTACCACGAAAAAAGACTGTTTAACCGGGGAAATTGTTTTTTCTCGCTGTAATTAAAGGCACATGTCGGCAACAAAAATTTCTCTCGATCTCCTTCGAAGCGATCTCCGATAATTTGCATTAAATAGACACTTATCGAATCCATAAATTTACTATAAACACAATACCTTATGATGATTTCGGAAAAAAAGAAACAACTACAGGTAGCAAAGTTCGCACGAAAAAAAAAAACTGTTTAATCGCGGAAATTGTTTTTTCTCGCCGTAATTAAAGTTCCGAAGATCGACAGTGTTGGATGTACTCACGGGATGATGTGAGGACCGTGCGCGAGATCTCGTCTCGGACCTGGGGTCGCGTTTATATCCGTCTTCGTTCTCGGCGCTGCTTCGCCGCGGCGATGCGTGCATCGCTCTCGCGCGATCTCACATTCATGCATCATCAATTTATGCAGAACAATTCAACGACAACGGGGCATTAAGACGAGGGCTCCGCGCGCGCGCGCTCGCGAGCGTATGCGAACGAACACGAACGAACGGAGCGCGCTCGCGCGATGATCGCGGCGAAGAGTCGCGCGGTTCAAAGACCCCGCGCCGCGTTGGAGCAACGATCTTATTCGTGTGCGATATACCGAGTGTATTTTTTTTTTTTTTTTTTCGGGTCTCGCGTTAAACCAAGTGCACACCGATGGACAAGACTGGCACGGACTCGGCAGACACTGTGTGTGGAAGCGGGCAGGTTCGCGGATCGCGCACAAGAACCTCCGAGCGTTTGTGTTTTGGCTGGGCAATTAGCATACGATTGACCCGCGGACGGGGTCGCCGCGCATCGGGACCCTCAGCGCGAGGGCCCCGCAACTTTCGCGATTAAATTGAATAGTCGCGAGCAAGCGATGCGAGCCAAAAACGAGAAAGACACTGATCGTGATTATGATTTTATATCGTCGTCATTTTTTTTTTTTTTTTTTTTTTTTTTTTTTTTTTTTTTTTTTTTTTTAACCATCGCAGTATTTCGGCAATGATTTTTTGAGTTAATAAATTTCAACTCGAAATTACTCAATCGAAGTAATTCGGATCTAAATTCGAGGACTAACAAATGTTCGGTCATTTTTTTTAGCCTATAATTTACTCAATATCGATAATATTAATTTGATATCACTAACACATTGATAATAATATTGATAACATTGATAATAATAATGATATATTATATATAAAATTAATATTATATTCAACATATTATTCACAAAATACGTGAAAGCGACTGATGGTGATTATGATTTTTTTAAGTGAATAAATTTCACCTCGCAATTACTAAATCGTCGTAATTCGGAGTTCAGTTAGAAAAATAAGAAAATGTTCGTTTATTTATCTTTTCAGCGTATAATTTATCCGATATTGATAATCATATAGTGGTAATGTTACGTTGATAATAATATATTAATCTTAATGATTTGTATATGAAAATTAATATAACAGTGATACGAGTAAATGCGGTTTATTAGACTGAGTAATGCAAGATCTGGTGGTGTCGCTTGGATACATGTGATTTTTTTTCTTAATGGACTATTGACGAGGGTTCTTCAGCCCTTAATGTAATATTATAGATCAAATTAATATATTATATATAAATTTAATATAATATATTATATGTAACATATTGTAAACCAAATATGACAAAATTTATTGACATATTTTCATTGTTCTAAAAACTTACAGACGTACTTATCTGCGAAAAAACAAAAATTACCTAAATTTCAAGAAAAAAAAAAAAAAAAACGTCAAGTTCGCCGAAGAATGAAATTTGAAACGGAAGCGTCAGGGAAAAATGTGTCGCGCACCTTCGTTTATGCCTCATTAGAATATGAATGGGGCCACCCGTATGGGTCGTAAAGCGTAATTCCCGCTCGTTCGCGACTGGTACCTTAATCTACTTGCCGTAGACATTTCCCCAACATCTCGCACCCTCGCACAAGTGCCGAGGCTTTCGAGGGTGCGGGCTTTTCCCGTCGAAAATTTTCTCCCAGGGGGGGGAGGGGGGAGGGGGGGGGAGGGCGTAATTCCTTCCCCCCATCCTCGGACACTCGCAGAACAGTACCGCCACCAGCAAGAGGCCCGGCCCTTAATCCCTGTGGCAATTGAGAATAAAATCGCGCCACCAGCAACCACCCAAATTGCTCCGGTCAACGGAGCATGAACTTGCTCGCGACTTTGAGGCTTCCCCTCTCTCTCTCTCGGGCACGAGTGAATGCGCCACCAGCAGAAATTGGCCGCACGTTGCGAAGCTACGTGCTCGAACAATGAACGGAAGACACCTTAGACGGGGCCCAAAAGAGACCGACGGGACGACGATGATGACCCTTTCCGGTGTTTCCCCAAACTCTCCCGGGCGAACATTGTTTCCCCGCCCTTTTCCTTTATTTCGCCCAAATGTGCGAACCCCCCCGGCGGACCGGCAATGAGAACTGCTGGTGGCTGTCTGCATGGTGACCGTGGGTTTTTTTCGGAATTTTCCCTCGACGTTTTACTACCGTGGAATCCCCCGGCTTCTGCGGGTCGAGCGATCTCCTCGATTGTACAAGTGTACGGGAACTCCGAGCTCGGTGGGATTTTTTTTTTTTTTTGTGATTTAATTAGCGAAAAATTAGTCGTTGGGACTAGAAAAAGAAATTTGAGCAATTGGTGTTGTTAGTTTTCTTTATCGAGCCCGTTTCTTTTGAGTACATAAATTGGCGGAATTGGTAAAAATGTTGTCATTAAACTGAGTCGTAGTTAAGTTATATTATTATGTCGTGTTATCGTCAACACTCTGTACAAACTCGATCGATATAGGGGAGATCGGGGCGAAATGGCACAGCGGGGCAAAACGGGACAGTGCACAGTAAAAAATAATTTCGTAAAATCGGAATGCGATATTTCGTAAAAATAATTTTGTTAATTAACAACAACAACAACAAATAAGTAACAAACTAGTTTGTCACTTATTTGAATATACGAACCTGTCCTTTCATTTCCTGTATTATTGACAATTTTAGTTTGTACTTTTGTCTGTAAAACTAGAAAGTTAACAAATAAAAAATTGTGGACGTTTGTGGACAATAAGTTGTTGTAAAGAGTACAAACTTTTTTTTACTGTGTGAGGGCAAAACTCAATCTTACAATCATTTTTGGATGCCCCCATTTTGTCCCAACGATGCATCCGGTTTTTCAAACACGTTTTCACCCACGTACAACCATCGCCACTATCCAAAAGTTATTGGAAAATTGCGTTTTGTCTCATTATCCCGTTTTGCCTCGTTGTGCCATTTTGCCCCGCTCTCCCCTACGCAATGCAATTTCTCGACAAACGTTGAGTTTTCGTCCCAACAAAAAGAAAATAATAGTAGATTTCCACCTAAACTGAGCGGATGCGTCGCTTTCGTATCGTCCAAACTGAACTTTTTTTTGTACGATAATCTCAAGAACCTGATCGTGCATTCTGATTAGCAGTAAATTAGTCGAAGTATAATCGAAATTCGAGCAATTGGCGTTGGTAATTTTCTTCATTGAACCCGAGATTTCTTTGGGGTAAATAAATTGCCGAAATTGATAAAAATGTTATCGTTAAACCGTCTGAGTCATCGTCAAGACGACCAAGATACGCGTTACAATTCCTCGACAAATTTTCATTTTTCATTTGCAAATAATAATAATAATAGTAAAAGCACATTTATTACTATTTATGTGAACACATTTCCACATAAACCGAACGAATGTGTCCCTCGCATATCTTCCGTCCAAACTCGACCGTATAATCTCAGGAACGTGATCGTGCATTCCCCCGTCTGAGCGCCGACTTGAGGAATCTGGACATGTGTGTCTCTCCGTCCGAAACTTGCACCATCCAAGGAATTCCCATTCGTGCCTCTTCCGTGTTCCTCCGTCCCGACGACGATCGGTTATAGCTTCCTCGCAGCTTTGCCATATGCTCGACACTCGATGTTCTCACCTTTTTGGTCCCCCGTCGAACCATCAAATTTTATTCCTTCCAGCCGGCGAAACCGGCGAAACCGGTGAAAACCCACATGTTTCGCCTTCGGATTCGTCCGGAGGGTTTCTCGACGAGGTGAGTTCACCTCCGGCGTTCCTCCAGGGTCGTGTTCGAGGGGGTTGCATGGAACGTATTAACCTGGGCAGGCCCAAAGCCGGCCCGTTCTCGGGGGAACCCCGATGGGACCCTCGCAAGGTTCCAACGTTCGCGATAGAAGTGCGCGCGAAAAATTTAGTTTGGGAATTCGAGGCCTGGGATTATACCGACTGGTGGATGGATGGCTGAACTGTGTGCGGGTAGCGGACATATGGTGACAGGCTTGAAGCTCGAAAACAGACCGGTAGCAGGTGAGTTTTACGAATAGCCGATGGGAACGACAAAATACACCACTCGAAGTAGCTCTCCGAGCTAGTACGCGCTACCTGTTGGCTCGGAAAAGACCTGCGGCGTTGGACGCAGTGGGATTCCACGGCCAAGCAGTGTTTTCCCCGTTCCGTGGACAATCCGTCGGACAATCCTCCCCGATGGTCGTCGACGCGTTATCGAGGCTTCGACAAAATCCGGGACTTCCCTGCACCCTAGGGCACCGAGGTCGTCCTATTGCTTGGCGTCAAAATGCATACTTTATTCGCTCGATGAAATGATTTATTATTATTGTGGTTAAATTTTTTAAATCTAGAAGGTTTAAAGGTTTTTTTTTATTAAACATTTTTTTCTAACATTATGCATTTTTCTGAAATTATCCAGTAGTAGTGAGTTTATTGACAATACAGCAATATGTTCCCGTTTTTGATACCTCATCTCCGTTCACCCATATCACATATTGCCAATTGGCCGTCGACCGCAATCTTCAGCCACGAAATTATAAATCATTCTAAAATTATACATTTTTCAAAAACCTGTTCACGGCATTATAACGCCTTTTTCGTATTACCAGATAATGGCATTACATTTTTTATCATGAAATACGCTAAAAAAAAAAGATCAAAATGAATCGAATCTTTTCTCGGTAGGATGATATAACGAAAAAAAAAAAAAAAGAAAAGAAATAGCGGATATATTATTCCCGGCTGGAAAGCGCTTCGATCCCGGTGCACCTATATAACGTACACATCTTGCGAAATAAGATTCGTATTTATATATATATATATACATATTTTTATTTTTTTTATTATTTTTCGTGCGCTGCTGGGTCGCTCGCCGGGTCGAAGGAATCGAGGACGTCCATCGATCTCCCGGGACGGCGTGAAGGCGGATGCACGAATAACTATAGAGCATTCTGTCCGTGTAATACATACGAGATGCATACACCCGTCGTGTCACCGAATTCTCTTACAGAAATGCACATGCGAGCCGTTTTCGCCCAGCGGGCGGAGAGATGGACCGATGAACGCGAACCGAAACCGCCGGGGTCCCCCGGAGTCCGCGACTCGCTGCCGTCGCCAATAAATCCCGACACCCGCGGGTTCTCTCTGCCCGGCGCCAACTGATCCCCCCTCGGTTGCTTGCCCGCTCCTGCTGGCATTCAATATGCGCTTTTGCACTCGCTCCAACCCGTGTTTGTCTACAGACCGGCAAGTTGTACGAACGTAACTCGCGCGCGCGCGCCTCCAGAGAAAAAGAGAGAGAGGTGAAAAAATATATATATTGGCTTCTGTCCAAATGCTTGGAATATCGGGGTGACGCACGAGCATCGATACGTAACGAGTGCGCAATACTGACTGCATTCGAGATCCATTCCAGATTTTTTTTTTTTAATTCTCGAATTAAAAAGTCACTTCCGGTTGGAAAATCTCAGTTTTCAACCGGATTCGGGAGAACTTCACTTCCCGTTTCAAAATCCTGATTTTTTTCATTCGGAAAAAACGATATTTTCAAACCGGAAATGAAATTTTCCCGTATAACGTCACTTCGGGTCAGAAGCCGAAATTTCTAAACCGGACATGACGTTTCCCTCTATGACGTCACTTCCGGTCGAAAACCAGAAGTGATGTCAGCCGAAAATTTTTCAAATTTTTCGGCGTGATTCCACTTCCAGTTTCAAAGTGAGATTCCCAAAACGGAAATATATATCGTGTATCGCATATATATTTTTCGACGTATGTCGCTATTTTTCGTTTAATTGTTTCTCCCCTCCCTAATATCGAGCCCGGCATCGTTATGAGAATCGCGAAAGGGCCGTGCGCCGCCGATATCGCAGAACCGATGCGATATAAACTTAACGCCGAAACAATGCAATCGGCAATTAAGTTAAAAAGGATAGCGGTCATTGAAATCGTTGGGTGTACAGGCCGGTACCGTTATCGTCGTCATTATATCGGATGAATATCGATGGTGCTCTTCCTAAGGTTCGGCTCGGGCCTAGACGCTGCACGCCCGGAGAGTTTCTCTGCCGATCGGTTGCCGATACCGGCCTGCACGGGGCAACTCTTGCCACCGCCGTTCACCGTTGCTCCTGATCCTGGCCTCAACTCTTTCACCCTCCCTCACCCCACACCGCCGGTTGCAAGTTGGTAGCGAGGAAAATTTTAACCGGCGAACCGTCGATGCCGCACCCGTTCACCACGATACCAACGCGTTGCACCGGACGTATGACCTCGCGAACTCCCGCTCGATAGTCTCCAGCTATGCTGTAATGCAAAACTACATTTATATACATATATATATATATATACATATATGTGTATAAAATATGTATATATGTGAATTAAAAAAAAACATATATATGCATATATATATATGTATATGAAATTTGTGTATATGTATTGGTCATATGTGGTGAATATATATGTATATATT
Source organism: Amblyjoppa proteus (assembly GCA_963922035.1). Taxonomy (NCBI): domain Eukaryota; kingdom Metazoa; phylum Arthropoda; class Insecta; order Hymenoptera; family Ichneumonidae; genus Amblyjoppa; species Amblyjoppa proteus. Next base: position 30,576,365 of record OY998230.1, on the reverse strand, counting down.
TATATATGTATTGATGTACAGAAATGCAAGAAGGACCCATGCAGATATTCATCTGTCGAGCGCCACTTCACTATATTACACTAATATATTGTGTTATTATTCGGGTCGCGAACTCGAGATCCTCGGATTAGCGATCGCGACTTCCTCTTTGCTCCGCGAGCAAGGAGTCCAACCCCGTTCCCCCCTCTAGACTCGGCGACGGCGCAGCTCTCTGCGCGATATATAATCTCCGAGAGCCTCCCCCGCTCGATCTTTTGTCTTATTTTTTGTCATGCTTCTTATTCTTCTGATCTTCTGCATGCACGTCTCACTGGGCTCTCGGGGTCTCGTGCTTGGAGAGGCTTCTTTTTTCGAGGGCTCGATCGAGATCACATCGGATCGATTTTTTTTTTTTTTAATATTTTGTTTATATTCGGAATAGACTATTGTGTATTCCGAATAATACACAATTGATGGACAGGATATTTTTGAAGAAATTAATTTCAATTACTAAATTTAAGTATTTGAAATGAATTTTTTTTTTTTTTTTAATTACTGGTCTCTCGTCTCTCGTGCCTGGAGAGGTTTATTTTTTCGTGGTCTCGATCGAGATCGCTGTCCGATCGATTTTTCGTATCGTTGCTTCGAAGACTAGATCAGACTCAAGTTTCAACCCTTCATTTGTGTATCCTGAACAATAGAAAATTATTGGATTGCATATTTGTTGACAAATTTAATTTATATTAATTAATATATCGATATAAATATAAAATAATATATACATTATATTACATATATAATATAATATAATAAATTACTTGTATTTAATTTATTTTATATTAAAGTTGATTTTCATTCAACACTAGAAACGAAATGCATTTTGTGTCCTTAAGTCGTTTCCCTCCTTAATAGCTCAATCTTTCGTAACGTTGTACATCCGAGACTCCGGTGTCACGAAATATATGTGTATATATTTTTTTGGCACGGCCTTGCTCGTTCATACGGATTCTCTTTACTCTGTCCGGTGACGTTATTGCGAGCTTTTACTTTTCGGGGCTACGATAAATACGTTATTTTCGCGGATTGCGCTGGCATGATTATTATCGCCCCCTGCTTACGGATTACTTTTCACACCTGGGGTATATCTCTTCCATGCGCTCGTTCTGCACCGAGCAACGTCGGATTCCGGTCGTGTAGCGGTACGGGCGCGCGGGCCAACACAAATATTCGCGAGACTCTTGGATACTTGTTTCTTTTTTTTTTTTTTTTTTTTTTTTTTCTCTCTTAACACTTTACGTACACACCTCTCGGGGCCGTTCGAGCAGAGAAACGATCGTGGATATGTGCTGCGCGCTGAACGCTGCCGAACACACGGGGCGCCCACGCCTGGCGCCATCGTAAGAAAGAAAGTGCGAGAGGCCGCGAGTCCGGGGTCGAAGGGGCGAGGATCCAGAGTCTCGTGTGTCTCGACGAAACGAGATCGTAGACACAAATTTCCCCAACCCGACTTCGATCTCGGGCAAAGGAGAGACAAATTATAAAATTGTAAATTCGAGTTTTTAATTAAAAAGTTTAATTAAAAAAAAAAAAAAGAAAATGAGAACCGAAATCCACAAACATAATGAAAAATGATAACTCGACGGGTTTTAGCAAATTTTAATCGGTGATATAATAATTGCAGAACACTCTCTTAAATCAGCAAAATTCGTGATCCTTTAACTCAGCGCTCAGAAAACAAAAAAATGTATTCGAACGAAATAAAATTTATTTGGGGCAAATAAAATTGATTGTTTTAATATGGGCTCGATAGAGTTTTATTGAAATCTAATAAATTTTATTGGAGTCAAATATCGCATGTACTTGAATCAAGTAAAAAAATATCCTTGACTAAGATAAAATAAAAAATTTAATTAATTCAAATAGAGATATTCTAATATCCGATTTTATTGACGATCAATAAACTTTTTTTCTGTGTGCGAAGTTTAAAAAATAAAAAATACAGTAGAACCTCGATTAACCGGGTGCGGATCGACCGGGCGACGGTTTAACCGTGCCAAGCTTTCTTTATTTTTTTTTTTTACTTCAATAAACTTTTTTATTCTCAATATACTCTTATAAATTAGTTGTTAAGTTTGTAATAGTCTTATCCTATATCTATCGCTTGGCGGACTACACTAGTTTCGATTACATACATTGCTTGTCAACATTAGAATCGAAAGCCGACGACGGTGACACGATTTTTTCAAAAACGAGACTAAAAAGAGCGTGACAACTACAACTACATAACAAAGTATTATTGACCGTAAATGTAAGATCTCGTATGACTACGTTTTTCATAACACCGTACGAAATGCAAACGCTTTATGACGAATGCGGATTATCCGTGTACTGTCCGGTCCCTCCCGCCGCGAATAATCGAGGTTCTACTGTAAACATGACAATTAATTATAATGTTCATAATTTACAATACAGTAGAACATCGATTATCCGAACCGATTGGTGCCGAGACCAGTTCGGATCAACGATTATTCGGATAATTGAGTTACGAATAAGAAATATTACAACAGTAACATACGTAATGAGTATGAGTTTAAAAAATATATAAATTCGCATACAAACATTACATATATATGTATACTTTGGAACATATTATTGAACGCTTACTTTAAGCATTCTTTTTGATAAAGTCGTCAATTTTTGGTTTGTTAAGCGCACGATGGAAACTTGCACACGCCTGCAACAAAGTAACGCTCGACGATATGTAACAACGAAATTTTGCTGCATGGTTCCAATAATAAAGGTGCGGATAAAATAAATTCCTGTTCGGATAATAGAAATGCGAATAAAATAAATTACAGTTCGGATAATCGAGGTTCTACTGTAATGTGTCAGGCCAGAAGTGGTGGACGTGGTGCGGTTTGTGTGGTCCGTCACATTTACCTCGTCGTATTGTAATTACATATTAAAGTAACATCGTTATTGTATTCTATTTGTATTCTAATTTCAAACATCTGTAAATAATTATTAAAAACTGCTCAGTTTTCATACAAAAAAAAAAAAAGAAAAAGGAACGAGAAAGTCCGCGGAGTGAACAGCAGACGTTATCAGGTGGGGCGTTAAGGGTGCAGGAACGTTGCTCGGTCTCGCCTGGGCGATCGAGGGGGTCTCACCTGCTGCGGAACTCGAAGAGCTCGCGCGAGCGATCGCATTGCTATGTCGCTGTGAGGGGGGTTAGCCGACGGTCACGGCTGGGGGCGCTCGGATAAGACACGGGGTGGCTTGATATACAGCAGTCGGATATACCTACATGCGTGCATGTGTGGAGAGCTCGTGTGTTGCGCGCCGCCCGGAAAAAGGGTGCAAGCGGTGAGGAAGTGGCGGCCCGGACGAGTCGCAGGTGACGGGCAAAACCCACACGATCGTGAACTCCTACACCGTAATATATTAATTTTTTTTTTTTTTTTTTACATACCTAAGTATTGCGGTAGAGAATTCATGGTAGAGAATTCGTGTGTGTAGTCGAGTTTCGACTACACACACACGTGTGTAGTCGAAACTCGAACCAAGCGCCTCTGCCCGGCGTAAGTAGGAAGGAAGTGAGGTCACCGGACCTTGGCCCAGCTCTCGGTGTCACGAGAGGTGCAGCGCCGGCAAGCAGCGGTAACAGCAGGTGCCACTACTCGGGCTGCCTCGGGCGGGGCAACATCGATATCGCTAATATGCGAGCGCGAAGCACGTACGACTCGAACCTGCTGTACATTTTTTTTCTTTTTTTTTTTTTTTGGCCTCGAGGCACACTGCAACGAGCGGATAACCACTCGCCCCGGAGAAACCTTAACGAAGCTTCCGTTTACATTATTAATTTCTTTTCTTTATTTATACATATAATATATGTATGAATGTGTAACACTAATGTGCGAGTCTTAATTCCTGAATTATTAAGACCGCGTGAAATTCGAGGCGCTATTTAGTTTCGTGCATGCGGATAATTTTTTTTTTTTTTTTTAGGCTTGGTTTTTTTTTTCTGTATGGATTTTGATAATAAATTTTTATGGAAAAAGTGATAAGAAAAAAGAATAATTTGTTATAGGATACCATTATTTTAATTGCATTAGTATTGGCACAATGACAGTTGTTTGAATCATTGATTATTATGCGCGAAAACTATACGATAAACTATCTAAATTGTAAGCATCTAAATTAATAACCGGACGAAAAATTTGAAAACAATTAAATCAAACAGTTGAAATTTGTAAAATTAATAAAAACCTTATTGGACATCGGCGCTCGCTCTGCGATACCGCGATCCATCCTGCATTCGCGAAGGATCGAGATTTCATCCGAAACGGCGAGACTAAAGGCAGGTCTAATTGCGGTACGAAAGAAGCGATGAGGAAACGTGCAACTCGTTCGTTACTTCATTCCTTCAATGATTAACGTCACGTGTAATTCGAGGCGTTGTTAAATTTAGCTTTAAACTTAGTTTTATGCATACGAACAATTTTCTTTTTATTTGCCAATTCTTATTATTTATTTTCTTTATTGATTTTAATCAATTTTTCCGTGAAAGGTCGTCAAAGCGATCACACAAAGAAATATTAAAAAATTTCCTATAGCACATCATCATTTGACTTTCAATATTTTCAGCACAACAACAGTAGTAAACATAATTGACCATCATACGTCAAAACTATACCATAAACTAACTAAATTAATAACCAAACGAAATTTTTAAAAAATCCTCCAAATTAGCAAAACGAATAAAAACCCTATCAGGCACCGCGGCTCGTCGCGCGCTACCTCCGTCGTGCCCGAGGGCTCGAGGTTTCATCCGAAACCGCGAGATTAAAGGCAGATCTGATTGCGGGTACGAAGGAAGCGAGGAGGAAAACGTGTAACTCGTTCGCTACTTCATTCCATCGTTCCGTTCGTTTAGTCGGGGCCGCTGAGTGAGAGAGAGAGAGAGAGAGAGAGAGAGAGAGAGAGAGAGAGAGAGAGAGAGAGAGAGAGAAAGAGAGAGAGAGAGAGAGCGGCGCGCAGGCGCGTGTGCTCGTTCCGGTAGCGGTGCAGCGGCTCATCGGTGAGTCGAGGCACGCGCGACTCAGGCACGCACTCTTCTCGCGTGTAACATAGCGCGAGAGCCGCGGCGGAGAGACTCGAGGGAAAAGGCAGAAGCGGCCGCCGCGGCAAGGAGTAGCCAGTAGTACACGCACACGCGAGAGCCCACGGTGCGAGTAAACTCTCTCGCTGCGCCGCCTCTCACCCCGTTCGTGTGCTATATATATAGCCACCGTGAATGCAACTCCGCCGACCGCCACGTGAGTAGCTCTCCGAGCTGAGTACACATACCGTGTGTGTACCTTCCACCACCTCTCCGTTGTACCGTTGCGCGGTGCTGTCTCTCTCTCTCTCTCTCTCTCTCTCTCTCTCTCTCTCTCTCTCTCTCTCTCTCTCTCTCTCTCCGCCCGATGCACCCGACACACTGCACTCCATCGCGGCGCTGTGCACTTGCCGCCGCGGCAGTGCGCACGCGCGCTAGATCGCGCCGGCGCGAGAACGCGGCAGATTGTATCGTCAATGTCTTAACCGCGTTACGCCTCCTCTTCCTACCTCGCACTGCCTCTTTCCCTTCGAGCTACTAAACTTCACTCGCCGTGCCGCGGGGATACATTAGCCGCGGGGATATTTTACCACGGCGATCCGGGGGGATCCTGGCGGGTCATGCGACTATCGAAAGACCCATAAAGCGACTGGTCGTTCTGTGACACTTTTCGTCCGGAATAACGACTGAAAGAAAGACCAATTGTTAAAATGAGACAAAGAAATTGGTTGGAGTAACCAAAAGTCGCGGTGACATACGTTCAAAGCTGTTATTTGTTTGGTACAAATAAAGCATCGTCTCGTTAAACGATTGTTTGCTTCAATTTATTGAAAATTTGTCGATTGAAAGAGACATTTTTTAGTACCAACGAAATACACCTTTGAACGTGTATCATCGTGCATTTGCTTGATCCAACCATTTCTTTTTATCAGGGTAGGTTGAGGGTGGGTTGTTTTTACATCAATGAGTGGAAAAAGGCCCACAAAAACGACCGATGTGTGAATTACTGAAAAAAGCTCTAGGTTGGGTCGTTTCGTCGGCGTTGAGCAGAAAGTAATCGGAAAGACGACCATGTTGAGAGTCTTTTTTTTAGGTCTTTCTTCGAGTCTTTTATGAAAAACGACTTATCTGAGTTCTGGCTAACAGTCGATTGGCGGGTAGTTTACTCATAGAAGACCCGAAGAACGAACCAAAAACAGATCTCGACATGGTCGTCTGTCCGGTTACTCGCTGATCAATGTCGATGAAACGACCCAACCTAGAGCGTTATCGGTAATTCATACATCGGTCCTTTTTTTGCTCATTGATGGAAAAATGACCCATCTTGAACCTAACTATTGGTATTTCTTTCGGTCGTTATTCCGGACGAAAAGTGTGGTAGAACGCCCAGTTGTTTTTTTGGGTCTTTTGATAGTCGTTAAAGACGGTGGCTTGACTTGCTAAGGGATCGAAGCGAGCGCTGGATCGGAGATCGAGAGAAAAATCGGAGGCGCTCGATTACCGTCTCAGGCGATTGCTCGCACTGGGATCAATGTTTTTTGGCTTCTTCGTAGCGAAATCGATACGTTGGAGTGTACGCTACTCCCGTATCGAGGTGCGATACCTGAGCGAGAGATCGTGCGGCGACGAGCGAGACCGGAAGAAAAGCCGACAGGGTCGACAGCGTTAAAAAAAAAATCAGACGTGTCTTCGAATCCCACGAAAAAGAAATAAAACATCACTGCGTTTGGGAGAAATCGACGAGTGTCTTCCCAACAGTCTCTATAAAGCTGTTACGAAATAAAGAAGAGAACAAAAACATTGCCTTATTGATAATAATAAAAATAAAGATGAGAAAGACAAGCAATAGCCGAGCTTTTACGGCCTGCCCCGATTCGTTTGACGGCGCTCGTCCGCGCCGTTGAGACATCGCTGGAGTGAGAGCGCAGGCAAAACGACGACGGATAGCGCTAGCGCACACCCAGCTGAAACACGCCGGGATTATTATTATTGCCGGTACGAGAATTCCGACCGAAACGAGCGAGTAATGAGAAGCATAAAGCCGGGGTCTGAGCGTGATGAGCGCGCGTCGACGAAAAAAAGAAAAAAAAAATCAAGGAGATGAAGAAGAAGAAGAAGTCTAAGGTGAAGAGGCGCCGCGGCACCAGCGGCATCATCGAAATAGCTCCATCGCTTCGAGATATCTGTTCCTTGGGCTCCATCGAGAGGCGCGGGTGCAGCCTTCACTCGTGGCACAGGGTCGTAACCCCGCAACGTAGCACCGGATTGTGAACCCTCGCCCGGGTACAGCACACTTCTCCCGCTACGGTACAGTAGAACTCCGTTTATCGGGAAGAGCGTGCATCGGATCGATGAAATCTAGGATAGCACAAATAACATACTCAATTCATATATTATATATTATATATTATATATTATATATTATATATTATATATTATATATTATATATTATATATTATATATTATATATTATATATTATATATTATATATTATATATTATATATTATATATTATATATTATATATTATATATTATATATTATATATTATATATTATATACACTTAATATATTAAGTTATTCTTTTAATAAAATTATAATTTAATTGATTATGGTTGCAAACCAGAGCTGGACAAAGTATCGAAAAGTACTTTTATAAAATGCAAAGTACAAAGTACTTTTTCTTCCTAATCGGAAGAGGCGGAGTTCCACGAGTATCAAATTTGCAGAAGAATTTTCAAATCAAACGGCCCTGTTTAAGGTCAAAATTTTTGAAAACGTCCAAACTTTTCCAATCCTTGGTTACAGACTAATCAACTGAACTACGACGACTGGACCTTCGAGTAGTGAGTGAAGGTCGACTGGATGTATAACAACCAAAGCTAGGACGTATGGATCTAGTACAGTGGTCGAAAGTGATAAGTGGTCTCCATTTTATGCACCAAAAATCGTATTTTTGCGATTTAACTGGAAAATATTGGGCTGGGAGTAACATAATTGTTATATTCGTGTTCAGCGGGAAAAAATACGTCGAATATAGCCTTGAAACAAACAAAAAAAATCGAGGGAACAACGATTTTTCTATTTTTGAGCCACTTTTGAAAAACCGTCAATTTTCGTGATTTTCGAAGGTTGATATCTCGGCTCCCTATAATGCTAGGGAAAATCCGAGGTGCTCGTCATGTTCTGCTGGAAAGAATACACAAGATAAGGTCTTGTCCGAAGTTCTAGAAGCGTTTTATCGGGAAGTTTCAGAACGTTGAAAAACACGAAAAATGGACTCGAAAGGGGTAACCTTGCAATTTTTTGATGAAATTTCTTTTTCTTTTTAAAAAATGAACTGCCACGTATTTCAACGTATTTTTTCCCGCTGAATACGAATCCGCTGGCTTTTTTGTGACTAAAGTACAGTGAGACATTGAAAATCTCGATTTTATGCGCGAAAAATCGTGTTTTTGGGTTTTAAGTGGAAAACATTGGGTTCGGAGTAAAATAATTTTATGAGACGGACATTTTTTTACGTTCCGAAAGAGGTGCAAAGTAATTTGAACATGGTTTCCCCAAAAGGAAGCTACACTAAAAATATTAGTATTAGAACTCAATAATAATACTTAAAGTACCGAAAAGTACTTTGATATTTTCGGTACGTATTTTAAGTACCAAATAAGTACTCATGTACTGTAAGTACTGCCCAGCTGTGGTTACAACCATGATTTTTTGTTTGTTACTGTCGTAACTGTAAAATAAAGACATTTTCCTTGGAAACTGTTTTTATCGTAAAAAGTGAGTTGCCTTTTGCTATGTAATTTTTTTCTCAATGCGCCACAAAGTAGCCGTTACAGACAGCTTTATCCGTTGTATCCGAATTATCCTTATTATCCGAGCCCACATCGCGCTTAACGCAAAGTATTCGGATGAGTTGGGTAGCTCGGGTGAGGCGGAGGCTCGATTGATCGAAGGTCGCGTAAGCGGGCTTCTACTGTATGTAATACGATAGATGGAACGACGGTGAATCACGATCCGGCGGAGTCCAATAGCTGATTCTCATCCTTGGCTACCAGGTGATCGACCACGCCTCATTACTTTGCTTCGCTACTTCGTACGGACGTGCGGCTCTTCTCTCCCATACACTGTACACCATATATATATATATATATATATGGGTATGGGTGGATATATGTGTGTGTGGGATCTTCGAGGGGATTCTTATATAGCGGTTTCGTCGATAGGAACGATACGATAAAGGCAGAGGTGTTGGCTCACCTCGCAGCCTCTCGGCTTACACGAGTTGCTGCTTCTACGCGCGTGCAACTGTTCTTATTTTCTCGGCTTCTGCTCGGTCGCGGGTCCGTCGAGATCCGGAGGTCGGCGGGTCAGATACGGAAGTCTAAGAGTTCGCGCCTCGAGAAAAAGACTCTAGCAATGTGCGCAAGAATCATCGCCGTTGTGATAATTTTGCGCAGGATTTGTGTTGCATTTTTTTTTTTTTTTTTTTTTTTTTTACTTGCTGGCTATTCGAAATTAACACTTTATAGGTCACACCGCCCGAAACGAGACTAACGGACGCGGAGTGGGGGCTACGCGCTGAAGCGCATCCAGAAAAATAATTGATTTGACGAACGTCGCGACAATAAATATTTATTTGGGTTAAATAAATATTTACTTGATCCAAATGAATACTTAGTTGAATCGAATAAATTGTTATTCGCGCCTAAGAGTGGGGATGGAGCTGTGACTTCTAAAGAATCAAGGGGTTGAATGGTTGTGATGAGAAATTAAATTGTGAAAATGGTAATTTTCGGGAAACACGACAAAAAAAAAAAAAAAAAAAAAAATGGTATGTGGAAAAAGTTGCGATGTACTTGTAGTTGGTCGTGGAAAGAACGAGAAGAGATTTCGATGAGATGAAAAAAAAAGTGGCGAGTCACTCGGCACAATAAACACACGCGCCATCGAGGGCTCGCCGTCGAGGCTCGATTAAGGTTATTTAATTACCGTTAAGATTGCCCTCTGACCATCTTCGCCGGTTATAAGTATATTGTCTGGCCACTCTCCAGAGAGAGAGAGAGCCTCGTTTCTGATCCTCCGCGTACCCCTGAAAGTTTCTTCTTATTTCGTCTCGGTCTTTAATTGCTCGCTCAAACAATCTACAAATTTCTCTATCCCCGGGTCAAAACGTAACGAGTGTCTCGCCACTTCTATTATAAATCTAATAGGTTTGCTCAATGTGTTCATCGAGGCTAAACGCTTGAAGGGTTTCGGTGACTCGACGGATAAGAAAGTTCTATAGTTCGAAATCTTCAACGTCATAGACAAAACTTCATGCCAGTCTTCGAGGCTCTGGAAAACTTGGTACTCACACTGCAAATAAGATATTAAGGTTTTTTTTTTTTTTTTTCTTTAACTTTCATTGAATTTTGGAAAATAGCACCAAGTTTGAAAAAATCTATTTTCGTCGATGAAAATTCAAGCTTTAGGATGGCTCGATCCTCTTGGACGAATTTGCAGCTGAAATTTAAGGGTTTGAGCTGAAATTGAACAACACGAACAAAACTTTATTTCAGTCTTCAAAGCTCCGAAAATTTTGATACTCATTACTGCATATAAGATTTATTTATTTTCTTCAATTTGTACTCAATTTTGCAAAACTGGCTGAAATAAAAAAAAAAAAAATGCATTTTTACTCTTAAAAATTCTTTTTAGGATCGCTCGATCCTCTTGACCGAATTTCGAGCTGAAATTTCTTTCGTTCATCGGGCGAATCGATGGAGAGTCCTCTGCTCGATGCAACAGCTAAAGTAACAGCTGATTCTTGCGTCAACGCGGCTCTCGAGCAGAATCCTCGAGGCTCGTGACCTACCCCACCCCGGAATTGCCGAAACAACCGCATCGTTCGGTGGTTATTTCCGTCGAGCGATAGACCAGAGAGAGAAGGAGAGAATGAGAGAGAGAGAGAGAGAGAGATTCAAGAGAGTTTGTGAACGCGCGAGCGTAACCGCCCATCAAAATTGCAGAGAGGCCACAGCAATTACGGAGGCGTGCTGCCTTCGACTCTCCGCTCCGTTGTCGAATCCCTCGAAAAAAAATTCCTCGGTTATACGCTTGCGCTCATTTTTTTTTCCCTTTCATTCCTCTTCTTCGACATTCTTTACTTCGATTTTTCACCTCCGTCCCGGCCTCTTTTTACGCTATATATTTATTTATTCTCCGGGATTCAACTCCGTAATGAAACTCTTGCGACACTTCGAGACGCGGTTCAGTAGTCTCGCTTGATCACGAAGAGACTCTCACGATGATCTCTTTTTCGAGCATTCCTCGGTGAAGTAATTTCCGCGGAATAAACAGAGAAGCATTTGCAGTCCTCGTAACACCGGCCTTGAGGAATCAGATATGCCAAAATTTTTCAGTCGTAAGAACGTACTTCAAGGCTGAACATTGGTTTGAGGAGAAAAATTGATAGCAAAATCTTCCCAGCATGTTTGGGACTCCATTCCGTTTTGATAAAAATTATATTCGAGATCTTCGGCATCGATCCATCGATCAAAATGAGATTTTCCTGCAGGAAAAGTACTGAAATTTTTATTAATTTTGCTCAATAGTCATCTAAAAGCAATCCGGTACGAGAATCTCTGTTTTTTTACCGGAAGTGACGTCATACCGGTAACACCGTCACTTATTGTTTGAAAATCTAAATTTTCGACCCAAAGTGACGTCACATCGGAAGCGTCACTTCTTTTTTGAAAATCTCTTTTCACGACCGGAAGTGACGGCATACTAGAGATACCTCACTTCGGGTCAGGAAAGCTAATTTTCCGACCGGAAGTGACGCATTTCCAGTACACCCAGAAAAACAATTTATTTGTTGGCCACCGTTTATTTGGTTTAAGTAAAATATTTATTTGATTGAAATAAATATTTATTTCATTTAAGTAACTATTTACTTAATTTAAATATATATTTTACTTATTCTTAATAAACGTTGGCCGTCAAATAAATTATTTTTCTGGGTGTATGACGTCACTCCTGCTCGAAAAATGAATATTCCAGGCCCAAAGTGACGTAGGGTAAAAGTGGAGAATACGAACCGGTCGATATTTCATTGATTTAAGTGTTAATCGGGCTGGTCCATATTCACCACCCTTTACCCTATTCCTCCTGGAGGTTGACCGATGACTTTTCGCTGCTGGGACGAGATCGTTGTTTTTTTTTTTTAATTAAAAAAAAAAAAATCTCGCACCGATTGCGATTTTGCTCTCGGATAGCATCGTCGAGCAATCACGGTACGAGAGGAGCACAACGAGATGCTTACGTCAGTTCGATATCGTGACCGGCTCCACCCTGCGTCTCTTGCCGTTTCTGAATCGGGCGAATCCACCGTGCTCTCTCGGCTCCCCGGCCCGTGGCCATTATTACCCTATTATATCTTGCATAACAGTGAACAGTGAACCGAAGTGAGCTATTACGACGTTCCCTATCGGCGGCGGGGAGCAGGTCGGGGGTGGCAGAATCGGTTGCTCGCGGTCTGCATCAAGCTCGCTCGCGCCGCCGCGGTTGCCGTCGCTCGAGCAGCTAAAATCAAGCTATGCCAGACACATTACTGTACCGGGGACCGTGTATAGCGCAGAAGAGTCGTCGTGGGTCGATGCGCCCACGGGGTCCATCCATACACTCGGACGAGCCGATATCGGCGGAGCTGACAATCAAAGGGACGTACTTTCCCCGCTAAAAGGGTTCGGACTTGAGTCCTTCCGATACTGACCGACGAGATCTACGGTACGACATGCCACGGCACGACGAACTATGGTAAAAGCGCGAAGAGAGGTGTCGGCGAAAAAAAATCATCGTTACGATCCGCGGGCTGTTGGTAATCGGTTTGAACTTGGACCTTGCCTCCCCCCCCCCCCCCCCCCCCCACGAGCTCGGAGAACGAACGACTCTTTCGCTACTTACGTGCCAATGCTCTCTTCATTACGTACCAACATTGCTATTCACAGCTTTTTTTTTTTAAGATACAGAAAATTACTATTTTTTCACGGAAAAAATGAAAAATCTGGATTTGTACTTGAGGCACTCGATCAGAGAATGAGCGACTCGTTCACTACTTGCAGACCAATGTTCTCTTTATTACGTACCAACATTGCTATTTTGAGCTTTTTTTAAATCAAAACAAAATGAAAAATGAATTTTTTTTAATAAAAAAAGAACCTACATTTGTGTTTGTCCAACACGATCGGAAAACAAGCGACCCTTTCGCTACTTACGTACCAATGTTCTCCTTTTTAAATAGCAACATTGCTATTTTGAGGTTTTTTTTAAGTTAAAAAAGGAACCAACTATTCTTTAATGAAAAAAAAATATATATCTTAATTTGTACCTGACTCGCTCGACCGGAATACGAGCAACTCTTTGCTACTTATGTGCCAATCTTCTCTTGCTAGTTATTTTGCTATCTTGCTATTTACAGTTTTTTTTTTCAAGTTTAAAATAGTGACCATTTTTTAATTTAAAAAAAATGTAAATGTAAATTTGTACCTGCCCCACTCGATCGGGAAACGAGCGATTCTTCGCTACTTACGTGCCAATCTTCTCTTGCTAGTTATTTTGCTATCTTGCTACTTACAGTTTTTTTCAAGTTTAAAATAGTGACCATTTTTTAATTAAAAAAAAATGTAAATTTGTACTTGCCCCACTCGATCAGGAAACGAGAGATTCTTCGCTACTTACGTGCCAATCTTCTCTTTGCTAAATACAGACATTGCTATTTTGAGCTTTTTTAAGTTAAAAAAAAACCAACTATTCTTCAATGAAAAAAAAAAATCTTAATTTGTACTTGGCTCGCTCGACCGGAATACGAGCGGACTCTTCGCTACTTATGTGCCAATCTTCTCTTCATTTCGCACTAAAATTCCTATTTGGAGCTTTTTTAACGTAAAAATAAACATCACCAACAATAAAAAAAAAAAAACAATATCTAAATTTGTATCGGTGGCGACGTACGCCGACTTCGCCCACGGGATTTTCTTTCTCCGCTTCCTACGTTACGAAATAAACGTATGTCGTTATTTGCACGCGCTCACACTCGCGCACATAATGTGCCCATGGAGTGCCAGCAGCATCCTGTACCACCCACCGGTCCCCGCCGATATCCTCGAGAGGGAGAGAAAGATCTCTCGGCCGTAGTACCATCTCGAGAGTGTGCGTCACCTGACGCGCCGTGCACCATGCGCGCATGGGTGTCTCGTGGGACGAGCGATGCACCGACACCGGAAGAGGAAACTGTCGCCGCGACACAGAAGCCGCTGCCAAGGGATCACGGGAAGATCGTTCGACCGACCTTCTCATATCTCATTCATTCGAGGTGAACACGTGTTCGTCACCAGTTACTATATTCCGAGAGAAAAGCATACACGTGCGTTCAACATGAACTCGCCAGGGTTGAAGGATAGATCCAGCCTCGTCATAATATGGTAAATATACATATAGGGGCGTGAATCCCGGCTCAGGTTCGGCATGGAATTTCCCGGATGCTCGAGCCGGCACCATACCGAGAACCTTTATTTTTCAAACTAATAGCAACGCTCTTTAAAGAAACAAAATTTAATTGCGGTTCAAAGATTTCTGGAAAAAAAAAATGTTGTTTGTTTACTTTCGAACGGTAGACATTGAATCGTATCAGAAATTCCATGGTGCGGATTGTCAGTAACGATGTTGCTATCGTGCGGAAAAATTCCTAGGTCAGAATATTGAAAACTGCGGTAAAAATTGTACTCTTTCGAAAAACAAGAAAAAATAAGTGGTTCGGCATGGAATTTCTTGACTCTTCGAACGGACATTGTCGAGAACTTTTCTAACTGACGAAACTAACAGCAAAGGTTCGAAGGTTAATCGAAATTTGCAATTTCGATTGATAATTATTCGATTATTAAACGAAATTTGCAAAATTATTAATATCTTTAATGTGAATGCTGACCTAATAGTGCGAAAAATATAATTCAATTAAGAAACCGCTTAGTCTCGGATGCATAGAAGATGAATGTACAATGTACGTTCATTGAGCTCGTCGAGGGTTTGCACCAAGGTCCCGAGAGATATTAGAGATGCGAGTGTGGGCTAGGGAGAGGAGAGCGACAGGTTCGACGATCACGTACCACGACGAAAGAGCACATATGGCGGGCTCGTGGAGCGGATGAGGGGTCAGAGTACTTCCTACGCGAACGCCCGCTTCGCTCGATCCCCCGACTGCGGTGGGGAGGACGCACGCACGCGCGTACTTGGTCAATCTCGAAGTAACGACGATGTGTGTGTGTGTGTGTGCGTGGTACATAAAGTAAGCAAAGTGTACGAGCACGGGTCGCCGAGGCACCACCTGTTGAATCTTTGATCCTCCGCAAGGCAAACCGCGATCCGGCGCCTTCAGCTTATTAATAAATCGAGATAAACGACGGAAAGTGGATAGAAAAATTCTGAAAAAAAAAAAATCTTGAAGAATACTTAAACTGCAGTCTCGATGATGGCGCAATTTTGCTTCCTCATAGAGGAAGCTTTGTTGTGGTGAACAAATTTTTTTTTTTCGTGATTTTAATGAAAACGTGTTCAGAATGTTCCAAAACATCGAAAAATCGCATTTAGAAAAAAAATGTCCGGATGTATGTGTAGGCTTCCTCTGTGAGGAAGCCAAAAATATCGTAAATGCTTTCTCATGGAAGGAGCTTTGCGAATAAAGGACCATTATAAGAAAGTGTTATAAAAATTTCAACTTTCAACTTTCAACTTGCAACTTTTATGAGGAAGCGATATTGAAATTTCAATTTTTTTTTTTTTAGTTGTAAGCTTCCTCATCATTGTAGCGACTTGGAACAGCAATAATTCATACATTTCTGTCCGTCCGTCTGTCCGTGGCGTCCGAAAACTTGCAACATCGTGTGAAGTGGTCGGCGAATCAAAATGAAATTTCGTGCGTACATTCTGCAGGCAAAAGTCAATTCGGACACACGATTTCAATAAAATTCATCTAGCCGTTCTATTATATTAGCTGAAAAATGATTTTTCAGTTCTGTGCTGCGTCGATTTTTTCACGCTTTCAGCTTCTAGTTTATTAATACACGGGGATAGACGGCGCAAAGTGGATAGAAAAATTCTAAAAAAAATCGCGAAGAAAGCTTAAATTGTCGTCTCATCGATAACACAAATTTTTAAATGATAAGCATCCTTATCATTTTAGCGTCTTGGAACAGCAATAATCCATTAATTGCTGTCCGTCCGTCTGTGCATGGCGTCCGAAAATCCGCAACATCGTTTGTAAGTGGTCGACGAATCAAAATGAAACTTGGTGCGTACATTCTACTCGCAAAAATCAACTCTGACCCACGATTTCAATAAAATTCATCGAGGCTTTTAATTAATTGACCTGAAAAATAATCACTCATCGATTTCCTTCATCAACATTTTACGACGCTGACGCTACTGTATGACATTAAATTTCCTCTTTGACAAGTCTGTCAGTCAATGGGCCACTTTAGGAAGAAAAAAAAACATTGTTCATTTATAGAATTTAATTTAATTTGATTCTCCAAGAGAACTTTGCCGAGCTACGTTTGTGCGATGCAAAACACAGTCGTCATAAGTCGTTAAAATTTAGTCTCATGCAGGTCTCTTAAAGCTGACTTATTTTTTTTTTGTTTTCTTCTATTTCCCACACATTTTACAATTTTTCCATCTTCCGCCGCGTCCGACGGGCTCTTCGGTATAGCGAAAGAGGCGTTTTTTTTTGTTTTCTACCCCTTACAAGAGCAGTCTCTCGTGTGTAAAACGAGACGTTCGATACGTGCACACATCCGACAGAGGCACCTGCCGTGCTGTCTCGGGGCTCGAGACCGGGCGGTCTCGGCCACTCGCGTTGCCTAACATCCGCTCGGCCTCTCCAGACACAGCACGGATTTACTCGCGGCATAATACCCTTTCTCTCACCCACACATGTTTGTCGACGAATTTTTTATTTTTATCTTTTTATTTATTTTTTTTTTTTTTTTTGATCATACGAACACCCACAAGCACAGGCGCGCGCGTTCGATTCAACCCCGGCGGGTCGCATCGACCACGCTCGTTCGCAGCTCATACGCCTCTCCGACTCCGAACCGTCGACACTCGCACGTTTCGTACATACTGCAGGGACTGGAGAGGATAACAGTCCCGCAATAATAAGAATATATACGCATATAATGAGCCTAAAATTCCTCGCGTGCTGCGCGATACCGGGCACGCATTATATCCGCGACGGTGCTTGTAATACCGAAGGAGGCAGAGCTCGAAGAAAAAAAAAAGGACACGTATTTCTGATCTCTCGAGTACCGGCCGGGGGATTCTCAGTTCGAATTTACATACCGCAGGAACGCGAGTCACCCGACGCCTCTCCTTTCGCCGAGAATTCAATCTTTTTTTTTTATTCTTTCACCTCTCGATTCTTTAATTTCGATTGCATTTCTTTAAAGACTACAAAAAATTTAGCTGATTTCGTTTGTTTCGGATGATTTTTTTTTTTTATTTTCGGCTGAGTTGTGTGCAATGTACGGATCGGCGTTTCCCGTAACACAAGAGCTAATACGAAGTCGAGACGGAGCCCGAGAGGTGCCAGAAGGATTAGGAGAAAATAACGAAATAAAAAGTAAATAATGCTCGAGAATTCATTATTTTTTCCCCTCGATTCTTTAATTTCGGTTGCATTTTTGTAGACTAAAAATTAAATTTACCTGTTTCGGCTGAGTTGTGTATAATGTACGGTCGGTATTTGCTGTGTGTCGCGAGCTAATATGAAGTCTCGGCGGAGACGTCGTCGCGAGACGGAGCCCGAGAGGCGCCAGAAGGAAGAGGAGAATAAAACCAAATGAAAGATAAATAATGCTCGAGAATTCAATTTTTAAAATTCTTTTACCTCTCGATTCTTTAGTTTCGATTGCATTTTTTTTTTAAAGACTACAAAAAATTTATCTGATTTCGTTTATGTCGGATTAATTTTTTTTTTTTTTTTTTTTTTTCGACTGAGTTATGTACAATGTACGGTCGGTATTTCCCGTAACACGAGCTAATATGGAGTCTCGGCGGAGACGTCGTCGCGAGACGGAGCCCGAGAGGTGCCAGAAGGAAGAGGAGAAAATAACCAAATGAAAAATAAGTAATGCTCGGTGAAGAGGAGCTTCGGTAATCGTCGAGCGCGAGTTCTCCTCTTCGTTTCTCTCTCTAGAGAGAGAGAGAGAGGCTTTTTACCGCGCCTCCACGGCCCATTAGTCGCGTGGGTCGAGTTAATTTCATGATTGCGTACGTATGGACGTGCACGCGTACGATCGAGCGATACTTTTCCCTCTTTCACTTCATCCTCGTTGTTTTGTTTATTTTCTTCCACGAAAATACTCGAATATGAATTTTTTTCATCTACAATGACATTTGTATGCGCAGCACCCGTAAAATTCGTGAAAACGCATATTTTTCAACTCGGTCTTCATCGACGCATAACTTCGCCGGAAATCAATATTTTTTGGCTTCTTCGTAGTGAAATCGATACGACAGAATGCGATCGACATATCCGATGAGGCGCAACGAGAATCCGCCGAACAGTCTCAGAATTAGAGGCCTTGAAAGCTAATGCTGCGCGCACCGAAAAAAGAAATTCGCTTGCGGACTGCCAATGAAAAAATTCTTATTTCCTTCTTAAGGTAGTACTAGCGAGATTTTTATCTCGACGAGATAAAATTCTGAAAAAATTCAAGAATATGGAAGGTGCTGAAAATATTGATTTAGCATAATAATAATTCCAAAATGTTATTAACAAATGGATGAAAAAAAAAACATTCTTCGACAAAACCCCCGGCAACTTAACTTTTTGTTCGTATAAAAACAATTTTTTCGTCTTTTTGAATGCGTGTGAATTTTTTCAGAATTTTGTCTAATTTTTGAAAAGTACGTTTTTTTATTAACTACAAGCGCGATTTTAAAAAATTACACGAAATTCTGAAAAAATTCATACGTATTCAGAAAAATTAATAAATCGTTTTCATAAACAAAAAGTTAAGTTGCCGAGTGATTTGTAGGGAATTTTTTTTTCATTAACTTGTTAATAACATTTTGGAATTATTATTGTGCAAGATTAATCTTTTCAGTACCTTCCATAAGGTTGATTTTTGTCAGATTTTTATCTCATCGAGAAGTGTTCGCAATTCGTCACGCAATCCTCCCTGAACTCACGTGGGCTCAGGCTGTCCGCTAGTACTACCTTAAAATTCCATATGATATTGAAACACCAACGGCAAGACTGCCAAGATGACATATCATCGTTTCAATCCCTCATGCAATTGCAAGAATTGGAAGTAGAATCGTAATAATTTTTTTTCTTTGGCAGCCCGCAAGCTAACTTCAAAATACTCATTGATATTTTTTTCCCGCACGAGCGTCCCAATTGAGTATATTTTGTTCGCACGCGCCTGCGCAGCTTGCCAAATCTGCTCCCCGCTCAACACAGCGGGCAATCGATCCTCGCACTCTACCTCGACTCTTGGCAACGTTTAACGAGGGTGATTCAATGGCATTCGAAGCCAATGACTGTACCTCGTAAATAACATTAATTAATCGCGAATCGAAAGAGGGCGGGCGCTCCGCCTCTTTCGGAGACTCAAGTTTCACCCCCTCGAATTCATCGACAAGTGTTTCTTTTTCTTTTTACAATTTTTTTTTTCTTTTTTCGCTTTCGCTCTCTCTCTCTCTCTCTCTCTCTCTCTCTCTCTCTTCCCAAGAGTCCACCCGCGCAAAAGTTCATTCGGCTAATTAAAATATAATGAGAGGCGTAATTATCGAAGATCGTAAAGCATCTTTCTGTCGAAGGAGACGAAGTGGAAGACGACGGGATTGGATCTGCAGGTTGTTGGCTCTGTATGCGTCGATGGCTAAGTATCGGAGGGGCGAATCGTAAAATATGTTAAATGTAAAACGATGCGAGTTACGCCCTTCTACTTCTTGTCAGTCGATATGTGTACATGTGTGTGTGTGTGTGTGTGTGTGCGCGTGCGCGCTTCCTATCTTGGAGACTGCCGAACGTAGGACGCAAAGGTTTTCGAGCCTTGGGGCTTTCTACGCCGGAACTTAATGATGCTCACACAAACACAATTAAGTCCGCACTCGGGATGGCGTTATATATTACTGTGCGGCAAATGTGTGTATTCGTGTGTATAGATATGTGCTCGGGGAGATTAACGAACGTCATACGTCAATGACGACGGAACCTGTCGATCGTTATGCATAGGCACATCTCAAGATCGATGGCGCCGCGCTGTTAGGGACATCTAAATAATAATGTCTATCGATGAGAAGTGAAACGCGAGCCGGTCATTCTCCTTCGGAGCAAAAGTGTATGTCTTAAATATATATATATATATATATTGGTAAGAGAACGTTACGATTGCTAATGTTAATGGAGTTAAAGTATTTTTAATTCAGTGAAAATCAGAAATTCGAAAGTAAATATTTCAAGAGATTATGTTTTTTCTTTTTGGGAAAGTAATTAAAAACAAAAAAAAGTCAAACTGATTGAAATTACAGCATCCAGAAAAACAATTCATTTGACGGCCACCGTTTATTTAGATTAAGTAAAATATTTATTTCATTTAAGTAACTATTTACTTGATTAAAATAAATATTTTACTGAATCTAAATAAACGGTGGCCGTCAAATAAGTTATTTTTCTGGGTGGGGCGGCCTTTAGGGTGGCTTCAGAAAATTCAGGCCCCGGGGTTGGAGGGGGTCAAATGGTATCGGGCAACAGCAATCTTAGCGAATACTCTCAATTTCACTCGTAACTTTTTTATTTTCAATTTCGCCAAATTTTGACAGCTCGCACTTCGATCAATAGAGTTATTAAAGTATCTTTGATTTTTTAAAAATCAACAATTCCAAACTAAATGTCTAAAAAGGTTAAGTGGTCCTAAAAAGTGTTCCCTTTTTTTTGCAAATTTAATTTGAAAAATTAAAAGTCAAAATCATCGAAACTACCACGGCTTCTGGAGTGTCTTAGAAAAATCAGGCTTCGACGAGAGGAGGGAATTAAATGGACCACCAGGAAACAGCAATCTCAATGAATCCACATAATCGCACTCATAACTTTCTTCATTTTGAATTTCGATAAATGTTGACAGTTCGCACTTCGATCCGCCAATCCGTCGTCAATCCGGAGTTTAGCCGCATGTCTCAGAGATTTGAGACCTGCAGAAAATTTCCGTTCGCGAAGATGAAGAAAAAAATAAATAAAATGAATGCGAAGGAAGAAGCTAACCAATGCGATTCCGTGTGTGCAGCATATATCCGCGAATAACCACTTTTTTTTATTGTATTTTTATTTTTGTTGTCCACGATCGTTACGCGCTCGGCGAATATAAACCAGGATTACACGAGACACTCGCGGCTCGTAACTCTTGATTCCCCGCTAAGGCGAAGCCGCTCGCATATCTCCGACGACCTGCAGCAGCAACACGAGAAACTCCACCGGCCGTTGTGTGTGAAGTATTCGAACTTTTCTACTTTCTTCTTATTATTATTTTTTATTTTTCCTTAACCTGCTTTCCGAGACGTCCGACCCACGGCGAAATCGTCTTCTAACGATCGAACTTTGCCTCTGGGGCGAAGAAATTGATTTAAATCTCCCCGCGATTTCTCGCTCTCTCTCTCTCTCTCTCTCTCCACAGATCCGCCATAAAAAAAAGGCACTCCCGGTGTCGACTCGGAGTTTCGCAATATCAGCAGCATCGAATGACATCCCGCGGCGCCTCGGATTAGCATTCGCTCAGATTATGGATATCATAATTTTCCGCCGCAAACTTGTATCAACATTGTATCGCGTTTTTTATGAATAGTGGGGCAAAATGAACCAATTTCCTCCACCGGTTCTTCGCGATGAGATGTTTCTTTTTCCGATCGAGCAAAAAAAAAAAAAAAATGGCACTGGTCCGTTTTGCTCTGAATCTTCCCCCGTTACTACTCAACGCACACGGGACGACGTATACAGCGGCGGGCGCTGTACGCAAGTGTACCTATCTAACGAACGGTCACTTATACCGAAATGTATGATAATTCATGCGTAGCTCGACAGCATGGAAATATAACGGCACTTATGAGTATCATAATTTGCCACTGCAAGCTTCTATCAATATTGTATCGCGTTTTTTTATTTATTTTTTTTTTTTTTACACACAGTGGGGCAAAATGGACCAGTGTCCTCCCTCGGTATTTCGGGAGGAGACTTTTGTTTTTGCGAACGCGCCAAAAAAAAAATGGCAATGGCGCACACGGAACGTACACAGCGGCTGGCGTTCTACGCAGCAAGTGTATCTAACGAGCGGTCACTTATGCCGAAATTTATGATAATTCATGCGTGGCTCCTCGGCATGGAAAATTAACGGCAATTATGAGTACAATAATTTACCGCTGCAAGCTTCTGGCAATATTATATCGCGTAAAAGATAAAAATTTATGTACCGTGGGGCAAAATGGACCAGTGTTTTCCCTCGATCTTTCGAGATGAGACTTTTGTTTTTCCGACCGTGCCAAAAAAATGGCACTGTTCCGTTTTGCCCCGCCCTCCTCCCCCCCCCCCCCCCCGGTACTACTTGGCGCACACGGAACGTACACGGCGGCTAGCGTTCTACGCAAGTGTATCTAACGAGCGGTCACTTATGCCGAAATTTATGATAATTCATGCGTGGCTCGTCGGCATGGAAAATTAACGGCAATTTACCGTGCGTACGGGCGCGAGGGCCACACGACTCGCCGGTGGAATGCGCGGGCGTTTCCGGTCCGGCGTTATCCCTCGTCTCTCCGTTCGCGCGAGAGATCCACGAGCAAAACTCGCACCGTCCAGCATCCGATGTGATGATGAGAGAAAGAGAGATAAATATCCTTTGCGGAGCGAAGCGGACTCTATTCTTCGCGGGCGAATTATCGCCGTGATCGCTCGATCTCATCTTCCCTCCTTCTTCTTATTCTTCTTCATTTTTTTTTTTTTTTTTTCCTCTCCTCTTCTCACTTTCGAACTCTTATTCATCCTTTCGACTGATGCCTCTTCGAGACTCCGAGAGTGATCCCCCTGCCCGGCTATTTTCAGACAATTTATGCTTATAATAATTAGATACCTCGCGGCCGGCTCGTGCAGAACCCCCGGCCGCAGATCTCTCTGTCGTCATAATCGCGCGCACTCACACCCTCTTGCGTTCTATCAGCGCTCTGCCGAGAACATGTTATAAACCTCGGCCGCAAGAATTTTTTCTTTTTTTTTTTTTATAAGACTAATATTTGCCGTTTTGAGTCGTTGCGTTTCTTGGCAATTTTATCGTGATTTTACACACGACGAAACGTTCTGTCCACTTTGCTTTGTTTATAAGTCACACGTTTCGGTCAATCGCTGCATTCGACATACATTCCGGAGATAAAGTAAACAATTTCTCTGCATCGTCACTGAGGGTTTGAAGATCTCACTCTTAGACCGGGAAGTGCCGTCGTATCACAAAAGTTTTGAAACTTTTTTCTGTGATGTCATTTGCGCTTCAAAGAATCTTGGTTTTTCACCGGAAGTCGCGTCCTAAGAGAAAAAATCCCGTCCAGGTTGAAAATCTCAGTTTCTGTCCGGAAGAGACATCACACGGGAAAACGTCATTTCCGGTTTGAAAATCGTCATTTTCAAGCGGAAGTGACATCATACGAGAAAACGGCATTTCCAGTTTGAAAATCATAATTTTTTACCGGAAGTGACGTCATACAGAAAAAGCTCATTTCCAGTTTGAAAATCATAATTTTTTACCGGAAGTGACGTCATACAGGAAAAGGTCATTTTCAGTTTGAAGATCATAATTTTTTACCGGAAGTGACGTCATACAGAAAAAGGTAATTTCCAGTTTGAAAATCAGCATTTTTTACCGGAAGTGACGTCATACAGAAAAAGCTCATTTCGAGTTTGAAAATCATAATTTTTTACCGGAAGTGACGTCATACAGGAAAAGGTCATTTTCAGTTTGAAGATCATAATTTTTGACCGGAAGTGACGTCATACAGGAAAAGGTCATTTCCAGTTTGAAGATCATAATTTTTGACCGGAAGTGACGTCATACAGGAAAAGTGATTTCCAGTTTGAAGATCATAATTTTTGACCGGAAGTGACGTCATACAGGAAAAGGTCATTTCCAGTTTGACGATCATAATTTTACCGGAAGTGACTTTATACGAGGAAACGTCACTGCCGATTTTAAAATCTTGTTTTTTGACCGGAAGTTACGCTTTGCAAGTGAAATTCTCAAACCGGAGGTGACGTTAGAGAGTCAGAAAATTGCGAATTAAGGAAAACAGGAAAGAGCGTGTCAGATACGTTTCAAATGTATTTGCAACTCATCTCGAATGTGTCCATCGAAAGAAATGGAGGAACGAAGGAAACACACTGTGAGCGCTTCAACGCCAACGAACGCTCAGCCGAGCCCGAAATGCGCACGATATACTATGAAGAAAGAAAGATCGTGCATCGAGAAGCAATGTTATTTCGTTTTCTTCTTCTCTACTCGCCACTTCCTCTTCACGGCTATGTCGCTCGTGGGTGGGATAATGGCGGGCGTAAATTAAAATTTCGTCCGATACGCGCGAAAACAGGTGACTTACGAGGGGGCAAATTAAGTAACACGAAACCCGTCGCTCGTTGCCGGCGAGTAGGCCGGGGACATGCGAAACATCTTGCTACACTCTTTCCTCTGAGCCACCTCAAAGTACCTCCGAGACTCCGCGCGCACTTCGTGGACGTCGTCACCTCGAAGTGCTCCGGCGTTGATACACCACGCGCGCCGTTTTATTGGCAATTTGTCGTGAGTGATTTTCGACGGGTTTATCGCTCGTGCGCCCGGCTAACTCAAGATCCGAGGCGTTCGCGCCTCGATCAACACTCGCCCGGAACCCTTTTTTTCTCCTCGAATTTTTGCTCTTCTCCTCGCCGCACAGGGTATTTCTCAATTAACCCGCTGAAATGTAAACGACTCGCGAAACGAAGCTCGCCGCCGGCTGAGAACGCTTTCTTCGCGGATGGATAATGAGAATTAAAAAAAAAAAAAAAAAAACTTCATACTAGCAGGTTTGAGTGCGAAACGAGGGTTGAATCGAGGGACGGTGAATTTCGGAGAGCAGCCTCGTCGAGAAGCTCTTTAATCGTAAACCTAAGTTCAAATAATTAGTTTTAGCAAGAAAAAACCTTATTCTTTAATCCCAAGATTTGTTTTCGTAGGATTTGCAGTTGATGCTTAAAACAGCAGGGATAAAAGTTTGAAAAAAGAAATCATTACTCAAGTTGCGTGATGTTTTTTTTGTTTTTTTTTTTTTACTGAGAATTGCATATAAAAGCGGTAATTTTGCCCTGGCAATACTTTTAAAAAACCTTATTTTTTAATCCCTGGATTTGTTCTCGTAGGACTTACAGTTGATACTTAAAAAAGTAGCGATGAAAGTGTGAAAAAAGAGATCATTGCTCAAGCCGCGTGTACGTTTTTTTTACGCGTTATTGAATGTAAAGGCGATAATTTTCTTCTGGCAATACTTTAAAAATACCTTATTTTTTAATCCCAGGATTTGTTTTCGTAGAATTTACAGTCGACGCTTAAAACGGTAGCGATAAAAGTGTGAAAAAAGGGATCGTTACTCAAGTCGCGTGCATGTCTTTTTTTTTTTTATGCGGAATTGCATATAAAGGCGGTAAT
Source organism: Amblyjoppa proteus (assembly GCA_963922035.1). NCBI lineage: Eukaryota > Metazoa > Arthropoda > Insecta > Hymenoptera > Ichneumonidae > Amblyjoppa > Amblyjoppa proteus. The sequence continues at coordinate 30,550,529 of OY998230.1, read as the reverse complement.
TTTGGGTCGTTTTACCTCGTCCCAAGAATTCGACCAGTGTCCAACGCGCTGGCAATACTTCGGGCTCGTGCCCGAAGAAGTGTCCGTGCCCGATGGCTCTTCTTTATGCGCCACCCCCAACACCCGGCACTTTACGCTCATTAGCGATGCTGACATCATTATTTCATGTAATTTATGGACCGTTCTCTCCCGCCTCGGTCCCTGCCTCGGTTCTCTTTCTGGCCCTCGCTTTCTTCCATCCTCGCGAGATCCTTCCTCTGTCTCGCCTCTCTCGCCTTGCGCCGTGTCGCGCAGCTGTCCTCTTTTTCGCGCGTCGATGTATGCGCAGGCGCCGCCGCTTTACGCGTTTCGCGAATATCGACACGCGAGCCATTCCGAGAGAAGCCATCCACGGCGAGGATACCACTTATTGCCGGAAAATATAGCGCCTTCGCGAGACGCCCCGACCGAGCGATTACTGCGTTATAAATTTCTCCGATGTTGTACACACCGCCGCGCTCTCTCGCACCGTTTCATTCGCGAATAGCTTCTTCTTTTTTTTTTGTTTTTTTGTTTTATCTCTTCTCTACGCTTCCCTTTTATAACGTTTTTATGACAATCTGCACGAGCCGAGGAGATTCCACGCTCAAACGCCACCAACTTTATAATCTTACGAGCCGCGATGGCCGTACATCATACGGGATCGTTGCTAAATCGGTCTCTTCCTCTTCCGTCCACCTCCTCTCTCCGTCATCTAAGGACGACGGAGGGGGGACGAAGATAAAGAAGATAAATAAATTTCGCATCTTCGGATAGGTGTCAAAGAAATTTGCTCGGAAAACCGCGAGCCGGATAGATCAAGGGAAGTACGCTTCATTGGAAAATCCAAAATGCCGGAGCCGAAAATTCCTCGCTTCTCTTCTTTGAACTACTTGATTTTCGAATATCTCCTTTTTTTTTATCTCTTCTCTACGCTTTCCTTTTATAACGTTCTTATGACAATCTGCACGAGCCAAGGAGATTCCACGCTCATACGCCATGAACTTTATAATCTAACGGTCGTTCATCATACGAGATCGTTGCTAAATCGGTCTCTTCCTCTTCCGTCCACCTCCTCACCGTCGTCTAAGGATGACGGAGGGAATGAAGATTACGGAAATAAATAAAATTCGCATCTTCGGATAGGAGGAAAATAAATTTGCGCGGAAAACTGCAAGGCGGGTACATCAAGGTAAATACGGTTAAGTGGAAAAAGCAGCGAAATCCAAAGGGCCAAATCAAACGCCACCAACTTTATAATCTAACGGCCGTACATCCGAGATCGTTGCTAAATCGGTTTCTACCTCTTCCGTGCACTTCCTCACCGTCGTCTAACGATGACGGAGGGGACGAAGATAACGAAGATAAAAAATTTCGCATCTTCGGATAGGTGTCAAAGAAATTTGCTCGGAAAACCGCGAGCCGGATAGATCAAGGGAAGTACGCTTCATTGGAAAACGCAGCCAAATCCAAAATGCCGGAGCCGAAAATTCCTCGCTTCTCTTCTTTGAACTACTTGATTTTCGAATATCTCCTTTTTTTTATCTCTTCTCTACGCTTCCCTTTTATAACGTTTTTATGACAAATTGCACGAGCCAAGGAGATTCCACGCTCAAACGCCACCAACTTTATAATCTTACGAGCCGCGATCGCCGTACATCATACGAAATCGTTGCTAAATCGGTCTCTTCCTCTTCCGTCCACCTCCTCTCCGTCATCCTCCGAGGATAAAATATCCCTTCGTCGCATAGGAGTAAAAAAATGGCTCGGAAAACTGCAAGGCGGATACATCAAGCTCGATACGCTTGAGTGGAAAAAGCCGCCAAATCCAAAAGGCTGGAGTCGAAATTTTCTCCCTTCTCTCCTTTCGAATTGCTTGATTTTCGAATATCTCTTTCTTTTGTTTATCTCTGCTCTACGCTTTTATGACATCTGCATGAGCCGTTAATCACACGAGATCGTTGCTAAATCGATCTCTTCGTCTTCCGTCCACTTCCTTCTCTCTGTCATCCTCCGAGGATAAACTTCACTCTCATTGGTCGGGAGTAAAAAAAATTTGTTTGGAAAACAACAAGCCAGAAATATCGGTAAATACGCACTGAGAAAAAACAAAAAAAAATGGGTGGATTAACCAAATTCGCGGTCACGCACATTCAAAGCTGTTATTGGTTTGGTTGGTAAAACTAAATCATTCTTTTTTTGAACGATTATTCGCCTCAGTTGATTCAAAATATTTCGATTCAAGCAACATTTTTTTATCATACCAACTAAATAACGCCTTTGAACGCGAGGGAACGCACCTTGCTTAATCCAACAATTTTTTTTCCCAGTCCGCTCGAGTGGAAAACGCAGCGAAATTCAAGAGGCCGTAGCCGAAAGTTCGTTCGAAATGGCAATATCTCGAGAATCGCGAGGATGGTCTCTTGCTTGGCTCACTTGTTATTCCCGCATCGATATAATGCAAATTGTGCGAAAAACGAGCGGTGCGCACAAGTTTATTCAACGCGACCATTCGGTCCTCTTCAGCGGGCTTCGATATATTTAGTTTGTATGCAAAGTGTATTCTACACGACGTGCACAGAGCGGCGCGGCGGAGCTGGACCAGCCGTCTGTGAGTGTGGATCGGGAAGATATTTTTTTTTTTTTCATTTTTTTTTTTTTCCCCGAGATCTTCACCTGATCTTCGCAGTCCGGAATACTACTCGCGGGCGCGAACGGGGATGAGAAAAACGAGAGGGATAACGAGGACGCCGGGATCATCGGATCGATTCTTTATCGCGTTGCGATACAATCGGAAAGAAATGAGCCGTGATTTCGTGTCGCCCTGAAGAGAGAACCTGCACTGCACGCCTGGGCTCTCTCGACTGTTCGCGGGATTGAGAATCTTTCTCTCCGGGGGGAACGACGATCGGGAATCTCGGGACGCCCACGCGACTCGCACACACACACACACACATACACACGCGCACACACAGACGCGACACACAGGGGAGAGATAGAGAAGTCTGGAGAGAAGAGCGCGATTACAGGTGCGGCTCCGACAGCACGCCCCGACAACCTGTATCTTCGCTTCGTCGCGTACTCTCACTGGGAGGATATATCTGTATATATTTCAGAACTGACCGTGTCTGGGAGACATGACTCGTATTTTATAGATGCGTATGTAAAATAATTTTCAGAGGCTCGGCATGTTATTATTGTTATTTGCATTTTTTAGATGCCCAGTAAGGTGGAGAGTGATTACTTTTTTCCAAGAGTCCTGCGATGAGTGGCTTGATAAAGTGTCTTTCAACTTTTCGTAAGCTTCGGAGCGAACCTATGCTTCATTTTGGAGAAGAGAGATTGTGGAGGAGGTTCTGGGGGAGTCTGGGATGGATAGAATTGGTAATTTAGCCTGGAATAGGCAGAATTCGTTGTACAGTCTGGGGTTGATACAACTTGCCATGTAGTGTGGGATAGCCAGAATATGCCATATAGATTGGGAACTCTAGAACTTGCCGTACAGCCTGGGTTAAATACATTTTCCGATACTGCCTGGGACAGATAAGACCTTACCGTATACCCCCTGATAAATAGAGTCATACACCCGGAGATATATAGAAATAGCCATACACCCAGGGATAGATGGGAATAGTCATACAGCCCGTGATAGATACAAATAGCTATACAACCTGGGATTGATAGAAGCAGTCATGCAGCCTGGATTAGATCGACATAGTCATTCAGCCTGGGATAGATACAAATAGTCATAACTTGGAATAGATAGAAATAGCCATACAGCCTGAGATAAATAGAAACAACCGTACAGCCTGGGCTAGATAGGCCATACAACTGGGATAGGAATGGTCATACAACTTGGGATTGATATAAATCGTCATAGAACCTGGAATAGATAGAAATAGCCATACAGCTTGGGATAGATAGAAATAGCCATACAGCCTGGCATAGATACAAATAGCTATACAGCCTGGTATAAATAGAATATCCGATGGATCCTGGGATAAATAGAGCTGCAGCCTGAATTGAATTGCATCAATTAAGTTTCCGATAGATAACTTCGGATGTGATCTGGCCTGGTCGTGACGTCTCGTACAATAGCATTTTAATTCGATAAATAGATAAACAAGAATATAACGAAGGAATTCGCAAAGTCAGCGGCACTTTGCTCGCGGTAGAGAGACGCCAGGCATCAGAGTGTATGCAACAGGTCCTGATGCTGTTGCGGTGTTGCTTCTGGTCGGCGAGGGAGGGAGGGAGGGAGAGAGAGAAAGAGCGAGCAACCACATACGAGCCTCTCGACGGTGGCTGTAGCGCGTGATTAAGTAACTACCAGTCGTAAACCCCCGTGTCGCCGGATAATCCGTGTAAACGCATAAATTGCCGGTTATTTAAGATAGCGCGCATTATTCGGATAGTTCTGGTGATGGCCCGGCATAAGTTACTACCGGGCCACCTAGGCCGATTCTTCTTGCGCCGCGAGTCTTCCGTCTTTCCAGCACTTCTCCACACAAAACTCCTTAAACCTCGTTCCGACGATCTCAAAGCAGAAACTTTTTATCGACCGAGAAACGACTCTGACACTCGCCCGCTGTAAATAACAGCCAAGACCACGGTCTCATAGCAATTAAAACATCGAAACTCAACTACACTCAACTCAGTGAAAGTCAGAAAAACTCCAACCTCAACCATAACAATTGATATCTCACTTGTCGTTAAATAAAGATAAACAAATTCACAGCCGAGAAAAGAAATGTGAGTTTCTTTTTTTTCTTCTAACCTCTCTTCATAGGGGTCCACTCGGGCCTAACGGAGGCGCGATCGTTTTCCGACGCTCGACGAGTCTCTTCGCCTCGTAAATAGTTCTTTCAGAGGCCGAGCACGAAGCACAGTCGGAGGCGCGCACACTCTTTGCCGTGTATAATTTACATGACAAGAGGAGACGGGGAGGGTTAAAGGAGAAAAAAAAAATAATCTGTCGGTAACCCGCTTCTGACCCGAGTCTCTTATCGAGATCCCACCGATTCTTCCATATTTAAAGGAGTCAGCTTCTCGCGGCCAGTGACCCGCGGTGTGCTTCTATCTGTCGATCGCCTTCTTCCACCGTCTCACTCTCCTCCGGCAATTCGTTCCCTCGTCTCGTTTCAGCTTCCGTCTCGTTTGCTCCATCGGCCGCTTCGCGTGCTCCGGCGAGAGACGCAAAGAGGAACGCGAGAGGGATAACAAAAAAAAAAAAAAAAAGGAAGTAACTACACCTCCCAGGGTTCTCCACGGTGGCACCGGGGCACAGGTGCCTCCCCGTCCGATCGTATCGAACGACCACCGATCATTGTATCGAGAGCCCTCGGCGGTGTACGACGCCCGAACGAATTTCCATAAGCGTCGCGCACGACGGCGATAGCGCGGATCCCGATCCACGGTGAAGTTGACCGGTTCGGCGGGCACGATTCCCATCGGAAAGTCCCAAAGTCCAAATTTGTCGCGACCTGAGAGAATCTTGCTGGGGATCCGCGAATCGGGTTCAAATTTGAGGATTCCGGATATGAAGTAACAATTGTTGGCGGTTTGCTCCAATGTCCCAAGAGGACCAACATTTCAGCTTGGATCTTCAAGTTCGGACCGCCCAACTTTGAAATCGAAGCCTCCGGACCCAGCCAAAAGACGCACCTTGAAAGATACGTTCGTTACATCCTGGTCAATCGCTATTTAGCTGCGAAATAACTAAGAAAAACTTCATCTTCGATCAAGTTCCGTGGCACAAACCGTAGCAAGTCGATCACTTTCACCGTGCAGCCCACAAAATCAGAGATTATGCATATGTAGTCGTTCGAACGAAAGAATCGGCCCTTCGACCTATCTCCTGACCCCGGACCGAGACCGGGAGCACGCGTTATTTATTGCGTGACCGCGTAAATAATGGATTCCCAATGGTGGAGAGGTCAAATCCGGCGTGAATCCGATCTTGACCCTGCCCGAGAACCTTTCGTACCTTTCTTCCATCGTACCTTTCGTACCCTTCTTATTCTTCTTCTTTTTTCTCACAATACTTGCGGTTCTTTTTCTCGTTGGCGGTTCCACCGTGGTGATAAATTGAATTCTTCGATCGGAATGAACGATGATCCTGGGTCTTGATGGGTTTCAGCCACCACTGGCACGACAGGTAACTTGACTAACAGTTCGTATGTATGTAGATTTTCATTTGAATACAGTCTCAAGTGACTCGAGCATAGGTCACTATTCTCGGGTCATTCATATTCGATTACTATCGTGTTTCGTGCGAGACGTCGGAGAGTCTTAAGAGAGTCCGCCTGCGACGGATGAAGATAGTACAGTGGGAATGAAGAAGCATGAAAGCCAGAGAGGGTCATAAAGGAAGGCGAGGAAGAAGAAGAAGCAACCTGTCCTATGCGTCTTGCGTGGAGCTAAGATGTGCTTCCGTCAGCATCTACGGATTCATTAGAGAACAATAGCACGACGAGATAGAGAAGGATAGAATGGGCTCGTGTAACAGAGCTTCTCCTTGTATCGAGATATGCCTCTGCAGAAAATACATTCAACTGACGTGCTCGGCAAAGAATAAGCAGCTAAGATAAATAAAATCACGAGACGCGCCCGGTGGAGAGGGAAAAATGGGAGAGGCGAACGCAATAGCGGCGAAGACATCGGGCTGGAAGATGTGGGAACGCGAGTGTTGAAGTTCAAATGCATTCTCCTTACCAAAACAAAAAAATCAAAAACTAACAATTTTCATTTTTAATTAGCTTTCCAATGGGTCTAAAATTCTGAAAAAATGCATCCATCAAGTTCACCTCAAACTGCATCTTGTTAGTACAGAACTCCTTCCAGTCCGAACCCTATTTTTCGAGATCCATCGATTTTAGACGCTGAAAATTCTTAATTTTCGGTTCAATCGAAGCAGCTTCCGCTCCACGAGCATTCAGCCGAAGTTTCTTTAAAAAAAAAATAAAAAAAAAAATAAAAAAAATGTAAACGTACTCTCATCAACGCCGCAGCGTCGCACCGCGTTTGAATGTAATCCGGTAGGATCGCCTGATCAGGCCCGCAGCGTCTCGTGTCCGGACGCTGGGCGTATGCAAAGCTGGCACAGTAGTAGATCGTGTCATTGCGGTTGTTCATCCGCGAGCAAGAGGCGCATCCTCGACGTCTGCCAGGCCGAGGATCCTCGAGGTACGGGAGAAAGACAGAGACGATCTTTGGCCGCGCGCTGCTATCCGAACCAGATTGCTTTAATTTGTTGCACGACCGGCAAAAATGTTAATGCCCGCCGAGCGATCGTAATTCAGCTGGCCGGCAGCTCTGAGGATTCTCCGACTCCTCCATCTATCTCTCGCCCTCTCGCGGTTCCGCCGATCCAATATCCTCCTCCCGTCCAACCGTGTCGCTCGCTCGTATTCTCCGCTCGCCGTTTTTCCGTCTCCCTCGGCGTCTTCGCTGAGCCGCAGGAAAGCTACCTGTTCTCTCGCTCTCTCTCTCTCTCTCTCTCACTCTCTCTCTCTCGCCCCCTTGTGGTTGCCGCTCGCGCGAGCCACACGGTGGCTCTTATCTGCGGTTTTATGTTCGGCTTTGCGTTTTAGCCACGCCGATTCCTCGGCTTCGGTGTACGCTCCTCTCTCCATCGGCACCGCGCCAGCCCGACACAAGGGAAGACCGAGAAGTGTGTTTCACCTCTCCGCGCGCACAGGAAACTCCGTGTGCGCAGAAGCTGCCCGCGGATCCGACGAGGAGGACGAGGAAGGCGACGACGCCTCCATTGGAACCGGAGCACGACGGGATCTTAGTCCCCCTCGTACCGACCGCTCGTCGAGGACTTCTTGCGCCGTCGCCAGGACCTGGCATGTCCAATACCTACCCTCCTCCATCCGTTTCTCTTTCCGTCCTCTTTGACTTCCCTCTCGCTTGGTTTTAACTTTTGCGAAACGTCGGACAGGGCGACAGGTTTATTTGCGTCCCGCTTGCCACCTCGTACCTTCGGATTTGCATGCTCCGACGCGGTGAGAAAGAGGAGGACGAAGAAGGAGAGGACTATGAACCACGCAAAGACGCCGAAGAGGCTTCCAAACTTGCCGTTCCACTTGCGGAGTCTTGGGGAGTAAATAATTGTTTGGAAGCGAGCTGTTGTCCAGGATAAATTGGGCAGTAAAGTGGAGATCGGACTTTGGAGCGGGAGTTCGTGGAAAAACTTGCTTTAAAAACAAGATCGGACTTTCAATAAATAAGAAACAAAAGAGCTGGAGCAAGATCCAGATCCTACTTCAGATGAGGTCTTCATGGGAAAACACTTGTCGCACTTGTCTCTCACGTGCTGAACACCAATTTCCCTACCCGATGGGGCTTTTCACACGCTGCGCGGTGGGGCTGTGGGAACCGCTCGGCTTCCTCGCACCCATTGGGCCTCAATGATGCGCGGGTAGGAAGCGTCCAGGGGACTAGCCGGCACCCCGAAAATCGAGACCGGGAAACATCCCTCCGGTGCGCGGGCCAATCGAGGAGGAAAAAAAAACGGGGCTCTTTCCCTTCCGCAAACACGGGCGTCGAAGGGAAAGGACAGGTTTCGTTGACATGTTGGAGAGGATTTCTCTCACACTCCTGCCAGTGGGAAACTTAGTCGGTGTCCCTTCCGTCGGAAATTGATTTTTAAGTTTGTCGGAGACAACTAATAGACTGAGGGAAGAATCTGATAGAAATTACCGTAAATCTGATCAAATGGACAGAACTTTCAGGTGTGTGGAAACTCTAGCGACATCCTGGCAAACATTCGTATTAAACTTAATTGATTCTGCTAGAAGATATGGTAAGTTTAGCTGTCGCGAATATTACTCGAATACACCGAAATTGTTGCTGAAATATAAGTACTTCTAATTACAGTGTACAAAAATTCGTATGAAATTTAATGTACCGGAACTTGAAATTTGCTTCACTTGTATCACTTACGTTAATTGAACATTAATGTAATTTTTTGTAAAACAGAAATACCAGGTATTAAAATTACAAATCATTGTTTGGAATTTCAGAAACAGTTAATGTAAAAAAAAGCTTCCTATATCGTTCATTAATTTTCAAACAAAATTCGTTTAGAGTCAAAATTTTGCATATAGCTAATGGTGGTGCCGATGTAGCACGTTGCTTGGTCGAAATTTACCATATGACTTCATAGTCTTTCCGACATGAATCTGGGTCGAAAGACCGTGTAACACACCGGACCGAAACGAGAAAACAACTCGAGCAAATTTTTATTCATTCATTCGTAGAGTGATCTACGAGCATCTCAATCTTGCTCATCATGACCCGAATCGTGTTAGTTTTCCATTCATCCACAACCTTCTGAGGACGGGACTTACGGTGTATCCCATCGTTCCGCGAAGGGTTCGCTCGGTCTCACCCGAAGATCTCTAACCCGTGTTTGCCTTAAATATTATTTTACGACTGCCGCGATGGATACAAGGTATTTCCCCAAACCATCTTTCCCCTTCCCCGGGCGACTTCCTCTCCGGTCTTCGGCAGCGCGCGGGCACTTCTGTCGGGACTTCTGGCTCATTCATGAAGTCGGTCAAATATTGTGTCTGAACAATCGTTTTACAACCGCACGACCAACAGTCCACGTTTACCGACATCCATCTTCTTTTTTTCTTCACGCTCTTCTCTTCATTTCCTATTTTTTTGTTTTTTTTTGTTTCATTGGATTTAAGAGACTGTCGCGAGTCCAAAGCCCACCTAGGCCCGTTGCATGATCGCGGCCTATCGCGGTCTGCGTATTTCCCTTGCGGTAGTTTTATGCTGTTGACAGTAGACAGTGTACCCTTTTAGAGTGTTTGACGTCGCGGCACAGTGTTGGGAGCTCTTCCGTCGAAGAGCAGTAAAGAGATCCCCGGAGTACACAGTTCCACGCGACGATGGAAGGAAGGTTCCCCTCTCTCGTCGAGCTTTTTGCATCGGCACCAGCGGCGGCAGCATGCGAGCCGCCGGGGACGTCGGGATCGCATCTGTCACTGCGGAAACGGCTGCACCCGCGGCTTCCGTTCCATGGTGTCGGGTTACCACCCTCCCGGGGTTAATACACTCGCCGTACACTTCCTCACTCTTTTTCATCGCCACCCCGAATATAATGTTCCACAACTACGATCGTCACGAATAAAACCACGTCTCACCAGTGGAGACTCCCCGCTCCCCCTCCCCGTTTTTTTGCTCCACAGCCGCAGCTTTGATTCAACCATTAACCATTCCAAGAGTCCTCGAGGCCCTCGCCGAACCCGGGCCGAGGTTAAATTTGCGTAACTCCGATGCGGAAGCAGGTGTATAGGCCGACATGGACTTGAGTCTCTGCGGGATTGCGTTGTCTCCAGAATTACCAGAAAGGGTGGCGTTCTGAGTTTTCATCTTGTCGGGGCATCGCTGGCAGGATTGATGGAAAAAGATACGAGGTGTTAGGTCTTTTTGATCGACTCGAGGACTAAAAAGACATTGATCGTCTCCCTTCCAAAAGGTGAGTCGTGGATGCCTGCCTCAATATTTATCGCCGACCGACCTAATTTGATATACCACGTTGCGTTATCGGAGGCGAAAGGGAATAATGAACCATTCCAAGAGTCCTAGAGGCGCTCTCTGAACCACCGTCGAGGATAAACTTGCGTAACTTCGACGTTACTCTGGGTTTCCATCTTGTCGGGCCATTGCTGGCAGGATTGATGAAAACAGTTACAAGGTGCTAGTTCTTTTTCGTCCACTCGAGGACCAAAAAAGACAATGATCGTCTCCTTTCCAAAAGCCGGGCTATGGTTCACTGCCTCAATATTGATCGCCGCTCAAGCTAATTTGATATACCATGTCGCGTTATCGGAGGCGAAAGGGAAAGATTAACCATTCCAAGAGTCCACGAGGCGTTCTCTGAACCACCATCGAGGTTAAACTTACGTAACTTCGATGTTACTCGGAGTTTCCATCTTCTAGGAGCAGTGCTGGCAGGATTGATGGGAAAATTGACGAGGTGCTAGGTCTTTTTGATCCACTCGAGGACCAAAGACAATGATCGTCTCCTTTCCAAAAGGCGAGCCGTGGCTGCCTGCCTCAGTATTGATCACCGATCGACCTTATCGGAAATCTTTATGTTGACGCTAACGATTCGAGATTCGGATTCCCGGGATGTAATTTGATATGCCACGTTGCGATATCGGAGGCGAAAGGGAAAGATGAGAATGAAGATATCGAGTAAGAACACGGTAGTCCAAAGACGACGATTATCGACAATCCATAATCTTGCGCAACGACAAGCGCCACCGGGTCTCTCTGTACATAGTTATTGCGAATTATTGCGAATGGTAATCGAAGGGTTAGCGTTCCCGGGGCTGCACCACACAATAGGAGTCGCAGTCGTCGTCGTCGTCGTCGTCGAAGTTCCCTCCGTAGGCGGCGGAGAGCCGCCGCGGTTGAGCGTCAAGGCGAAGAGGTCATCGAGGTCTGGTAGTAGTATGGAGAACGCGAAACATAGAGAGGCACACGGCAAAAGTTTGCTCTCGCGCTCGCTAATACCTTTCCGCGCCGCTGGTGGTCTCTCGAGGACTGGCAACAGCTCGGCGAACCGATCATTTCAGAGACGCACGAAATCATCTCTCTCCCTATCTCTCTGTTCCTGGTGGCCTTTCGCATCGAACCAAAACGTTCCCACTGGCCAATCGGACTCGGGACGCCCCGAGACTCTTGCTTTCTAATTCAACGAATGGAAAAAAAAAAAAAAAAAAATTAAATACAGATCGAATGAAGAAAGGGACCGGTCAGTTTGCGAGCAACGTATCAATTTTGAGATCGCAGCACAAGAGGAACAAATAAAATGCTTGGGAATCAGATCGTAGTGAGGGTTTCATCAGATCATGATCCTAGCGTCATCGTCCACCCCTAAAATGTTTCATGATATTATCCCGCAAAAAATAAATCCCCTAAAACGTGTCATGATATTATTCCGCAAGAATAGGTCCAAATTCGATATTTCCATTATAGCTCTCTTTTTCGTGCCATAATTGGTAACGTGAGCTAAAGGCGTCCCGTTTGTCCCTTAATTCATCCGTTTCTATCGCTGGCGACATTTCAGATGCATTCCAAATACATTTGAGACTTATCACACTCGTCCTTTTATCCACTTTCCTTTATTGCTTCATTCCCACTTTTTTTTTGTTACTGGCTGCATTCAAGATACACTCCAGAAAAAAGTTTTAAAAATCCGTAACATCCCTTTCGGTCTGAAAATCAAATTTCAAGACCGGAAGTGTATATCGGAAATGCGTCACTTCCGGCTTAAAAATCTCAATTTTTAATCCGGAAGTAACGTCATATGGGGAAACGTCACTTCCAGTGTTTAAATATCAGTTTTCAACTGGAAGTGACGTCATAGAAAAAATACATCACTTCCGATTGAGAACTGAGATTTTTAAACCGGAAATGACGTATTCCCGTATGAAGTCTCTTTTACTGCTGTAATTCAATACGAATTATTGCCTCAGCGTACGGGTGAACGAAAAAGATATCTCAGTCTCGAAGAACGAAAAGCGAGGATAAATAAGTATACACTCGTCGTCGTATTGTCTTTTGTTGGGCACTCATTCGACTCCTCGATCGTTTCATATTACAATAACACGTACGTGTGCGGTTTATCGGCATGTATAGTTAGGTTTTTGGTATATAAAATACCAACGCGGGGTGGTATTGTGGTACGATCGAAAGAAGAATTCAAGGATACCGTAACCCGGTGTATAAGTTTGCTACAACGTAGCTGTTGTTGCCGGTGCTTGCTGCTGCTGCTGCTGCTGCCGCCGCCGTCGTGGAGCGATTCTGCCGGAGATCAGAATGCATCAGTGCCGATAAGGACGGGCCGAACGTTGACAAAGGATCCTATCTGTAATCGGTCCGGAACGCACTGCATACCGCATACCGAAACGCCTGCATAAATGCATTCGTTTATATATAAACGATGACGACGGAACGGGCCCAGAAACGATTCTTCGATCCTCTCTGTCTCATGACCGAGGAATCCCGACGACAGTCAATGTGAATACAACCGATATATGGCGTATAATAAAAACAAAATCTCGTTTTCTTTCAAACCCACTATTCGAATTCTCATTTAACTGAATTATCCTACGATATAAAGAATTTATTCGAACGGTCGCCTTGTGAAATTTAAATTACCCGTTATCGGAGGACGCGCTACCTGCTCTTCGGACTCCATGTGTACACACGTACAAGGTATTCGGGTGGTTATTGCCTTGACGGAATATTGCCGACTTTTTTTTTTATAGATCTTTTTTTTATGCCGAATCTTGGAATCGATCGTCAATCGGGTCTTGAGCTGGAAGTTTGTTTAGCGAACGGTGGACTTGAATTTCAACTCCGCCACTCTTTGGCTTCAGCTTTGATAAGAGGTGGAAGGCCGAAGGAGATGCACTGTAAAAAGTTTCTGTTTGAAAATTCATAAATGTATATGAAGTTTTATGCTTATACAATATATGAAATTTCATTGACACGTACGTAAGAATATTGAGTTACCGGTATATTAAAAACAATATTCTCTGTGCACTATTTGTAATAATAACATAATCTTCATATATGGATGTCTTAATTTTCAATGTCATCACCGGTAATATTAATATAAACGTATGGCATTTAAGATTAAATTATTGATATTCAAATACAATGTACATGAATTCTTATTTTATATACCGAGGTTATATGTTTCATATATCTTTGTATATTAAATGTGCTGTAAATTTCATAACTTTTTTTATAGGGTACGTTTTTGAATCGAAAGGTATAATAAGATATAGAGAATTTAATTGAACGGTCGCGTTATGAAATTTAAATTGCCCGTTATCGGAAGACGCTCTACCTGCTCTTCGGGCTCGATGTATTCGGGTACAATATATACTCGGGTGCTTGTTGCAATGACGGAATATTGCCGACCTCTTTTATTTTATAGATCTTTTTATTTTTTTAATACGAATCTTGAGATCGACATTTGATCGTGTGTCTTCAGTTCGAATTTTGTTTCGCGAACTGTGGACCTAAATTTCAACACCGCCACTTTTTGCCCTCAGCTTTGATAAGAGGAGGGAGGACGAAGGAGATACGATTTTCCCATTTTTTTTTTTTTTTGCGCATAGATCATCCCGGATAAAAGATTATGAACGAGCGAATGAATCGAAGGGAAGTTCGGTGAGCGAGTGCGAAGCTATAACAGTTACGCGTCTTCGCTTCGGCGGCAATCAGGATGAATGGCTATTCGGTCAGGAGCCATTCTTCTTCGGTCGGTTGAACGTACAAGAGTCCCGAATCACTAACGCCGCTCATGGTAGTCGTGTAGCCTCGATGAGGAACTCTCGTACGGCTGCGTCGACGATGAAATTATATGTGTATATACATTCACTACACGTGTGTATTTATTTTATGTATGTAGCAGGTATATAGATGTATGTACGTAAACATATGCATGTGAAAGAGGCGAAGAAGAAATGGGCGGGTGCTTCGTCCTTCCTCGTCCTCATTCTCATTCTCATTGTAGACAGTTTATATCCACGAAGAGAGCCCCGTTGCACACTTTTCGTGTGCGTCATTATATACATTAGAGTGCGTGTCTTCGTAACCGAGGAGACTTTTGTAAATATTTTCCGGCCGGATGATGAACGCCGAATTAAATGAGCATTAATTATCGGGCGGTCCACGGTCTCGTCGCGTGGGTGTGATTCATGGGCGAGGAAAGAGGGCCTCCGGCTTCTCCTCCACCTTCCGCAACTCTACGTACGGATTCACCTCCACCTCCTTGCTCACCCGCTTTTTCAGTGTACCGCGCAACGGTCCACCCACTGGCGATCGTGTCCTTTTTTTAAATATTAAAGAAAAAATATAGTAAGATACGACGACGATGAACGTTAGTAAGGAGGAGAAATCGGCGATCCGTTTCCGCTCCGGCGTTATGCTTCTGATCGGTCGATTTCCTTCGAATCGGCCGCGTCTGCGAGAAATACTCCTAGGAACTTTTTCTCAAAGAATTTGATGCTCTACAAAAAAGGTATCTTGCAAAAATGGCGTCAGACGAAGCGTTAACGATTTATAGAGTGATTCCGCTGTTTTCGTCAAATTCTCACTTTCCGGATGATCGCGTATAAAGTTCGATTAAAAAAAAACATACAAGAATCATTATTTCACTGCAACCGTGTGAAACGATAATTCCCCATCGATACTCTTACCGGGATAGCGATCTAAGCGGCTCGTATAGCGGTCACTGCTCGATAGCGGAAAGATCGATCGCCCGGCAGCGAGAAAAGTCCCGGTCTCTCAGGGGTGCTGGCAGGCTGAACTTCTCCTGCTTGCCCCGGCGTTTCTCGAACGCAAATGCGTTGCGACGGGTGGCGTTCCTCTTTTTGCATCTTTTCTTTTTTTTATCAACCTCGAAAATTTTTATATTTCATCCCTCTTTCCCTCTCCCACTACCTTCACCGATCTATCCTGTACGGTATAGTCGCAGCGGCAGTCGCGTATTTTTTTTCATTTTTTTTTTTTTATTTTTCCACGAGCACGGACTGCCCGGCGAGCGCTCCCTGCGGATTGTCCGGCTTGTCAGCATACGAGAGGGAACGCAGTCCGGTGCAACGGCGCACCACAAGCTCAGCCTGGTATCCTTCGCTAACGCGAAGGTACGTGCAGGCCACACGTGACTGCGGCCCATCCCAGCTCTGGCCGCAGTGTACCGAGCTCTCCGGTTCGCTTGCCGATCCGTTCGCCTAGCCAGCGGGGCACCTGAATGATTTGCGTCCTAATCGGCCAGCGAACTCTCCTTGTGCATGGGGAACGACGGCGCGTCTCGACGACGACGTTCGGCGCCTTCGAGATCGGTCAGATCGCGTGCACGAGCCTGGCGAACGTTCGGCCCGAGAGAGCGCGAACGAGAGATAGAATGTCGGGGAAAAAGGACGAGAAAGAGAGACGACTGGCTGGCTCGGAAAGTTAACATGGGACCGCCTTCCTCTTGAGAAAGCTTTTACGCAAAGTACGCCTTCCGGAACTCCAACTTGCGCCTATGTATCGCCGATCTCTTGTTCTTCCTCTTGGTCTGCGGGCGGCAAACCGCACCGACGAATTCTTGCGGTCGGCTCGGAGTATGTGTTTTATTTAAAGATTGGATCCTGCAGTATTGAAGGGGGCTGGTGCTTTTGTCACTCGCGAAAGCGGTATTTGAGGTTTTTCAGAAATGAATTTGATGATACTGGAAGGAGAGTTTGGTGGCCTCAGCTAACTTCCTCGTGTTCCTGTAGTCGGATGATACATTGGTTGAGTCAACGAATTAGTTTGTTGCAAATCAATAAATTAATTCGACCAACCGATTGATTGCTTGGAATTTATTAGTTGGGCCGACCAATTCATTCGTTGGACCAACGAATTGATTAGTTGGACCAACCAATTCATTAGTTGAACTCATTGAACTAGTTGAATTCATTGGTTGAACCAACCAATTCATTAGTTGGACCAACCAATTCTTAACTTGGACCAACCAATTCTTAACTTGGACCAACCAATTCATTTGTTGGACCAACTAATTCATTGGACCAACCAATTCATTGGACCAACCAATTCATTGGACCAACCAATTCATTGGACCAACCAATTCATTGGACCAACCAATTCATTGGACCAACCAATTCATTGGACCAACCAATTCATTGAACCAACCAATTCATTGGACCAACCAATTCAATGGACCAACCAATTCATTGGACCAACCAATTCATTGGACCAACCAATTCATTGGACCAACCAATTCATTGGACCAACCAATTCAATGGACCAACCAATTCATTGGACCAACCAATTCATTGGACCAACCAATTCATTGGACCACCCAATTCATTGGACCACCCAATTCATTGGACCACCCAATTCATTGGACTAACCAGTTCGTTGGACCAACCAATTAAGTAGTTGGACCATTCAAATTTCCGCAAATGCCGCAAAAATTGACTTCGCCATTCCGCTAACTTCACCGGACCCGCAATTTTCGCTTCGCCAAACCGCAGCTAGCGGTATTAATGTTCCCGCGCAAAGTGCGGACCAGATGTAGCCCCGGAACCCAGCATCTCCCATTTGCTCTCAGCACAGGGGCTCTCCCAGTTCCCGTGGAACAAGGAACGTCCGACCTTTCCGGAGATAAGCGTGTCACGCAACGATCACCTCAGTCCCGCGCAGCCGGTGAATAGTATAAGGACCGGCTCTTGGACATCCTGGTAGCTAAGAAGACCAGGCACAGAGCGCAGAAGCGGTGCGTAGAAGCACGGCCTGGGAAATGCGACGATATTCGATGCAAATGAGCCCCGCGCGCACGCCCGGCCAACATAGAGAACGAGTTACGTCAGAGTGGGTGGTGTGTTGACCCGCGTATGTTCACCGTTGAACAAAACTAGCTTGGATAATCGCGACGGAGAAAGATAAAGAAAGGAACGAAAGGACCGCGATTCCTTCCTGACGGCGCGCCGCCCCGGCAGCGCCGAGAATCCGCGCTCTATCCGTATTCGGGATGCTGCGAACGGGCTCGGTCCAGGCTCTTTCCGTCCCGTGCGTGGAGCCTCGCCGCGAGCCCGGAGGGGAACCCCCGCAAGGGATCCGTTGCGCAACGCGATCTCGCGACAACGATCAGCAGCCTGGCTGTTGTATTCCGTCCGATGGTTCTCTCAGTGGCTTCTCGGGCTCATTGTCGAGAGACGAAAGCGAGCGGGGAGTTCGCGAAGAGAAATAACGAATTGAAAGGAAACTGTTTCTTTTTTCTTTTCATCTCTTCTGCGGAGATCGAGAAGATAGGACGTTGTTGTACGATGTTCTCTATTGACGGAATGTTCGTGCGGTTGTAACCTGTTGACGCTTCGTCCGACGGCATTTCTGGGAGATCCTGAAGAATCAAGATCTCTATCTTGATTCATGCCGATCGTCATACTTTGGGCAAGCGTGAGGAAAATTGATTACAGTTTTTGTTACCGACCGAGTTGGGGCGTGTAAAGTTAGAAACTTGTCCAACTTACGATTAAAGTTAGACATGAAGATTCCAGACTATAGAGACGGAGTATTTCGGTCCGTGGACGACAAACACAACGATAAACGAGAATAGCACAAATAACACAAATGAAGAAATAAAATTGTCTGTAATGTCTCGATTGCGATTGTAATTAAACCAATTAAAGAAAATCATTAATAACATTATTTCTTAATAAATAAATCGAGGTTTTCGTTCCAATCGATAGGTAGATATTCACACCTGAGTCTACGTCATACATAAATCGTTAACAATAAAAATCCTTCAGATTAATCATTCTCCTTTCACACCATTCTACACATCGGAATAGAAGCGTAAATCGTACAGCACAACAAAATGCGAGACTTATCTAAATTCGATGGCTCTTTCTTTTAAACTTTGGTGCTCGTAGTTTAGTTCAGAAAGAAAACGGATCACTTGTAGAATGATAGGTCAGCTGAATCGACCAGGAGAGTCAGACACAAGTTCGCCTCGCTAATCTCCTCCTTTTTTTCGAGTTATTGAGACGCGCCCGTCGTACTCGACGTCCCCAGAGAGAGAGAGAGAGAGGCCAATTACACAGTAAAAAAAAATTTGTACGTTTTACAACAAATTATTGTCCACAAATGTCCACAATTTTTTATTTGATAATTTTATAGTTTGACAAACAAAAGTACAAACTAAAATTGTCAATGATGCATGAAGTAAAAGGACAGGTTCGTATGTTCAAAGAAGTGAGAAAATCGTTTGTCGCTTGTTTAACAAAATTATCTTTACGAAATTTCGCATTATGATTTTACGACATTATTTTTTACTGTGTACAGCGAGGACAAAACTGAAATGTTCGTTATGAAGCGACTTTGCGCTCGATTGCGAAACGGTGTTGAAAATCCGGATGTGTCATTGGGACAAAATGGGGCATCCAAAAATTATTGGTAAAATTGAGTTTTCTCCCCGCCGTCTCGTTTTGCAAGACTGTCCCAATTTGGCCCCGCTCGCCCCTACATCGTCCACTCGACAAATTTTGGCGAGGTACACAGTAAAAAATAATTTCGTAAAATCGGAATGGAAAAATTCGTAAAAATAATTTTTTTGAATAAGCGACAGACACGTTTGTCATTTATTTCAATATACGAACTTCTCCATTCATTTCCCGTGTTATTGACAATTTTAGTTTGTACTTTTGTCTGTGAAACTAGAAAATTAACGAATAAACAATTGTGGACGTTCGTGTGCAATATAAGTTGTTGTAAAAGGTACAAACTTTTTTCTACTGTCTAGCTTAAAAGGGACTTACTTTGGAGATAGGAAAAGAAAACTGAGCATCGACCAGCTTCGTAGTTTCGGTGATATGATTTAGTAGTGGCTTTTGTGCAAGATCTCCAACGAACACCTTGCTGCCGACACCGGCCGTTGCGTCCTTGATGAAAAATCACGATCGACGCCTCGAAATCCGATCGATCGCGCAACTCCGATCCAGCCCGCGGTGCGTGACGCTATTTCGTCGACAATCGATTTTTCGCTCGAGTTTTTCACCGTCAAATTTTTCTCTCCCACGTGCCAGCGTGCTGAGAAAGGATCGAACAATGGATTTCGTCGAACGCTTAGGCAGCAGAGAAGGTTCCTCGGCCTCGGATGCAACTTACGAAATAACCGCCAGCTGGACATTGATTCGGCTCCGTCGATGAAGCTACAGTGACAAAAGCGAATGAATGATCGAAGGAAAGCCGTGACGCCTCGGGCGACAGGTACATTAAGTATTCACTCTAAAAGCCTGCATAAGTAATATCATCAGCCGCTCGCCAATTTGTCTCCACTAATGCACGCCTAAAAAAATATAAAAAAAAAAAAAAATGGTTGAATTTCATTAAATCAATCGAAGGGCCCATAAAAGTGCCTACTATCGCCTCGATACGTCTCGTCGTCGGCGATAAATGACTCACACTCGTGCGCAGTAATGTTTTCTCAAGTTTTTTCTTATTTTTTTTTTTTTTTCTAACTCCCGACTGTCCGCTAGGGCAAAAAGACGGGAATTATGCGTTTCACCGCGATGAGCGATTTCGTTGTCCGCGATGTTCTTGTGAACGGCTGAAAATTACTTGACGAAATTTGATACAGCTATTCTATGACGCGCCGTCGTCAATGTTTTCAAGGAAAAATTTAAATCTATACAATATTGGTAGAAACAAATGCGATATATTAAATAGTCACTCGAATATATCGAAAATTGAGGGGCATTTTTCTGCGATATATTTTCGGAACTCCAAATTGTTCGTTGGCCGCCCGATCTCGGTCTACTTATAACCTCAAACGCACGATGTATCGCAGATAGATAAGCGCCACAAAAAATAGCAGTTGACGCAATATTTTCGACATGTGCTGCACATGTTTCGTAATCGTTTAAATAAATAATAATTATTATTATTAAGTCAAAAATATAATTTGAAAAACATTAAAAAGTATGAGATAATTCATGTATATAACAACAATTAATATTGTCATTAAGCAATAATAGTGATAATTAACAATAAAGAATAATTGTAAAATTAATTAATAGTAATTATAGCAATTCGTTCATATTCTTCGCTTCAGTCGGGCGACGGCTTCCGAACCACAGATTTATATAATATATAACATTCTGCTACTAAGTTTATTTGTGTGTATATAGAACTGTGTTCGGAAGCCTTCTCCCGACTGAAACGAATAATATGAACGAATTGAAACATGTACTTTATCAATGATTTTTACAATTATTCTTTATTTTTAATTATTACTATTATTGTTTAATGACAATATTAATTGTTGTTACATACATGAATTATTTCACCCTTTTTAAAGTTAACTTAACTTTTTGTTGACTTAACTTATTGCAGTCGGGAGGTTTTAAAATTTTTTTATAAATTTATTTTTCTTCATTTATTTATTTTTTTTTAAATTATTTTTTTTAAATTCTCTTTTTCGCCCTCCACTTTTTCCTTTCTCGTCGGAGGTTTATATCGAGCGATAATCCAGTGGGTTATGGTCGCGAGAGTCTTCGGTGGACCGTGCCGGGGCTCCATCGAGGGTCTTCGTTCTCCGTTTATTTACGAGCAATTTTACGAGACGAGGTATGTATTTCGAATGCGTGCTTCCAAGAGCGCGCCGTTCCATCTCGCGAGAAAGCAAGAGCAAAGCGGGAGGCAAAAAAAAAAAAAAAAAAGGTACGAAAACGAGAACGGGAGGGTATACGATGGCTGTGTGTGCTGTACGCAGGAATAAAGCGTGAGGCGAAGGTCGGCTGCACAGGTGGTTTAGGTGGACCGATGTTTCACGACCCGCGCATATATACATATATACACACACACAGAGCCGCGGGATAAGGAGAGGAGATTGGTGAGCGCTGGTCGAGGGATCGCGTGCGAGAGAGCGAACTCGAAACGTCTTCGAGAGCTCGCGCTCGTACTACACATGTAGACATCAGATACGGCGACCGCTATCTTTCTCCTTCGACGAGAGACATCGAGTGCCGCTCGGTACTCGTCCGGGTTTACGAGAAAAGGCGATAAATCATTGGGGAGGACGGGGCAAGATGGAACTTGGGTGGAAATTGGGTGGAAAACATTGATTGCGTCGAAACGAGGGTGGGAGAAAATTTGAAAAAAAAAAATCAGGAAGGCGGATTTTGAGTCTCCGAGAGTGAGATAAAAATTTCGCGACGATCGGTACCGAAGTTTCGGAAAGCGAAGGCCCTCAAACGCTTCGAGTCATCCTGACTCGCATTACCCCCATTTTCGGGATTCGCAGTCGAGGACTTCGCGGGTCCTTGAGTCCTTCTTTCCCCCTCGCGTATCTACGGTCCGGCGAGCGGAGACAACTATTTTATCGAGTCCTTTGCAATTTTTATGCGCGTCTCCGCGTCGCGGCAGTGAGAGACTCGCAAGAGGAAAAACAAACGGGACGGGAAAAAAAGGATTTTTTGTTTTTTGAGCAGCGGACAAATCCCGGTGTCATTACAATAAAACGAGGAGTCCTCGAGTGAGAGATACCGGCGCAAGGTTCCCCGCGAGTGGCCTCTCCGTATCTCACGGAAAGAAGACCTATCGCGAGGGTTTTGGTTCTGAGGTACTTAAAGAGGCAAATGAAAAATCGGATTATTATCCAAACCCGGAGCTTTCTCATCGCGGAGCAAAACGCCCGGGACGCAGGAAGGAACGACCGGACCGGCGAGCAGATTTACTCGCACGAATTACGTCGCGGGCACTCCGGGACAATTTTTCGCTCTTCTCGGGCTGAACGGGACGTCGTTCTACACGTGTTATTTTTATAAAAATTTTTTTTTTTCATTTTTTAATGTTTTTATTTAAGCTGGGAGAGTTAATACGAAGCGTTAATAAATCGTGTACCGGTGACCCGCTGACCCGCTACGTAAGCCCGGTAAACGATCCTCATTTTTATCATACCGGATCAACGGCGATGTACCTCTCGCGAGAGATTTCTTTTATCCCTTGTCCCCCGCAGACGAGAAAGTTTCTTTGTTGCTCGCTGATGATTCATCACGGATATTTGGGATTATTAATGGACGGCGATTGCAATTCGTTGTCGAATTTCAAACGTCCTTGCATTGTTTTCGAGACGCTCGCCAGGGTGGCTAAAAAGTTATTTATTTTGGTCCGGCATTGCTCGTCGAGATTTTTGTATCCATTCACTGAACGTCATTTTTGAGAACCGACTTGCCGCACCCAAAATACAGATTTTATTATACAATACCGTTCATCAATTTTTGCTTCCAACTCTCCAGTATCAATAAAATTGCTATCAATCTATCGATCTTCTAATGCAGAGTTCTCGTCTAAGCATGATCCAAAATTCGCCACTCTTCGATCATCGACCAGTTCGAATGATACAAAAAAATATTTCAAAAAATCTGATAAAATGCACACACCTACATCAAAGTGTACTTCGCTCGATGATCCAGTTGCACAATCGGGTGACCATCCGTGTCCTTCCCCCGGCCGAAATGAGTCAACCCGGCGAAAGAGCCCCTTATACGCTAGTTAAAAAAAAAAAAAAAAAAATTGTTTTCGAAAGGCTCAGTGAAAGGAGCTCGGTGAGGCCCCAATTTGTTACACAGCTTAGACTTACGGCTATCGATGAATCTTTACGAAAGGTTTTCTTGCGATCGTGTCAAGCTACTGGCTCACAAAACGTCCGTCCGTTCTCCGGCGAGTTAATGCGGCCTTCGTCTGGCTATCGTTCCAGCGACGACGTACGTCGGTGCTCCTGGGCACTGTCCGAGACCTCCGCGCCTCCCACAAGCCCGGGGACACCCGCTGGGCTCGTACGAAGAACTCGTAAGGTCCATAAGGTCCATATAACTTCTCCGCCAAGGTACCTACACAGATGCACCGTAACGCCGTTCGGAACTTAGGAATTCGTGGCTCGAGGGGGGTTCAATGGCCGTATACTAATATCATCTGGTCCACATAGCCGGCTTCCCAACCGTAGACGAGGTATTAAACGTGAACCGGGAACGCGCGGCGGAGCATTTTTTTTTAAGGGATATCTCCGCGAGGTATGTTTTCCGTACGCGTCGGAGCGCGATAAGCGCGTCGGACTCATCGCTCCGATTCGGATGGACCGATGAGAAGGCTGGAAGGATGAGATGAGATGAGCCAGACGAGACCGGACCGGAGATGATAGGTGTCCGCGAGAGTGAACGTGAGATCGGAACGTCATGCGGTCTCCCGCCTGACACATAGGGAAGCCTGCGGCGATGAGAAATGTGGAAAAGAACGCAGGTGGAATCTTCGACGATGTCGCTGCACTTGACCGTCGATTAGTCAAAAAAGAAAGATGTTCCGTCCGTCTGAAGCGAAGATAAAGTATCTTGGGTAGAAGTCGGGGCAAAAAAGAAATTGTAAAACGCCACATTTTTCTGATACGCGTTGAGCCTTTCCTAACTCCGGGAAAATGCTCTTGGTTGATCATATGTGAGATGTGTGGAAAATGGCGCAGGTGGGATTTTCAACGATGTCGCTGCACTTGATGACCGTCGATTAGTCAAAAAAGAAAGATGTTCCGTCCATCCCAAGCGGAGATAGAGAATTCCGAGCTAAGTATCTTGGCCCAAACTTGGGGCAGGAAAGGAATTCGTAAAACGCCACATTTTCTCGATTCGCGCCGACTGTTTCTCAACCCAGGGAAAATGCTCTCGGTCCATCAGATCCATGCTGATGTCTTCAAGGCCTCCGTTAGTTATGCGAGATCGGGAAGATCTGTATCTTGGAATTGGACCAAAGAACAAAATGATTACGCCATCGCGTGGACGTAATCGTTGGGCCAGGAGCCACGTTGGCTGTATCGAGCAGGTGGATCTTATCTGCTCGTATCCCGTCACGCTGTTATTAAGAGTTCCGTTTTACAAAATTTATTACACTGATCACGAAGAGTAATGCGACACGACCGAAATAAACGAAATTTCATAATGGATTCGATCGAAGACGATAATACGGCAAGATTGAACAAGACCTCAATGGTTTTTTTCATCTCCCTCCTCGCTCCCGCCTGGTCCTGTGAACATTTTTGAGCCTCCTTACGATCGGAATAATATCTCGCTGTGGGTGCGCAGAGCTCTTACTGCCGTGTCCCTCGTCCTGTTCCCCCTCGGTCTTGATAGTCGTTGTCGCGGGGTTAATGTCAATCAGGAGATCGGGGCCGAACGAGCGACGTTACGTCGAGCGGCGATGAATCGTAATGACTTCGTGGACCGCAGGGGGCCTCGGAGTGGAGAAAAAAAAGAGAGATAAGAGAAAGAGCCACGGGGAAAAGGGGCCTTGTGGATAAGTGACAGTGATCCATCATAGCGCCGACACGCTGTCCCGGCAATGAGTGCGCTCGGTTCACTCGAAACAGGCGAGGAAAGCGCGATAAAAGGAAGTTGAAAGAAGTCGAAAGGCACCACTCGGTTGCTCAGATGTCCAGAGGTGAAAATCGTGCAGCCAACATGTGTTTCCGTCTGGATCTTGTCAACGCTCCGCCCAACCTTCCCAGTTAAGATATTTACCATACCAAGATTGCCAAAATCTTGGCATCCATCTTGGCATCCACCTTGGCATCCACCTTGGCATCCATCTTGGCATCCATCTTGGCATCCATCTTGGCATCCATCTTGGCATCCATCTTGGCATCCATCTTGGCATCCATCTTGGCATCCATCTTGGCATCCATCTTGGCATTCATCTTACTATCCATCTTGGCATCCATCTTACCATCCATCTTGCATTCGAAATCTCAGTTTATATCTCAGTTTAAATCTGCGGTTTTCAAATTGGAAGTGACTTTGGCTCGTATGTCTCGTCACTTTCGGTAAAAAACTGAGATTTAAAAAACGGAAACTGCTGCGACCTCTCGCGGCTAATATTGAATCTCAGCCATAGCTTTTCTGCAGCCTAGTTACTTTTTGGCGAAAATTACTTTTCGAATAAATAAGCTCGGCTTAAATAATACCCTACGCCAGGTGCGCAGGAAGCATCGATCACGATGCAGCTCCTCGATCGACGATTGCTATCATAGCTACGGAAAACAAGCTGTGAGCTGTTTTCTGCACAAGGGATGCTTGGAATCGATTGAGCCAGGTTTACTCTAATGGGCATCGCGCATAGGGAATAACAGTTGGTAACCAGAACACTTCTGATGGGAGATCCTTGCATGGATCTACGAGCGGAAAATGTTATGATTTCTGCGAGTTGCCTGAGATATCAGTGAAACTTTAGCGATTCAGCGAGGCACATGGTGATGATGATGGTTTGTTGGCTTAATAAAAATGATTTCATTTTACCATTCCAAATACCATTTTCTCCGGCCACGGCCGGAATCTTCCTATTGGCAAATTTGTCACCTCGAACAGGAAATCAAAAATCTGAGAAAAACCTTCTAGGCACTCTGAGCCAGAGCTGGACAGTACTTAAAGTACATGAGTACTTATTTGGTACTTAAAGTATCAAAGTAAATTTCGGTACTTTAAGTACTTTGTACTTAAAGTACTTCCGGTATTTTATACTTAGTACTTTAAGTACTTCTCGATACTTTGCCCAGCTCTGCTCTGAGTCGCAGTTTCTCCAATGGTGCAGAAAAAAATTGATTACCCACATTCGTATCACTGCCGAAGCTGCAGGAAGATAGGACGATGAAGGCTCAATGGAAAAATCAAAGGCAGGAATGCGATAGATCCAAATTGGAAGGCATTATCGCGAATGAATTGTAAAATATGACTTTGGTAATGTTTTGAAGGGCCAATCATACGAGTAACTTTGATGTATGCCAAGTAGGCTGGAGAGCGGTTGTATTGGATGGTGCACTCGAGGTATGTCTTCGGTAAGGGGGCATGTGAGTACGAGCGTGATGCATCGCGCGGCGAGTTTGTTGCGCTGCAGCTTGCAGAAGAGGTCCGCCCGAGTCTATCCTCCGGTCGGACAGTGCTGGGGAGTTCTACTGCTCTCGGTACCGGGGCATCGCAATCAGCCGAAGAAGCCTAGCTTCGCTTAGGGCATCGCAGGATCGTATTAACCGTAATGGTACGGAAATTCAAGGCGCCTCGATGCACCTAATATGCAATGTTATACGCTTGAAAATTGTCCGACGAGTCAGCCGCCCGCAGGCGAAGCACCGACCGCGTCGATATTACTCCCGTTTTTCATCGCATCGCAAAAATTTATCCCGAGGGGTTGGATTTTAATGCTTATCAAATCACCGGTCATTCCCCGGATCTAAGCACAATCTTTTTCCATCTCACCATTACAAATACCACTGTTCCAAGTACAACAACCCTCGTCTAACTCTGCTAACGATTGATCCTGAAATTATCATTTTTCTGCAATAAAATCAAATTAAAAAAAAAAATTTAAGCTCGATCAAGAGTCATAAGATTATCAGCTGATAATACATTTAAGCTCGATATCTTAATAGTCACCTTTCAGAGGAAGAAACCGGTTCGAAGCTCAAGCTGTCTAACTCCGTAACCAATTGATTATAAAAAATCATAATTTTTTCTACAATAAAATCAGATTTAAAAAAACACAAAACCAAATTAAAGTTCGATCGAGAGCCATAAAATGATTAGCTGGTAATAATTTTTCGCTCGGTATTTTAATAGTCTCCCCTCAAAGGAGGAAGCCAAACCGAAGCTTCAGCTGACCAATTGATTATTAAAAGTACAAACAATTTCTTAAAAATAAAGGAGCAATGAGATTATTACCCGATAATAAATTTCCGCTCGGTATTTTAATAGTCTCCTCCCAAAGGAGGAAGCCGGACCGAAGTTTCAGCTGCCCAACCCTGTAATCAATTGATTATGAAAAAAAAATGTCTACAATAAAGTCAGATTAAAAAAAAACACACAAAAACCAACAAAAGCTCGATCGAGAGCCATAAGATTATTAGTCGATAATAAATTTCCGCTCGGTATCTTAATAGTCTCCTCTCGAAGGAGGAAGCCAGAGCGAAGCACTGCCGCGGCATCGTCAGGAAGCGCGCGAGGGGTATGTGTTCCGGCAAAGTGAACGGGCCCACCGTGACGAGGTCGGATCGTCGGGGTACACCGTACACACTACACACACACAGACAGACACACACACACACACACACACACACACACACGGTGCGGATAAGTTCAAGGCGCTAGGAGCTCTTATCTGAAATATGTAGGGTCGATATCTGGGCCTCCTCGAGGCCACGGTCGCGATGCTCTTCAGCATCTTCAAGCGGCCTCAAACATACTATCTCCCATATATACGTACACATATATACATAAATTTAATTTGAGCATGTGAGTGTGACCCTTATCGAGGTGCTCTCCGTGGCCGCGACCTTTCACCGCCGGGATCGCACCGCGCTCTTGAGCCTCCCATTCCCCACCGGTCATGAAGCCCCTTCCCTCGCCGCCGTCTCGATAAAGACGGAAGTACGTCGGAAACTCGCCGAACCGAGCGAAAAAGAAGATAAAATAATAATAATGATAATAACGAGAGGACGAAGGAGGAATCCGAAAGAGAGTCCGAACTCCTTAACTGTATAATAACTCGAAGAGATAATCGAGGGCGAAAGAGTGCACAAGAGTGTATAAGCCGCGGCCAGCTGAGCGATACGAGAGCATGTCAGATCAACGTGCGAGAAGATCGTACGGAGAGAGAGTGAGAGCCCAAGATCCTTTCTGGCTCTCTCGTCGGCCGAGCGTTGGCTTCAACAATAAATAAGACTTCAATGTGAACGTGGAGAAGAACAGCGGCGAGAGATGCACCGGCGATCCGCACCGAACACGAGACATCCTGGGTGGTAATAGGCTAATGCTATGTGGGTGCTCGTAACGATACCCCGTTACCGTAATGCTTCCTCGCCTGTAGCCCTCTTCTTCTTCGCCTCCTTCGGCTTTGAGCATTTTTTTTTTCTTTTTTTTTTTTTTCTTCGAGTTGTTCTCTTCGAGTATCCTTTCTTCATACCTTTTCGTACTTCGTTCTCTATATGCACAGAGAGAGGATCGCGAGATCTTTTTGTTTTTTATCTGCGGCTCCATGGTACTTCGAGGATGGATTGTGCGCGCTGAATGGACTGCCTGTTCAACGGGATGAGAAGGCCAATGGCGTTTTCTTAGGCCGGTTCACGGCGATGGTCCCGCTCGGGAGGAAACGCGAATCCTCGTACGTGCGCCTTATCGTCTCGCGATTGTACCGAGCTCATTGGAATCGGAGGAATCAATTTTTTGTTGTGCAGATGTGTCGATCTTAATA
The DNA here is from genome assembly GCA_963922035.1 of Amblyjoppa proteus. Taxonomy (NCBI): domain Eukaryota; kingdom Metazoa; phylum Arthropoda; class Insecta; order Hymenoptera; family Ichneumonidae; genus Amblyjoppa; species Amblyjoppa proteus. The sequence continues at coordinate 30,521,696 of OY998230.1, read as the reverse complement.
CGATTCGAAAAAAGAGAGATCGCGGCAGTGAGAAAGTTTCGTAGCCGTCTTACCGCGAACTGCGCCGAAACCACTAAAGCCTCGCCGAACCCAATTGAAATCTTAACACTTTTTTTCATGGTACTTTGAGGATGGATTGTGCGTACTGAATGGACTGCCTATTCAACGGGTTCGGAAGGCCAATGAGGTTTTCTTAGGCCAGTTAACGGCGTTGGTTCATCTCGGGAGGAAATACGAATCCGCGTACGTCTCATCGTCTCGCGATTGTACCGAGCTTCACTTTTTACGCGGAGGTGTCGATCTTAAGATGATCCGACGTAAAAAGTTTTACGGCGAATTTCACTGCAATCCCAAAAGCCTCGACAAGCCCAATTGAAATCTTAACACTTTTCTCCAACATATTTTCCTTAACTGTGAACGGATGGCACGTGGTGCTAACGACGAGGTTTCTCTACATCGTCGATCTATCGCAATACACGTAATTATAGAACACCGGGCGAGAAACTCGGAAGATATCATCCGCGGTGGTCTCGCTCGCGTCGATGGAATCGAGGCTACTCGTACATCGACAGGAATGAGTGTACATAACGTACACACACATATACATATATCTACTATATACCCACATATATATATATATATATATATATATATATACATTTATCCAACGACATATACAGTAAGTGTACAGGAGGCCCAAGTCGCCTACTAACCGTGACGTTTTGCATAATACGACGCGACGTGGCTCACCGTTCTATCTATCCTCTATCTACAGCATAGCCCTCTATATAGGACATCTCGTTCAATGGAATACGAGTAGTTGGCATGGAGATGCCTGGCGACACGGCGAGGCTCTTTTTCCTCTCGGTGCCGCTCGCGGAACGAGAGACGAGCCGATCCATACGATCTACAAGATCTATAACAACCTCTCGTTCTCCATACGCGCTTCTCTTCAACTTACAAAAAAAAAAAAAAAAAGAATCTTGTTTCTTTAACATTTATTTTTATTTTCCATCTTACATTCTATCGCGGGAGGAGAGATTGCAGGTCTGACCCGATCGTCAGCAACTGGTCCATCGTTAAGATCTCCGTATCGGCAAGCAACATAGCTCCGATATCTGGTGCAACGTGTCTCTCCTCTACGTGGCAGCGGACAGGCATAAAACAACTATCGAGAGGCAAAATATACGCGCGTCATTGGACACGGATCAATAAAATACCTATCGATGAGATTGCGCGTGCACGCGTGTTTTATGTGGCCTACAAGTGGGGATGTGTCACGAGGATCGCTCGTGCGTAACGTATCCAGGGATTGTTTGTACATCGAGCGGAGACGGAAAAAAATTAATTGAAAAAAAAAAAAAAAACGGATTGTTCTCGCACACTGCCGAGGTGCATCGGTGAATTTATTCCGCTCGATAGATTTGAGCTTCCCTGGCAGAAGCGTCGACAATCGTGCGCCCTTGATGCGCGCACGGATTTCGCTTGGCTCGCGAGGCAGGTAAAAGGCTATTATCGTGCGCGAGACTACTTCTGCTGCATAAAAGACGGCGCAGACCGTGCACACCGCTACGGTCTCGCCTTTGACGAGTACGCCTCCATTACCATTATCATTATCATTACCATTACCATTACCATCACCCCGTGAAACAGAGGCCTTACCGCTCTCTAAGTCTTTCTTTCTTTACTGGTTTTACTGACTTGCTCTCCTGGCGCAGTGCGCCGGGCTTCGGGGTGTTTACAGACACAGAGGCGTAAAGTCATCGAGCTCGTTGCCGCTGCGCGGTCAGAGGAAAGAATTTCTGAGATCGGTGATCTTTTTTTTTGTTTTGGTTGATCTACGCTTTCGCAGAAACCATTTTTTTCGAGCTTTTAGGGTCAGAGTACACAGTAAAAAGTAATTTCATAAAATCGAAATGCGAAATTTCGTAAAAATAATTTTATTAAATAAGTGGAGAAAATCGTTTGTCACTTACTTGAATATACGAACATGTCCCTTTTATTTCCTGTATTATTGACAAGTTTAGTTTGTACTTTTGTTTTTAAAACAAGAAAATTGACAAATGAAAAATTTTGGATGTTTGTGAACAATAGTTTGTTGTAAAAAGTACAATTTTTTTTTTACCGTGTACTTCGGTGTCATGATTTTTTTTTTTATTCACGAAGCTGGCTTCCTCTACGAGGAAGCCGGCAATACAGAAAACTCTTTCTCATAGACGAAGCTTCGCGAATAATGGAACATTACGAGAAAGCCATAGGAAAATTTCGATTTTCAACATTCGCAAGTTTCAAATTTTGTACGAAAGCGATATGAATAATTTCAATTTGCCAGTTTTATGAGGAAGCCATATGAAAATTTTAATTCTAAACTTTGTTGTATATCTTTGATGTTAACGAATCCTTTTGTTTATTTAACTTTTCAATTCAACTTTTTCTGTTCTTTTACACATGTAATAATTGCACGGAAATATATTTCCTTCCAATGAACATGCTAAAGGATTATCGAGTTTTCCTACGGTGTCGCCTCTGCGGGATCTGCCCTGCAGTACAAACATTTTGCAGTCATACACTGGCACGCCCCGTCGATGCATTTCTGGAACAGATTTTCAAATGAATTATCAGAACAATTATTTTAGAACATTATAGTTAACGTTAGTATACGTACATGTCCAGGAGAGCACGTTGTACCCTCGACAGCGGGGCCTGCGTCTTTACACCAGAATCCATGACTGATGACTTTCCGACCCGTGTAGTAGCATCGCAGTTGCGTGCACATGTCTGGGCTCGGCTGTTATGAACATATTATTAAACCATATTATCATTGTTGGCGCCAACAATGCTTTCGTCACAACAGAATTGTCAAGTAACTGTAAAATCATACTCACTTTGCATGCCCGAGCGAAGCCTCGTTCCTGACACTGTTTCTCAAGGCTCGCAATATCGCCAGGTAACGGTTTTTGGAGCGGATGACCTGGGGGATGGAATTCTGCTGGCTTGTTGGCGCAGTTCATAGAACTCCTCCTAAAATATGCCATTAGGGATACGTTACTTGCGATTGTCATGTATCGGTCGTTTAATTGGACCAGCAAAAAAATCTTCATGTTTTACCTCAACGAGGCCGTAAGAGCCTTTAAGCTACAGGGAGACCATTTCATATTATTCGGGCTATTTATACTGACGGGTGACATTATGAATCCATTCGAGCCACCGCATTCCTTATCATCCTCCCGGTCGACGTCCAGACCGAATCTTTGGTCATAAAATTCGATTGCGATGTTAATATCGAAGTTTCGTCTATGTGTGTCAATGTTTTACTCACATCGACCCTAATTCGAAAGCAGCTGATCCAATCCCCGTGAAGCCACCTTTGTCATAGGCTATTCCAACTGAATGATATTTTTCGTCCGTTGCCGGAACACAAAAGCGTTTGCAGGGACCTCCTTTAGAGACAACAAATAACGAAGTAAATTGCAAATTGATAGACCTTGAGAGTAAAATCTATTAACGGGTTTCTTACTGCTTGATCGGTAGTCGGGGATGTCAGTGCTATAATGAAAATGTTACATTAGCGACGAGTTCCTAGTAAATAAAACCTTCGAAATAATAGTAATTGTTACTCGGTAATGGCCATGAAAATGTGATATGCTTCGGGCGGGAAATCCTCAAGTTTACTCGTGTTGAACCAATATTTTTTTATTTCCTCCACTCTCTCCGCGACGTTGGCCACCTTCTTTTGCATGTACGGCGACGCTTTTCGATCCTTTTGAAGATAAAAGAAGATTGTTTGAAAATTAGTCGGTACCTCGTGATTTTAACTGTATTAATTAATCCCCAACTCACTAGTCCAATGATTATCCCGGCGATGCGGAGTCTTATTTTGGGACCGTTGGCATGCCTGAATAGCAAATCAACGGCGTTCCAAAAAGCTAACTGATATATAATCTCATCGTAGTAATCGTCCTCATTTAGACTGTGGGAAAATGGTCAATTTTCTCCATGATTCTATCCATTGACGTTTTAATTACCGTGTCCAAAGTACCGCAATGAAGCTTCACTTACGTCATCTTCGATCTTTTGTAGTCCGTCTGTACTAAAATTGACGGATAAATGATTTCCTGATTCGAGCGCTTAACTCTCGAGGCATCAATCCCGTCGTCAGATTGCGACGCGTCGCGAACCTGTCTTTCCAATCCTTCTGGTTCATAGTTCAACATAGTTCTACTCGCGTTATGAGCTTCACTATTTCGTCTGGTTCTCGCTGCCCCCTGAACACGCTTCGGCAACGGACGGATAGTCAGGTCACCGACCACCCCGTACTGAAATTATGAAGACCAAACAACGAAAATAACTCGTACAATTTATGCCGGTAATTAATTTCAAGATTAGAATAGCGTTGCTGACTCACAAAGGGCGGGTTTTCGCCTTCCAGTTTGTCCACTGTGACTGCGGCAACATCTGCATGATTGTTGAAAAATTTTGATGTCATCCTTCCCACGATCTGGTGGTTGTGAAAAGTGCATTGAGTCATTCACCTCGGCTTGTGCGCAATTTACACCGTGAAGCATCCCGCTTCGAGTACAAACTTACCCCTTCGGGCATCTTCTTGTATTTGACTGTTCCATCGGGCCTCGTGCATGCCAGCCATACCGGTGTATTCGCTCCCATCAACTTACCGTCCGACGGTTGCAAATAGGTGTCCATCACTTTGCCCAAAGCGCTGAATTTCACTCGCGTGGTCGGCCTGGATGGCACGTAGATTCCCCTACCCACTCTAATAATGGTTGTCGGAACTGGAAGATTTGATCGAATCGTAATAATAAAAATCCATACGATTAACTGTTTCGACTTTTAGCAAATTCCTCACGTTTATCGGGGTTCGTCGGAAAACGATTGGCTGTCTCGTCATCGGTCACTCGTTCGTCGACCTGCAAAGAAAGAAGCATAGTTTAATTTGTTGTTACTCGAACAGTTTGACGAAGTTAGATAACGGATAAGATAAATAATTTGTGGTTTTACTTTCGAACATTGCACGGACGCTGCCGCGAGCAGAACGACGATGCCGAAGGCACAAATTATTCCGTACGCGTTCATAACTGAACGGCTCCGAACGGAGTAAAAATGATTAATAAAAATCTGAACGGAGTAAGATAATTAAGTGATACAACTTTTTGTTCACTGTGGTACATACAAATTTAACGAACCGTCAGACCATACTGATAGTTTTTCGAGCTGTGGCTATTATATATGTGATAAAGAGACCTGCGTTACACGGCGATCACGTGATGACTACGTGGCCGAAATTCAGGTAGAAACAAGCGTTTATTAGGGAGATAAGAATAAGGGCGATGCTATTTGCGACACGCGCGTAGCAGACGAATGTACGAGGTTAATGAGCGACATTGAGCAAGAGCAAACAAACAGTATGGAGAACGAGCGTTTGGGTGTAGCGTATGCGGATGAGTGACTCAAATACCGGAGAATGAGGTCAATGGAAACTATTATCGTTTTGCTATTTTTCGAGAATTAATCGTGTTATCTAAGTAAAGCAGTTTTATTCGTCTGAACGTTTAACATATGTTCGTAAACACACCAATCGCACATTTGTACATTGAAATGGCCTGTTACATATTTTGAGTTGATAATCCATGTAAATAATGGTACTTCGTGTCACTCGCTGGGAGAATAGCGATTTTGCTTCGCGTTCGAAAACTCTCATTTTCTTACTTTGTGAAATAAAAATTTTGTACGATTCTCGTGCGATAAACGTTTTCTTAACTCGCCTTTGGCTCGTGCTGCAAGCTGACATTCGTCATAAAAAGTTTTTCGCACTAGTATCGTAATGTCCTATTGCGGTAACTTTTGACCGTTTCAATTTGACGAAATGTATACATTTTTCGTGTTACAAAAAAAGGTGCAGAGTAATTTGCGCATGGCCTCCTTATTTATTAAAATTTTGCGGCCAGCTTCCAAAAATCGAAAAATCGATCAGCGAAGTTTTCTTTTTAAATACGATGACCGAGTCGACAGCGTTGACGCTGTTGGCTGTTGAGAAATTGTACGATAGTATGACAAGATTCGCTTGACAAATCCACAAATTTTAATTACAATGGACGCTCTCAATTTTTAAGCGTCCTTTAAACGCTTCCTGATCTCACATCCATCTAAATTTTCGTCGGAGAAACTCGGTTTCTATTTATCGGCTCCGAATGCAGTCGAGAGCAAAGTCCGATATAGGTGCGTCGGAGCCGTTCATGCATCTCCGGAGATAAGTTACGCTGTTGGATATCCGCCGGAGCGCGGGAGAAAGAGCACACGGAAAACGACGCTGGAACGTCCCTTGTAGGGAATATCTACGCCGTAATGCCAGTTGCGCCTTCTTTCCTCGTCCCTTGTATCTGTACCTCCGGCGTTACTGGACGATAGACCGGAAGAACAACCACCGCAACGAATAAACGGGTGGAAGTGAGACGAGAAGGTACGAGAAATAGAAAAGAAAAAAAAAATGTCGCATTATTCTCCTATATGGTGATGCACACGGCCACACCACTCACTTAGAAAATTTATCCCCCTCACACACCGGCATACACGGTTACGTGCCGGAGACCAGAAACTACGAGAGAACTAGAGAAGACCGCTTTCCTTGTTGCGAACTCGGGCAACATCAGAAATTGCAGCCAACGGAGCACCGGAGGAAATATATATCCGTCTATCCGTTTATCTCTTATACGGTCTCGGCCGAGCATCTCTGCCCTCCCATCTTCGCCCCGCTGCTGTAGGCGACGTACCTTTCCGACCCTCGAAGTAAAAGGCAATTTTTCACTAGTGTACATTCGCAATTGCGGAATTGGTCAACATGCTGATGCATACTTTTTCAACATCGTTGCCAAAGGAAAAGACCATTAGATTTAGATAGTAAAATTGCAGACATCGGAAGTTGGATGATTCTGTTCCATCGGGCTCCTTGGCGTGGTTTTTTGGGACTTAACATTCAGGGTTTTGAAGAGGGAACGAGTCTTCACAATTGCGGAATTAATTAAACTTCTATCGCGTGTTTGTGCAACATCTTTGACGAGGAAAAAAACAATTAGATTTAGATAGAAAAATTGCAGGCTTCGGAAGCTGGATCCTTCCGGTCCATCAGGCTCCTTGGTGCAGTCTTTTAGGGCTTAAATAGAGAAGGCGTCTTCGGTCACAATTGCACAATTAATTATACTGCTGCCATCTATTTTTGCAACACCTTTGCTGAGGAAAAAAAACAATTAGATTCAGATAGAAAAATTGCAGGCTTCCAAAGCTGGGTACTTTCGGTCCATCGGGCTCCTTGGCGTGCTTTTTTGGAGCTTAACATTTAGGATTTAAATAGAGAACGAGTCTTCACCATTGCAGAATTAATTAAACTGCTACTGCATATTTTTGCAACACCTTTGCCAAAAAAAAAAAATTAGATTTAGATAGAAAAATTCATAGGAACGGAAAGGTCCATCAGGCTCCTTGTCTAGTCTCTTAGGGCTTAAAGCTATCAAGATAAAAACAATTGTCTGAAACCACCCAAAACACGAAATCAAGTCAGGAGACTCGATTATGAACTAAGGTTCGCGCCATACAAATTCCACCCAAAAACTACTGAACAAACCGGGAATCACCGAGATCCGCGCAATTCCGCACGTACTTTTCGAAGCCTCTCCCGCACCTCGCGATCTCTCGCTCAACTCCTGGCTAAGATCTCGTTTCTCTGAATAATTGGGGGCGCTGAGCGGTGTGCGCGCATGCGCGCCGTCGGTAAAAGCATTGTTCCGTTTTGCCAACTACACACACGTCTGTGCCTCTGTGTGCACATACAGAAGCCCAGCGGGCGGGCTGGTCCACACTCAGGCCCTTAAGGTTCCGATATCTGCACCACCGTGCAGCTACACTGACCCTCGCTCCCGATCGGTCCGGCGATTTCAAAGGTCTCTAATCCTCCGCGAAATAAATTTAATAAACTCCTTCGACCAAAGTCCGATTCTTATATGCATATTTTTCTCATCTCGGCGATACACTCGAATACAAAAAATCAATTTAATTTTTTTAATTTGAAGATTTTTAAATTCAATTATAAATTTCCACTCACTTTTTTTTTTTTTTTTTAATACGAAATTTGATTCGAACCGCACCGGGCAGCGGAATCTTGTCGTGGACTGTATCCGCCTAACGATATGCGATTGTCGCCCCATTAGATGCACCGTGCGCAGGGCCTGTATGGGTATCTCGCCGTCTTCCCGCTTCGCGTTTGCTGCACCGACGGGGAAGCTCTTCCCGGCTGTAACGCTGTTTATCTCCGCGAAGCTCGCAGCAACGCGGTGCTCTCCCGGCGCTGGACCAGAGGAGCGAAGGCACCGGGAGAGTTGAACGCGGCGAGGGCACTCATATAATGAGACGAGAACGTAGCGGCGCGCTGCTGGTGCGGAGCCACGTTAGGGTTACCATTTGCTGCCGGTGATGCTGATGCTGCCTCTTTCTCTCGCGAACAATGGTCCCGCGGGGCCCTTTCTGCCCTCGCTCTCGCGGTGTCTCCGCGATCATAACTGGAGGCTCTCGCACGCGAGGAGAGGAGATCGGTGAAGAACGACTACGGAGAAACAAGGCCGGACGAGCAGGCGGGAGCAGCGAGGAAAATAAGAACTGACGCACGGATCGCGGTGTTTGCCCTCTCGGCGATATCTTCGAGCTCCCATTTGGCGCTCTGGCGTGTGAAATTTTTTCTTTTGGATTTACATTTCTTTTTTTTTTCCTTTTTTTATTATAGCGTCTTTAGGATTTTCATAGAACATTGTGATTTGGAAATTTAATGTCCAAGAATTTTTTCTTTATCGCCGTGATATTTGTTATAGTTGTTTGTATGGCAAGGGCGGAAAAAGGGAGTTATTGACGAGTGTGCAAATGCGGCTTTCACACTCGTCAAGAACTCCCTTTTCTACGTCCATGCCATCCACATAATTTTTCCCTAAAAAATTCACGAAAATCGAGCTTTTCGTTTTTAGGAACTGTGCGCAGAAACGCACTTTTCCGATCTGCAGCTGAAAAAAATACCATATCGCGTTTGTACCCATACGCAGTATTTTTCCCGCACGCGATGCGAGAAAGTGCCTTTCTGCGCACACTTCACAGGAACGGAAAGCGAGACTTTACGTGCATGTGTTAGGAAAATTCTATTTATACAGACAAAACATATTTTAATTTATTACAATACGGAAACAAAAAGATGGCCTCTTTTTTTTAATTCCGGGCTGATGAGATCGTGCGCGTGCATTGAATTTACGTTTCCAGCGAGTTCTTCAGCTCACCGGTGCGCATTGGATCGTCCGATGGTCGACTTAATTGATCTCGCGGCAACATTTTTTAGTCGCCGCGAGATCAATTAATTTTATTTATACAGACAGAACCAATTTTCATTTATTACAAAACGGTATAAAAACATATGGTTTTTTTTTTTTAATTCCGGGCCGGTTGCGCGCGTGCATTGAATTTGCGTTTCCGGCGAGTTCTTCAGCTCACCGGTGCGCATTGGACCCTCCGACGACAGACAGTCGTCGACATTTTTTTATCAACGCGACATCAATCATTTTTTATTTATACAGACAAAAACAATTTTTATTTATTACAAAACGGTGTAAAAAAATATGACCTCTATTTTTGTAAATTGCGCGCCGATGCCGCGCGTGCCTTCAACTTACGGTGAGTTCTCCGGTCTAGCTGTGCGCATTCGAGCGTCCCATGATCGACACACGTTGAAATTCTGTTCTTTATCGCCGCGGAATTAATCAATTTTAATAACACAGACAAACCAAATTTAAATTTATTCCAATGAAGTATAAAAAAAACGTGGCCTCTTTTTTTTATTTTTTTTTTTTTATTCCAGGCCGCGGTGAGATTGCGCGCGTGCGTTGAATTTACGGTTCCGTTCGAGTTCTCCGGTCCACCGGTGTGCATTGGAACGTCCGATGAAAAGAGGAGAGTGGTCGCGATGCCGCGTAAGAGCTGCAAGAAGAGGAGGACACACGAACGACGAGAGAGCCGCGCACTGCACAGAGCGGAGCAACAACTTTCGCCCTTGGCTCGCACGTACTCTCACTCCTCTCGTTGCTCTTATTTAAACAACATACCTAACTCGTTCGCTGGCTGCTGCGCTCTCCGGATCTCTCGCGACTCCCCCGCCTCCCATACCGTTCGCTCGTTTGCGCACTTTGCAACAGTCCGTACGTATCCGCACATACTTTATGTACATACACATACGTGTGTATGCGATTTTTTTTTTTTTTTCTTTTCTTTGCCGTCCACACAAGATCGAGGAAGACTACTCTCCGCGTCCGTGGCATTCCCCCGGCTTCGGCTTTATCTCCCATGCATTTTCTCTTATAACTCTGCTCGGAATAAAATCAGGGCCACGAGCCAACCGTTTTACGACTTTAATGATGTCATGATCTCACTAATCCGAATCGATCTACACTTTATTTTATTTTTTTAATTTTATTTATTTATTTTTTAATCTGCATGGTAATTTTTTTAACGGAGCTAGCTAATTTGCATGGTATTTTTTTAACGGAGGGACGAGATCGCTTCTGGATTTGGTAATCCTAAAACCTTGGAAATAATGAAAAAGAAAAACAAAAGCTTCAAATAATTTTCGGGAAAACTATTTTACGAAAAAATAATCAATGATGACCATTTTTTAAAAATACTGTTTCTCACTTGGAGCTGAAAAGGAGTGGTGGAGGATCGGATACGATTCGGGTTTAAGGAATCAAATCCAATCTTCCTTCGAGGTAGATTCGAGCTAGAAAAAATTTTAAGGGAGAAGTATTATTATTTCGATCTTCACTTAAATCATTTTTATTTTTATTTACGAGCTTCTTTTTTAAACGGAGCTCGCGTGATGAGATGGCTTCCGAATTTCGCAAGTCTACACAGTCTTTAAAAAAAAATAAGAAAAAAGCTTTAAATAATTGCTGCGAAAATGATTTTATGAAAAGAAATTTATGAACCCTGTTTTTTAAATTCTATTCCCTATTTTGTGTCGAAAACGAGTACTGGAGGCTTGGATACGATACGGATTTAAGGAATCTAATTCGATCTTCCTTCAAGGTGGATTTGACCTAGAAAAAAAAAAAAAAATGGAAGAAAGAAGTGTTATTATTTCTGCTTTTAGCGGCTCTCAGTTACGCGGCTCCGATCCGCAGCAGGTAGCCCCGTCCTCTTCCCTCTGTATCTCCCCGCTTCATCCCCTCTCCATCAACCTTCAACGTGCAAAAAATGCCTTTAAAAACCTTCGAAACCTTCAAAAAAAAATAAAATAGAAATTTTACATAATTTTTGCGAAAAGAATTTTACGAAAGAAAAATCGATGATCGCCATTTTATTATATTATAATCTCTTATTTGGAGTTAAAGACGTGTGCCGGAAGCTCGGATGCTCGGATTCAAGAAATCAAATTCAATCCTTCTCCGAGGTGGATTCGACCTAAAAAAAAATATTGAAATAAAGAAACAAAAAAATGGAAGAAAGAAGTATTATTATTTCTGCTGGTAGCGGCTCGCATCTACTCCGCTCCGATCCGCAGCAGGTAGTCCCGTACTCTTCCCTCTGTAGCTCCTCGCTTCATCCTCTCTCCCTCAACCTTCAACGTGCAAAGAAATGCCTTCAAAAACCTTTAAATCCTTTAATAACCTTCAAAAAATTAAAATACAAATTTTACATAAATTTTGCGAAAAGAATTTTACGAAAGAAAAATCTATGATCGCTATTTTATTTTATTATGATATCTCATTTGAAGTCGAAGACGACGTTAAAGAAGAGTGCCGGAAGCTCGGATGCTCGGATTCAATAAATGTAATGCAACCCCTCCTCCGAGGTGGATTCGATCTAGAAAAAAATATTGAAATAAAGAAACAAAAAAATCGAAGAAAGAAGTATTATTATTTCTGCTGGTAGCGGCTCGCATCTACTCCGCTCCGATCCGCAGCAGGTAGCCCCGTCCTCTTCCCTCTGCATCTCCTCGCTTGATCCTCCCTCCCACGTGTGTGCGTCGTGGCGCACACACTGATCGTCCGGCGATACCGGCGTAATTTAAAATCATCGGGGCACGAGACAAAACGGGCAGAAGCAACCAGCAACCAGCAGCGGCAGTAACAGCGGCAGCCGAGGGAACAAGTGCTGCGTGCTTTCGGTCAACCCGCTCGCGCGCCACGGCACGGAATCTTGATTATACATTCCACGGATGACGTGGACGTTGAGAGAGCGCGCGTGCACTCGGCCGAGGAACCTTGCGAGGTATTCTTTTATTTTTATTTTTATTTTTTTTTTACTTATCTTTTTTTAATTTTTTTTATTTTTTATCCAAGGGTTACCACAGCGAGCCTCGTGCCCTTGTCCTGCAGCTCTTTCTCTTTCTGTTTCTCGGGCTCGCCCGAGGTCCGGAGACAATCGATAACCGGCAGGGGGGATGAAGGGGAAGTTCCCCCTTTAACAGAATTCTCCCGCACGATCGTAGCTCATCGTGACACTCGGGACGTTCGCACCTTCCACCGGCCACGGAGGCAAAGGAAGAAAAATGTATGAGACGATACGCCCGGCTCCCAGGAAAGAATATATGCCCGTACGCGGAAAGGAGCGAGAAAATGGTAATAAAAAAGAATCTGGAGGGACGGCCGGGCGAAGGCGAGCCATTCGGAGCTCGTGACCTCTCTCCATTTTTTTTTTTTTTTTTTTTTTTTTTTTTTTTTTTTTTTTCGAATCGATACTTCTCTTTCGAGGAGAAAACACAGTTCCGAGATTAAAGGTTCGATTCGATACAGCGACGGCAATTTTTGCATTCGCGATGGATCGGCAAATTTCTTCCTTCGCGTGAACGTCGAATTTTCCCACACATTATAGATTTTTTTTTATTCTTTAAATCGCTTTGAAATTGATTTTTTTTTTAAAGTTTTTACTTTTGCGTTGTTATTGTTCAGATACTTGGAAGTATCAATTTAAAAAATACAAATGCGATCCAGTTCGATCGCCTTTTATCCGTTCGAATCTTCGCTTCCCGAAGTAGCTGCTCACCCGTCTTTTTTCCGATATTATTTCTTAACTATTACTACTGAATTTTTTTAATTTATTTTTTATAGAATCTCACTATAATAAATCTTAATTAAATCTAGTTGCCAGGGTGCCCTGACAACTAGAAATTAACATAATGGAGAATATACAGTTTTAGAATACAGTTATGAAAATATAATGACACGCGATACATATATAAATACTTAACTATTACCGAATGACACTTAAGAATTTTGGGCACGTTATGTCTTAAGAAATGACACTTAAGAAATTTTAAATACTATCGGATGCCCAAATTTTAATGAAAATTCGATCGAGTTCTTGCTCCTTTATCCGTGCAAATCGGCTCTTCCAGAAATAGCCGCCTCGCCCTTCGATACGCGTTGACTTCTTATTTGATTAAATTTTTTTTTTTTTTTTTTTTGCCGATTTTATACATACCTTTTAATAAGTTGTGGTTCGCTATTAATTAAAGTTTAACATGTTTCGCGTGACATCGGCACATCGCGCTGTCACAGGCGATACAGCGGCTACTCGGGGGCCCCCAAGTTAAAGGATGAATCTCACCCGCGGCGACAAACGGTTGCCCGAGAGGGATTAAATACGCGGTATGTTCCCGAGAGGGAAGAGAGATCGGTCGCCGTGCGCAAAGAGAGCGCCACTCGGCTCTCTTCGTTTCTCGACGATAAACGAGATTAGTATACGCGAGTCGCCCTCGTGGACATTTCTCACGGCTCTAATTACCTGCCAGCATGTGGGCCTCGCGCATACTCATGTCCCGTGTATATTAGCATGTGCCGATTCCCAACCCGATCGCCCCCGAGAGATGCAAGATCGAGAGAGTGAGGGAGACCCTCCGCGGTATCCAGTACGACGACGGTGCAGGAAGCAAAAATTCACGAGTCACGAGTACGTGCAAACGTGTCGAATGGGCAAACAAAAAAAAACACACACAGACAAATAAATAAATATATAAATAAATAAATAAACGCGCCGCGGGAACACTGTGTTCGAAGTTTTCGCTTCCTTCCAGCTTCCTCGCCGCTCCACACTTCTTATTTTTATTCCTAAGATCGGTTAGATAAAATTATACTCGCTCAACGGCTCTTAATAAATTCATTGCTGTTTTTTTATTTATTTTTATTTTTTTTTTTTTATAGGTAAATATTTTCTGGGACTTTAGGCGGGACCGATTTTTAAGCCTTTGGCCCATCCACGTACGGTAGAATGATTCTATATATTTTTTTTTTTTCAAATAGCGTGCACTGCAAAAAAGATACTTATGAAATTTAATGTACTGTACTGAAAGTTCTTATGCAAAAACTGGAACATTAAATTTTATGTACAATTGTGATAAAAAAATTAATGTCCGGTGTTTTAAAAACATTGGAATTGCTTCATTTTTAATAATTGACTTTAATTTTACTGTAATAGCACTTACAGTTTTATAATTACCTTCAATTTCACCGAAAAACCATTCATTTTTCATCACATTTATGAATGCAATTTAATGTGCAAGTTTTCGCATGCAAACTTCAAGTTCGGTACATTAAATGTACAATGTTTTCTTTAAATTTTAAAAGGACCGAATCAATCGTTGTGAAATTCCACGAGATTTTTGGAAGGATTGGTACTCAAGTTTAACCATTTTTTAAAGATTTTTCACAGCGGTCCTTGCCGGAATAACAATTCTTTTCGATATTTCCGCTTCGATAATTTGCAATTAAAAATTAAATTAAATCGAAAAGAAAAAAAAATGATTTGCAGTAAATATTCCGTGGGATCGGCGGCCGGAGGTAGCAGTAAATCGTGATTCATTTCGCAGCGTCTATTTGCTCGAGACCCAGAAGGCTATCGGGATGATGCACCTGCACCTGCAGTTCCTCGATGGAATGTACAGTTAACTACGAGAATATTCCGGCTATCTCTCTCCGCCATTTTTTTTTTTTTTTTTTTTTTTTATCCCGATGAGAATTCTGCTTGTTTCATTCCTCCCTCCTTCCTCTTCCTCGCGGCAACCGGCCGAAACGAACCTAGAAATGATTTCGCCGACGAGATAAAGAGAGGAGGGCGTATACACCGATTGCCGATCGCTTCCCGAATCCGGCAGCGTGCCTCGCTAGTTATCGTACACCGGGCACGGTTAACCCTTTGGCTGCGGGTGCTGTATTAGTCTCCCGTTTGGCTCCGGCGAGACTCTCCTAACGGAGATTCTCGCTGCGGGGCTTGACCCTGCGGGTCTAAGATTTTCATGAAACGAGTAACCTAACGAGATATTGTTCTAATCGGGGATAACAGTCGAACTGGCACTGTGCGACCGCGACCGTGTCGTGATTCCCGAACTATAATATCGACAACTAATGAGAATAAATGAGAAAATAGAAATTATCTTCGAGAGAGAAGACGAGAGCGGCAGTGAGTATCAAGGAATGGTCGGAAATATATATTTTTAAAATTTCATCTTGTATTATTGACTGTACCCTTGTACGACGAATCGAAGTGACGTTTTCCGCTGTCATTTCAGATCAAAAAACGAAGATCTTCGAACCGGAAGCGACGTTTTCCGCTGTCATTTCAGATCAAAAAACGAAGATCTTCGAACCGGAAGCGACGTTTTCCGGTGTCATTTCAGATCAAAAACTAAGATCTTCGAACCGGAAGCGACGTTTTCCGGTGTCATTTCAGATCAAAAACGAAGATCTTCGAACCGGAAGCGACGTTTTCCGGTGTCATTTCAGATCAAAAACGAAGATCTTCGAACCGGAAGCGACGCTTTGCCGTATGATATCACTTCGGGTTAAAAACCAAGATTTTTAAACCGGAAGTGACACTCTCTCGTATTAGGGTCACTTCAGGTAGAAAAACTGACTTTTTCGAACCGGAAGTGACGCTTTTCTGTCTGACATCACTTCCGCTAAAAAAAACGGAGACTTTAATCGGAAGTGACATTTTCCCATATAACGTCACTTCAGGCGAAAAACCAACATTTTCAAACGGGAAGTGATGTATTTTCTTATGACATCACTTTTGGTCTAAAAGTGAGATTGCCAAACTGGAAATGACGTTTTTCCTTATGACGTCACTTTTGGTCTAAAAGTGAGATTTTCAAACTGGAAGTGACGTTTTTCCTTATGACGTCACTTTTGGTCTAAAAGTGAGATTTTCAAACTGGAAGTGACGTTTTTCCTTATGCCGTCTCTTCCGGTTTAAAAGTGCGATTTTCAAATCAGAGTTGACGTTACAGAATACAAAAAAAAATAAAAATGCTCTAGAATGTATTTCGAATGCAGCCAGCGAAAGAATCCTGTGAATTAAGGAACGAGAGAAAGATAAAAGAACGTTTGTGATACGTCTCAAATGTTTTTGCAATACATCTGAAATGTAGCCATCGACGACGGTTGAACTAATGAAAGCAGGGCACGTCTTCAGTTCACTTTACCCGTTGCGAACTGAATTGAACGATTCGATCGATCATAATCAAGATCGCACCTACAGGGTCAGAGGTTAAATAATACAAAGCGTTCGAACTAACGACGACTCTTTAACGTCCCTTCAACGGCGAATTCTTTCAGGCCATTACACATATTATGAACTTTGGAAAAACAAAATAGAAAAATGAAATAAAAAGTTTTTGATTCATAGCCAAAGTCGGTTGCGTTAGATTGAAGAATCATCGTATAAGTCGGAGGTTAAATAACGTACGGGGGTTAATAAGTGTTACACAGGACTAATTCGCTCTGCGATAACCGCCTTCGCGCTAATTAATCCTCGCTGTTAGGCGCGACCTTATCTCCGTGCACGGCTCGACCGGCCGCTCGGCTCTTTTCCCCATTGTGCAGCGGCAAGAACTCCAAGCGTGAACCATCTATTATTATACAGCAACGCTGCACACTCCGTATTGTAGCAATGAGTATTAACTGTTGAGAGGTGCGCGGACGATTTGTCCGGGATGTTTTGCACCGAGGATCAACAACGTCTTGCAGTTCTATTTTTTATATATATATATATACATATATTTTTTTTTTATCGCGCCTCCGAGCCTACAGTTCGTTGCAAAGCCGAGAGCGGAGAATAGCCGAGCGTTGGGAAGATTAATACGGTTTGGTGAGCTCGTTTCGCGCGTCTGTCGTGTCTTGTCCGACGAATAAGATCGTCAACGCGCGAGAGGAACTGCCAAGAAGCCGAAGCGGGATATAAATGAATGGATGAAAATGTTTCAGGAGAGGAAAACACACGCGCGATTGCTCGATGGAACGAACCGAACGAAGGGTGGCAAAAGATGGCTTCGGAAAAGGACGACCGGTGAGTACGAACTGAAAGCCACAGTTTGGCCATATTTTTATTATAAATGTTTTTGGCGATAATTATATTTCGCGTATCACAGATATATTTTCTGACATACGCCAGTCATCATTTTTTTTTTTTTTTTTTTTTTTACCGCACACAGAAAAATAATTTATTTGACGGCCACCGTTTATTTGATTTAAATAAATATTTACTTAATTTAAGTAAATATTTTACTTAAACCAAATAAATAGTGACCGTCAAATAAATTATTTTTTCGGGTGTGTGAGACGAGGCGAGTGGGAAAAAAAAATTTGTAATTTTGATAGCGAGGAAAAACAAAACAAGTTTCGATTTTTAAAAGTGAATGCGCATGTGCAGTAAATAGGTTTGAAAAAAAAAGCTTTACGGTTTCGCGTGATGTAAGAAAGCTACAGTTTGGCGATTTTATTATTATACATTTTTTGATAAAAATATATTTCACGTATCGCATATGTATTTTTCGATATACGCCGAACATAATTTGTTCCGTATTTTACCTGTGAGATCAAAGGTGTGCGAGCAAAAATTTGTAAATTTGATAGCGAGAAAAAAACGAATGAAAATTCGATTTTTAAAAGTGAATATGCATGCGCAGTGTACTGTTAAAAAAAGGCATTACAGTTTGGGGAGATGCACGGCGAGAGGGCCTCAGTCGCCCGGAGCGGGGTCAGTAAGGAATCGCGAGAGGCGTGTCAACCTGCCAAATATTATGGAAATTTATTCGTGTGCGAGGGCACTCGCGTAATGGATTCCAGCGCGGCGAGGGCGAGAGGTATCACGGTCGGGGGAGCAGGTATATAAGAAGCGAAATGTGAGGCAGGTTGGCACGAATCTTCTCGAGCATGCACGAAGAGAAAGATAGTTGGCTCTCGAGATTGATCCCGTGATCGAATCTTAATTTTCAGTCGAATATCAAATTTTAAGACAAGTTCAAAGTGGGGCACGAGAATAATCAATTCTTAACTGTACACCTAGTCGCAGGATAATACGATCACAAGGTCACGCGATTCGAAGATCATACATTCACAAGGTCATGCGGTTCGAAGATCATACGATCACAAGATTATGCGATTCAAGCATCACACGATCAAATGTCATGTGATCCGAAGATCGCACGATCACAAGATCATGTGATTCGGAGATCACACGATCACAAGTCATGTGATCCGAAGATCATCCGATCACAAGATCATGTTATTTGAAGATCGTACGGTCCTAATATCATGTGATTCGAAGATCATACGATCACAAGATCATGTGATTCGAAGATCATACGATCACAAGATCATGTGATTCGAAGATCGTACGATCACAAGATCATGTGATTCGAAGATCGTACGATCACAAGATCATGTGATTCGAAGATCGTACGATCACAAGATCATGTGATTTGAAGATCGTACGATCACAAGATCATGTGATTTGAAGATCGTACGATCACAAGATCATGTGATTTGAAGATCGTACGATCACAAGATCATGTGATTTGAAAATCGTACGAGCACAAGATCATGTGATTCGAAGATCGTACGATCGCAAGATCATGTGATTTGAAGATCGTACGATCACAAAATCATGTGATTCGAAGAATGTACGATCGCAAGATCATGTGATTCGAAGATCGTACGATCACAAGATCACGTGATTCGAAGGTCGTACGATTACAGGGTTACAGGATGATACGATCGCAGGATTATACGATCATAAGATTATAAAACATCGAACGATCATGAGATATTACGATTTTACTATAGTAAATTCACCACGTATAAAAATGATCTCAAATGGAAACTCAACTATTCAGTTCGATATCAAATTTGAATGTAAGTCAAAAGACTCGTGCGTACCACGAGGCGCGATGAATGACGCGTTAAACAGAATAAATTTTAAATCTCCAACGAAGCTTGGCGTGCGCGCGCGCGCGCGCGTGTAGATCGGTGAGAAAATTAATTCCGATTATTTTTGCCAGCTATCCGTGACGCTCGAGAGATCACGCTGTGGTTTTTGCCTCCGCCCTGCCTTAACGATATTTCCTCCTTCGCACTCGCTCGGTGAGTGCTCCTTCGTATCTTCCCGCGGCTCTCCCGCATTTTCTCTGCAACGCGTGCACATCGGTGTACACACAGGTGAACACGCATAAACGCACACAGAGACGCGTGTATCAGGCATGACAGTGTCACGTCGCCGTGAGGCAAAAATCCTCATAAAACGAGACAAGCTTCGCGGCGGAGATGGACTTGCTCGAGCGAGAAAGCGAAAAAGTTGAAAGGAGATAAAGGATAATAAAAGGAGAGAAAGACGAGAACGAGACGGGGGGGGGGGGCAGCCCGTGAGAAACGGCTAAGTGGATAAGGTGCTAAGTGTAGCCCGGGGTCGGGGTGCCGTGCGTATACAGTGGAGCCCCGATTTTCCTCATCTCTTTGCTGGCATTGGAACAAAAATCGGGCCTGAGCCGAGAGCCGTGACTGACGCTTAAACGGAAATATCAGTGAGATTGGAGACGCAAGATAGAAGTTACGATCAACATTTATTTCGAACTGTAGATCTTAAGATCGCAAGTGAATACGATCACAAGTGAACACGATCGCCAGAGAACACGATCGCGAGGGAACACGATCGCGAGGGAACACGATCGCGAGTGAACACGATCGCGAGTGAACACGATCGCGAGTGAACACGATCGCGAGTGAACACGATCGCCAGTGAACACGATCGCGAGGGAACACGATCGCGAGTGAACACGATCGCGAGTGAACACGATCGCGAGTGAACACGATCGCGAGTGAACACGATCGCGAGTGAACACGATCGCGAGTGAACACGATCGCGAGTGAACACGATCGCGAGTGAACACGATCGCGAGTGAACACTATCGCGAGTGAACACGATCGCGAGTGAACACTATCGCGAGTGAACACTATCGCGAGTGAACACGATCGCGAGTCAACACTGTCGCGAGTGAACACGATCGCGAGTGAACACGATCGCGAGTGAACACGATCGCGAGTGAAAACGATCGCGAGTGAAAACGATCGCGGGTGAACACGATCGCGAGTGAACACGATCGCGAGTGAAAGCGATCGCGGGTGAACACGATCGCGAGTGAACACGATCGCGAGTCAACGCTATCGCGAGTGAACGCTATCGCGAGTGAACGCTATCGCGAGTGAACACTATCGCGAGTGAACACGATCGCGAGTGAACAACACCATCGCGAGTGAACAACACCATCGCGAGTGAACAACACCATCGCGAGTGAACAACACCATCGCGAGTGAACAACACCATCGCGAGTGAACAACACCATCGCGAGTGAACAACACCATCGCGAGTGAACAACACCATCGCGAGTGAACAACACCATCGCGAGTGAACAACACCATCGCGAGTGAACACGATCGCAAGTGAATACGATCATACAATCAGATATTATGATTAAGATCGTCAGCGATGTGCAAGAAAATCGGGACTCCACTGTACAACCCAGATTATGGAGTGGCCCTCGGGTGAGGCCCTTGAGACGGGGCCACTTACGGGGCCCAGCCTCTCTTTGCCAACTTGGCGAAAAACACCACCGAAGTACGCGTCGATCTTTTTTGCACTTCGTACCTTTCAGTGGAGAAAACTACAGCTACCGCGCTGAGGATACGCCTCAAAGACGAAAATTAACCAAAACACCATTATTATCGGGACTGAAACTCGGGAGCTTGCGGCTTCTGCGTTTTAACTTGTTTTTTTTTTTTTGCCATCTTGCTGATTACCAATTTAGCGATCGAGCGATAAGACTGCACGGAGAGAAACTTGCTGGACAGCAACATTGTTGCCAATTACGACTTGCCACGCGGGCTAGTTCGACACAAGTAGATAAGGGTGTAAATAAATGATTGCGTCTACCAGCTGGAAACTCGACGATATCTATCGAACACTTTTCCACGATGTATTTTAATTTTTACTTTTTTTTTTTTTAGACAATCTGCTGGCATGCGAAAGTGGGGGAAAAATCAACTAAAACACCGTTATTACCGATCGCTTAAACTCGGGAGCTTGTGGTTTCAGCGTTTCTCCTTTTTGTTTACTTACGTGCCGATTGCCGGTTTAGCAATCGAGCAACAAGACTATCAGGAGAGAAACTTGCCGGATAGCAACATTGTAGCTCAATTATTAATTGGCATGAGGGCCAGTGTGATTCCAGTAGATAACGATGCAAATAGATGATTGCGTCTGCCAGGTGGAAACTCGGCCATACGTCAAGTACACTTTTTCACGATTGAACTTTATTTTCACTTTTTCTAGACAATCAGAGATGGCAAGCGAAAGTGTAAGGGCGAGCCTTTGAAGAAACCTCTCTCCTTGGCGCTGCCATTACAGGGCTCTATCTTTGGAACGGCCCAACGAAAAATTACCAAATGTTTATGATACATTCGGATGATTGATACGATCGTCCGATAATTTTTTCAAATTTTTTAAACTGTTTTTCACATTAATCGACACGGTCGACGGATCTCTGGACCGAAGTTTTACGGGTGAAAATTCGTTTCTCGACAACTGTGCACACAGAAGAATAATTTATTTGACGGACGCTCTGCAAACAAATATTCATTTGAATTAAATGATTATGTATCTGAATTAAATAAATAATTATTTGCGGGTAATCCTTCAAGTAAATTATTATTCTGGGTATGTATTTCAGTTCAAAATTGAAGAAATGCGCTCAAACGAAAATATTCATTGAATTGACACCGATGCAACGCAAGAGCAACGGGAATATAAATGCGCCACGATCATCTCCGAGCTCGAAGCTGCGAATGAGAATGAGTATAAGAAAAATATATCCGCGCGCGTTTACGCACCTGCCGACCCGTATGTCCGCTCGCGTATAACGTTCGTGGTCGCGCATAGAGAATAAGATAACGAGAACGAGATTAAACTATGGTTATAAACATATATATATATATACTATACATACACATGGAGAAAAAAATACCCGTGGGCGTCTCCCGCGTCGTTCGTTTCACTCCTGCGCCTCGTTTGCTCGTTCGCCGATGACCGAGAACTCGACGACGACGAACAGGTGACGAACCGGGAACAGGACAACCTTTCGTTCCACATACCTATGCAGAATTTTTTAATTTTTTTTTATTTTTTTCAAATATTTATTCATCTCCCTGACTATCTCTAACTCGCGCGAATACTGCGGGACTCGTCGAAGCCATTCGAAAATTGTTCAAACCTACGCCCGACATCGGACGGGTCGCGCCTTCATCAATATTTATGAAAAGCGTCGGTAAAATTGCAACAAAAAAATGTAAAAAAAAAAAAAAAAATCGAAACGTCGAGATGGAATAATCAATTTCAATTTTTTCGCCGATAAATATATTTCCCGTTCCGTCTATTTGCCGTTTCATCGAGAAATATGTATTTGGTTCATCGTCGTCTTCTTCTTCTTCTTCTTCTTCCGCTTCTTCCTCTGCTCCGATATCGTCGATCGTCTCGAGCTCGACGAAGGGACCGCCGCGAGAGGAGGCGCGTCGTTACAGTGTATCGATGCGCGTGTCCAATCGGTAATCGTTCGGCTCGCGTTCTCCGGAACGGTCCCAACACTTCAACAACGAAGTTGTCGAAGCTCGCGCACCGCGCCCTCCGCCGACCAATATCGGCGCGGACTTCATCGGCGGAACGATCCGCACTATCGAATTATCGTTACACGCGATCTTACCGATGGACGATCGGCTTCCAGGACGAATGTATCTCAGAGCGCAATCCGTGCCACCCCCGTTCCTCGTATCCATAAACGACGATGCTAAAAGCCAAATACGAACATACATTTTTTTAATAATAAATATACCAAACATATTTTTTCGGAGGCGAAGCCCTACGGTGGCTTCTCTCTTGATTAAAAAAAATATATATATATATTAAAATTTTGTCCGAAGAAAAATGTTTTCGAACGATGCCCGATTTGCCTCTCGCGAACACGGTGCGTCTTTACACCCAAAAAAAAAAACAATTTATTTGACGGCCACCGTTTATTTGCTCTAAGTAAAATATTTATTTGATTTAAATAGATATTCATTTGAACCAAGTAAATATTTTACTTGAACCAAACAAACGGTGGACGCCAAATAAATTATTATTCTGGGTGTAGGATAGCGTTCTCTGGGCAGATCTAACTCTTCAACGACGAAGTTGAAGCTCGGACTCTGAAAAATAATTTATTTAACAGACGTATTGCAAGTAAATATTGATTTGATTAAAATAAATATTTATTTGATTAGATTAAATATTTATTTGATTAGAATAAATATTTATTTGATTAGAATAAATATTTATTTGATTAGATTAAATATTTATTTGATTAGAATAAATATTTATTTGATTAGAATAAATATTTATTTTATTAGAATAAATGTTTATTTAAATCCAATAAATATTTATCCTAATCAAATAAATCTTAATTGCGGGGCGTCCGTCAAATAAATTACTTCTCTGGGTGCGCACACAGCGCGTTCCACCAATCAATATCCCCATCGACTTAATCGACGGAACGATTCGCGTTATCTAATGATCTTGCGCGATCTTACGACGGTCGATCCGTTTCCAGGACGAAGATCTTGCAGCGCAATCCGAGCGATCCCTATTCTTCTTGTCCATTAACGACGCTCCAAAAAACCAAATATGCACATAAACAACCAATAAAAAATGAGACCAAACGTTTTTTTTTCTGATCCCGATAAAAAAAAAAATCTTAAAATTTTGTACGACCAAAAATGTAATCGAACAATGCCCGATTTGCCTTTCAAGAACGGCCGATCGTTCGCGGAGAAGATCGAGAACGAGACGAGGAGGAGAGTCCAGGATGGAGCAGAAGGATACGGGATGAGCGGTGGGAGAAGAAGAACTGGTAGAAACGGGCCTCGCGGCCACGACGCGCCCGGTGTGGGTGAACACACCGGGGTCAACCGAGTTCAACTCTGGACCACGGTTTCGCCTCCGGTCTCTCTCTCCTCATCGTCGTCGTCGTCGTCCTCGTCGTCGTCGCGGCTGCGTCGTTCTCGCGATATGCACGCCACAAGAACCATCTACCTGCGCCTCCTTCGCGATCTTCTCCTGCCTCTTCCTTTTTCTCTTCTTCTTCTTACCTTATCCTCCTCCCTCCGCTTTCTTTCACGCATTTGGCTGCGTGAAAACGATCGTCCTGACCTCGTGTCGACGAGACGCCCTCAAACGAGATTCCATCCACTCCATCTTCTTACCATTTCGCCCCTCCGTATCGATCGTCTCCCTTTTTCCCCAATTTTTTGAATAAACCTTCAGCATTCAAAAAAAAAAAATGTATTTAACGATTTTTAAATTAATGTTAAACTGAAGATTAATCAATATTATCGGTACTTTTACTTTCATGATCCGCAACTAAAACTTGTTGATCAGCGATCGTTCGGAAGTAATTACTGAAACGTAGCATTCTCGGGCGACGACATTTTTTATTTCAAAAAACAATTGTTTGCTACGATCAGCGTCGATGATCAATACACTTTCTTACGATCTCAAGTGAGATTTCATCCTTTCCATCTTCTTACTGTTTCGCCTCTCCGTAGCGATCGTCTTCCTTTTTTTTTTTCTCAATGCTTATTAAAATAAATCTTCAGCTTAAAAAAAAGTGTTTCTTGAGTTTACCCGAGGATCGATTTTCAAGTTAACGGCAAAAAGAAAATTATTAATAATTATTCATAACCTGTTTCCATAAATTTTGTTATTTTAATTATCCGCAGCTAAAACTTGATCATTTCGTCGATCACCAATAACTCGAGATTAATTACCAGAAAGTACAATTTTCGGGCGACGAGATTTTTTTCATTTCTACAAAAATAATTTTTTCACTTCGATCATCGTCGAAGATTAATAAATGTTCATGTAAAGCGGGATGAGCGGGATGAGCTCCAGGAGTATCGTGCACGAGGAGGAGGAAGGCTCGCGCGCTCGATGCTAATGCGATTCCGAGAAGAGGAGAAGCGAGCATCAGGAAGGATCCTAGCCGCGGGCGCGTCCACCTTCTTCTTCATCGGTCCCGTCGTCGTCGTCGTCGTCGTCGTCGAGTCTCTATCGCACCTGCGAGAAACGGACGTGCATATACGTTCGCCTCCGCTTAGTCGGCGCCGAGCGGAGTGCGTGCTTTCGTTCTCGTATTCCTGGAGGCGCACCCACGTACGCACATAAACATCCGACCCTAGCTCACATATGAACTTCGTACACGCTAATGCCCGTATACACATAAAGTTTCTTTTCTACAGGTTTCGCCATTTTTTTTTTTTTTTTTTAATTATTTTTTCCTCGAGCCTTCGCAGTTTTAGCCGTTGCGAAGGTGGATCCAGACAAAATCCTTTCGTTCTTCCAATCCTGCCCAGTCCCTCTTTTCTCCTCTTCATCCTCCGTCGTCGTTTCCTCGGACCCGGTTCACGGTTTTGCCGTGAGAGTTCAAACGAACTGAGCGCAAGGACGGAGGAGCGACGAGCGCGCCGAAGACCGATAGGAACTTGGCCCGCGGTCTTCGCTCTCTTCCAGTTCGCACAATTCACCTACACGGTACACCGGGCGTGCACAAGTTGGCACAAACCCGAGGCTATGCGAAACAGGTGAGGCACCTGCTCGCTCTCGCGCGCTCGCAACCTGTGCGCCGATCAAGCAGCAGCAGGAGGAACCACGAGGAGCAGCGAGAAAAGAGCCGGCGGGCCAGGTTGTCCCTGCCCTCTCCTCGGCTTCGGCCGCGTCTTCGAGCAGGTGTATTTCGCGATGTAGCCCCGTCGCCGTATGCTAATTGGGCCAGAGTTAGCGCTCTCCGCGCACCGCCTCAGCATCGCTCTCTCGTGCTCGCTCCCCGCGTGGCCCCGGCCGCGATTTAACGAGCATCCGAACAGGAAGCCCACCCTACCGACCTTCGCCTTCACTCTTTCTTCTTCACTACCGCCTACTTCGTTTCGCTGATGGCCAATTCTCGAGGATGGCTTCTTTTTGACCGTTTTTTTGCCCTCGTCTCTTCCGTTCGCTTCTTTGTTTTTTGTCGCGGGAGAATACGCTGCGAGAGAACGCGCTTGCTCGGGGTATTTAGTAATTTTTTTTTATTTCCGCTCCTGCCGGACCGATGAATCTGGCCTTTGAGCCCCGTCGAGAGAAGATCTTCGTTAGCTGGTACAAAAATCGCCATGGTCTTCGGACCGACAGATTTTTTTAGACCGGTCTTCATTGGTGATTACCGCTCGTTTCCCGGCGTAAGGAAAAACCACTGATTCACTGATTCTGGCTTGCTGTTCAGGCTTTTCCCTCCGCGTCGTTTTCCCAATCCACCTGCTGGTGCTGTCGTCGGACTTGCGATTTTTACGACTTCAATGTTGACTCACGCCGAAAGTATTTTCAAATCGCCAAGGTCTTTGGCCGACAGATTTTTTCATACCGGTCTTGATTTGCAATGCCCACTTTTCCCGGTATAAGAAAAAACCTCTGATTCACTGATTCCGGATTACCGTTCAGGCTTTTCCCTCCGCATCGTTTTCCCAATCCAGCTGCAGGTGCTATAGTCGGTCTTGCGATTTCTTCGACTGCAGTGATGACTCACGGTAAAAGTATTTCCAAATCGCCAAGATCTTTGGGCTAACAAATTTTTTGATACCGGTCTTGATTGGCAATTCGCACTCTTTTTCCGGTATAAGGAAAAACCTCTGATTCACTAATTCCGGCTTGCCATTCAGGCTTTTCCCTCCGCATCGTTTTCCCAATCCACCTGCTGGTACTATCGGTGTTGCAATTTCTTCGACTTCAATGTTGTCTCACGCCGAAAGTATTTCCAAATTACCAAGATCTTTGGAGTGACAGATTTTTTTATACCGGTCGTCATTGATAATTCTCACTCTTTTCCCGGTATGAGGAAAAACCTCGGATTCACTGATTCCGGCTTGCGATTCAGGCTTTTCCCTCCGCGTCGTTTTTCCAATCCCGCTGCAGGTGCTATAGTCGGTCTTGCGATTTCTTCGTCTGCAGTGATGACTCACGGTAAAAGTATTTCCAAATCGCCAAGATCTTTGGGTTAACAAATTTTTTGTTACCGGTCATGATTGGCAATTCCCACTCTTTTCCCGGTATGAAGAAAAACCTCTGATTCACTGATTCCGGCTTGCCATTCAGGCTTTTCCCTCCGCGTCGTTTTTCCAATCCAGCTGCAGGTGCTATCGCCGCTCTCGCGATTTCTTCGACTTCTTCGACGTTGACTCATGCCGAAACAATTTCCACGTGATGCACGATCGCTCTGCACGATCGTCCAGCTTCGTGGATATCATTGCATCCCATTCACGGATCGCCTTGAGATTCCCGGCGAGAATCTTCCTTCCTCCCGTCTCTTCCACTCCACCGTAACAAATGACGAATGTTAGTATCGGAGTCAAGGTCCCCGCGCAATAACGAACCCAACAATAGCGTATAATCCATCCAACCCGATTACCGATTACATTAATCTCCATTGTCGAACGAATCAGCCAACGCGGAGCGACCTCTCCGTTCGCTGCGCCATTCAATCTCGCTTTCTCCTCGCGCACCGCGTCGCTTCGTGCAAGCGGGACGGCACGCCAACAGCCATGTGCAAAATTCGAGCAGGCACAGGTGCGCGCTCGAATAAGGCTTCGAGCCAGCCGACAACCTGGCCCGACATTCGTGTTCTCGAATCTCGTACATTTTCGTTACCGACCGAAAAAAGACCGGCCAAATCTGGCGACGGCACTTCGGTCGGACAAATGACCTTATAGGGCATTATCCTCGGAGCGGTCCATTATGCACGCCGTACGCCAGAGCCAACCAGGAAGATCTTCCACCTCCGAGGAGGATAAAAAAAGAGGAATCGAAAAAAAAAAGAAAAGAACTGCACATAAGCGTCGACGAGAGCGGATCGATCGATAAGAATCGATAACTTTGGAAAGTCGAGGTCGTTCGTTCGGGTGGCTTCACGGTTCTTATTCAACCGCGCTTCGCGGGGTTATGTCCGAAGTGCGGGCGTGCTGTATCGAACGATAGCGAGATGCTATCGCCGATCGGGACTTCGTTGATCGGGGCCCCGAGGATAAAGTGCAGACCGGGAGAGGAGGAAAGAAACGCGAGGATGAACGGAGAGAAGCAAAGGGAGAACACGCGGGCCGAGCGCATGTAGCGGGAAAACGAGAAAGAGGATGATGAAGAGTGGAAAAAGGGAGGAAGAAATAAAGATTGAAAACGAACAAAAAGGGAGGATGAAGAAGAAGAGGAGAGAACAAACGGTGGCTGGCAAGAAGGCAAAGTGAGGGTACTTCCAGCGTGGCTATTAATTAGTAGTTAATTATCGGCTCGCCACTAGGCGCGAGTGTCGATAGACGCCCGGTCTTCCTCCTTCTCCTCCGCCTCTCCGTCTTCTTCTTTTGCAAGAAGCGTGCGTTCGCGACCACACCGGGAATTTGATGGGACGAATGTTGAAGTTCCTTCGACCGGTGGCTGCGAATTCCTGAATCAATTATCGATCATTCGAGCGGATAGTGGTGGAGATCCGCGCGCATCTGGATAATCTTTGATCTTCAATCGCTGGTTACGTCGATCCCAGATGAGGCGTGATGAGCTATGTAATATGGGAGTACACCTCTGGATTCCCGGCGTGCCGCAGGATTGAAGGATACGGCGAGTAAGAATAATCTGGCAGGAGAGTTTCTTCTGGGATCGAGTGAGGAGAATAAGAAGAAGAGGGAGGAAGAACTCCGCTTGGGAGTTAGTCATGGAGCCCGGGGACGCGAGCCAACACAACCAGGGAAAGAGAACATTCCCAAGATCTTTACTGGGTCGCATACCCGGCTAAACGGTAGCGAAAGGAATCGAAGGAATTCGCGACGGCATCCCGTGTGTGTACGGCTTGCCCATAGCCAACCATCTAACTCACAGCTACGATCAACGCTGTTCGCCGCCGTTGCGGTGAGGGCTTGCGGCTCTCTTGATATACCTCCCACTTTGCGGAGTATCCCGTGCGATGGTCGGCAAGTTGCGGATTTCTCAACGTCTT
Source organism: Amblyjoppa proteus (assembly GCA_963922035.1). Lineage (NCBI taxonomy): Eukaryota > Metazoa > Arthropoda > Insecta > Hymenoptera > Ichneumonidae > Amblyjoppa > Amblyjoppa proteus. The sequence goes on along the minus strand of OY998230.1, from coordinate 30,492,235 downwards.
TAACCGGCGTTCAGTGCCATACCATACTTGATGGACTTTCTTTGATGGCAGGACAATCTGAAGATAAGAACACAATAATATAACAAATTATCTCGGTAACGTTACTTTCGGTTTGGAAATCTCAGTTTTAAACTGGAAGTGTTGTCATTCATTTAGTCGAAGTTTCAAAATCTCATTTTTCGACGAAAAGTGACGTATTTCCGGTATAACCGCCCTTCCGCTCGAAAAATGAGACTTTAAAACCGGCAATGACGTTTTCCCCTATGCCATCACTTCCTCTAAAAATGATCTTTTCAAACCGGAAGTGACATATTTTTTGTTTGACGTAGCTTCCGGTCGAAAAATTGGATGTCCGTCTGTTGGATAGATGAGACGTTTTGTCGTACGACAGACAGCATGGCAATCGACGTGTCGTTTTTCCACTCACGGCGCGATCCTCCACCTGGTCAACGACGTGATTTCCCGAGATCTTCGAACACGAGAAAAACCGGTCATAATTGGCGATGGAGGCGCTTGAATTATCAACTTCGAGGAACTCCCAACATAATTTAACTGATCTCGAGTTTAAGCTCATTTGATCATCACCTTATCGTCCGGTCGATTAACCCCGCGGAGTATTTTATCAACCTTCCGACACGGATGCGCGCCACAGTCATCGCTCCTCTTCGCAGCCCACTTTTTTTCTTCCTCTCGTTTTCCCGCACCTTCTCCGAGGAAGGATACGCGACGCCACTATAACTATATCCAAGAAATTCTCCGGTACGTACGCGAGCATAGAATTTTCTTGTCGTTTGTTTAAACTACCATAGCCGTCGCGTCCCGTCGTCGGCGTTATCTCGAACATTCATTCTCGGGGAGCGCAGGAATCTCTCACCCTCGGGACGGTGCGTCTCTCGTCTCGCGGACGAGAAACCACAGCCGTAGCGATAGCGAATTCTGCCTCCGCGGACGCTCTCCCGGGAGAGAGAGAGAGAAAGAGAGGGAACCTCGCCGGGGCAACCTTATTCCTCATTCCTTATTCAACCTCGAGCTCTTCCCGAGCATTTATTCACCGAGAGACTGCACCGGCGGAGCGAGTGCCCGCCTGGTTTTAGAGATGCATAGCACCGGAGGTAGTTTTAGCGCTAATCTACTCTCGCCGCGAGGACGTCTCGTGTCCCGGCAAGTCTTCAGGTCCTTTTATTATATTCGCAAGGACGACGGCCGGAGGAGAGAGCCTCTCTATCCTCGGCTCCTCGCCATCGCGAGCATGCCAACACGCCCCGCCGAGTCCAGAAACGCACACGATTTACCGAGCTCTCACTTCGACCGGCGACCATAACATTGAGATAGCGCCGAATCTTAAAGACACGAGGGAAAACACACACGCGACGAAAGAGCACGAGCCTCCATGTCTCTTTTCCAGATGCGCGGAACGATCGCTCCCCCCTCGAGTGAGCTATATCCGAACTACCAGCGATCATGAAGAGCCGAGTCGCTCGCACGCTCGGGAGGAGCGCATTAGCTCGTGCTCAGCGATTCCTGCGGCCTTTTTACCTTCCCGACTTATCTCCTGCATGTGTAGAATAACACTTGGTCATATCACTCTTTCCCCGGGGCTGGAGCGACGCGTCAAGATGTTCAGAGTGGAATGCTGATTGATCTGGACCCTCAAAGAGCTCATTGATCTGGCGGAGAGCGCATTTAGCTTCTGGCGTCTGCGATTCTAATGTCAATAGCCATATCGTCATGGCACCTCAGCAGTCACTTCGCTTACATCCTGGCGTATCAATTTCACTACCAAGAAGCAAAAAAAAAAACGTCATCAATGGCCGAGTTATAGCTGGTCGAAGACCGAAGCGCGGAATTGAATGGGGTGTGTACGTTACAGAAATAAGAAAAAAGGCAAAAATCGATTATCTGGAAGAGTCAGATAAATACCAGCCTCCTGCCGCGCAAGCTACAGCGATAACTTACAGAAACAAACACAATAAATAAGGAAGAGTGACTAGTCGGCTATGACAATATTTAATAGAGTTAGAAATAATTTCTTGAAAATTAGCTCGAACACTCAGTATCTTTTAAAAATTAGCCGAAAAATGATTCTTCACAGTGAGAGCAATACAAATACTTTGATACAAAATGCTCATGTCAATCACATCGCCACTCATACAAACTCTCCATACACAATCGCGAAGTGTCTCGAGTCGCTCGAATTCAATATCACCATAATCATCGAGAACAAAATATACAGATTAGAAGTACTCAGCTGAGATTCGTTTCGCTTCCTCGTTGGCTCTTTCGTTTGCTCTCTGGGGCTCGCTGTTCACCAAAATGGGCGCCCACTGCGTCTCTTCGGATGTCGGATGCAGAGGGATCGGCCCGCCGTACCCATTCTCGCGAAGTCAGACGCGAGGCTGCTCGCTAATTCCCGTAATTGAGGTAGGATTGTGGATATGTACACAGTAAAAAAAAAAAATGTGTACTCTGTGCAACAAATTATTGTCCACAAACGTTCACAATTTTTTATCTAAGTTAACTTTCCAGTTTCACAAACAAAAGTACAAACTAAAATTGTCACTAATACAGCAAATAAAAGAACAGATTCGTATATTCAAATAAGTGACAAACAAGTTCGTCACTTATTTAACAAAAAAAATTTTACGACATTTCCCATTCCGACTTTACGAAATTATTGTTTACTGTGCACCGACGTATCGACGTCTCCAGAGCGAAAGAGAAGGAGTCGAGGTGTCTCGCGATCGCGAGGACTCCCCAACGATTTTCACGATTTTGCGCACCTATTTAGCATGCTGCTTACGCACGCTCGTGGATCATCGCTATCGATAGCCGGCGCCCTCGATCGACATTTATCACGCTGCGCGCGGATTATAATTTCTTATCTCACAGGTGTTCTGCGGTTGGTTCCTGCGGATCGAGCTCAAGATCGATGCGCTGGATCCAGGAAACGAATCACCCACCGACTCACTTGTGCGAGGCACGATCCCCCCCCCCAGCGTGTTTCACGAAGTTGGAATAATTTTTCGAAGGTGTTCGCTAGGTGGCAAAAGAGGACTCATCGTGACGGGATTTAACGTTTAACGAGTAGGTTGGACCGGTGCGACTCTCGAGCCTTCATCGCACAAGCGCATTTAACGGCTCGGCTATGAGAGCGAGGGACTCTTGTGGACTCGATTGGACGTTACGATACGACAGGGGGGGAGGGGGTTGGTCGGGCTCGATCCAGAAACCGGGCAATTATCTGGCGAGAGAAACGACGAGACGCCAAGGAAAATATAGGCGAGGCGCCAAAGTCGTGAGCCCGTTCCTTATAAGTGATTCCGATAACCTCTCAATCGGTCTCTCACTGTTCCTCTCTCCCTCCGACAGCGCGGCCGTACGGACATTTCTCCTCGTCTGTGAGAGCGCGGTAACCGCGATCGGCCGACGGAAAATCCAATCTTATAAAATTTCTCGTCGGCGAGAGAGGCACCTGAGGCTCGAAAAATTCTTGCCGACGAGGAGGCAACGGCTCGGCGTTTACCTTACACGATAGACCTCTCCGGCACGAGGTTTACACCACCCTGGAACAGTGATCCGGAATAATTAACGGTGGACCGCCGACCTGGATCCCGCGAGCAAACGTGTCCTATGCTTTTGTTGCAAACTTCCTTGTCTCTTCCCTACTTCGAGAGGAGAAGATCGTGAGGCAGCGCCCGCGACGCCTCCTCCGTCATCACGACTGCCTTACATCGTGTGAATTAGAAATTTAGGGATCAATTTATTTTTATTTTTTTCCAATGTTCCAGTGACATTTTCCTCACTTCGCATCTTGTTCGAACATCTCGATTTCCTGTTTATCAATTTATCTGTCGGGTATAGCGGTGAAATCGATACAATTAATAAACATGCCCACATTTTTCAAACGAGAATTGACAACGTTACAACACCTTTATGTCGTATCGAGGGGGTTGGCACGTTTGTCGGAGAATTTTTTCAAATTTTTTATATTATTTATTTTAATGCGATTTTTACAAGCAACTGATTACTTTAATTAATTTTATTTTTCAATTACTGGACTTACAGCCAATTTTTTATTTATATAAAATTACAATTAATATTTTTTAAAAATATCTATCATCGACGAGTCGCCGAATAAATTTGTTGTATTTTTAGTCCCATGAACTATCGCTAATTATTAATTTTAATATTACTACTATAGCCAAGGGATTACTTTAATGAATTTTATTTTTCAATTACTGACTGGATTTATAGCCAATTTCTTATTTATATAATATTATAATTAGCCTATTTCCGCACTGAGGAATTTACACCCGATATCAATTTAAAAAAAAACATCTATCATTGACGAGTCGCCGAGTCCACTTGTCGTATTTTCAGTTCCATGAACTATCGCTAATTATTAATTATAATATTACTATTATAGGCAAGTGATTACTTTAATGAATTTCATTTTTCAATTACTGACTGGATTTATAGTCAATTTCTCATTTATATAATATTACAATTAGCTTATTTCCTCACTGAGGAATTTACGCCCGATATGAATAAAAAAAAAAAAAAAAAACATCTACCATCGACGAGTCGCCGAGTCCACTTGTCGTATTTTCAGTCCCATGAGCTATCGCTAATTCCTGCCCAACAATGCACCGCCGCGGCGTGACGGTGTGGCCCGGCTCAGCGGAGATTTGTGGCTCTCTGATTGAAATAAACTGCCTTCCCCGGCCCGCGGTGGCTTGAGCAGCAGTCCTGTTCCTCTCGTCGAGGATCTCCTCTCCTCCCGTCCATACCCATACACACAAATCTCACCTCGCGCTGCATAATCACGCTTGTTCGGACTTCCTCGCATCCTTCTTACCTCCCAACACACCAAAAGTCCCTTCTTCTTATCCCAAAAAAAAAAAAAAAAACCTCCCTAACCACCCTTTATTTCCGCTGTACGTATCTCGGTATCAATTTCTCCCGACGGGAATCTCGCGACTTTAACGCCGGAGAAACAAAGAGGCGGAGAGACATTCGCGGTCCCGATGGTCATCGCTCGCGCAGGGAAGCGACCGCGAGGAATTGAGAAAAAGTAAGAAGTCCCCGGGGTGTTGGTGAGCTGTCAGCGCCTCCGCTCCGAACCTCGAACGGTGGACCAAAAGGGAACGTGCGGAATATCGTGCCCTGTGAGCTGCGAGGGAGAGAGGAAGGAATATCCATCCTTTCGAAACATCTTTTTTTTTTTTTTGCATTTCTTATGTATTCTTTCCCTCCTCGCATCCCGCGGGATGCAAGGAGGGAACATTGTGCACGGCAGCGAATAAAATTCGCGGCGAAAAGTGACTAAAAAGAAGTGGCCAAAAAAAAAATATATATAAAAAAGTAACGACGAAAAGAATGAAGAGGATATCGTTGTGGCGGAGGATCCTCGTCGAGGATCGGGACGGAGGCTGGCGATGGGCGCGAAACTTCTGTATCCCCATAGCCATAAAGAATCGCCCGCAGCTCATAAAGTAGCGCTAGATTTTTATCTCGCATCTTCGCAGCGAGAGAGGACAGGGGAGGGAGAGAGAGAGAGAGAGGCGCGTGCTTGTTGAAAGCTCGCGAATTTCGCGAACGGTCGAATGCCGAACGACTCAACAACGTGAAACCTGGCAGTTACGCATATCTTAAGGCGGCAGCGCTACGGTGCGTGTGCTGGCGGGATGGCGGAGAGTGCCGGGCTTCGAGGCACGCGTGTTTGCCCATTTGCGCGCGTTCGGAAACACTGCGGACTGTGCAGGGACGATGCGACGCATGCGCGAGCGAAACCCTTTTCCGGCGAAGCATATTTTCGGTTTACTTCGGGTGTGTCGGAAAGTAGCATTCGTTTTTCTGGGAATTCGACACTTGTGGATATGAAAAGTTGCTACGTTTTTTTTTTTTTTTCTTTATTCTCGTGGTTGAGGCAAATTCGCTTCGTATGCCATTTTACCCCAAGAATCATTCCATCTTTCCTTCAAGTTATATTTATATTTCGCACTAAGTTGACAGGAAGTTTCGCTGAATGCGACGATCTATTGCAATTTCTATGATTTCGAGTTCTTGGCGCGGTTTCAACACTTGTGGATATCAAAAGGGTGCCGCATTTTTTTTGTATCCTCGTCGTTGAGACAAATTCCCTTCATATGCGATTTTACCACAAAAATCATTCCATCTTTCCTTCAAGTTACATTTAAATTTCGCACCAAGTTGACAGCAAGTTCCGCCGAATTCGACGATCTTTTTGCAACTTCGATGATCTCCAGTTTTTGGAGCGGATTCGACACTTGTGTATCTCAGAAGTTGCTACAATTTTTTATCCTCATAGTCAACCCGAATTCCCTCTGGCATTTTACCCCAGAAATCTTTCTATCATTGCTTCAACTTGCGATTAAATTTCGCACCAAGTTGACATCAAATTTCGCCGAATCCGACGATCTTTTGCAACCTCTATGATTTCCAGTTTTTTTTTATCCGGATAGCTTCCCGATTCAATTCTTCCTGCGCTCGCTTCCAGCAACCGAAAACTCTCGACTCTTCGGTGAAGTACCTTCCTCTCCACCTCCTCTACCCCGATAAATTTGAGACACATAAACATGACTCTATACACCCGACTGTACCCTGCCAATGGTCAGGTCCTCGTAAAAATCGGGACGTTAGTGCTAAAAAAGTCAATAAGCCTGCATTCGGTCCGAGCCGAACGAGAGGCCCCGTTCACTTGTTACAGCCTCGTTTCTCGTTCCTCGCTCGCTGCTCGGAAGCTCTTTTTATTTTTACCGCCGCAATGAATTTAGGAACGAAAATTTCCTCGGTGCCCTCGGCGCTCGCTTTAATGCGCGAATAAAGTAGTCCCCGCCGGGTCGGCGGGGTCGAGAGACGGCGGTTGCACCGTTCTGGATCCGCGAGCAAAAAAGAAAGGTATCCGAGGCGCGGGTATTGCGTCGAAGACAATGCGTCCCGGTGGTGGCGCGCAGGATCAGAGCGAGCGCTCCATATGAACGGCCTTTTTACGCAGGGAAATGGCCGGGGAGAACATTGTCTCGAAAAACCCATAAGATAAAGCAACTCTCGGGCTCTCTTTTGGTCGGGTCTCGCCGGTGAACTCTCGGCTCCCGATGCCGACGACTCAGAATTTCCTCCCCGGCATGAGAGACGAAGTGAGACGGAAGAGTTGCAGCGAAATACGAACACGCCTTAAGCCGCCGCATCGTTGCACAAGCGAAAGACAACACACATGCCATGATCGGGTGTTGTTGCTGTTGTTGCCGGTGTCGGCAGCTTCTGTGCCGCTATCGCACCCGAGCTCTTCTGTGTTCTCGTGTTGGATGCAGTTACTCTCTGCTAATGCCGGCCACCTTGTGGGAAGACCCATTCCTTCGTGTGGCTCGTTTACCTAGGCCGTGTTCTTCAATTTAGCCGCTTTGGCGCGAATCGCCGTTCGCCACCGCCCTCGTGATCGCGGCGGCCCTACGGATCGTGTAAGTCGAACGGAGGATTATCGGTAAGGGGATTGTAATAGGTTGTACCGCGCTTCCGCGGTTATTTGCGAAACGGGGAGATCTTGTAACGGGCTTGGGAGTTCTGAGAGGAGAAACAGTCAGTGCTTTTATCATGGGGTATGGCGAGATAGCGAGTTGTTCGAGAGAAGAAAGAAGAGGTAGTGGAAAACATCTTTGTGGAAAATCGCATTTCTGAAGCGTCTTTTCGTTTTTGGGAAAAATCAACGGAACTTGGAAATTAGAGGCTGATTCGGGACCACATTTAGTAGGTCAGTGCCGAGTGCTAATGTCAGATTCGGTATGAAATTCCAAGGCGATGCGTTCAGTTTTTCCAGAGATTATGCACTAAATATGTATCGTCGAATACAAAAACGCTGCTGGTTGTCCGTCTGCGTCATCAAAAAATCGTCATCACTTAGAAATTGGTCGACCAATCGAAACCAAATTTGGAACGTCCTTTCTGGGTGCTAAGGTCAGATTCGGTATCAAATTTCAAGGCAATCCGTTCAATTTCTCCCGAGATTTTACACGAAAAACGTATTACGGAAAACAAAAACGCTGGTCTCAATCCGTCTGTGTCATCAAAAAATCGTCATAACTTAGAAATTGGTCTACCAATCGGAACCAAATTTGGCACGTCTCGTCTCTCCACATAAAGCACATCTTCGATACAGAGTTTCGATATAATTTGTACAGTTTTGGTACATTTCGTTTAAAAAAACAAGGGCTTTACCGATCGCCTTTTATGCAACGCCTCTCGACCCTTCGACAATTTGCAGCGCTGAAAATAAAATCGTCTGTCGAAGCAAAAATGTTCCTGACGGAGTCGACAGGTACTCTTCGTCTTTTTTCGGCTTCTCACTCTCGAGAGATTCCACGAATTAACATAAATCCCGTAACTTTATAATCTCCGCGAGTTTCTCGCGGCTCGCGCCAACGATCCCATCGTTCCTGGGATGCAGAGACAGAGACGGAGAGACAGTGAGCCGAAGTCGAAAGTGAGGGGGATGGAAACGGCCGATCTCACCGCGTATACGACAGGCAAACGAGCCGAGCGTGCGCGCTCGCGGCAGGTGTTGGTATGCGAAATTATCACGTTAAGAGGCACGAGAGCCGACATTTTTCATCATTTACTGCGTCCACCCAGGTTTATACTCTTACCTGAGCCCGAGCACTCTTCGGCTGTACCGTCATTTTGGGATAATTTCAATCAACTCTTCATCGTCATCTCCAAAAAAAAAGAAAAAGAAAAAATATTAACCCTTTAGAGCTCCTTGGAAAAAAGGGCTCTTAGCGCTCGTCGAATCTCAATAAAGATAAATTCACTTCGCTCCCTAAATAATATGCAGCGATTTTTCAGTACTGCTTTCACGAATCCGAAATCCTGTGAAATTTTATTGTATTTATTTATTTATTTATTTCACAACAAATGGGCAAAGCTCAATAGCAAGTCATTGGAATCAGAGCGGGAAGTATATGAGTTAAAGTACACATTAAAATTAACGTAATAGCAAAGCTTATTAATTTATTTATTTGCGCTCTCGATATGGCTGAGAAAATAAAACAATGCTATAATAATAATAACATCGTACGTTATTTATTATTTGATATTCTAGATTTCATTTTTCACTTAATCCGCCGGAACTATCCTTCGCAATAGTCAACATTTACCGGGTTAATATTTTACAGCAACGTTAACCCTTTACAGCACCTTGGCGGTAAAAGGCTCTCAGCTTTCGCCAATAAAAATTGATTATTAATTTCACTCCCTAAAAAATATGTAGCGATTTTTAAAAGCTCCGCTCCCCTCGAGTCCGAATTCCCGTGAAATTTGATTTCACGAGCATTTTTAAACCCTTCGACCCTCAACATCCTCTCACCGTTTCATCCGCCCCGCCAAAATTAGTCCTAACCCAACAGCGAATAAAACCGAGGAAACACGCTCGATCGAGAATCGAGTAAAAATGTTCCCATGGACTGCAACAGGTAGATATCCTCTTTCCATTGACGCCGCTGATGCTCTCGCCGCGAGACAGGTAGAGCGAAAAATCTCCGGTCGGGTCTATGTCGCCTCAATGGCAAGTTGTATCGAGCCGAAAGGAAAAATCGGAGGGTTGAACGGAATAACCACGGCAGGTATCCCATTATATCGAGGACAGCGAGAAGGGGGGGGGGGAGGAGGAAGGAGAAGAAGGATGCTCTGGCTCGAAAATAGATTAATGTATGCAAAAATTGTGAGGGGTCTCGAAGAGATTTTTCCCACACCGGAACAAGTGAGGCCGCGAGGTAGCTGGCTGCATCTCTCACCGGGCCCAACTATGAACCGGCGGGGCGGGGAAGGAAAGAGGCAAGAGATGAGCGGCTATAAGGTTCTCGTGTTTCACCTGTGCACGAGAGAGCCTCTCGCACATCGTTTATATACGTACTATATATCGTCGTTGGATACCATATCCTTCATCTTTTTACCTTTTCATGCCGCGGCTCTCCTTCTCTCACGCGAGAGAGTATATCCTACCGGCATCGCAGACTCCCGTTGTATATATACATATATGGACGGCTGTATAATACGGGCATCCTGGGACCATCGACCGTGATACACGCCGGACGGATCGTTTCCCAAGACCGCGGGTCCGACTAGAATCCTTCGGGGTTGTTTCTCTTCTTTTTTATCTCCGACATTTTTTTTTGTTTCTCTCGACTCTCCTCTCTCAACTTCCTCCTGGTCCAATATTAATCTATCGACGAAAGGAATACTCAGCTTTTTCATTCGAAAGGTATTTTTTTTTTTTTTTTTTTTTTTCGTAGCAATTGTCGTTTTCCTATCGGCGTTTTCAAAATTTTGTCGAAAAATTATTTTTAAGAAATGATCTTGCGGGGTTATTTGATAGAAAAATAGTTGGATTGATTTCGCGTATTTCTCTTATAAAACTTGAGTAGTTTTTACGTGAAAAAGGTAACATAACAAAATCACGTCTCCCGCCGAAATCAAGTCCTTTAAAAGTATTTTATTTTTGTCTTTTTTCAATACTTTTCAATCGATAGAGATCGCTGCAATAATTCGCTCTTTCGGGATTTCTCCTTCGAATCCTGTCACCTTCGTATTAGGTGATTCGATGATTTGACGAAAAATTATTTATAAAAAAAATACACCCAGAAAAATGATTTATTTGACGGCCACCGTTTATTTGATTTAAGTAAAATATTCCTTTGATTTATATAAATATTTAATTAAATCATATAAATAGTTATTTAAATGAAATAAATATATATTTAATGGCTGAAGGACTTCGGTCGATGTCCAATTGGCAGCATATATGTCATTAAAGTCTGTTCCAAACTAAAACTAAACTGTATTAAAAACTGTTCCATGTTATGCACTGTCAATAAATCCACTACTACTACTACCACTATTTATTTAAATCAAATAAATATTTTACTTAAACTAAATAAACGTTGTCCGTCAAATAAATTACTTTTCCGGTTGTGGTTTTACAAGATCATTTGCTAGAAAGACAGTTGAATTGATATTGCGTACATGTCTTTTCAAACTGGCCTCGTTTTTATGTGAAAGAGGTGATACAGTAAAATCACCTCTCCAACCGAAACCAACTCCTCCAAAAAAATCTTTCCTTTTCATGAATTATTATTCAATCGACAGAAATAGCGTCTCATTATTCCCCGCTCATTTAATTACCATAGCATACATTGGCGACGGCCGCAATAATTCACTCTTTCTTGCTTTCACCCTCGAGTCTTGTCACGTTCGTATTAGGTATAATGCCCTATAAACCACACATGCAATAGGCCCGAGGCACAAAAGTTCCGCGAACAGTTTCGCCGGTGTTGGTCTCGCAGCCACACGTGTGATCGGCTTTTCCAAGCCGGTCTTTTCAGTGTTGGTTTCGCCAAACCGATAATCCAATCCCGGCGCGCATACCTCACGGGATCTCCGAGTATGCGCGCATCGCGCGGTCCCCGACGATTCTCCTGCACACTCGGGGGATCTCTCGTTGTCGGCTGCACACACAGCAGTTTCCTATAGACATTCGCCAGCTTGGAGAATCGCTTTCTCGTAACCTCGTGAGAACTGGAGGTGCGCGCATGGCGATATCTCGTTGCCGCCGCCGCGGCCCGACGGCTTGCAGGGAGTCCGCCGTACGTACGCTTTGATGCACTTTGCTGCAAGCCGGGCTGGTGCGGTGCAGCGCGACGCGAGCCCGACAGACGACGACGGCGACGACGACTTTCCTCGAGGCGATTCTTAGTCGATGAAGAGAGAGGAGAGAGACGAAAGAAACGGACGCTCGACGAGAGGAAGGGGGAGGGTGAAGGATCGGAGATGGAAAATAGGAGAACGAGGAACGGGAGAAAGAAAGTACGAGTGTCGCGGAGATCGGATCGAACTGTGTGATTCGCTTCCTCGCGGTGAGGTCGTGGAGTAACCGGGGCGGGAGCAGCCGGCAACACACTTGGCGCGCGATCACGACAAATAATTATCGACGTTGGTGGTCTCCGAATCTTTAACGGCGCTGGGCGTGGATTCTTATACAGATATACACGTGGGCCGCTGGGCCGGGAACGCTCTCCGAGAAAGTGTCTACTAGGCTTAGATACTATCGCTGATTTAGCTGTGAGGTGTACGGCGAGTGTAGACGGCGTTTCGCGGCGAATTCGCCGAGCGATTTTTTTTTTTTTTTTTTTTTTTTTTTTTTTTTTTGGGAGGGTCAAAATGGCGACGTCGAAACATTGTTTGGTTTTAAGGAAATTTCAATCGGATATTTTGCGAGCCAGTTTCGTTGAAAATAAAAATGTCGTTTTTTTCACATTTACACTCGGAAAGAAAAATTTATTTGATGTAAATAAATGTTTATTTCATTTCAGTAACTATTTTCTTAATTTAAATGAAAATTTATTTAAATCAAATCAATATTTTACTTAATCTAAATAAACGGTGGCAGTCAAATAAATTATTTTTTTGGTTGTATTTTTATTGTTTTCTGTAGTCGGTTTACATACTATCGCTGTTGCTGTGAGGTGTATATGGCGCGCATAGGTCGCATTCGGCGGTGAATTTACCAAACGATTTTTTTTTTTTTAAGAAGCTCAAAATAGTACACGTCGAAAAATTGTTTGATATGATTTTTTTTTTTTTTATTTTAAAAACTATCTGATGAAAAGACATAATTGAACGATTTAAGAGGGTCAAAATGGCTCCTAGTTCGGAGGACAACAGAAATAATTGGGCACTTGTACGGGCAAGTTTCATTGGAAATAAAAATGTATGTATATTTTCGTTAATTTCTACCCTTGCAATTTTCGTCGAATTTTCAGAGAATATCTATCGAAAGGTCTAAAATCTGGGGAAAAAATTGGTGGGACGGTCCGTGATTCGCTGAAAACTGTCATTCGGACGTTTGATTGTTTCTGATGTTAAAAAAAAAAAATTGAAAACTGTCGATTCCACAACAGAAATAATTGGGCGTTTGTACGGGCAAGTTTGGTTGGAAATAAAAATGTATGTATATATATATATATATATATATATATATATATATATTTTCCTTAATTTCTACACTTGCCATTTTTGTCGAATTTTCCGAGAATATCTATCGAAAGGTCTAAAATCTGGGGAAAAAAATTGGTGGTACGGTCGGTGATTCGCTGGAGACGGAATATCTTGTGTGCCGAGCGTAGAGTTCTCGAAATCATGAAGACATATTTTCTGTCTGCGAGCACGGAAAATAGGCCCTTCTAATTTCGATGACGAGATACGTAACGCACACATATGTATACGCTTACGTCCGCAACGTGAGCCGAGCCGATGGAGCTTGTCGATCTCACAGACCATTTGATAAATTATTCTCTCCATAAGTCTGTGAATCGATGAAAAAAACCAAAAAAAAAAAAAAAACTCCTCTTTCCAAGCATCGACAGTTCGTTGAGACTCGCAGTCAACTTTCGGTATCTCCGCAACGAATCTTCATGCTCTCATAGGGTCTCTCTCGCCGTGTCTTTCTTAAATGGAGATCTGAAATCTTTGAATAATCTATTAAACGAGGGTCGATGTTATCGATCCCATCGACGTTTCTCTGTCTCAAATGAGAACGCCATCGGGCCCGTAATAACATTGACACGTTTCAACCAATCGGCGAACGTTCGAGTCAGTCAAACCCCCTTCACGACGTTTATTATTGTTATTCTTACTAGCGATCGGGCGTGAAGACTATCGCTAAGCGCTTTGGAAAAACATCGCTTCCGACTAAAAACTGAAATTTCGAAACCGGAAGTGGCGTTTTCCCGTATGACGTCACTTTCAAAATTGAATGGAGAGATTTTTTGCATGACTTCACTTCCGATTAAAAACTGAGTTTTTGGAACTGGAAGTGACGTCACAATGGGATTTTTCAAATTTTTCTGCCCAACTTCACTTCCGGTAAAAAAAACCAAGATCTTCGATCCGGAAATGACGTTACGGCGAAATTTCTTAATTTTTCTCTGGACTGTCAGCAACCGAAACGTGTTGATTAAGGAACACAAGAACATGGTTAAATGTATTTGGAATTCGTCTCGAATGTGGCCAGCGACAGTAAACGAACGAATTACATGGGCAAATTGAATTTCCACCTATTTTCTTTCTCATTTTTTTTTTTTTTTCGTCGACTGTGCGGTAACGGTTCGAGCGCGTTCAACGGCACAGATGCATCTCATCGTGTATGCAGCACAAGCGCGTTGTGTTGTAAAGTTTCGTTACGTCGGTGGGGCGACCTAATCTTAACGACCGATTGCAAGAATATTGCTGAAGTATAAAGAGTGCAGGACGTTGTATCGATGAAAACGATCGCGATTTAGCCGTCGGCGAGACTTCTCCTCGTGCAATATAACTTGGTGTCTGATATCCTTCGTCCATGTTTCTTTCCTCGTCTTTCTCGAGCAGTCCTCTGCACTCAAACACACACACACACACACACACGCGCGCGCGCGCACACACACACGCACACACACACACACACACACACACACACGTACACACGTACACACGTACGTTGCTTGTCGCAATTTCTCGAGGTACCGAGACGGGGAGGGAAGGAGAGCGGAGGATGATTAGCCAGTCACCCGCGCTTTTAGGACCGGCGCATTCCCGGCGACGCCGTCACGCCGCTCCACGTGGGAAAGTGTGGAAAAGATCTCGACACGTCGGGCTCAATGCATCCTCAAAGAACTCCGTTTTATGTACATTTATATAGAGTTTAATTATTTCAGCACGCGCGTCGAGAATCGTCGAGGATGAACATTTTTACTGAGACGAGTCTGTGTGAACTTAGAGCAGGATAAATTTGCAAAGTGCTCTCCATTCGAAATGCAATATTTCTTGCTTGCCACAATTAAATGAAATTTAATTGAAAAGTGTCATGCAAAAAAAATGCTACCGTCTAAAAACAAAAAATTAACTACATCACAATAAAAATTTAAAAAAAAAAAAAAACTATATTGGAAGGTTTCGGTAAAAGAGGGTGGACCACAAAATTCATTAATCTAATTATTTTAATCTAATTTAATCTAATCTAAAATTAATAAATTAGACTCGTTTATCGGCCCATTCGCTCTTGATAGGTCTTGATCGGTGACGAACTTATCGCAGGATAAATTTGCACAGTGCTCTCCATTCGAAAAGCGATATTTCTTGCTTGCCAAAATTAAATGTAATTCAATTGAAAAGTATCGTTACAAAAAAACGCTTCCGTCTTAAAAAAAAATTAACTACATCACAGTGAACATAAAAAAAAAACTATATTGGAGGTTTCGGTAAAAGAGGGTGGACCACAAATTGATAAATATAATTATTTTAATATAATTCAATCTAATCTAAATTTAATCAATTAAACCCGTTTATCAGCCCGTCCACTCTTGATAGGTTTCGATGAATGATGAACTTATCGCCGGGTCAATTTGCAAAGTGGCTCTCCATTCGAAATGCAATATTTTATGTCTGCCCAAATTGAATAAAATTTGATCCCGACTCGTACCCAGAACTTTCCTCCAGCAAAGTATCATTACAAAAAAAGCTTCCGTTTTTAAAAAATTAATTACATCACTAAAAAAAAAAAAAAAATAATAATAATAATAATAAAAAAAGCTATGCCAGAGGTTTGAGTAGAAGAGGGCGGACCACAAATTAATAACTCCGCCGTTTATCGGCCCATCCGGTCTCGATGGGTCGTCTTTCCCCTTCAAACCCGCTCCCGAAATCTCAAACCTTTTTTCTCCAACTCCCTTCCGTTTCCTAGGTCTCTCCTGCTTCCTCCCGCCCGTGGAACTCCGCGCTCTCTTCGGTATCGATAAACAGCAGGTTTTTTTCGGATGGTGATAAAAAAAGGATTCGTAGTTCAAGGAGAGAGCGAGACGGCCGAGGGAGGTTCCGAGACAACCGTTGGGCAGGTGCTCACGAAGCCTGGGACCCCATGTGAGCTTCCTCGAGTTCGAAGCGCGAGAACGAACCTCCGGGAGCGCATGCGCGCAGGGGGCTGAGAATCCAGAATACATCCAGCGATGGACCACCTTGCGGTCACTCTCCCTCTGTCCCGATGCCATGGGAAATGCAACCCCTCAGGCCGCGTAGCTGCATCGCCATTGTCGGCTCGGAAGAGCGAGAACCACGAAGACTCTCGGCGAGGGACGCTCGAAAGGAATCCTCCCGTCCTCACCGCGGACAGTTTCTTCCGTATTGTGACGAGAGAGAAGCCGAATTTCTCGCCACTGTTCGGAGTGGGCCACGACGGAAAATCGTGGAAAAGGACCGTGCATATTTTTCCCACAGATCGACGACGATTTCTATTCCCTCGCTCAGCCGAAAACCGTGAAATTTTGTACGTCGTAAAGATCTGGCTAAATGCAGATCGATGCATCTTTAATGCGAAACCAATTACACCTTTTATAGCCAAAATTTCAATTATTTTTCTGCGATAAAAATTGAAAAGATGATTTTTTTTTTCAAGTTATATTTTTCGAAAAAATTGTGTTCGGCTGTCATTCAGAAATAATTATTTTTAACGGAAGAAAGGATTTTCTCCCCGATGATTAAAAATTGAAACTATCCGTCCCGTTTAATAATAATTTTTTTTTTTCATCCACGTTATTGCTACGCGAACAAAATTGCTTTCCCCTTCCAAAAAAGCTCCATCAAAGACCGACCACCTTACAAAAAAAAAATATATATATATATATATATATATATATATATATATATATCAATATCAATTTGACTAATTGAAAATTAAATTCATTATTTACCATCGAAGTTATATATCCCTTGGTATAATGCGCCGGCGATATCGTCGACCGGGGAGAGGATATCTCATCTCGTTTCGCCGAGGCTCGCTCGCGTTTGTTATCGGTGAGAGGATGGTAGGGAAGGTAGAGCGGAGGTGTAGTGGTAGTGGCGGAGAGAAAAGAGGGCCCCACCGAGAGGAGTCTTAATATAATAATATACGCGCGGCGTATTATGGCAGGACGTGATTATATGGCGGGCAAAAACGTAACAAGGTAATATAGCGAGAGGGTACCATTGGAGTAGAGACCGGTGGACCGTTCGTTTTAGCTCGACACTATGTTACATCTCGCGAGAGTATCTACCGAGAGGTACCGCACGCCGATTTACCGGATCCAATGAGCGCCCAAAGGGCGTCACGGGTCAGAAATACCCCATTTTTTTTTTTTTCCCCCAATTTTTCATAAACATATTGCGTTGCACTGCACATAGCTAACATACCCACACATGCACTCAACTCGCAACAAATAAACGACAAAAAAAATATATATATGTATCTCGCGAAACCTTTCTCATTATATTTCATTCCCGAATATTATTATACAGGTATTGATCGATCAATCGATCGATCGATCGATCGGAGCTTGCACGGTGTACATAATGCGACGGAGCTCGAACAAAATTCACAGTGCATATTACGTAATTGTCTTCATCTCTCTTTTTCCCCGATGGGATAAAATGGAATTGGCTCGGCGGAGAGTTTATCCTGTTTGCATTATTGGCCCCGACGACGACGGGTTCGCCGGTTCGGTGACGACGTGATCGAAGGAAGTCGCTTTCGCACGACCGCGCTCGGTGAACTCCATACATACGCTCCCGGGCCGGCTCTATCGACTATCCTCGTTTTCTGTTTATGGTGTGTGCATACGATATACGACATCAATACCTATAAAGTCAGCCACCTGCGAGGGACTATTGCAACGCGATATCTCTACAGGTATACGGAGCATTCTACGCCAGGCGGCCGATATTATCTTGGATACGCAAAAAAAAAAAAAAAAAAAAAAACACAAAAAAAACTAAAACATCAAACGCTCCCAGGTAGATTGCAGATTTTCGCTAACGCATAAATCGACTCCAAAGTAGTGTCTTACGGTCGAATTTCTGAAAAATAAATAAATTCACCGTTGAACTGATAAATTTCAACGCGCCACCAGTTATTTTCAAAGATTGCGTCAATAAAAATTTAATTTAATAAATATTACTGTCATTATTATTATTTAGATAATTTTCTTGAAATGCCTTATGTTTGCATCGTTTAAGAATTGTACTCAAATAGTTTCTCGTAGAGATATTCAACGATAAAAAGGAGATTTAAGTAAAAGAGAGTAATTAAGAAAAATATGTAACATCAATCGGGGGGTGGAAAAAAATCTTTCATGCATCGAAGACTGGCTGGAGAGCGTAAGTTTGAACCTAAACGCCCCATGGACTCGTGGCGAACGGAGAGCAAATATAATACTCGGGAGTAACGATACTGTACACAGTGAGGAATAATATGGCGCATAATAATATAAGCGCACGGTAGACGACGAAAGGTGAAATCGAGCAGGAGGGGGGGGGGGAAGGATCACGGGAACCTGCCACGAATTAGGGTGGCGGGGGGAAAAGGGGGTCCACGAACGAAAGAAGAGGGAATTAAAGGGACGAGAAAAAGCGAGACGATAGAACCTGGCAAAAGGATCGAGGAGCCTCGAGAAGCTTTATCCCTGCGATCCCGTCGGTCATGTAAGTGCGACCTGCATCCACTTCCCACGGAAGCGGAAACTCGGTTGGGGTTGTCCCGACGAGCTCGCTGCCGATGGCCCGCTCACGGCGACGCTCCGGCTGATCGGGCGACTTCATTGTTCCCATAGGGTGGGCCACACTGGATTCTCACTGCATTTTTTTTGTATGAATGTAAACGAAGCGACGAGCGAAGAGAAACTGTCGGAAACAAACTGAAACAAACTATCACGGACGTGGCTTCGAGGATAGCAGAAAAGAAACCTCAATAACTTGTGCAATCATAAATTTTGTCTTGAACTCCAGTCAAGTTTCCGTTGTCGGCGATGAAAGGTGATAATTTCAACCTGCCAAACGTAATTGTCACCTCGATCATTAGAAAGAAGAATGTCTTCGATGATTGCCAGAATATGTCTTTCACCCCAACTATCCGTATTTCTACTTCCCTCTCTTCTTCCCTAGCCTTCCGAGCCCCGGGTGAATATTTTTTGGCTTGTTTGTAGTGAAATCGATACGCCAGACTCTCACCAAAGACGACGTCATTATTTCGTACAGCTTCGCCGAACAGTCTAACAATTAGCGCCCCGGAAGTAAAACCCAATTTCCAACAACAGTGTCCTTTTCCTCCAGTTCAAATTTCTCTCATCCTGGGAAAGTTATGTCAAGCTCGCAGGCGCGCCCCTCTAAAATTCTTCTCGCGTCTATCACTCCGATGATTCCCACAATAATTTCCAACTCGATAATAATTCGCCGGTAGCCGTCATCTCAACGACGGATCTAACACCGTCGACCGCTTGTCCACGATGTGTTTCATGCGCCGTTCTCTTGGTTACCAATAACCGTCCGATTGCTTTCGTTGTACACTCGCGCGGACAAATGGCAGTCGAGAAGTACGATCGTCACGTCCAGCCACCTAATAAAATCTGAATACACGAGTATCCAGGCTCTCCTTCCCCCGCGGGAGCCTCGATCGAGCCCGAGAGCTCGGTGCATTGGTACCTGACGCCAAGACAATCGGCGATGATTGCCGTTAACCGGCTGGATCTCCACCCACGCGCGATCGAGCGAAGATCTACTGCGCTCCCGCACACGAAGCTCCGCCGGGATGTACGTAGATCTCGCTTACCAGCTCGAAGCGGCTCGACTGACCCCGGTGAGCACGATTTTTTTTCTTTCCTGCACAAACTGCAGTCAGCTGGTAGCTCCGACGCTTCGACTGCGTGCATAGCTATATTACCGAGCGTTGTGTATGCTGGAACGCATTTTGCTCGATCCTTCGATCCTCGATCACGCCACTTCACCGTCTCGCTTCTCCTCAAAGTCCGAGCTGCATATCGTATATCTCCCGATATCTCCGTACAAATATCTCTCCCGGCTTCCTTCTCTCCACCCTCAATGCTATGACGCGGTTGATCTTCGCCGAGATTTCTGGCTGACGATCGATTCCCCCCTCTTTTCTTTTCTTTTTCTAATTCTTCTGTCTTTGCTCGATGGCTCTGAGGTACTTCCGGGATGTTCGGAAGAACGCACGGACGACCCACGCGAGTGTCACGCTAGACGTACGCGTGATAACTCGCCGGAGGCGAACTTAGTCGTCGGCAGTTTTCATGGAATTTGTGGGTTCAGACAAAAATCGTTGCGTCGCACAGTAAAAGTGTACTTTTTACGAAAAAATTTCTGTCCACAAACATCCATAATTTTTTATTTGTCAATTTTCTTGTTTTACAAACAAAAGTACAAACTAAAATTGTCAATAGTACAGGAAATAAAAGAACAAGTTCGTATATACAAATACGTGACAAACGAGTGTGTCACTTACTTAACAAAATTATTTTTTACGAAATTTCGCATTCCGATTTTACGAAAATATTTTTCACTGTGCGAAAGGGGAAAGATTTATGGGTAAAAATGGTTTTCGAAATAATTTATCAGCTTCCATGAACTCACAAATGTAGTAACTCGTCTTCCCAAATCTACATTATCAAATTTCTTTTATCAACGTATTACAATTTACTCATTTTATTGTCAGATCATGTTGATTTTTATTAGAAGATATTAGTGCATAGCCGATTGCCAAATTTATCGACCTCTGTCGAGAAAATTAACTGAAAATAAATTGCGAAGAAAAATCTGTGCGCCAAGTCCGATGCCTTATCGCGGGGAATTCGTGAGAAAGCGGTAATGCGGGCTCGAAGCGTTGCACGCTTACCTCGAAAAAAAAAAAAAAAAAAATTCTTTCTCCTCTCCTCGTTTCGCCGAACACTTTATACACGTACAAGTTTTACTTACGCGCGTACACACCGGGCACTCTCTCGTCCGGTGAACTCCGGGGTCAGGAATTCGCGTGGCCCGTGCCAAACCACAGCTTTGTCCTCCCGTTCCAGCCCGTCGAATCTACGGCTCTCGCCACCTTCCTCTCACTTCGCGCTGCGCTGCGTTATTATCTTACCGAAGAGTATCTTTCGAAAGAATTTTTTTTCAATCAATGAATCACACACAATATTTGTTTTTAATTGCCACATCAGAATTACACTGTAAAAATAAATTGTAAATTGAAATTTGCTTACATTACTTATAGTAACTCTACCATCAATGTACTTTTTTGTGAAATTAAAATACAAGATAATAAAATAACAAATCTTCTGCCAAAAATTTACAAAAAATTTCCATTAAAAAAATACAAATTTTACTGTAAAATTGCAACTCACATGTGTTTGAAATTTCAGATCCAGTTTGTGTAAAAAAGCTTCCAATACCGTTCGTTAATTTTCAAACAAAATTTTTTAACAGTGTAAAGAAACAAAGTAGACACACTCACTGATGAGGTCAATGTGGACCATCTTCGTTGAAAACAAAATCTCGTCAAATGTACTTCCTCTGAGACACAAGAAGGCATGCGCCTTCGGTTCTTCCCTTCTGCCGCGCGCCATACGGGAAAAAGGCGATCAACGAAATATGATTAATAGCTTCCCCATTCGGGTATCGCAAGGTCATCGAACCCGCGGCGGACGTGTCGAAGGACCACAGGCTGCGAGGCTGTTACTCTTTTTTACACCCTCGCGGCTTCCGGCCCGCGGTTCGTTCGAGCCGTGAGTAATATACGAAGAGAAAAGCCGACAAGAAAAAAAAGTATCCGGAGACCGGAAGCGTTTAGACCTCGTCACGCTTGTTTTAATTACGCATACTGCATATATGAGACCTACGAACGTACCGCCTCGAGGGTGCGAGAAGAAGTTCCCATAATCGAGAGCCTGTACGGTCGCGGTAAATCGACATTTAAAAACGAGAAGGGCGCAAGTCTCATCGATCAACACGGGACATACGCCTTTCTGACTCTCCGCGGCTTCTCGCGCGAGATCTCAGTGGTCCAGGACCAGAAGGGCTTAGAACTTGCGCCTCGAAGGGATGCCGCAGGCCCTTTTGATTTGGAGTCAATGATGAATGAGGTTGCGTCCGTAGCGGCGCGCCTCGTCGGACGGGGATCAACACCGCTCGTCCGCAGGCGGGAATTAATTTTTCGGATTAGCCTTATCGTCCGGGACGACCTGTTGGGCGCTGGCATTGGAGAAAAGATCGAAGCTAAGTCTTCGTATTTTTTTTTTTTCATTCCTGGTGACGGCGGTGGTGCCATAAGAGGCTTTGGCTTAATGAATTCCGGTAGGAACTACACTGGTGCCCGACTACGTCGAGGCACAGAAATAGAGTGCTATACGTGCGCGTAAGCAGTGTCGTGCACATACGGCGGAGCTTAATATAGATAGACACGTGGCGATAGGAAAAACGAATTAACAGGTACCTGGGTTTATTGTAATAGGAAGTGGACGTTGAGGCGATCGTATGTAACCAGATAGGTTTTCGCGTGGAGCGTGTATTTGTTTTTCGAGAGGCGAGAATGCCGAACACCTGATAACACCTGGCTCGCCGGCACACCCACTAGAAAGCTATAATGGAACGTTTAACTATTCTTGCGCCGTAACTGGACCGTGTATTCGCTTGTACTCCATCGCTCTAGTTTTTCTTTTCCTTTTTTTTTTTGTTTGTCGAAATTTATTATGTGACGTTTGGTCCAATTTTGTAGATTCGAGTTACATTATAGCTGAAGATCTTGAGATCTTCATGATTATGGCAGAGTGAAGTTCTTGAGTTCTTCATGATTATGGCAGAGTGAAGTTCTTGAGTTCTTCATGATTATGGCAGAGTGAAGTTCTTGAGATCTTCATGATTATGGCGGAGCGAAGATCTTGAGATCTTCACGACACTGGCAAAGTGAAGTTCTGATGATCTTCACGGCACTGGCAGACCGAAGTTTTGGTGATCTTGCAGATCTAATGATCTGGCAGAGTGAAGATCCAAAGATCTTCACTATTCAGGCAAACTGAAGACCTGAAGATCTTGAGATCTTCGCGATCATACCAGACTGAAGATCTTGAGATCTTCACGATCATGGCAGAGCGAAGATCTTGGGATCTTCACGATCATGGCCGAGTGAAGATCCTGAGATCGTCACGATCGTGGCAGGGTGAAGATCTTGAGATCTTCACGATCATGGCAGATCGAAGATCCTAAGATCTTCAAGATTCTCGAACCCTGAAGATCGTAGCAACGAGCGCTCCGTTTCTTCCTTCGACATTTCCACTGGAGAAAATGCTCAGGCAATCAAACCCGATGATGAAAATACAAACATTCGCACGATCGATCGCTCCATCTCGATGTTCACGAATTAATTAATTGACCCTCGGGCCGTTATGCTAAAAAAAAAAAAAATAAACACAGCTTCCTCCATGAGGAAGCAAAAAACCTCTTCGATGTACTTTGGCGTTGTACATCATCTCATCGCCGGGATTTCCTATTTACGTATTATAACGTTACTCTCGCTCGTTCGAACGGGACGGGAAGAGCACTCCGGGCCGCTGGTTCGGCACACGACGTACGAGGGCGAGAAGAGGCAGCGTGCTCGTGAGCTCAGTTCATCGTTGCGGATCGTTCGGAACAGGTTAATCTCCGGTATACCGCTGGCAGGGCTCTTCGCCGGGCTGCCCGTAGAATCACGGCTGAATACCGAGAGGAATATCCTCTCGCGAGTCTCGTAGAGCAGCCGAGAAGAAACCTCGTCGAACACCGCCGACGCCGCGGCTCTCCTCGCTCTTATATCGAAAGATTTACCGGTAATGCGGCTCGTAACGTGCGGCCAACGGGTTCGAGTGCCGGTACACATAAACGACCGTTAATCCAGAAATACTATCTTGCCGAGATTCTCTCCCGCCCGCGTTTTCTGTTACCCTGCCCTTTTTTTTTTTTCTCCGCCTCAAAACAACTGGCCAGCAACCGGCGCCGATGTCCTCGTCTCCGCGACCGAACGACCGCGACTAAACCGCGAATGTTTAGGAACTAAATAATATTTTTCTTCGCAAATGTCTTCGGGTTTTGGTGTTTTTTTCTGCCGCCTCAAAAGAACTCGGCGAGCAACCCGTGCATGTTGCACGCACCTGCGAATATGGGATGAAAAATAAAAAATTCTTCAGAAATTTTTCCAAGCTTCGGTGTCTTTTTTCCGACTCAAAACAACCGGCCAGCAATCCGCGCCGATCTCCTCGTCTCCGCGACAGAACGACCGCGACCAAACCGCGGATGTTGGAACTAAATCATCGTTTTCTTCGCAAATGTCTTCGAGTTTAGGTTTTTTTTTTTCCCCGCCTCAAAAGAACTTGGCGAACAACCCGCAGACATTGCACTGACCCGCGAATGTGGGAACAAAAAAAAAAAAATGTTCAGAAATGTTTCCAATCCTTGATGTCCTTATTCCGACTCAAAACAACTGGCCAGCAATCCGCGCTAAGCTCCTCGTCTCCGCGACTGAACCGCGAATATTGGAACAAGTAAATATTTTTCTTTGCGATGCCTTCGAGCTTTCATATTTTTTGTTTCCGTCTCAAAACAAGTGGTCAGCCACCCGCGCCGATCTCTTCGTCTCCATGACCGAGACTAACCCGCGTTGCTGGAACTAAAAAATATTTTTCTTCGCGAGTGTCTTCAAGCTTTGACGTTCTCTTTTTTTTTTAAATGCTGCTCGACCGAAAGGCCGTAGGGGGCGGACGGGTAATTAAAAGAATTTCAGATGGCAATATTATGCGAGTGTTTATATTCGACGATAAACCACCGGAGTACGAGCGAAAGAAGCTAGCATCGCGGTCGTAATCGCGTCGTTTCTTTCGACTTCTGAGAGGCACATTTCTCGTTTCATCATTCCATGCCTGTCCGGAGCTGTGTTAATGCGAGACTCGACGCTCATTCACGCGACCGGCCACTGCCCGAGAGACGGAACTCTGTCCGATTTTCATTTACATAAAAAAAAAACGTTACTGAAATCGCAAAAAAAAAAGCGAAAGGAAAAAACGATATCGATTTTCTTCTGTAAAATCATCGAGGAAATTTTCCAGCTCGTCCATTCCGCATCGCTCAACTCCACTCCGGACTTCACTCCATCCACGGAAATCTTTGAGAACCTGTGCCGATGCGGTTACGCAAAGTCGGCTCTTTTCTTCATTTTTTTTTTTTTTTTTTCTTCATCCATCTTTTTCGAACCGAAAGGAAAACTTCCGCGCTTTGTATGCACATTCCGAGGGCCAAAGTATTATCTACAAGGAAAAGGGAATTCGAGCGCGAATAAGGCTCGACGTTCTTTTTTTTTTTTTTTAATTTCGTTCATTCTATGTGTGTGCGCGCGCAGCGTGTATGCGTCGCAGATAATCTCGGCGATCCCCGCGGGATACGGGTCAGGCGGAGGATGCGTCGGAGATGCGTGGAAGAGGAGGATCTCGTAGGAAGCGAGAGCAAAGCGAGAGAGCGGCAACTGCGCGGCAAACCGCGGTTACGCCGAAGCCGGCCTATCCGTTTCAGGTGCTCATTGTCTCCCGCTTGCTCACGGCTTTGCGCGGCGCTTTGAAGTCCTCCGAGTCCGCTACCGTACGTTAAATTAGGCGAAAGAACTTGGCTCGCGGTGCAGCGGCGCGCGCGAGAGCGCGGGCAAGGAGGAACGGTGCGCAAGGCGAGAGGTCAGGTTCCCCGGGAGACCCCGCGGCGTAGCACAGAAAGTCTCGGCAGAGAGAAAAAACACTCGTTGAAGAGTCTCCGAGGTTCATGGACCAAGTACCACGCCGGTGGAAGCATAATAATATACGCTACGCCTCGTGGCGCTGATGGCGATGCTTAGTTTGGCGGTGGCAGACTCGCGCGAGTTTTACTGTACGGGGTCAGCGTGTGCGCATTGTAAGAGCAAGTGGGTTAAGTTACTCGCGGACCAATGGACTCGAAAAACGAGTCCGGGGATTCGCGGTAATCGGCGGGTTGAGGAGGCGAGAAAAAAACTGTGAAGATGAAAGAACGTCGAAGGGGGGGGGGGGGGGGAAATATTTCTATGTCGATTTACCATTAGCATTTTAGGATATCAGGAGCTTACCATTTTACCATTTTACCATTTTACCATTTTACCATTTTACCATTTTACCATTTTACCATTTTACCATTTTACCATTTTACCATTTTACCATTTTACCATTTTACCATTTTACCATTTTACCATTTTACCATTTTACCATTTTACCATTTTACCATTTTACCATTTTACCATTTTACCATTTTACCATTCTACCATTTTACCATTCTACCATTTTACCATTCTACCATTTTACCATTTTACCATTTTACCATTTTACCATTTTACCATTTTACCATTTTACCATTTTACCATTTTACCATTTTACCATTTTACCATTTTACCATTTTACCATTTTACCATTTTACCATTTTACCATTTTACCATTTTACCATTTTACCATTTTACCATTTTACCATTTTACCATTTTACCATTTTACCATTTTACCATTTTACCATTTTACCATTTTACCATTTTACCATTTTACCATTTTACCATTTTACCATTTTACCATTTTACCATTTTACCATTTTACCATTTTACCATTTTACCATTTTACCATTTTACCATTTTACCATTTTACCATTTTACCATTTTACCATTTTACCATTTTACCATTTTACCATTTTACCATTTTACCATTTTACCATTTTACCATTTTACCATTTTACCATTTTACCATTTTACCATTTTACCATTTTACCATTTTACCATTTTACCATTTTACCATTTTACCATTTTACCGTCTTACCGTCTTACCCACAGAATTTTTTTGTTCCCGAAAACGTGCTCCGGCTGATTGTAATCCCGTGAATATGACGGATTGTTGCATAACCAAAAAAAATTAAAGAAAATCACACTGCGTGAGAATGGAGAGAGACGGAGAATTAAGCAACAATAAAATTCTCTTGTATTAACATGTTTTATTTATTTTATGTATATACGTATATATATAAATTCGAGTTATTCAACAGTCGTTCGAAAAGATCTCGCCGTAAAAGTTGTATAGAAAGAAACCACGGTAGAACGGGAAGAGACACGAGGATCCGAATAGAGATTCATGTATTCCGATGCCTCGAAGATCCCGGGCGTGACCCCACCCACGTGATAGCCCGGTGAACCTGTCGTCGGAAGAAAAATGCAAAGGACGGCACGGAATAAGAAGACGAGGAGGGGGGGGGGAAGAGGTGGTAATTCATGACAAAGGCTGTGTCCCTCTCGCGGCATTCATTCACATCCTCGTAGTCGTCTCCGCTCGTCGCGCATATGTTTTCATATGTTAAAATCGGAGACCTACGGACGAGCCGGGGTCGTTCCGTTCACCGCGCTGGGTGAAAGAACGTTGCATATAAGTATTTTTTTTATTTTACATACAGGTACATTTGTGTATAGTGTATATATATATATATGTATATATATATATATATACATATATAGAATAAACGTAAGGTAGATATGCAAGGGTGTAGATCAACGACGAGCCGGGGCGTGATACTGAATCAAGAGTCTCGTAATAAAGGATGCTGCAGGAGAGATTTCAAAGGGAGCGTGGGATCACGATTTCTGTGTGAATCGTTTGAACGGCGCGTCTTCCTTCGAATAATCACGGACTCGCCGGGCCTCGGAGAGTTCAACGTGAACGACGTGAATCGTCCGGGCAGGAAGTCGGAGACTCGCATGGATTTCTGTGTCTTCTGTGCCGATTTACATAAAATCGTACGAAGGAACGTCGAATGAAAGGGTTAATTTTAATGCCTCTTCGATTCACCATTTTTCATAGGAAAAAAAAAAAAAATCAATTCCTGCATCCAAATAATTACATTCTCTCCGCAATCTTTAAAACCTAAACTTTCCGGAAATATTTCTCGAGGATCGTCGACTGACTCCGATCTTCGCTGCAGTCGCTGGATTTCTGTGTCTTCTGTGCCGATTTACATCAACTCGGACGAAGGAACGTCGAATGAAAGGGTGCATTTTAATGCTGTTTCGATTCACGATTTTTCATAGAAAAAAAAACATAAATAAAAAATTCTGCATCAAAATAATTACATTCTCTCCTCAAGCTTTAAACACACAAAATTTTCGGAAATATTTCTCGAGGATCGTCGACTGACTCCGATCTTCGCTGCAGTTTTACATCGAGCGCTCTTCGAGAAAAATCGGTAAAAAAAAATCTTTCGCCGTCGCAATCTCAAGAATGAACCTTTGCAAAAAAAAAGAAAAAAAAACCACATCAAGTCAATACCCATTGCGTTTACTGTCGTGCAGCAAACCTCTTGACTCGCACAAAGCGTCTCGGACAGAGGTCTCTTGGCTCCCCCTCTCGGCCGGCCATTCTTCGGGCCGCGTCTCTCCCTCGATCTCGTTCGTCGATGCACCGGGACGGTTCCTCGTTGCTCCCGCTTTTCACCGGTCTCGATCCCAGGCCCCGTTTTCCACCCCTAATGCGGGTTCATTATTGCTCGTCCGAACGTGCACCCTGGGCCGAGAACACCGGGGAGAAAGATCGAGATCGACTAGAGGAGTTCGGGGCACACCGAGAGCCCTTCCACGGTGACCCCACCGGCTCCCTTTTCGTCTCCCTTCCGTCATTCTCTCCTTCGGCTTTTCTCCTCT
Organism: Amblyjoppa proteus; assembly: GCA_963922035.1. NCBI lineage: Eukaryota > Metazoa > Arthropoda > Insecta > Hymenoptera > Ichneumonidae > Amblyjoppa > Amblyjoppa proteus. The sequence goes on along the minus strand of OY998230.1, from coordinate 30,463,634 downwards.
CTCTCCTGCCGATATTCGCCCTTTAACTCGCGAGCGGGGTGGCTGCGAATCGCGAAACGTGAGCGCGTTGATCAAAGGGGCGCGACGGAACGACGAGCTCGCACTTCTCGCTCGCCGTATACGTGACGCACAAAACCACCGGACGATCGAGTGGCTTCCCCGGGGACTTCGGGAATCGTCTTTGAAAGAATGCGAGGGGGGAGAAGGAAATAAAAAAAAAAAGCGGCGAGGCAGCGAATAAGTGAAACGTCAACGGTCCTCTAATTGGCACTCGGTGACGCATCTCGATGGGCAACGACAATTTCCGACCACCTGGCACTGCCACCACCGAGAAACCCGATTCCTATCGGCGGTACCGGTGTAAGAGGAAAACGATGAATTAATCTTCAACCGTCGGCAAATGAAATTCGCGAAATTTACAATAAACCAGTAGAAGAAAAAGAAAAAGGTGAGACGATGGTGTTGCACTGGAAATAAAGAGACACATATATATATTTTACTCCCCGTCGAACCTAACCGGGGACTCTTCGGCGGCAGCGCGCACAGTAAAAAAGATTTGTACATTCGGCAAACTTTTTTGTCCACGAACGTCCACAATTCTTTTTGTTTGTTGCCAATTTTACAAAAAAAATGTTTGTAAAATGGACAACATTGTGAAATGGACAACACTTTTGTGAAATGGACATTTTTCTGAAATGGACAATATTTTTGTGAAATGGACAATATTTTTGTGAAATGGACAATATTTTTGTGAAATGGACAATATTTTTGTGAAATGGACAATATTTTTGTGAAATGACCAACATTTTCATGAAATGGACAACATTTTTGTGAAATGGACAACATTTTTGCGAAATTAACAACATTTTTATGAAATGGACAACATTTTCATGAAATGGACAACATTTTTGTGAAATGGACAATGTTTTTGTGAAATGGACTTTTTTTTTTGGTAATATTAATGAAGAAATGATCGTGGACGTTTATGAACAAGAAACATTACAACCAAATTTACTGTGCAACAAGTAGTTTTTTAATTCCCTCAGCACCGACCCCAAAAAGCCGCCCCTCTCTCCCGCCGCGTGAGCCACCGTGCAGCCCCGTAGAGTTCGAGTGTAAAAAAACCCCCCCATTGTCGACGAGACACGATAACCATCTCAACCGTCTCCAGAAGCCTACGCGTAAAATTCTTTTCTCATTTGTCCTCGTCAAGGACAATACGATATTGAGTGTCGAGAAAGTGTCGCGACTGCGGAGATCCAGGGGGTTGGAAACTGCACAGTTTCCCGTACACTGTCCTTTCGAGCGCAATCGCAACCGAGTTCCCACGTATTTTTCTCCCCACATCGACACGCGCGCATTCCGAACGGGAAGACCGCGTCCACCGCGCGAGCGGAAAACGATCGCCCGTTCCAAGTGAACTTATTCCAATGACGCTGCACAATCTTCACCACACCTTTCCGTGAGTTCTCTGCCACGAGGTGGGCAAAAAAAAAAAAAAAAAAAAATTAAACTCCGTTCCTTCTCTCTCCATCTCGCCATCTACGGTACGGCGGACGAAATAAATGGAGTTTAACGAGCGTCGGGAGAGAGAGAGCGCGCGAGGGGAATTTTTTTCCGCGAATTATGTGAAAATCCGCGTGTCTCTCCGTGTGCGGTTCCGAGAGAGTTAACGCCCCGCTATCTCGCCCTCGTGATGTCGAGGGCGGCGGTTTCGCGGGTTCAAATGTTCATCCACCGGCGGCGGCGGCGCGCAGTGTCGGGCATAATGCCGACTATTAGACGAGTTTACCGTGGCAGCCCCGGGGTAAAAGTACGAGCCGAGCGAGGATACGCTGCCATCAGCTGAGTGTTCTAGTCCAAAGGGAAGAGAGTCATTCTCTTCCTCTCCCGCTCTTTCTCGCCGGATCCTCGCGGCCTCCTCGACTCCCTCTCTCGGTCTCTCTCTCTCTCTCTCTCTCTCTCTCTGTCTCTCTGTGCTTTCCCTGTCTTCTCGACACCTCGCGGCTTTTCTCTCACACTTAACCCGAGATCGCAAAGAGTCTTCGTCTCCGCGGCGAAACGACCGTTAGCCGATCGCCCGCGCCGACGTCGCGACCGAGAGCCTGGGAATTTTCTTAATTCTTCCGGCTCATTTCGAAACGTCGATTTATCGCGTGTAGAAATTTGCTCGCAAAAACTTTATGCGAACTTGAACCTTTGGATCTCACCTCTATGCAGCTGTGAGTCGCAGTTTTGGGATTTGAAAAAAATTGTTCGGGAAGCGATTTTTGTTTGCACTCAAGTTTGACTGCAACTTCGAACGAACCGAAGTGACGTCATAATCTTGGTTTTTGACCGGAAGTGACGCTGTACGGGAGAATGTTACTTCCGGTTTGAAAATCTTACCTTTTGACCGGAAGTGTTAGATAATCTCACTTTTTGACCGGAAGTGTTTGAAAATCTCACCTTTTCACCAGAAATGTTTGAAAATTTCATTTTTCGATCGGATGTGACGTCATATCGGACAAGAAATATAATTTTCAAACCGGAAGCGACGCATTTCCGGTACGACGTCAAACCGGAAGTGACGTATTTTCAGTACAACGTCAAACCGGAAGTGACGTATTTCCGGTACGACGTCAAACCGGAAATGATATATTTCTAGTATAAAGCACTTCGGTCCGAAAACGAAGATTTCAAAACTAAAAGTGACGTCGCAACCAAATATTTCATCGTGACGTCACTTCCGGAGTATACCATTTCCAAACCAAAAGCGACGTTGCAGAGAAAATGTGTGTAACTTTTTCTGGAATGTGTCTCGAATGCAGCCAGTGACAGAGCCGAGTGAGTAAAGGAGCACAGTAAAGTGGGCAAAAGAACGTGCAAGTGCAAGGATAAGATCAGCCTTGAGTCGTCATTGAACGGAAGATCTAAGCTACTCGACGTTTTATCTTGGACTTCAGTCTTGTCCTTGCGGGGATTATCGGAGTGCATTCGAGGGATGGGCTTGGTCAGATCGGACAGTAGTGAGCATACGAATATAGTGTAGCGGATTAGTGCGAGCGCACGATATGTATCGTGATGGAAAATACATTTCCGGGCAGGTACGGGACTTATGACCTCGAGCAGATGAGGTGGCTGCGTCCCGGCTTGTAATCTCGTCTAACAGAGGCCGAGAGCGAGAGCCTCTCTCGCTCATTCTCCGCCGTTGCTACTGTTACTCCTTTCGCTGCTACTGCCCAAGTACAATCTCAAGAGCGAGAGACGCTGGAGGATTCGAGGGATTCTTCACAGTGGTTCATCATTCGCAGCTACTCTGTAACGGCGCCAAGGCAACCCTGGCGCTTTGACTAGCGGTATAACGATGGATTACGAGCATCACGAGACGCAACTGGGAATCGGTGATCCCATGGTCCACGGTAATGGAAACTCGGCGATTAGGGGCGCATCCGTTCCGAATGAAATTTTAGACAATAACGTTTTTATTAAACCTTCGCAGCACGACTTTGCAGAAATTTAAAGACTTGCGCAAAGGAAGAAAAGCAATTACTGCGGAACAGGGATCGGTAAAAATTTGAAAAAAAATACTCAGTCTAAGGTATGAAGCCTCCGAGGATGTCGTACAAATTTCGTGACGATTCGTCGCGCTGCTCAAAAGATATGGCACCTGTTTTTTTTTTTTTGTTTTTTACGTGCTTTGGTGTAATTTCGTTAGAGCCTCGTCAGAGTACGATATCTTTTTAAACGATTCGATAAAACATTATAAAATTTGTATTGCATTCGTAGAGCAGCCAATGGTCCACGGTAATGGAAACTCGGCGTTTAGGGGCGCATCCGTTCCGAATGAAATTTTAGACAATAACGTTTTTATTAAACCTTCGCAGCACGACTTTGCAGAAATTTGAAGACTTGCGCAAAGGAAGAAAAGCAATTACTTCGGAATAGGGATCGGTAAAAATATGAAAAAATACTCAGTCTAAGGTATCAAGCCTCCGAGGATGTCGTACAAATTTCGTGACGATTCGTCGCGCTGCTCAAAAGATATGGCACCTATTTTTTTTTTTTTTTTGTTTTTTACGTGCTTTGGTGTAATTTCGCTAGAGCCTCGTCAGAGTACGATATCTTTTTAAACGATTGGATAAAACATTAGAAAATTTGTGTTGCATTCATAGAGCAGCGATACACGACGTTCCAGATTTTTTTCAAATTATTTCCAACAATTTTTCTCACACTAATATATTATTTTTCAAGAATGAAAAACCAGCGTTAACTCTGAAAATTTCAGACCAGCAGGCCCCGGCAGTGCTTCGACGAGGGTTCAAAAAAAGGCTTCAATATTTCATCAGGACCCGACGCTACGCTCAAAAAATCTACGGAGGAACATTTTTTTTTATAGCATCCACGTAGTAACGATGCATGTTGTATTAAAGTTTCTTTTTCAAATTATTTTTAACAATTTTTCACCAAAAAATATATTATTTCTCAAGAGTGAAGTTACTGACAATCCGAAAATTGTAGAACAGCAAGCCCTGACAAAGTTCTAACAATGATTCATCAGGACCTGAAGCCACGCTCAAAAGATCTACGAAGAAAAAAATGTTTATGTCATCCACACAGTAGTGATAAATACGTTCCAGTTTTTTTTTTTCCCCCAGATTATTCCCAACAACTTTCCTCAGAAAAATGTATTATTCTCCAGGAAAAAAATGATCATTAACCCTTGAAATTTTAGATCAGCAGGCCCTGATAAGGCTCCGACAAGGTTTGATCAAGATCCGACGCTACGCTCAAAAAATCCACCCAATCCAAGTGGGATATCCTGAAAAAATTCAATTATCCGCGCTCGACAGAACTTTTAACCGTTCGAGAAACACTTTCGAAAGGCCTCGATGATCCCTCGCAGCCCGAATGAGCGAATTTCTCATTCCCTCGCTATCCCCGTTTAATTCTTGCTGGCAGAGGGTTTCCCAATATCGCGAAGATTTCGAGACTGCGAGAGGAGGCGAGGCAACGGCCAGTTGGACGGGGCCTCATCTAGACGGCACGGTGTCGGATACACCGCAGAATAAATGGACGTGTACGTGAGGCCGTGCGTCGGTATGCGTTCGCCCAGAGTATGCACCAAGCTCAGCTTATATCCCCTTAGAACAATTACAAGAGGGCCGCTCAGTAGTCGTTAGCCTATGCCCCGACGTTAGTATGCATTCCGTCACACCTGACTGGGCCTCGCTGCCGTGCCCGAGACGGCCAACCGAGTATATCTATAGCCCGACTGTACACACTCACCGAGGACTAACGATCTCTCGGCGAAATGTAAGTACATAGTCGGTGTCTTATTATACCGACGATCATCGCTCGATTCGTTTCGCAAGCTGCATCGTCTCTCGTCACTGCTCGAACGAAGAATTCCGGACTGACGAAGCTATGCTAAAAACTAATCGTCTGTCCACGAAAAAAAAAAAAAAAAAAAATAGCGAGGAAGCTGCAATGCCTCGAATTTCCTTGTTCTATGGAATACAATAAAGATGAGGACTGAAGTGACTGGAAATTGAAATAAATTAATTACTTGACCAGATAAGCAATTCACTGATTACCGGGACCGAAAAATTCGATCCGCGAGTTAAGAGACTGTATCTTCAAAGTGGCTCGATGAATCGTCAAGAAATTTGTACCACAGCTTCGGAGGATCGATATTCATGTGTGGAAATTTTTACCAATTTTTTCTGTACTTCGTTCCAATGTAATGTCTTGTTCTACACGCAGACGTTCTGTATCATGATCTGAAGTCTCATTGTCATTAAAAAGAAAAGTTATTTCTGCCCTCTCTGAAAATTACTGCCAATCGAAGCGATGAACCAATGCAGTAAAAATTTGATTGACACCAAGAGAAAAAAAGAAATTAAAATTCGGATTTCGATTATCGCAGAACAGCGATGCAGACGTGCCAGATATCTTTCGTCGAACGATTTCCAACAAATTTTTCTCACAAAAATATAGACAGTTTAATTTTAATATTGATTTCTCATTTTTCATTGTATATGTTTTTGCTGCATTTTCGTTATTGGTCGTTGTATGTTCGAGCACTGGCAATAATTGCCAATCCACTAAAAATTTGATTGACCCATGTCTGAAGGACTTGGCTCGATGGCCAATTGACAATATATATTTATATTCTCATGACAACTTACACTGTGTAATGCTATGTACCAAAAATTCTTCCATCTGGAATATTTTCAATAAATCCGCTGCCACTGCTACTTGATTGACCCATAAACAAAAAATAAAATAAAATAAAAAAAAAAATTACGCTTCGGCTTGAACCTCGATACATTTTATCCCCATTTTATCCCGCAAAATTTCGTTGATCCTCGATACATTTTATCCGCAGCGTACCGGGCAGAGATTGCGGCTCATAACGTTCGCCGTGCTCGTACATGCATGTATCGTTCCTACACCGGTAGGATCTCATGAGTAACCCTCACGGGCGGCCTTATGCAAAGCCAATATGGCGGGCGTGTCCGAGATGATTGAGCGAAGCAGCATCAGCGGCAGGGGCTCGCGGGCCGACCTCGTATTTCGTATTCATAGAATTGCCTGGGAACGCGGAGCCGACGCCGGCGTACGGAGCGAGCAGGAAGATCGGCGAGGAGTCGTCGGTACCGAGGCGTAGGTACGGCGAGAGAGAGAGAGAGAGAGAGAGAGAGAGTGAGAGCCTCAGGTTGAGCGGGGCCGCGCCGAGAAGATATCCGGCGCGTCACGGCCCGAGCGCCGCCACAGTCTGCGCTTCGTGGACCCGCGGGCCCTCCTCGACCCTCGTTCGTTTCATCGTCGTCCTCGTCGTCCTCGTCGTCGCCGTTTCCTCGACGAGTTTCGCGACCCGGGTGCACCGATGCCCGGAGCTATCATATTCTTCGTGCGCTCCGGCGGAGCTGGTGCATGGACCGCACGATCGAAGACCTCCGCTCTGCCCGTACCTTCCGGTCATCCTCGGCGGAAATCAACTTCCGCGACAGCGGCAATAATTACACTTTTTTGTCATGCAGATTCGTGCGTTTGGAGACTCCTCGCATGACGGAGGGTTGATCGACGCGAGGAATCGGGCTCGCCGAATATCGGGGCGGTGAAAGGAAATTCCACCCCTACGTCTTTCGCGAGCGTACGAAGGTTTCGAGTCTAAAAATTCTAACTTTGTCAAATGTGAAGATATCAAATTTGCTGACGGCTCATTTTGAAGATGAGGTTTCAAGGTACTTACAAAAAAAATCGGGACTGTTCCGGAAGCGAGAGCTCCACGTGAGTATCGAGCTGAAATGAGGTATGGAACTTGCGTCACATCTCTTAAAATCCGAAAAAAATTGTACTTAATTATTAATTGTGCTTAATTGTACTAATTGTACTTAAAATCCCTTAAAATCCGAAAAAAAATTGTATCTCGGTAAAAAATCGACATGTCTAAGTCGCTCTTGGCGCATTTTGAAGGGGAAGGATGAAGGTATTCATGAAAAAATCGACTTCTCTCCAGCTATTCCGCAAAGTTCAGAAATACGACTCGAAATACCGTCATTAGGCCAAAATTAAGCTCATCTTGTAATGAAATTACTGAACCTCCCAATCAAAATTTCCTTCCAACGTATGATCGTAGTTTAGTTCATACTTAGGTACGAACTCAAGCTCAAACTTCAGCATAAAGTCAGGTTCAAACTAGGGTTCGATCCCACGAGCGATCTTACGTTTAAACTAAAGTCTAAAAATCTCGACCCTAAGAAGTCTGCAAAGTATAGAAACTGCACAAAGCCAACAGTCTCCGCGACTCCGAGCAGCGACACCAATACCGAAGGGGTTAACGAGACCACTTTCGATATCATCGATATCGCGTGATACAGATCGATCTCGGGGTCCGATCGGGAGAGCCCGGGCATCCCCGTCTCTCCGGACGGCGTGCCGGACGGATTGGAAATATGCGCGGAATATGAGCGGATCAACCTAGCCGTTATGGCAAGTTGGCGGTATAACATCGGGCCGCCCTGGCGCTGACCCATACGACTGGTAATAGCCGGCACGTATTAGTTACCGTAGCGCAGAGAGATCTCTCGGAGAGCTCGACGAGCGGAGGATAGCGCGGGATACATAGACCGGCGACGGTAAGTGGCCACGTCGTGATGCAAAACCGTGCCGGCAGCCCGCCACCGCCGCGATGGGAAAGTGCATTCGGTCACTCGCGCGCGCGCACCCGCCGCGGACTCGCGAGACCGCAGCTTCCCTCCCTCTCGATCCGCAACAGAGCAGATTCGCCGCGGAACGAAACGAGAGAGAACCCCCTTAGAGCTCCTCGTGCACATTCCCAACGGACGATGACGGATTGCCCGATTGCTCGAGAGCGCATTAACAACTCCTCACATTATTTCCTTGTTTTCTTCAATCTTTCATTCCTCGAACGATTTTCACTCATCTCGCCGGCGAGGAACTTACAATTGAACTTGATTTTCCGCACGATGCGTTCTGCGGGCGGGCTTCGACGATATTGTGCGCTGAACTGGACCAAATCGATGAGACTGATTTTTCAAATTGGCGTTATCTGGAACCAATGTAAGTCGCGGAATGTACTTTGGTCGTTCTTGGATATTTTTCGACAGTCATATTTTATGGGAGGAGAGTTTTCAGGTGTATCTTTGGAATTTTCTTGTTTATCTGATTATGTTATGAGGAACTTAAAATTGAACTTGACTTTCTGCACGAGCCTTTCTGCCGACGAGCTTCGACGAAGTTGCGCGCTGGACTGGTCCAAATCGACGCGACCGATTTTCCAAATTGGCGTTGTCTGGAACAGAAAGAAATCGTGGAATGCACTTCGAACGTTCTTGGATATTTTTCGATAGTCATAATTCATGGGGAGAGAGCTTTCAGGTGTATTTTCGAAAACTTCTTTTTTGTTTGTTTGTTTATTATATATTACTTATATATTCTGTTGAACGACGGTTCGACTAATCATATAAGTACAAAATTTGTATATTCTACGATTTTTCTTTATTGCACATTTAAGTTTCGACGCAACGATCGTGAATCGATCTCCGTTCGCTTCGAGATAACAAAAAATTCTTTTTATTTAAAAAAATGTCTTTCTGATAATTTTCTACAAACCCGATCGATTATTCAGGATCGGCGCGATAATGCATACCGGACGCGGGGGCTGATGTTTTCTCGGCTCTCATTCGTGCGATCTCGCTCGCCTTCTCGAGTTATTGATGTTCGGCTCGATCCGCGAACAGAGAACCGAGTGCCAGACCCGCTTTTGGTTTAAGTTACCAGTGATTTGTATGAAATTCGATCCAGCGACCCACGCGATATAGGCACGCTGTATCTTTATCCCATTTTCTTCTTCTTCTTCTTCTTCTGCTTCTTCTTCTTCTTCTTCTTCTTCTTCACCGGCTTCTCTTCGCCCTATACCGGCCGCAAACAACGTTCGAAGACCAGTTCGACAGCTCTATTTATTTCTATAATTCACGCTATTTATCCAACCTCCGTGGAATAGAACAGCCGGCTTATATAAACTTCGTGTTATTGGCTTGTATCCCCCCCATATGCGAGACAGTATTAACGCTATTAGCATCGTGAGATGTCCTAAATGGATTATTCGAATTAAGTCGTCCTATGTACATCCGTCCAGCCTATAGGTAACTAAAAAAAAAAAAACGAAACTACATTTAATCCGTCTATAAGCCATTTAAAACACATTTTCTTATATCATAGCCGAGGAATCGTGCAGAAACGTGTAATAGAAGAGTTGAATTAATTTATTTAGTTTCATCGAAAAGTTAATCGTCAAAAATAATAATTTTTTCTTCTACTTCCCGTATTTGATTTTACAGGAACAAAATTCAAGGGAAATTTCATTTCCATCTCGAATTTTATTGTAAGTTTACCGAGTTCGAAGAATTTACGGTAAAATTGTGTCAATGTTGTATATCCGCAGCAGATCAGGAAAGTTACTGCTCCGATAAAAACTACCTGCTGATTTACTCTTCCACACTGAATCGTTCACCAGGAATTAAAAAAAAAAAAAAAAAAAAAAAAAAAAAACTAAATTTAACACGTCTATAAGCTATTTAAACACCCATTTTCATACACCATAGGTGAGAGACGGGCATGAACGTCCAGCGGAAGAGTTAAATATATCTTTTTTAATTTTTCCAAAAGTTGATCGACAAAAATAATAATTTTTGTTCCACTCCCGTTATTTCTATTTACAGAAACAAAATTGAAGTATACTTTTATTGCCGTCTCGAATTTTATTTTAAGTTTAACGAGTTCGAAGAATTTACGGTAAAATTGTGTCAATGTTGTATATCCGCAGCAGATCAGGAAAGTTACTGCTCCGATAGAAACTACCTGCTGATTTACTCTTCCACACTGAATCGTTCACCAGGAATTTAAAAAATCCCAACTAAATTTAACACGTCTATAAGCTATTTAAACACTCATTCTCATACACCACACCTGAGGGATGGGCATGAACATGTAACGGAATAGTTAAATATTTATTCTCTGTTTTTCCAAAAGTTGATCGCCAAAAATAATAATTTTCGCTCCACTTCCGTTATTTCTTTTTATAGAAACAAAATTGAAGGGCACGTTTAATTTCATCTCGAATTTTATCGTAAGTTTACCGAGTTCGAAGAAGTTACCGCAAAATTGTGTCAATGTTGTATATCCGCAGTAGATCAGAAAAGTTACTGCTCCGATAGAAACTACCTGCCGATTTCACTCTTCCACATTGCATCGTTTACCTGGGACTTAAAAAAAAATGTAAAAAAAAAAGCGAAACCTGCGCGGGAAAGAGACCGTTAATGCTCCGTTAATTGATGCTGGCAGTTCCGACAATCTCACGATATAGTTACGATATAGAAAGAGAGTGAAATAGAAATACGAGGCAGGCTCAAAGGATGTAGAGATCGGGAAAGGCGATACAGTACGAGAGCTCTGCCACCGGGACGTTAACACGAGTCACGTCCACGCGATGGCATCGATTAAGAAGTTTATACCTGCTTTATTGTACACTCTGTACTCCATTATCGGGAAAAAAAATAATTCACGTCGTGATCGAACTCGTTAACAACCGCCCCGACAAGGTAATTCGATTAAGCGTAATTTATTTTTACTCCTTACGGTGATTATAAAATAAATCGACGAGAGATAAAAAAATGACAAAAATTAAATACATTAATCAAAGTGGATAAATAAAAAAAAAAAAAAATGTATCCTCATCAGAATTAATTTTTCACGAACAAATTGAAACTTGACATGGAAATCATTTCTGTGCTCAAAGTTCTTCATTTATTTTGAGCAAAAAAAAAAAATTATAATAATTTTTCAGTGACCATTCGAGGTTTGGAGAAATCTGCGATTGTATCGAGTTGATCCGGCATGCAGGAGACGATCTGCAAGATTCTCAGGCCGTTTGGCACGTCGGTCGTGCTTCTGCCGGGGAGATATCGAAACGAGACCGGTATCTCGGCGGTGCTCATAGATACGATAACTATAACGATCACAGGAATAACCAGGAGAACGACACAACCCTGCTCTCGCAGGCTCCGAATGCTCCGTAGGGACAAAGCGAACCGAACTACGTCGCGCCGGTTCCAGTTATATATACTTAACGTTTATACACATACTGGTTTACGTGCGCAGTGAGTGTATGACTGTATGGCAGTAACTACTCGTCGGATATCCATAAATCTATTTGATAGTAGAAAGTCCTACCATTATTCTCGTCCCGACCCCCTATAGAAACTCATACCATGTGCGCCACGGCAGTCTGACTGCTCCCCGACGACGATGACGACCACGAATGACGATCAACTCGACTTGTGTTCACCTCCAGCGAAACTCTTAAAACTGCGCAAAAATCAATCCTTCATCGTAGGTCAGAGTTCAAAGGTTCTCACAAAGTACTCATGCAAAATTAACGATACGAACCTTGGATTTGACCAAAATTTACGAAAATTGATAAATTTACTGTTGAAAATCGACGATTGATGAAAATTGATCAAGATTGATGAAAATTGACCAAGATTGATGATAATTGATCAAGATTGATGAAAATTTATCAAGATTCATGAAAATTGACCAAGATTGATGAAAATTGATCAAGATTGATGAAAATTGATCAAGATTGATGAAAATTGATCAAGATTAATGATAATTGATCAAGATTAATGATAATTGATCAAGATTAATGATAATTGATCAAGATTAATGATAATTGATCAAGATTGATGATAATTGATCAAGATTGATGATAATTGATCAAGATTAATGAAAATTGATCACGATTCGTCAAAATTGATCGAGATTGATGAAAATTGATCAAGATTGATGAAAATTGATCACGCTTGATCAGAATTGATACAGATTTATCGAAATTGAAAAAAAAAAAAATTATTTTATCTATTTTACAGTGAAAATTGAAGGATTGCTTATGGCGGGTGGGCGGGGGGGGGGGGGGAGGGGTCAGAGGGTAAACAGAGAGGGCGCGCTGTGGTGTCGGGAATATCGCGTGACTCGATGTGGACACGGTGGTCCCTCGGCAAACCCTTTAACCTCTTTCGTCGTGTACGAATGGGTAAGACAGAACTCAGCACGCGCCGGCTAACTCGCGCCCGGAGACTATATATACACACACACCGAGTGGAAACGAGAGAAAGAACGTCATCCTGTGTGGCGGTCGGCTTCTCGACGCTGCCAACATAAAACTCGAAACGTTTATGGTGGGGTTGGTGTACCACGGTAATTCACAACATTGTCCGTCCGGGATATTTACTGCGCCACTTCGTTACGGGGTTTCGACTTTGGACTGCCCCGCGAGAGACTCGCGAGTATCGTGCCCGCTTTACGTGCAGTAGGTTACGACTGCCTTCGCGAAAAATTCAACGACTCGGCTGATAATTGATTATTATTATTTTTTTTTTTTCAAATAAAAATATATATGATAACAATATAGTTTATTGCTCATAGAAAAAGCATACATTTCGGCTCTTACAGCAAGCGTAAACAGGTGTTTACATTAGATCATGGCAATAAAAAAAAAAAATGTCATGTTATTGCACCCCTGAATAATTAATTTATAATGATAATAATAATAACAATTCATCGATTTAATTTCCAACTTCTTTTCGACGCTTCATAAGGGGTAGCAAGTCAGTGTTCGCGACTATAAATCGAGCTCGGAGAATCTTGCGCGGAGAACGAGATGTTTTTTTTTTTCTCGCAAACATTTATTATCAGCTATTAACTATCAGGGAGCATCGTACAGAGTCAGCGCGATGAAGCTGACCAGTTCACGACTATCCCACATAGCGGCAATTTCAAATCCCCGATTAATATATCGATAAATGAAGAAATGGAGCGTGCAAGTGCACGATGATGCACTTGCTCGGGACGGCAACGATTGCATCGAGAGAGAGCGAGAGAGAGAGAGAGAGAGAGAATCCGCTCGTTTTATTCGATTTAACATAACAGCCCCGCGATCGATCGCTCGATCGATCCGGGTAATTTATGCCCTCCTCTAGCATCGCGAGGCCCATTGCCGGGTGTGTCCGGCCATCCTGAATAGGAGCTATAAGTCACCTGTCCGACAACCGGCTGGCTCTATCCTGGCACTTCTAACGGCGATTAGGTGTAACGATCTCGGCAGTATATACATATAGACGCAATGCCGCATCGAGCCGATTCAGCGAGAGAAAATATTCCCTCGGCGTTGTATGCGCGAGAAGACAACGATCCGGACAAACCAGAACGTTCGCGGGAGCTTCTGATAGCGCTCGCGCCACGTTTTCAGCCCCAGAGATGGAGATACAGAGAGAGAGAGAGAGAGTTCCGACACCCGATATTTCCGTTTCTCAAGCTCAATTTAACTCGTCGAGCTCCGCCGGACGATTCATCGTCGCTCGTTCGATCTTCGCGTGGCTCGGCGCGATGCCGAGCTCGATCGTAGCATAAACTGGCGCAAACTCCGACGGGGTTTGTTGAGGCAACGAAAGCGGAAAAGCACAGGACGAGCATCGCCGATACTGGAGGGCTCGTTTCAGCATCGTCCAGTGCGCATGCGCGCGCCTTCCGTGCTTATTAATTAATCGGTGCGATTCGCGAGATCGGTAATCGATTCGATTACTACAAACTATCGTGTACACGAGCCGCGGTACTAAACGACGACTCGTTCTCTTCACGGCCCTCTTGCACGGCTTCTGATAAACGGCGATAAAATTTTATCGACGGGATATCATTCGTTGCCCTTGTGTGAGTAAATGTGACTGCGTACCGTCCTCCGATTGAATTGCAAAGTAGAAACTCCATCGGTGTCCGAAGAAAAAAAAAAATGGGTATTCAAATTTATGTGAGACTCAAATTCCTCGATGAAAGGTTGATCAATAAAAAGTAATAATAATTCCACGCTCTTTAGCCCGGTTTACTTGTCTATGGGGGTGGCTACGACGATTCTCGAGCAATTAACTTCCCGCGGAAAGACACGGAAAGGGAGACCGTACCGTCTTCCTGTGTACCGTCTTCCGATTGAATTGCAAAGTAGAAACTCCATCGGTGTGAGAAAACAAAAAAAAGAAAAAAAAAATGGGTATTCAAATTTATGTAAGACTCAAATTCCTCGATGAAAGGTTGATCAATAAAAAGTAATAATAATTCCACGCTCTTTAGCCCAGTTTACTTGTCTATGGGGGTGGCTACGACGATTCTCGAGCAATTAACTTCCCGCGGAAAGACACGGAAAGGGAGACCGTACCGTCTTCCGATTGAATTGCAAAGTAGAAACTCCATCGGTGTGAGAAAAAAAATAAAATAAATTGGTATTTTATTTTTTTATGTAAGACTCAAATTCCTCGATGAAAGATTGATCAATAAAAAGTAATAATAATTCCACGCTCTTTAGCCCGGTTTACTTGTCTATGGGGGTGGCTACGACGATTCTCGAGCAATTAACTTCCAGCGGGAAGAGACGGAAAGGGAGACCGTAATTACCGATGCGCAGCCACGTGGCTCGAACGGTGTCTTAAGTGCCTTGCTGCAATGTTTGTCCATTTTACGTTTTAGTTTATTCCCGAATTAACTTTAACCGTACGTGAACCGGGGAGGCAGCCCCGCTGGTGGTGTCGGGCACGCGTGGCTGACGCGTGTCACCTGTCTCTGTCATGGTTCCGTGGCTCCGAGGACGAAGCGCATCGGGCTCGCGATGTGTCCACCCTCCACGACGACAAAGCCGAGCGACCCCCAAGATCTGCCGTTCGCTGCAATCGAAACCAACCTATCCCGTAACTCTTGTGCCCGGATAGCATTTCGCCAAGAGCATGCCAGCAAATGAACGGCATATTTCCGCACGTGATGGCGGCAACATTGAGGAATGTACGTCCGCATTTGCCTATGTTTTTGCACAGCATTCGATGCCGAAAATTTTTAGGAGCACATTGTCAGCAAGTCGTTAGCAAGGCTTGCTGGTGCTTTGCGACATACTACGAATGTAATTAGCACGTCGAAATTGAATGTTCAGGTAACTCCAGCGAGTGGTGTTCATTTCGCCTAAATTCGAGAAATTCGGGCAAAGAATTGCAAACACTTCCCGATGTTATGAAAATCTGAAAAAATTCATACTTATTATAGGCACTGAAAAGACTAATTTTGCATAATAATGGTTTCAAAATGTTATTAATAAATTGTTGAAAAAAAATTGTTCATCGAAATGTGCGGTAACTCAACTTTCTTTTTTATTGAAAATGATTCGTTCAGTTTTCGGAATACGTATGAATTTTTTTCAGTTTTTTATCTTTATTTTGATTTTTTTTTTGTTTTTGTACATGGAAAAATGTGCAAAAATCAAAATAAAAATAAAAATCTGAAAAAATTCATACGTTTTCCGAAAAATGAAACATCCGATTTCAAACATCAGTTCAAACTGTAGTTTGACTATCAGTCCGCACTTCAATTCAAACACCGGTCACCTTCAATTCGAACATCAGACCAAACTTTGATTCCAACATCAGTCCAAACTTTGATTCGAACATCAGTTCAAACTTTAATTCGAACATCAGTCCAAACTTCAATTCGAACATCAGTCCAAAGTTTGATTCGAACATCAAGCCAAACTGTAATTCGAACATCAGTCCAAAGTGTTATTTGAACATCAGTCCAAACTTTGATTCGAACATCAGACCAAACTTTAATTCGAACATGAGTCCAAACTTTAATTCGAACATGTATTCAAACTTTAATTCGAACGTGAGTTCAAACTTTAATTCGAACATGAATTCAAACTTTAATTCGAACGTGAGTTCAAACTTTAATTCGAACATCAGACCAAACTTTAATTTGAACATCAGTTCAATCTTCAATATTGACACTGTGTAATTTAAGTATACGGAGCGCTTAGCCAACGGTTATTTTTTTCCAGTGAGATAGCCGAGTCCTCGCAAGAATCCAAGACTAAATGGCTCTTGTAAGTATATCCAGGCCGGTCTCGCGGCATGTGTGGAGGAATCACGCGCCGTTGGTTTCCGCTCGATGCCGTCGTAGGTGTGCAACGTCGCGGCCATAGCAACCCCGTCTTGGGGGTTGCAGGTGCGCCCGGGAGGTCGGACTCTCCCTTTCCTTACTTGGCGGATTCATGCTTGCCTGATTACCCAGGGCGCAGGTTATTCGCAGCGGTCTCTCGGGGCCAGTGGGGGAGATAGCTTTATACCACCACTGGCCGTCTCTCGGCACGCGTGCACGTTCCGCCAAGCAGTTTGACCGCCGAGGCTGCGCCGCTTTCGTACTTCATACCACCCTGGCCGGCGAAGAAGGCGACATGTGCCGAGGAGACACGCTCCGACGGAGGCGGCACTCTCCTGGTCTCTCGTGCCCCACGTGTACCTGCTCGAAGAGGGGTCGACAGACAGCCCGGGCCTTATCCGCGCACGTCTTGGTGGTCGCAGGTGACGCACCCGAAGGTCCCTCGCAGGTGACGGCACGGTGCGCGCACCCACCCGCAGGTTTCTCCAAATTTCGGTTTCTTTACCCTTCCATTTTTTAATCCTTCCTTTTCTGGCTTGAATTATTACGTTTCAATGAAAAAAAAAAAATCTGTCAAGTTACAAAAAAAGCTTGTCAATTAAAAACAACTTGTCAATTTTTTAAAAAACTTGTCAATTTTTTAAAAAACTTGTCAATTTTTTTAAAAACTTGTCAATTTTTTTAAAAACTTGGCCGTTTTTTTAAAATCTTGTCCATTTTTTAAAAAGCTTGTCAATTGTTTAAAACACTGTATGAATTTTTTTACATCGCATATGTTTCTGTTTTTTATAATCAAATTAGTACTCGTGTAATCAATGTGTTGCTCCGATCTGCCGTTTTACCCCGCTCGGCATCGACGCGTTTGCGATTCCTCGGCGGGACAATTCGCCCAATAAATTTGTCGACACGCTTGCGATTGATTTTTTTTTTTTTAATTACACCCGGTTATCGACAACTCGGCTGAAAAATGATTAACGGAAGTAATTAAGCGTGAAGAAATTGCGGACCCGTATGATTCTATCCACTCCAGGAGCGAACAAAGAATGCGCCACGCGATATTATACTCTCGATGTATTATCGCCACAGCCGGTAGCGCTTCTCGGCCCGGGTTTGCATAGGAATCATGATCATGATGATGAAAAAAAAAAAAAAAAAAAAAAATTAAATAATATAATAATAATAATAAGGAAGCGGAATATAAACGATGGGCCGTCGGTTTGGCTCGGGAGCGCGTGGGATAAGCACACATCGAGAGTCAAGAGAGCGGTCGGGACGGGTCAAACAACGAAATTAATTTTCGGGCGCGGTGCTGGGCGCATCCGGGCTTTGTACGGTAGTATCCGTGGTATTATTAACTATAATACGGGTACAGTACCCTGCGGACTTCTGCCCGAGACGGCGCTGCTCACCGATGACCAGGACAACGACGAACGAGGGGTCGACGCGGATCCTCTTTCCCGTTGCCCGACGGGAAGCTTTTTATTGCGTTTAATTGCTCGGTCAAACATTTGACTAGACGCTTATACCAGAGTTCAAACACCGTTTCTCGACTCTTTCGCCCGAGGTATGAACGTCTGGATGGATGGAATGCTGACATTTTTTATATTTACCGAGTTGTCCTTACTTTAGCATTTTTTTTTTTTTTTTTTTTTTTTTAATAAAGTAGTGTACAATTAAAAAATAAAATAACATGGGAAAAGAGAAAAAAAAAACTGTGTTACCCATTCGCGGTCATCGCGGTGAGTGCAGAAAGGAAATTTGCTTTCGGGCTGCTAAAAAAAACAAAAATGTATTTCAATTCTCCTCTAAATTCTTGCAACTCCTATCATAAGACTGTCAGACTGACGTGTTATCGTTTTAATGCCGTGTGGAATTGTACGAAGTGAAAGTGGAATTGAAACAATTTTTTTTTTTTCCTTGGCAGCCCGCAAACGCATTTTACTTGAGTCATTGATATTTTTTTCCGGTGTACGCGACTTTTTTGCCCGAGCTACGGAGTATGAAGATATGGAATGTTGATTTTTTTTTTTAATATTTGCTGAGGAGCGCCCTTATCGTGTCTAAAAATATTTTTCAATGACAAACGTAACGTGCATGTTAAAAAATAAAATAACACGAAAAAAAAAAAAAGAAAACGAAGCTGTGTCACCCGTTTGCTGTCGTCGCGGTGAGTGCAGTTGGACGCGTGTGTCGGCACGCGTACGCGAGAGCAGGTGCATTACAAAGTTCTCTGCTCGCTCTCCAGTACGAGCGACGACTCGTAAACCATGGCCGAATGCAACTACCCGCACGATTTCAAAGATAAAAACCGAGTGACGTGCATAATTATCGCGATCTAAGCTGCGCGCATGCCTTTTTTTTTTTTTTTTTTTTTGTCCATGCAAAGCTGTTGCTAACACAGGCGCTTCGGACGCTCTTAAATTAATTTATACTCCTACAAGGAATTTCTTTTTCTTCATGTTCTATCGTACATTTTATTTTATAAGCTCCGTCATGTCGTGTCATGTAGTCGACGATCAATGTTAGTAGAAGAGTTGAGCAAAGAAAAACAAACGAAAAAGACGATAATACTAGCTTTTCATATTCGAATGATTATCGATCCATTGATAATACAAATTTAACGTCAATTTTATAAAAATATACCTAATAGCAAAAATATAATAGAAATATACCTAAATATATTATATATATTTATAAAAATATACCTATTAATAAAAATATAATATTATAATATTATAATAGTATAATGACAATATTAGTATTGTTGATATTATTAATATTATTATTATTATTTCCGCGTACTGTTTTCGAAATTCGAGTCGACCGTTTGTCTCATCTGGAGGGAATTTTGTTTTGGTGTTTTATCAAGAAACAGCTGTTTCCGCAACATGGATTTTTTTTCTTTTCTTTTTATGGAAGCGTGTAACCTCGATACATTTTGCCGCGGCAAAGTGTCAATCAGGACAAGTTGACACGTCCTCGAGATACGTCTCGTTATCCGGGTGGTCGTTACAGTAATGACAATGACAAACTGTGAGACACCTTTTCCAGTGAACTGTTCGACATTCTGCGCAGGCTACCGTGCTACCGATCGTGCAATTATGGGGTTTCACGGCGGTACAATTTTCCCATCAGAGCGTAGATTAGCGACGAGTTGCCTTCGACTCAACGACCGTAACCTTCGTCGGTTCTGCGTCAAGAGAACGAACTCGAGGATCGAGTCCGGTCGCGTGGCGGACACGCGCTCGCCGTACATGCCTCGCGCGACAACTTCCGCTACCAGCCCAACCGGAAGTCGCCCTCTCTGCTCGGCTACCGAGCGCTCACCGCAATTCTCCAGCTGGCATCGAACCATCGGGGCGGCAAAGTTATTCATTCGCTCGACAACCAATAAAAATAAAAAAAAATTTGCTCGTTACTTTATACCATTGTCTTTTCAAGGTTTCTCAACACCTTTCGTTTTGCCTTTATTGAATTCAATGCGAGTGTTTGGTAAGATAAAAATGAATGCGCTGTTAGAAGAAGGAGTTTTTTCAGGCCCATTAGCATTTTTTTTTATTTTTGTTTCTCAATCATTGTTTTGTTTTTATTTTTTTAACGTATAAATCAATGTGGGCAATAAAAAAAAAGCTCATTACTTTCTACAATTGTCCCTTTAACGTTTCTCTTTCACTCCTTTAAAATAAAGGACTGAGTGATAAAGGGCTGTGTTTTTTTTTTCAAGCCCACGACTATTTTTAGTTTTTTAATTTTTTTTTTTTACGTATAAATCAATGTGAAGAGTTAAAAAAAATTCTCATCCAAAAACGCTAAAGCTCCAGCTTCGACAACGTCGGCATTTAAATCAAGCGTGAGGTTGAGATGCAAATGCGTGTATGTATATATATATGTTTCTCTTTTACTCCTTTATTCAATACAATTCGAGTGTTCGGTAAGGGAAAAAAATTCGGTGATAAAGGACTGAGTTTTTTTTTTTTCAAGCCCACCACCATTTTTAGTTTTTCAATTCTTTTTTTAACGTATAAATCAATGTGAAGAGTTAAAAAAAAATGCTCATCTAAAAAACACTAAAACTCCAGCTTCGGCACCGCCGGCATTTAAATCAAGCGTGAGATTGAGATGCTAATGCGTGTGTGTATATATATATATATATATATGTGTGTATGAGAGGGCAAAGTCGGACTTTCGTCGAGTCGAGAGAACGTATAGGAGTGCATAAAGGGATTTTAGCTCGAGTCTGGCGACGCTGGTGCAGGGACACCGGAGAGGAGAAGTCGTGATTACTCTCGGCCATTCGTGCAATTAACATTTGTATAATGTCTCCATCTCTTTGCCCTCGAGTGTATTGGCGGAATGTTTTTTTTTGTTTGTTTTTTCTTCTTTTTTTTTAACTCAACGAACGTGAAAGTTATAGGTTTCGAGGTGATTTTCAAGAGTTCGCGAGTATCTCACGACTCGGGGAGCATTATATTCAGATTTCAACGTTTTATTGATATATATATTCAAGTGGCTTGAGTAGGAGGAGACTCTTAATTGAGCGAGGACAGAGGCAGTTTGTCACGTTTCGTTTTATCCAGGGGCTCCCATCTTGCTCTCTTGAATTGCCTCGTATCGCTGGTCTTGAGGTAAATTAATAGAAATCGGTGTTAATAGACGGTGTAAACCTTAAGGAGGTTCAGAGTCAAATAAGAGCCAAATTTTTTGTCAATTAAAAAATTGAAAGTTTTCTACTTTTTTTTTTTTTTTTTGAATGTCTCAACATAGACGTGCCATGATGAAATGATATCTCAGTAAAATTTAACAAATAACAAATTAATGTACTTCGCTGAATTCAATTTTCATTGGTGTGATGTTACTGGTCTCATTAATCCAAGTTCATATTCGTAAAAATGATTTTCACTCAAAAAAGAGCACCGCTCATTTAAGAAAATTTGCTTTCAATACATTTTTAGAGTGAACGTAAATTAATGAGGCTTCAAGTCAAAATAGTACCAAATTTTTTGTTCGTTAAAAATTTTTAAGTGATTGTACAATTATTATTATGAATCCTTAACATCGATGTTGTTGGATGAAATAATATCCCAGTAAAACACAATAATAAAAATGAATTTATACCGTTGAATTCAATTTTTATTTTCATTAATGTAATTTTACTGATTTCCAATCCCAGTTTATTTTCAATAAAATAATTTTGACTCGAGCAAGGGGACCGACAGTTTAAAATAAAAATGTTCTTTTAATAAAATTTTTGAAAATTCTATTTTATATATTACCACGTGGCGAACGTTGCCAGTCGCATCGAGCTCGAGGATCTCGTATTTGAATATAAACGCGTGGGCGCCGGTATCGCCGACGTAGAAAGTTCTGCTGCGAAGTTTAGCAGTGATTTGCATCTGGAATACGTCGCTGGCAACAACCTCGGTTATCAAGCCGATCCACTTGGCGTCCGTCAATTCTACGAGGAGCGCACAAACCGGAGAGGTTCTATATTGGTACAGTAGGCTAGAAAACCATTGAGGATAAAAGCAGCGACTCCTCGAGTGATTAAACAAATCAACGACCGCACCTTCGTGGGAGGATCTATCGATAGTCACGTCTCTCGTTGCTACCATGTTCTCGGGCTTGCTGAGATAGTAGCAGTTGCTCGCTGTGAATACAATTTCGCGATTGCCACTGCCGAGTCTCACCTTAAATCGATCCAACAGTGACAAATCGCAGTGATTATCACACCGCCGTACGGAAATTTGATTCAAATAAGAATATTCCATTTTTTTTTTATGTAGCGCATATTTAACTTTTCCTGCAGATCAGCAAAGTAAATCAATGAATCAATGAATCAATGAATCAATGAATCAATGAATCAATGAATCAATGAATCAATTAATCAATTAATCAATTAATCAATTAATCAATTAATCAATTAATCAATTAATCAATTAATCAATTAATCAATTAATCAATTAATCAATTAATCAATTAATCAATTAATCAATTAATCAATTAATCAATTAATCAATTAATCAATTAATCAATTAATCAATTAATCAATTAATCAATTAATCAATTAATCAATTAATCAATTAATCAATTAATCAATTAATCAATTAATCAATTAATCAATTAATCAATTAATCAATTAATCAATTAATCAATTAATCAATACCTTGAGTATCCGATGTTCAGCGTTGGTCCGAACTGCCGGAAACTCGCCCGCGTACCATCTCGGATTGCTGACAGATTTTATTAAAAATTGTCCGATCGTTCCAATAAGCTTGAATTTGAAACTCGAGCCGAAGCAACCTGTCTGCACCAAGACGATCCACACATAGAGAAAAACGAACGATACGTTATTCCGTTAATCCGACATAGATGTATATACATATATACAAAAAAAAATATATATATACAGACATAGCAAGGCACACGAAGCCATCGAGCAGTAGATCGTCACCTCGGTCGTGACCGGCACGAAAACGTGACCAATTCCGTAAGCGTTCGAGTCGACGAGATAAGGAACCGGTAGAAATTCCGGGCTACCGAATCGCGATGCTGCGAGAGGTCCTACGAACTTCCAGGCCTCTACCAAGCTGCAATTCTCGGCTGCTCGAGGACATCGCTTTTCCTCGACGGTGCACAAGCGTCCTGAAGCGTCGCTCATACCTCGACGATAAATTAATTTACTGGAAAGTAAGTCATCGCAAAGAAATTAAATAAACAGTCACAAATGTTTGACACCGAGGTTATATAAATAATTTTCTTGGTACCGGTTCGATCAGCTCGAAAAAAAAAAAATGAACTGTGCCACGTCGAGATTTTGAATCTCGATAACCGAACGGCGGGAAGTTCGGGCTGTTCGAAACGTACCGCGAAAAAAAGAGGTTCGCTTTTCCTCGATGGTGCACTGAAAAAAAATATCAATGACTCAAGTAAAATTCACTTGCGGACTGCCAATGTAAAAATTATTATTTAAATTCATGCAGTTCCATTCGGGATTGAAACAATAAGATGTCACCTCAACAGTCTTCCTGCTGTAATGATCATTCGGAAAATGACGTTCGGTGAAATTATTATTTGGAAAATGACGTTCGGTGAAATTATTATTCGGAAAATGACGTTCGGTAAGATTGTTATTCGGAAAAATGACGTTCGGTGAAATTATTATTCGGAAAAATGACGTTTGGTTGAATGACGATTCGAAATAATAAAGTTTCGAAAATTTGACAGCTCGGAAAAATAGCGATTCGTCAGTTTGACGATTTGGAAAAATAAAGTTTCGAAAGTTTGACTCTTCGAATGAAGTGCGTTCGGACGCATGACTTTCGGCCATACGACGATTCGGCCGATTGTGGTTTCGGCAAAATGATGTGTCTCCGCTCATATCTCGACGATAAATTAATTTATGTGACAATAAATCGTCGCAAAAACGTTAAATAAAGAGTCAAAAATATTTGACTTCGGAGCGTCCCGGGAAAAAAGGAGTTTCAAGCGTCGGGAGCGAATTCTTCTGACGAGGAGGTTAAAAACCATTCGTAATCATTAGCTCCGTGGTACTGTCGGCCCGACTGGCCCATTATGTCACTCAGGAGCGTGTACGCATTACGTTACGACGATGCAAATGCTAACAGCGATGAGTACCGCTTGTGTATGCATTCGGCGTGTATTTACGTTCCGGCGCTATCGAGAGTGCTCGTTTATTATCGCCCTTTAGCACGCCGAGCGCAGCGCGAGGAACGGCTGATAGACGTTGATCGACACGTGCGTGATCGGAACGGCATTCTCAAAGGGCACAAAAAATTTTTCCCTCTCTGATTCACAAATTGTCTATGCATAAGTGATCATAATTTTTATGTCATTTTTTTTTTTTTTTTTTTTTTTCAAATGTGTTTATTTATTTGTTATGGATTTTCCCGAGGCCAACCTTTTTGAGATTGCGTCAATGTGATGAATATCCGAGCTGGGCAAAGTAGCGTAGTATTTTAAGTAGTACTTAAAATACTAAGTACTGAGTACCGCAAGTACTTTAAGCACAAAGTATTTTCCGTACGTAAAGTACAAAGTAATTTCCGTACTTAAAGTACTTTTATAAAATACAAAGTACAAGGTACTTTTTCTTCTTAATCGGAAGAGGCGGAGTTCCACGAGTATGAAATTTGGGGAAGAATTTTCAAATCAAACGGTCCTGGTCAGGGCCAACATTTCTTCAAAACGTCCAAACTCTTCGTTTCCAATCCTTGGTGACAGACTAATCGACTGGACTACGACGACTGGACCTTGGGGTTGTGAGTGAAGATCGACTGGATTTATAACAACTAAAGCTGAGACGTATGTATCTAGTACAGTGGCCGAAAGTAAAAAAAGATGCTCATTTTACGCACGAAAAATCGTATTTTTGGGATTTAAATGGAAAATATTGGGCAGGGAGTAAAATAATTGTTACGTTCGTCTTCAGCGAGAAAAAATACGTCGAATATAGCCTTGAAACAAAAAAAAAATCGAGTCAACGATTTTTCGATCACTTCAATCACTGCGTAATTGACTAACGTGCATTACGTCGAATCTAGGATAAAAAGGTTCTTCGGCAATAATAGAACCTATTTTTCTCGGTGACTTTTCCGTGCATATCAGCAGTGAACTTTTTTGATTTTTTCAACCGCTCTCTCCCAATCTCTCCCTCTACCATTTTTCACGTTCTTCCATCGGAGCCTCTCCAGCGGAGAGCAAAGACCAGTGACGCCGAAAATAATTTATGTAATTCATTCTTCACTGATATCGAGTGTGTGAGAGAGCGTTCCCGCTATTCGGATGCTGCATTCCCAGTCGGAGGAGTGTCTCGGAGAGTGCGCAATATGCGTTTTTTTTTTTTTTTTTTTTTTTTTTTTTTCATTTCCTTTTTCTCTCTACCGTTGGCATGTGCGCACTGTCGTAAAGCGTTCGCATAACCAATTTGGCACTAAAGAGGGACCCGGCGCGAGGGCATTTAAGGCCCCGCGGTGGGCCAGTGCCATAACATTAAGGGTTACGACGAGTACTTTCTCTTTCTTCCGCGATACGTTTTTTTTCACCTCTTCCTCTCCGGAGATCACTCAGTTGGTTTTTTTTTCCTACCCCCCTCTCGTCGTTCATATTTTCGAGCTCTCGCTACTCTCCTCGAGTGAGGGAGATCTCTCCGGTGCCGAGCTTCTTTTTCCACCTTCGCAGCTTCCACTCAGCCCCATCGAAGGGCTATCTCGCGCCTCCGATGGGCCCCGTACGGAGGAACGGTGAGGATCAGGTGCCGCGGAATATGCCCGACGATGCTCATCTCGCTCGCATACAGCCGGATGGACCACTCGGTGCCTTACGGCTGAATGATATTAGCATGGTAACTGGGAGCCCAGCGGGCGCCTTATTAAATTTGTACCTCAAGCAATATACCCTCCGACGCATCCTCCCTCCCGCTATCCCTCGACTCTCCGAGGGACTCTTACTCATAATCGTCCGTGCCTCTTTCACTTGTTTCAATTTACCGACCGATCGTACTTGAGCCGCAGTCGCGCCCGAAAAAAGTCCGACAGCTTCGCACGCCCACTTTCGATCGACGCTATGTATCATTCGTATATTCATTATTAGTAAATGCAGATTCCACCTCACTTCCGGTTTGGAGATCTCATTTTTTTAACCGAATGTGACGTGATAGCGGAAATACTCACTTCCGTTCCGGAAATCCTATTTTTTCGATCGAAATTGACGTCGTACCGCTAATACATCAGTTCGATTTGAAAATTTCCTTGTTCGACCGGAAGTTACGTCATTTCGGAAATACGTCACTTCCGGTTTGAAAATATAATTTTTCGCCCGGAAGTGACGTCACACCGGAAATGCGTCACTTCCGATCGAAAAATGAAAATGAGATTTTCAAATCGGAAGTGACGTCACAACAACATGTATCAACTATTTTTGCGTTCTAACTGGAAGTGACCTTACAGAGAAATATTTTTATTTTTATTTTTAATTTATCTCTAATGCAGCCAATGACTGAAACGTGTGAATTAAGGAACACAGGAAAGTGGGTAAACGAAGGTTTGATGCGACTCAAATAGCGATGGTCGAACGCTAGAAAGGCGTGTAAGCTATGCTTACACCCAACCCTCATGTCCTTGCCGCATTAAGCCATCGATATATCTCGATATACAGGTGACGGATCGTCTTGACACTTTATTATATATTATATAGAATTATGACAATTGTTTAATGGAAACCAAAAAATTGTTAAATATCCGACGGTTCGTCTTCTGAGGTCGCACAAAAATAATTGGTAAATTTCGGCTGCGGCTCTTCGAATCTGACCATCGACTCCGCCACTCCCAATCTCCACCTAAATGTCCCTTTAGCTCCGTGCCATTTTGCTACCCCGCTGTCGCATCGCACGGATAATGAATAAATTCGACTTTTATCCGGTCGATCGGAATTCGGATCGAAAAATAAATAAACAAATAAAATGCCCAGGCCTTGTGCCCTTACGCAGTTTCGCGAACGCGCGAGAGCCGCGACGCGAGACGAGATAGCATGCCGATACGATCGCTGTCGCGCTAAATACGCATGCAGTGTATAGATCGGCTAACGTACAGCAAAATCTCCGGGTGTCTCTTCGCCTCAGCAGCCTCGGCGGAGCTCCTTCCGGATCTGAGATATGCATTTACGACGTGGCAGTAACAAAGTTGTGCCTCGGTCGTAAAGTGTTTTCGGTCCTCAAGTTCGATACTCTTCGGAGCGAAATCGTCGCCGCAGCCGACCGGAGAGATCTATCGGAAAGATTTCGCGATCTTGACTCGGATTTATTTTATTTTTTCATCGAAGATATATCTGTTGTTTTCAGCATTTTACGGTGCCACGCGTTCACCCTAATTAAATTCTCTGCGCTGGCGAGGCGATGGACCAGGCAAATTGCATTTTTATTTTTGCACTCCCATTCACCCGGCTTCGACCTCGGCAAAATTATCATTCCCCCGAACAGAGTCATAAACTCAACTATTTATAAATGATATATAATTTTCTTTTTTTTTTTATTCCGAGCCAGAATCAGAGCCCGAATAAGAGTAACAAATATCATTTTATGGAAGCAGACTTCGAAGTAAAATAACAAAAATCTCTTTATGAAAGCAGACTTTGGGATTAAATTATAAAATCATTTTGTGGATGCAGACTTTGGGATAAAACAACAAAAATCATTTTATGCAGGCAGACTTTGGAATTAAATATTAAAAATTATTTTATGGAGACAGACTTTTGGATAAAATAACAAAAACCATTTTATGGAAGCAGACTTTGGGGTAAAATAATACAAATCATTTTATGGAAACAGACTTTGGGGTAAAATACCAAAAATCATGTTGTCTAAGTAGATTTTGGGGTAAATAACAAAAATCATCTTATGATAGCAGACTTTGAAGTAAAGTAACAAAAATCATTGTATAGAATCGGACTTTGGGATAAAATAACAAAAATCGTTTTATGAAAGTAGACTTTGAGATAAAATAATACAAATCATTTTATGGAAACAGACTTTGGGGTAAAATAACAAAAATCATCTTATGGAAGTAGATTTTTAGGTAAGTAACAAAAATCATTTTATGAAAGTAGACTTTGTAACGGTAAAGTAACAAAAATCATTGTATAGAATCGGCCTTCGGGATAAAGTAACGTCTGCCTGATATGTAGATTGAATAAATGGATAGGAAGTGACACGCGCCTTGGGGTGCGTTCCCCGCCGGGAGAGGAGGCACGATTATGGGCTTGTGTGTACCACGGCGAAGGGTGTAAGGTGAGGCGCGGACTATAACCAGGACGATGCGGGCGAGGCAAGGATACTAGCTCGTGTTCACTTATGCGGTACTATTATGCGCAGGTGGAAAATAGCATGCGACGATCGTTCCTCTCGTCGTGTTCTTATGCGCTCTATCCTCTCCGATATACAACCATAGAGCAATCAAGCAAGCAAGGTGCGTCCAGTGTGGTTAACGCAGTATGTCACCGAGCGTACCAAACGCAAAACGGTCGGCCTCTACATGCACCGACCGTTCGACGCTTTTATTTATTACCGCCTTGAAACCGTCTCACCAGGCTCAAATTTCAATTTCCTCAGACAATAAAAAAGCGAACATTTTTTGGTCGGTCACCCCTTAAAAACAACTTGTATACTGTATTCAATTATTATTCAAAAAATTATAATATAATATAATATAATATAATATAATATAATATAATATAATATAATATAATATAATATAATATAATATAATATAATATAATATAATATAATATAATATAATATAATATAACATAATATAATATAATACCATGAATCAACAATTCTGAAATTAATAATATTTATTTATGTTTATTATAAAAAGGGGTTGAAAGATCGAAAGCGATCTATCGATCTTAGATCGGTTGAGAGGTAATCCGTTGATCGAAGTTTTACCCCGGCGAGCGAAGTGCGAATTGGCGAGGAGAACGATTTAATTTGGTGTTCTCTCAGCGCGAAACGCTCGCGTGTTTCCTTCGACTCTCTCTCGCCATCCCCTCGTCGGGCTTCTTCTTCTTCTTCGTCGTCGTCGTCTTCGTCGTCGTCGTCTCGCTCGCGTTAAGGATACAACCGTCGAATCGCACAGAGAAGGAACGAGACGTACCGTATACCCTCGCGAGTTTTGCTCCGTTCCCTGTATGTGTGTTCGTGTTTGCCTCGCAAGAGGAAATTAGCATACGGCTGGAATCGAACGAGGTACCCCGATGTCTCCATCGCTCGTGAAATGGATACTCGCGAGTTAACACACAGCGAGAGCGAGGCGAAGGAACGAACGTGAACGCAAGCCGCGTTCCCCTTTCAAGGATTGGTTTATGCCCGGGCGAGGACTTACGGCTCGGTCGTACCTCAATCGCGCGTTCCAACTCCCAGAGCCCCGAGTCCTTATTCTCTTCGTTTCTCCCTCCCCGGCGCGAAACAGCAGAGAGCTTCAACAACCCGGGAGGTTTCAGCGCTCCGACGAGAGGAGAATCCGCGAGCCGCTCTGTGTAGGAGTGCAGGTACTGCTCACTTACCTTCGAGATTCTAGGTACGTTTTGCCGTGCAAAAAAAAAAAACGAAATAAGAAAGTATTTGCTATTATTTTATTTTATTTTATTATTAATTTTTCAAAATTGTTATCTTTTTAGGTACAGTTAGATAAAAATCCGGGAGGTTTCAGCGCTCCGACGAGAGGAGAATCCGCGAGCCGCTCTGTGTAGGAGTGCAGGTACTGCTCACTTACCTTCGAGATTCTAGGTACGTTTTGCCGTGCAAAAAAAAAAACGAAATAAGAAAGTATTTGCTATTATTTTATTTTATTTTATTATTAATTTTTCAAAATTGTTATCTTTTTAGGTACAGTTAGATAAAAATCCGGGAGCTTTCAGCGCTCCGACGAGAGGAGAATCCGCGAGCCGCTCTGTGTAGGAGTGCAGGTACTGCTCACTTACCTTCGAGATTCTAGGTACGTTTTGCCGTGCAAAAAAAAAACACGAAATAACAAAGTATTCGCGATTATTTTATTTTATTTTATTATTAATTTTTCACAATTGTTATCTTTTTAGGTACAGTTAGATAAAAATGGCATAAATTATGCCATTGTACAATAATATATTAAAATTAACATTGAATTCTGTACGTTCAAAGTAGCTTTGCGATACAGATGCATGGTTCATGTTTCTTCAATTTTCTCTTTCAAATTTTGTGAAACTTTTATAATCGCAGTTAGAGTTGGTTCATAAATTGGCAGTAGTAATGGACGTTTATTAACAACACGTTAGATTGGTTATCGGTAGAGCTTGTTACATGTAGGTGTGGTAAACAATAATTGCTAACGAGCCATTGACCTTTGTCCTTCAGCCCTTCATAAATTACGATATTATAATAATAAATAATAGAGAGGATACGCGAGCCGCTCGGTGTAGGAGTGCAAGTACAGCACTTGCGTTCGAGATTCTAGGCACGTTTCACCGTGCGAAATGCAAAGAAATAAGACAATTCTTCGCGATTATTTTATTTTATTTTTTTTGAAATGATCATTTCTTAAGTAAAATAAAAAAAAAGTTGCATAAAGTATGTACATAGTGACATTAAAAATGAATATCGAATGCGGTACGTCCAAAGTCGTTTTGCGATACAGATGCATGATTTTTTTTTTTTTTCTCCGTATTTTAAGAAACTTTTATAACAGGGCTGGGCAGTACTTGAAGGACATGAGCACTTATTTGGTACTTAAACTACGGACTTGAAGTATCAAAGTACTTTTCGGTAGTTTAAATACTATTAATGGGTACTAAGACTAAAGTACTTGTACAATTATGAGCATAGCTTCGCTCTTTGAGGAAGCTATGCACAAAATTGTAACAAATCAGGAAACCACGTGCAAATAACTTTGCACATCTTTCGTAATGTAAAAAAATGTCTGTCTCATAAAATTATTTTACTCCCAACCCAATATTTTCTATCTAAATTCCGAAATTTCGATTTTTGATGCATAAAATCGAGACCTTTCTCACTTTCGGCCACTTTACTAGATTCATACGTCCCAGATTTAGTTGTTACATCCAGTCGACCTCCACTCACTACCCCAAGGTCCAGTCGTCATAGTCCAGTCGATTAGTCTGTTACCGACGGTTGGAAATTAAGATTTTGGACGTTTTGAAAAAATGTTAGCCCTGAACAGAGCCGTTTGATTTGAAAATTCTTCTCGAAATTTCGTACTCGTGGAACTCCGTCTCTTCCGATGAAGAATAAAAAGTACTCAAAGTACTTGCGGTACTTAGTACTTAGTAATTTAAGTACGTTTCGGTACTTTGCCTAGCTCTGGTTTATAATCGTAGTTGGAGAATCAAAGAATCTCTCAATCAATAATTCATTCAGAAATTAAACATAGTAATGGGTATTTATTAATAATCTGCTACATTGGTTATCTGTAGATCTTTCAAGAACCTAACAGATGTCTTAGTGCAGGTGTGGTAAAAATAATTGGCCTTTATAAATAATCATGTAAAAAATTTAAAAAAAATAAAAAATAAAGAGCTGAAGGACTCTGGTCGATGGCCCATTGACAATGTCTATGTAAATATTGTTTATAGTTGTACCAGACATTGTATAATCTACACGATGTTGTCAATAAATGCACCTTTACTACTACCAATAAATAAATCCATGTACGTTCTAGGTGTCTGTTCTAGATACGTTTTACCGTGCGAGAAAAAAACAAAAAAAAAGAAAATGTGATTTTTTAATTTGATTTTTTGTATTATTTTTTGAAAGCGTTTATTTTTTAATTATAGTTTTAAAAAACGGCATAAAGAGTATACAAAACTATATTAAAGTGAACATCGAATTCCGCACGTTCGAAGTCGTATTGCGACGCAGACGCATGATTTTGTTTCAATTTTTCATTCAGCCTTAAGAAACTTTTATAATCGCAATGAAAGCAATCGAATCTCTCAGTAAATAATTAATTCATAAATTGTCTTATTGAAACAATGAATAATATATTTTTTTTAATAACACCCTCGTCCGGTGCGATTTGTTTGGGCCTCAGGCGCGGTTCGTCTTTATTCGATTACACCCATGCGAGCGTTCCCCCTCGCGATATAAACTCCGCTCGGGAATAATATCTCTATCGTTCGCGGGATGAATCCGAGTGTGTTAAGATCGCAAATCATCCGTCCCTTTATTCCGAACCGCGTCTCACAATTATCAGAGACATGAGCGATTACCGCTTCTCGCTCACTCTCTCCCGACGCGGTTTTTCCCTCGAAAAAGTATAGATCGAAAGTGAGAGTGCAAATCGTGCAAACGCCGCGCTTATCGCCCGGAGACGGAGACTCGAGAGATCTCGTGGGTGCCCGCTGATATTATTTGAAGAAGCATAATGCACTGTCGGCTCTCGGGTAAGCTCGGTCTGCTCGTCCGTTCGGCCTGTACATCATCGACACTGCACGCACGAATGCACACGCGAGAGAGGTGTGTATTACACACGAGGGAATAGATAAAATATGTGAATTATAAATCGAGGGTTGGCTATCGTCCGTGTCTTCCCTCGGGCCCCCCCCCCCAACCCCGGCTTGGAAGATCTTGTCCTCGTCTAATTGAACGAAGATCGACGAGCGAACATGAGAATACAACCGGAGGAAAAGGCCCTTCCATCGATAGAGAGAGAGAGAGAGAGAGAGAGATTCTCACTCGCTTCCAACGCTAAATAGAACTTATCACCTCGACACTCGTTCACCAATTATCGAACTCGTCTGTTCGATGAGAAATTCCCGTTTTTTTTTTTTGCGACTGTTGCTGTATTCCTTTTACGTACCGACTAGCTATGGGGATTTTCATGCCGGATCAAAAAGATTATTTATTTATTTATTTATTTATTGTATAAAAATTAATTAAATGTAATTTTCTGATCTCTGTACGTTACGTGTGACGACTGTGCGAAGTTATCGAAGTAGTTGTTATTGAAGTAGTTAAAGGCTGCTTGGAAATAAAAAGTGATAAAAATAGATTTTTTTTTTATTCGCGATAAATCGGCAAATTGTCGACTTCAAGATCTTGTGGTCGTGTAATTGAACTAAGATCGACGAGCGAACACGAGAATACGACCGGAGGGAAAGGTCCTTCCATCGATAGAGAGAGAGAGATTCACACTCGCTTCCAACGCTAAACAGAACTTATGACCTCGACACTCGTTCACCAATTATCGAACTCGTCTGTTCGATGAGAAATTCCCGTTTTTTTTTTTGCGACTGTTGCTATATTCCTTTTACGTACCGACTAGCTGTGGGGATTTTCATGCCGGATCGAAAAGATTATTTATTTATTTATTTATTTATTTTACCTAAATTAATTAAATGTAATTTTCCGATCTCTGTACGTTAGGCGTGACGACTGTGCGAAGTGAATTCTTGAAGTAGCGAAAGGCTGCTTAGAAAAAAATCTGATAAAGATCGATTTTTTTTTTATTCGAGATAAATCGGCAAATTGTCGACTGGAAGATCTTGCGGTCGTGTAATTGAACGGAGATCGACGAGCGAAGTCGAGAATACGACCAGAGGAAAAAGCGCTTTCATCGATGGAGAGAGATTCTCACTCGCTTACAACGCTAAATAGAACTTATCACCTCGACACTCGGCCACAAATTATCGAACCCGTCTCTTCCATGAGCAAATGCCTTTTTTTACAACTGTTTTTGTACTCGTTTTACGCAGCGACTGGGTATGGGAATTTTCATCTCAGATCGAAAGTATGATTTTTTTTTTAAGTCCAAAGATTAATCAAACGTGACCTTTTGCTTCCTGCATACTCCGAGGAATGACAATTATACCAATCAAATTCCTGAAGTCGTTGAAAGTCGCTTTAAAAAATATGAAAAAACAAAAATTGATCTTTTTTTTTTTCATCAACCTCGAAAACAGGTGCGAGCCTAAAAAAAAAATCGTTAAATTATCGGAGCGCATGAGCGCGGCTCGTCGAAGTCTCGGTCGGATCCGGCGTGGGTGAGCCCGTGTTCATTCCCCTGTGCGATCTTCGGCTCGCACTCGAATCCCACCCACCAGCGGAAAGTCCAATTAGAGTCGACTACCCGTCCGAGATAATTGGCGAACACTCCGCCGAGGACGTAACTCAATCGGTAGCGTCCCGCTTCTTCCTTTCGCCTTCTTCCTTCATCCGAGTCGTTACCCGGTTACTAGTTTGCCTCCCTCTCCGCCTCCGCCTCTCTCGTCTCTTTCTTGGCCGCGGCAAGACTCCGGCTCGCCGTGTGTCGAAGTGCGCCGTTGCTCCTCTTCCTTGCTCGCTCCGTCGGCCGCATCGGCGCGGACCGAGCGCTGGATGCAGCACGCACCGGTCGCTCGCTGACCGCGAACACCCGCGGAAATCGCTCCCGGCGATCCTGACGCCGGGCTATGACCGCCATCAACCGTGGAACACACTCCGCTCCGTCGATCCACGGTGTATCGTCTTCCATGCTCGTTGTCGCTGGTCGTTCGCCGTTCATGTCGGTCCCCGCGCGGTGCAATCCACCGGTACCTCGACGGAGTGCTCGACGCTCGGGTAAGATGAGTCGTGTACGTACCATAAATCCGAGGGTCCACCGTCGAGAGGATGTCGACCGGGACTGCCTAGAGAAGATCTCCCATTGCTGAGACGCGGCTTTGTCGGATAATTAGGAAACTTGTAGGCCGCCCCCGCCAGCTCTGGAGCGTCGCGGGTGTCGTATGGCCGGAGCGAAGTGCGATCGCGCGGAGATTGTTCGGCTTCGAGCTTTGGGATCGCCTGGGATAAATTCTATGTGGTATTGCATTTTTTATTTTTATTTTTATTTTTTTCAGGGGATTTTGGGAGGAATCGAGTCGGCCTTTGAAGGATGTTGAGGGAAAGGCTTTGACGGAGGGTGCGAAAATTCGGGGACCTCGGACCACTTCCGGTTCGCGAGGGGAGGCTCCGAGGCTGCGAGACGGAGTTAGTAGAACAAACCCAGTTTTCCGAGCGATTGTGATGAAATTTTTATGGTGGCTTCGGTGAGGCGAAGGGTCTTCGCAAGATGCGAAAAGAAAGAGTTAAAATTCGTCCTCTCCGAGACGGGCGCGCGACTGTCCCGCGCGTATCGATCAGCAATCGATACTTACCCGAAAATTGTATTAACGGGTGATACAAGCGCGTGCACCCAGAAAAAAGATTTATTAAAATCAAATAAATTTCGATCTTCAAATGACGTTTATTAAGATAAAAGAAATGTTTACTTGCCTTAACAAAAACTTTATTAGATTAAAATAATGGCTATTCTTTAGTGTAAGCAAAAGCATTCATTTAAAGATTTGTACTTTAAAATAAATGATTATTCGCGCCAAAGAAATCGTATATTTGACGTCAAGACAAACGCGGTTATTATCCGATAGCACGCATTACAGAGTCGTCACCGCATCAGTCGTTTCAAAACGTCTCGCGCTGATAGTACAAGTTTATATGTATTCCTTACGGGGAACCGCCACATTGCAATCGAGAGGCAACTAATCGGTTCGTTTTTATGAAACTTTGATTACTTCAAACTGTGTACCTCGATTGAATTGTGGTTGTGGAATGACTCCTCGAAGAACCAATTTCGAGATTGGTTATGATGTGAGCGTATAACGCTCACGCGAGCGTGATGTGAGCGTATAACTAATGTGCGACGTGATTAGTGAAATCGTTGGTCGATAACGTTGATTGATTGTTGATGCTTCGTTTATATTAAAAATAACTTACTCAACAAAAAATTCATTTCCGCATCATTCGTATATCACATTCTTCACATACGATCAAAGGTAGCAGATCTGTCACGAAATAAATAAATAAATTATTTCATACAAACATCTGTTTATTGGATCCAAATAAACATCATCGAATAATAAGAATAATACTATCAAACAAATAAATATATTTGAATGTAATAAACGCTCTATTAGGTTACGAAGCAATTAAACATTTTTCTTCGTCCTTAATAAATTTTCTTTGATTGGAGTAAACTTTTTTCTGGGTGTGCGACGTAACGAGGAGAACCACCTCCTCGGCACCCCCAAAATTTCGGTCTCTTTTGCTCTGGTGACGTCGTGCATGACGGACGCTGTATGCTTGAGATCCCCGAATCGTACTAAGAAGGAATAGCGATTATCACCTCGTGTCGAACGCCTCCTGCCGTGTTTAGTCAGCCGACTACTAATTCATCTCTGCGAGCCCCAGAGCAATAGGAAAGAGCCATCGAGGAAGCGTAACAGCATTATAAAAGTTGAGTACTCGCAATTGTATTTTTTCGTGTTGGAAGGAGCGTAACAAAATGTACTGAGCGACGATCGGTTGAGTGATTGTGTGAGCCGAGAGGAGTGGAATATGCAGGCCGAAAGGCATCGAATATTGAAATGTGATTTGCATGAACTATTTAATTTGTGAGAGATAAGTTGTCTGATTTCTCACGACATTTAATGGATAACGATATTGACTGGCTAATTGAAACTATAAATGACGATTTTCGTAAGATAATATAAAACAAAAATATTAATAAATGTCGATGTGATAGCCGGCATCAAATTTGTGTGTTCAATTTATGAGTGTATATTTGTCGGGATTCACCGTGTCAGATTGAAAAGATTAGTGTTTCGGAACTTGAACATTTTAATATGTGCATTTCACAGTCTGTTCGAAAATTTGTATCAATTTTCTTTTTAAAGGCTTTCTTAAAAATAATTTATCTAAATAAAATCATTCGCACCAACCTT
This sequence comes from Amblyjoppa proteus, assembly GCA_963922035.1. Taxonomy (NCBI): domain Eukaryota; kingdom Metazoa; phylum Arthropoda; class Insecta; order Hymenoptera; family Ichneumonidae; genus Amblyjoppa; species Amblyjoppa proteus. The sequence continues at coordinate 30,426,800 of OY998230.1, read as the reverse complement.
ATCTGCCTACTGATAAACGTATATATATATATACACCTACTTTTAATTAAATGATTTTTTTTCTTCAGTCGACTTTTAAAAACAATAAATTCCACATTTCCGTTTTCCCGTGCGCACAAATCTTCCTAACACTTTGTTTGATTGTTTATTGAGTCACGCACGTCGTAAAATCGTCGAGTGTATTTATTATCTCGGATAAAGTATAAGCGGCAGCGAAGAGCGGGACATCGAGGGGGGTGGGGGAAGTTTCGAGCTCGTCGAGCTCCGGCAATGAGCGAGCATCGGGGTATGCTGCCGGTGCCATCCCCCGGGGCCTTAAATATGTGCGCAAGAGCGGAAGAGTTGTACGGCCGCGGGCGCGCGCGCGCGCGCTCGCGGAGGAAGCGGGGGACGCTAATAATTTAGCCCGGGCCACGCGGAGCCGCGCGTTAATTGGCTCGGGGCGATTCTTAAGTACCGCGCGAGTTTACTCCCGGCAAGACGCGTTGTGCACTTATGCATTTGACCGGACTCTCGGCTACTCTCTTCCTCGCATAGCGTCGCGCCCGACTGCATAAAACCTTCGTCGCGGGTCCGGCCGACGGCAAAACGCAACTAAATCGTTGGCCTCGTTAACATGCGCGAAGAACCGCGGAGAACCGCCCGAACGCGCGCACACACACGAGGCGTAGGGTAAATCCTACCTCGTATATCCTCATTTCTTCTGGTTATTCGCTCGAGAGCCCGAGAGGAGGAGAAACAAGGCCAAAAAAGAAGAGAAAAAGAAGAAAAAAAAACTGCACCAGAAAAACGAAGCGCTGGGCGAAATTTAAACCCCCGAAGAGATAACGAACGCATGCGATATTGCAATGGGGTTCTTGCGTCGAGATAGCATCCGTCGGGCGCTGGAGCGACTCTACTTATTTTGTATTTTGCTCAAAGATTTTTTGCCGATCGATGTGTCCCGATGCGTTGTCTCGCGTCGGCTCTGGCCTAACCCTTTGCCGTTCGCCGACCGCGCACGCTCGGTGCGGACGAGACGGCCGGAGGAGGAAGAGCGCGGAGCAGGGGCTCGTAGGAAAGCTCCCGAGAGGTTATGGGACTCGGAGGTGGATAAGGTTATGGGCAGCCAGTTCGAGCGTTTTTGCTCCGAACGCCAAGCCTGAATTATCGATATTGGGTGGAGAGGGCTACGTCCGCGCAAAATACGCGCGTAACTTGCCAGGAGGGACCGCGGATGGGATGAAGGGAACGAGAAGAGGGAGACTGTGTAAATCCGCGCGCCGGCCTGAGAACACTTTCGTTGAAATTTGTAAATGGGTTGGCACATAGGCACTCAAGGATGCTCTCGTGTACACTCAAAGTTATTCGAAATATGGATTTCCGTGAGTGTAGTTGAGTATTCTTCTAATTAAAATAATTGATTTGACGGACGCCCCGCAAATGAATATTTATTTGGTTTAGATGATTATTTATTTGATTCAAATAAATATTTTATTGAAATCAATTCAAATATTCACTTAAACCAAGTAAATATTGATTTACGGGTGCCCATTGCATGAATTATTGTTCCGAGTATATGCGAGATGTCCATGAGAGTATCTAGTTGCCTTGTACTTTATTGTTAAGTAGATTATAGTTTTTTTTTTTTTTTGTTCCCTCCGTAAAACGTCTATCTCCATCGTTCGCCCGAAATCGGCAGTAAACTTACCGAAGGATCTTGGTATATACGAGTTTGGGTTCCTCGCCTTCCCTTTTTCGCGTGCCTCGTATATCTGTACACTTTGGCCGTCGGGCAGAGACTCCTGTCGCGCTCGACGATTAAGGAAAAGGGTGGACCGAGAAACAAGGAGAAGAAAAAAACCAAAAAAAAAAAAGAAGAGGAATAAAGAAAACGGAAGATGGCCGGTGGTGGCGGCGCGCCCGCGCGACTCGGTCCACCGCCTCCGGCTTGTCTCCTTAAACTTTATACCTCTCGCGATTTAACGTTCGGCGCCTACTTCTTCGCGAGGGGGACATACACACCTAACGGTGATTCGACCTACTCGAGAGACCGGAAGCGAGGGCGCGTGCGAGCGATCCCAACATCGACGACGACGGCGGCGGCGGCGACGAGGAACAGCCACGCCGAGTGATCGATCGAACGAGAACTTCATTTGGCGTCTCGAGAGTCAACCGAGCGGGCCTGAGTGTCGACGTCGCCGGGCGAGTCTCCTCTCGATTTCTTTCCGATCCTCGATCGCCATGCTTCTGCCTTGTATGGCCAAAAGAATTTTGACTTTTTTTTTTTTTTTTTTTTTTTTTTTTTTTTTTTTTTTTTTCAACAGCCAAAAAAAATTATCGATCTGGACGGCATCGAACACCTCCCGATTTCTCTCCGATCGCCGATCTTCACGCTCTTCATTTCATACGTTATTTATTAATTTTTTTTTATACTGCACAGTCCTTCCGGTTTCGAATTCTTTCCTGAGACTATGTCGTTCTTCTTCGACTGTTCACAGAAAAAAAGGTTTTCTAATGTCAACTTAAGCTGCGGTTGTGGGTGGCGAAGGCAATATTTGATCGGTTGAACATAATGTTTGTTTAATTCAAGTAACTATTCGTCGAAGCAACTAAATATTATATCAAACTACTAAATATTCGTTGAATCAACTAAATGTTTCTTTCAATCGACCAAATATTTCCGTCGCCACCCGCAACTGTAGCTTAGTTTGACATTGCCAAACCTTTTTTTCGGTGTTCTTTTCACTATAAAAATAAATTTTAGATTATAAACTGCAGATAATAAATTTCGATCGATTTCGGTATTTCATATAAAATTTCTTTTAATATTATGATTTGTTTTTTTACTACAAACAAAAAATGGACAATCAATTTCGATTTTTTTCGATCTTCCCTTTCGAGAAAAGGTCGAAATATTAAAAGAAATTCCGTATACGTATGTAGAATTTCTTTTAACAACACGATCCTGTTTTTTTTCGGTGTTCTTTTCACTATAAAAATAAATATTAAATGATAAACTATAGATGATGAATTTCGATCGATTTCGGTATTTCATATAGAATTTCGTTTAATATTATGATTTGTTTTTTTACTGCCAAAAAAAAAAATGGACAATCAATTTCAATTTTTTTCGATCTTCCCTTTTCGAAAAAAGGTCGAAATATTAAAAGAAATTCCGTATAAATATGTAGAATTTCTTTTAACAACACGGTCCTGTCCTTTTCGGTGTTCTTTTCACTATAAAAATAAATATTAAATTATAAACTATAGATGATGAATTTCGATCGATTTCGGTATTTCATATAGAATTTCGTTTAATATTATGATTTGTTTTTTTTACTACCAAAAAAAAAAAAAATGGACAATCAATTTCGATTTTTTTCGATCTTCCCTTTTCGAGAAAAGGCCGAAATATTAAAAGAAATTCCGTATAAATATGTAGAATTTCTTTTAATAACACGATTCACTTTTGTTACAAAAATACAAAATAAAATTAAAAAAAAAAAAAACTGAAGATCAATTCCGAGGTTGCGAAAGTGCGCGAGAGGGACACGCGTCCAGGGTGCGCAAATTCGCCGAGAGCGATCGTGTGCGCGCCCATCGCTGGATCTCAGTTGTTTCTCGAGCGAAGGTGGAGCGAGGCAGTGCACGATAAAAAAAAAAAAAACACACACACACACGCAGAGGAAGAGGAGGAAGAAAAGAAGCGACGAGGAAGGAACGAAATCGGCGAAAGAGAGAACGAGAGAGACGGAGGAAAGAAACACCGATGGGATTATAAGTAATGCGCCGCAGCACGTGGCCCCCGGTGGGTCCAACTCCGGGTTGTCAAACCTGTTTCTTTAGGTTCGCATCTCCCGTCGTCCTCGTCCTCTTCGTCGTCGAATAATGCTCTTGCACCGCGTCGCTGCCGCCGTTCACGATGATTCGGAGCTTGTGCGGGTGCAACCGAAACGTCCGCTCGCGCGCGCCCCCCCGCACAGTGCAATCGACGGAGGATCGATTTTAATACCGATTTTCAAACGGCATCAGGCAATTCGGCGTTTAGCATAAAAATTTTAAATTATCCGCGCGGAGAAGAAACGAGAGGGTGGTCTCAGATGGTAAGAGCCGGAAATATTATTTTTTCATAAGATTGCTCCGATTCACGAATATCGATTTTTGTTTAATTTTTTTTTTTTTTTTTTTTTTTTTTTTTTATCGCGGTTCTTCAGATATACCGGAAGTGATAAGTTTCATCAGAAAAATTGTCGATCGCAGAAAAACAATGTGAGGACGTAAAATTAAAGATCTTGAGCTAGTTATTGATTTAAGAATTTTTTTTTTTTAGCCATCCGAAGGCTATGTATGACGATTTTGGGCAATATCGGCAATTTTTGTTTTGCTCGCTCGATCGATTTTAGATTAATTTTAATATCGATTTGGCATTTAGCATAAAATTTCAATCCATCGCATGGCGAAGAAAATGGAGGATGTTGACGCAGGCTAAGAGTCATGCATATTATTTTTTTCACAAAATAGTTCCGATTCAAGAAAATCGACAAATTATTAACAAGAAATATTACGATTTTTCAGAAATGCCGGAAGTGACTTGGACCTATTTTTATAAGAAAGATTATCGATGGTTAAAAAAAACCAAATGCGGACATAACATTAAGGATCTTGAGCGAATAATTTAGACAATTTTTTTTTCGTAGCCATTCGAAGGTTAAATAATGCCGATTTCAGGCAAAATCGACAAACACGATATTGTCTCAAAATTCGCTCGTAGCTTCGCGACATCCAAGTGCGCGAATCAATGATCTCCCACGATCGAACAAAGAGGAAAACAACGATCGAGAAAGATCGCATCGGAGCAAGAAATAAACGTAGTCAAATCCGTCGATTTCTTTTTTTTTTTCTCTCCTCTCTCGTTAATATCCAATCGCGGTAGCGGAGATCGGATGAACTTCGAAGACCTTAATCCGTCGGGCTCGTCGAGCCGGCAAGACGTTTTCGACTGCAGCGCGAGGCGACGCGGTAAGGCGAGCCAGCGTGAGGAACCATCGGGAGTATTATCCGAGTCTTAAGTCGATAACGGTGATCGGTTCGGCATATACGACCGTGTCGTTTCGCTTCTCGTTCCTCCATGCGGACGATGACGAGCCTTACGGAAGCATGTCACAGCAGAAGAGAACAGAGGGGAAGGGAAGAGAAGACGAATACGATCGACCGTGAGGAACGAGGATCTTCGCTCGGGTCTCTCATTGCCGATCGCGCCGGAGAGAGTGCATTATACACCGAGTTACCGTCCACGGAGACGAGTAGTCCTACCATTAGGCAGTCAACCTGCAGGTTAATGGAAAAATTGAAGATAACCACGGGGGCCTTGCCGTGAGGCGAGGTGAAGAAGGTCCGGGACGACAACGACGACCACTCAACCGATTCGCTCCCTCTCCTCTCTCTCTCTCTCTCTCTCTTAACTCTTTCGATTTAACAACCAGACTCTTACTCTTCCTCCGCCTCGTGGTATCCCTCTCTCACCGTATAGCTCAATTCTTACTTTGTAGCGAAGAACCAGGAGAACGGCGATCGCCTGAGGAAAAATTACTTCATCGAACTATTAAAATACGGTTTACTTTGCCACTAATCAATAGATTTTGGCTTCGTTGTAGTGAAATCGATATGGTGTACCGATCGTAGCTTCCGGAACCGGATGTTGAATACCACGTTCGGTAATGAAGACTAATCCATATTTATTAACCGTACTGTAAAAAAAAAAAAAAAAAAAAAGTAAATTTACTGTACCGGACTGGAATGTTATTTAATGTAATTTAATGTATAATTGTGATGAAAAAATTATATACTTTTACAGTAGAATTAATACATAATTAAGCGTAAAGTATGACTAAAGCTTTTAATATACTGTACATTAATTTTTCAGTACAATACATGAAATTTAAGGTAGCTCCAGCGAGTCGTGTTCATTTCACCTAAATTCGAGAAATTCGGACAAGAATTGCAAACACTTCCCGATGTTATAAAAATCTGAAAAAATTCATACTTATTATAGGCACTGAAAAGACTAATTTTGCATGATAATAATTTCAAAATGTTATTAACAAATTGTTGAAAAAAAAAAAATTGTTCATCGAAATATGCGGTAACTCAACTTTTTTTTTTCAACGAAAATGATTCGTTCATTTTTCGGAATACGTATGAATTTTTTCAGATTTTTAACTTTATCTTGATTTTTGCAGATTTTTCCATGTGAAAAACAAGAAAAATCAAAATAAATATTAAAAAATCAGAAAAAATTACCGTAGGCGCCAGGGCGCCGTCTACGGTAGAAAGTCTGAGATATCCAAGAATTTTTACCGTAATATCTAAGAAAAATTCTTATAAATTCTATAATTTACCATATAAAGGTATAAAGTCTGAGATATCCAAGAATTTTTACCATAATATCTAAGAAAAATTCTTCTAAATCCGATACTTCCTACCATAAGTGGCGCCCTAACGCTCTACTACTATGTGGTAATTTTTCTCGGATGATTGGTAATTTTTACTGGATCCTTCTCTCAGTGTCCGTGCTTTTGTGTTTTGACGAAAACGCTGTCTCCTCGCCGATTCGAGCTTCGAGATCGAAAGCACCTCGCTCGCGGGTGGTGTTTTATTTTCCGTCGAATGCATGAACCGCCACGCTCCTCTCTCCCCGTAATAGAATGTTGGGACTTGTTAAGAGTATCCCGCCGGAGGGTTACGGGTATATGATACGAAGATTATGTGTATAAACCGAGGGAGAGGCCGGAGCGCGGGGAGAGTTAACCGTGAGCTGGTGTATCATTATTGGGTATGACCCCACCCGCGGGCTGATCTTTCCGAAACTGGAGCAGGCCGCATTTCACATGTGAAAGGATCACTCTTTCTCTCTCTCTCTCTCTCTCTCTCTCTTTCTCTCTCTCTTGGTGTTGAGCTCTGCGCTGCCGCTGCTGTTGTTGCGTCACGGTATAGTTATTGACGTTATTTACGAGCCCGGAGAGGGTTCGCCGATCGGACAATAGTTTAACCACCGTGCATGTGTACATCGGTGAGTGTGCGCTTAGGATTCGCGCGAGATACTAACCAGCGCTGAGTGAAACGTCTCGAGTTTACGGACAACGGTCACGACAGTCCCCCGGGGCTTCTTGGGAGAGATTTGGGGTAGATGGCATTTTTTTTTATTACATCGTGAAACTCCCGACGAGGCGATCGAGTGATCGACTCGAATATTACTCAATTGGAAAAAAAAAAAAAAAAAAAAATTAAATATGACAGAAAATAACTATGAAAAGAAAATAGAAAAAATAGCCGATAAGATGACAATTGTATAACAATTGGCGTATCTGTGTTCAGGGTTAAAAAACGAAGGAGCCTCAAATTTTACGCAACTTCGTATGAGTTCTCTGGTTTTCACTCCGCTGCGATTAAAACTGGGAGTGCTTGACTTGAATTCTGTTCGATTGGCAATAAAACAGAAACATGACAAAAAATAATCATGGGCTAAAAAAAAAAATAGACAATATAACACGCGAATTTCTAGAAATTAGCGAATCCGTGTTCAGGGTTGAAAAACGACGTTAAAACTCGACTTAAATCGAAAACTCGATTAAACTCCACTGCGATTAGAACTGGAAATTTCGTGACCCCCTTAAACCGAGTCTTTAATAGATCTCGCAAAAAAAAAAAAAAAAAAAATTGTTTTTTTCACTCCCCCAGCTGCAGCCGTGAATTTCTCACTGAACCTACGTTAAACTCGGCGCGTTACTCATTCCGCTGTTACTTTTCTTAGTTAAATAAAAAAAAAAAACAACCCCCTACCAGAAGCATCGCACACAATTCTCCGTCGCGGTCTTTCGTTTACGTTTGCTGCTCGTTCGTGCGAACCAGCTCTCGGTGCCACAATTTATTCGTCTATTCTCTGCATCGCTACCTGTTCCTGTGAGGGAACGTCCCCTCCTCCCTTTTTAGCAGCAGCAGCAGCAACAGCACGATGCAGCCGCAGATTTCTGCAGCGGCAGCGGCAGCGTTCACCGTTCCTCCGAGCGCGTAAGTGTTTCCAGGGTAATCCCTCGGTTAGCGCGAGCCTCCTAGAGATACTTAAGCAAACACGTTGGCTACGAGCTCGCCGAGCGCGAATGGCTTCGCTGAGTTCGTACACTACGTTATTACGCTATAAATCGATTGGGGAATTCTGTATATTGTGTTATATATGTATATACATATACGACTTGCGAATACATATATATATATATATGTGTGTGTGTGTGTGTGTTCGCAAGTCGGCGGGGCTCACAGGAATTGATACTCATTCGATAGTTCTCGCGCCATCGCCTGCGGCGAACTTTCATCCTCCAATCGTTCTTACCCCGAGCGATATACAGTAAAGTCGATCGTAAGTTGCCCACGTATTGGAGAAATATAAATAATGTAAATAATATAAAGAATATAAATAATAATCTTCTTAATAGTAAAGTACGAGAGCACTAATACTTGCAAAATTCGTCTCCTTGTAAATTTTTCATTGTGAGAGCCAAAAATCGTGGCTTAGGGTTATTTTGGATGAACGAATTTATTGATTTATTTCGTGATAAACGAATAATGCCCAATTACAAGTGATCAATCAGTGATTAATCGGTGATTAGAGCGAATAGTATGTGACTCGAAATACAAATCAAAATTAAATTTAAGAATGAAATACAATAAAAATGTATATAATAAGAAAGCATATTCTCATTTTCGTTGATTCGTTAACTTTCCCTTGGCCCTTATTCAGCCAGAGTTACCTTTAGCAGTTGCCTCGCAAAAGTCGCAAAGTTTCACCCAATTCGAGCGATAAGTCCGGTGTACAAATTACCAAGACGCGAGATACGCGGTGCCCAGCTATGAACCGCGTAGTTGGTGCGATAAAACGATACAGAGTAAAAAAAAAAAGTTTGCACTTTTTATAACAACTTATTGTTCACAAATGTCCCCAAATTGTATTTGTTACTTTTCCGACTGCACCAACTGGCTCTCGTTTTAGAAACAAAAGTACAAACTTAAATTGTCAATGACCCACAAAATAAAAGGACAGTTTTACATATTCAAACCTGAACGAACGAAAAATCGTTATTTTGTTGAATAAGCGACAAAAGTCGCTTATTTAACAAAATTACTTTTACGAAACTTCGCATTTCAATTTTATGAAATAATTTTTATCGTAGTCGAATCGAATTTGGCCTCTTCATGTCGGGAGTTTGGATTTCCGATCTGTCGACTTGCGAGAGTCTCTACTGTAAGATCTACCGTAGCTGATCGGTGCTCGAGTCGACGATCGGGTGATTAGCGAATTTCGTTGACGATTGGCCCGGCGCCGATAGGTCACGCCGAATGTAATGTTACGACGAGCGTGTAAGCTGTATCGGAGGCAGTGCATGTTGAGTTAATAAGATCGGCGATCGATCGATAAGGAGCGCGGAGAATCGATGAGCGCCGATGATAGAGAGATCGACGGGGTTTCGAGAGAATCGTGTTCATAGCGGCCGTGTTGAGGCTTTAACTATTATATTGGGCCACGCCAGTCGATTAAACTCGGTCGCTCGTTCGATCGCGGCCGAGCACGCCGCGCGCAGATTAATTTAACTCAACGATCGAGAGTCCCTATTAGGCAGCCTCGATACTACGGGGCCACGACGCCGGAGCGCCACTAAATTTTTTAACGAATCTTAATTTACAAGCGCCGTTTGTAATTAGACTGTCTCGTGTGTCGCTCGCGTCTCGTTCGCGAGACTTAATTAAATCGTATTACGAGCACGGCGCTCCGATCTATAGGCGATCGAGAGACTTGCGTCTATCCGGAGCGCGGTGAAAAAAGGCCCTTTTGTGTCGAAAATTTAGTCCGAATTTATACTTTTTTTTTTTTTTTTGTTGGTAAAAGTAGACGAGAGTAAACGTCACTTCCGGTTTGAAAATCTCAGATTTTTACCGGAAGTGATATCATACGGGATAATGTCACTTCTGGTTTGAAAATCTTATTTTTCGACCGAAAGTCGTATGGAAAAACGTCACTTCCGATTTGAAAATTTCATTATCCAACTTGAAGTGACGTCATACGAGAAGACGTCACTTCCGGTACAAAAAAAATAACAGGATTTTTAAACGGGAAGTGACGTCTTCTTGTTTGACGTCACTTCCGGTTGAAAACAGATTTTGAAATCGCAAGTGAAGTCGGAACGAAATTCTTCAAATGTTTCGGCACGATATCACTTCCGGTTTAAAAAGGAGGTTTTCACACTGCAAGTGACCTTACAAAGAAAATTAAAAAAATATTCTCTGCTATGAATCTTGGATGCAGCCAGTGACAGAAACGTGTGAATTAAGGAACAGGAAAGTGAAATGACGAAGACACCCTGCAGCGATCACAAAAATTAATAATATCCGACAACAAGCGAAGAGATCGAGACAGCGGAACGGAAGTGCCGTTCTTTATTTCACCGTAGGAAAAATTCTACTGCGTCCCCCACATCTGTCTCGCCGACAATCTCTCCTCCCAAAGGACCCTTCAGACGAGTGTCGGAAAAGCGTGCCGGCTTCGGGAATCTCGTGCACGCGTGCTCCGTCTATTTTCGTAACGAAATGGCATCCACACGTGCCGATGCGCACCAGCTTCGGCCAAACGTCTTCCTCGTTTTTCGAGTCGGGAAAGATCGTACCCTCTCGAAATTATCGGGCAAGAAAAATCGTTGGGGTGACTGCATCTGTCCACCGACGGAGTGTCAAGATCTCAAGTCTTTGCTTATGCTCGGCGCGCTTTTACTTACCGCCCCGCGTCGATTTACCCTCCTTTCGGAAATAAAGTAGTCCCTTTCGGTGTACCGATTCTATTTTCGGTTTCGGGGCGCAACTTTTCTTCCGAGAGCGAAATCATCTAGGTACCATTTGTTTCTTGCTCGAATTAAATATTAACTTTGGAAGTCGAGCTCGAACTCGACTTCCCGAGATATTTCCGCGCCCATCTTTTGATGAAGCTGTCGTTCAGCCGAAAATGAATATTTTTCGACTTGTTTGTAGTGAAATCGATACGACAGAACGTGCCCGGCATGACTGTCGGGGTTTTATGCAAATGTAACGAACACCTTAGGAATTCAAGGTCCGGGAACTTAAATGCTCCCTCCTTCTGATCCACATTCGATCTTCCGACTTTTCGAGCTGGAAAAAAAAAATAAGAATTCTGGTTTAAATTTTGTAATGTAATGTAATTGTGTTTTATTGAGCTGGGAATTTTCTCCCTTAAGGACCGGTGCGAAACAGCAGAACAGTGCTACATTAAAAATAAATAAATATAGCAAGTAGATAAAGTGAAGTGAAGATAAGTGAAAAGGAAGGCGAAGCAGTACAGAGCGTGGCAAGCAGGACGTAGTAAGCGTGATAAACAGAGTGTGTGGTCAGCACGGTAAGCCACAAGAGGCAGGCACAGGATGATATCTCACAGCCAGCTAGCAAGTACATAAAATAAAAGAAAGTTAATTGGGATTTTATAAAAAAATGTTATTAAAATTAGATTAGAAGGACCGAAAGATTTAGGTCGATGGCCCGGTCGGCAATAAAAATACATACGCACTGAGAAAAAGAAATGGTTGTATTAACCAAAAAGCGCGGTCACATACGTTCAAAGCTGTCATATGTTTGGTACAAATAAAGCATTGTTTTGTTAAACGATTATTTCCATCAATTTATTCAAAATTTGTCGACTGAAAAAAAAAAACATTTTTGTTGTACCAACAAAATACACCTTATGTCACCGCGCATTTGCTTGATCCAACAATTTCTTTATCTCCGTGCGGTTAATATTATTCTACATGTACCGATGATCGCAACATGCAAAACATTGCCAATAAATACAATTGCTACTACTTAGATTGGAATTTGATGTAACACACCGAAAAAAAAAATATCAACTAATCTGCGGTTGCGGGTGGCGAAGGAAATGTTTGGTCGATTGAACAAAGTGTTTATTCAATTCACGTAACGTATTCGTTGAAGCAACTAAATATTAGGTCAAACAGCCAAATATGCGTTCAGTCAACTAAATATTTCATTCTCGGGCTGAAGGACTCCGGTCGATGGCCCGTTGACAATGTATATGTGAAAATTGTTTATAGTTGTACCAAATATTGTATAATGTACATGATGTTGTCAGTGAATGCACTTTTACTACTACTATTTCATTCAATCGATCAAATGTTTTCTTCGCAACCCGCAACCGCAGCTTAGTTTCATGTTTCCAAACCTTTTTTTTCGGAACATCGTTTAGATCGATTAATTTTTTCACGAGACGTTTACCGCAAAGTTTGAGGACTATGTGGGAGAAGGCAAAATTTTCGGCTGGAGCGCGCGTTGGATTCTGTCTTGCCGGGTCTCCGGCGATGGGCTATAAAGTGGGACCAGGCCACGAAACAGTACATTCATGCCCAGAAAAGCTTGGCGAGAGAGCCGCGCAGCTCGGTGATTTACGGCCGCGGATGAATCATGCACGCCCAGCTCGAGTAAGAAGGCCCCTGGACAGCCATGTGTCGATGCCGGGAGATTACGAAGATCCGTGCCTGATACGGACGAGCGCGCGTGCACTCACCGGGTACTGAGAGACTCTCGCCCTCACGTGTGTAGGTGTATGTGGGTGCCCACCTCGCAACAGCCGGACGGAGGTAGATTGGGCTACCTTTTTTTTTTTTTTGGAGCCATCGGAGACCCGGAGAAAGCAGCGAGCGTAGACGTGAAAGCACCTTGTACGTACACCTTACCTATATGCCTGTGCGAGGACTCCGAAAATACTCGGCTACTCGGACGAGACTGATTGGGAAGAGCTCGGAAGAGTGCAATCGATCCTCGTCAGGTTGAATTAACGAACGGAAGTTCCGTTTGGCTGTATTGTCGAGAAGTCAAACGTTCGTTGAGTGTTGCGCAGTTTTAGTGGTGTGGCGTGTTATTTTTACTGACGGGTGATTAAATTGTAAAATTTGAAGGACCTGTCGGAAAAAAATAAATAAATAAATGAGAAGTCTATGAAGCGCGTCTGGCGCGTCTAGCGCATCTCCGCCGGCGCTAAGAGGTGGCGTATCTTTCGAACGGCTCGATGAAACGTTACGAAATTTTTATGAGCCATTCACGTGATTGATATCTCTCTTTGGAATTTTTTTTACATTTTTTTCAAGGTTCTTCGAGGGAAAAAATATTTTGTTTCGGACCTCGGAGACGCGAAGGTTGAGGATAATTCGACGTACCTTGAAAAATGCATTCTACGTGCGTATCCGTGTCTGCCTCGAGTACGCGCTCGATCTGCGGGCGCGTGTTTCGGCTCGAGTTGTCCACACGGCGGCACCTGGCGTCGAGTCCTTGAAACTCGTAGGTGCCCCCGAAGAGTTCCTCACTCCTTCCGGATAGCGGAGGCACCCACACGCGAGGCAGCAGGACACGACACTCGGACGTACTCGTCGCCGGAGATACGCGGAGTCTCCCCCGCAATTCGCTGCTGCAAAAATCCGGTCCGACACTCGACGAAATCCATTCGAAGCGAGAGCGAGCTACCGAGGATTACGCGCGCAACCGCGCATGCGCAGTGCGTGTCGCAAGAGAGGAATAATGGCTGCTAGCCCGACGAGAGCCGGTGCTTGAATAATGACGAGAAAACATTCGGTTACGAGGCAATGCAGAAAAAAAAGTTTAAACTTCGAATCTTAAGACGTCAGTTTGAACTTAAGATCGAAGTTTAAAATGTTAGTTTGAACTTGAGATCGAAGTTCAAGACGTCAGTTTAAACTTAAGATTGAAGTTGAAGACGTCAGTTTGAACTTAAGGTCAAGGTTTAAAATGTTAGTTTGAACTTAAGATCGAAGTTTAAAATGTTAGTTTGAACTTGAGATCGAAGTTCAAGACGTCAGTTTAAACTTAAGATTGAAGTTTAAGACGTCAGTTTGAACTTAAGGTCAAGGTTTAAAATGTTAGTTTGAACTTAAGATCGAAGTTTAAGACGTCAGTTTGAACTTAAGTTCAAGGTTTAAAATGTTAGTTTCAACTTAAGATCGAAGTTTAAGACGTTAGTTTGAACTTAAGCTCAAAGTTTAGCTCGAACTTCATTCTGAAGTTAAATTCAATTGTAAGTTCGAACTGAAGAGCGATCTTAAGTTCAAACTAACGTCTTAAAATTAAATCATTCGTCGCTGTGCTTTTGCTTCCATTTCGTGCATTCCCCTTCACAATCCCCCTTAAGTATCTGCCGTTCTTCCTTACATATCTCTCTCCAGAGTTCGAGCGTTTCCTCGCATCCGGACGCTCTTTCCCCGATAGCCGACACGTGTCCCACCAGCCGCGAAGTGAGCCCGGAGGGTGAGAATAATTTATTGCGAGAGGGTGGGATTAAAGGGCTCTCGACGAGTCGAGTGCGCGAGACACTTTTGAGTGCACCGCCCCCGCGGCAAGATGCCTTGCATCACTGAAACCGTAGCAAAGAAATAACTCAATTTTTTTTTTTTTTTCGTGCAGCTGGTCGATGAAATGTAATTTTAATAAATGTATCATACTTTTTAAGAAATTTAAATGTCTCCTAAAAAAAAAAAAAAAGAATAAAAAAATGTAATATATCGAACAAATTCTACGAATGCGATCTTCGATCTTTCTAAACAGCATCGCGATATATCTTCATGGATTTAATCGTCACAGATTTGACATTGTAGATCGACGCAGCTCGAGCTCGACTAAATGTAGATAAAACATTTTTAAATCGTACCTTTCAATGAATTGAAAGTGTTCAACGAAAAAAAAAAAAAAAAAAATTGTTATATATTGAACGATTTACACGAATGGGATCCTCGAGCTTTCTAAACAAGATCACGAAGCCGGAGAGATCAACGATCGTGGGTCAAAGATTTAGCATTTTAGATCGACTTTGATCCCGATTCCGCGAGCACGGTTCTTCTTCCCGAGTCCAGCTCCCCCGAGTGGACCAGAGATCTTAATCGATCCCGCGAGGATCGCGAGTAAGGCGCAACGTGGGCGCCAATCGTTCGATCGGCAACCGTAGATATCCTTCTCTCTCCCCCCCGGCGATCACGACAGCCTCTCTAATTGCGGTATTATAATTACAAATTGCAACCGTTCATAAAGTCACAGCTATCTACGTCGCCGTTGATCGGCAAATCATTTGATGAAAAATAAAATAAATTTTTTTAAGTAAAAAAAAAATTATATATATATATATATATATATATATATATATATATATATACAGACGTGGGTAGATGATTGCGCAATTGAAACCCCCATTCGGCAATGTACCCGCGACAGCCTCGACACGGGACTTCGAATTTGCATCCTTTCACCGTGGCAAATTTCCACGCGGGTAGAAATCGAAGATCGAACGATCTTTTCCGATCTTCGTGTTTCGCCGATCTTATTGGCAAATGTGCCGAAGTAACGAATATCGAGTGGCTCGATTTACTGTGCGGCGAAGAGCGAAGTAGAGTTCGAGGCACTTTTCGTGTACTTTTGGGGTTTATGTAGCGTGTAACTGAAAAGTTGGAGATTCCGTACAGAGAGGGAGCGACACGTTTCGTACGTATCTCCGTTCTTCGTTCTTCGCTCTCCGCTCTTCTCCTCGCTTTAACGTGTTTCTCGTTCGCTGGTCGGTGAGGTTGAAACCCGGATTTTTTGGGGGCAACAATATCATTCGGAGGCACGGGGTGATGTAGTGGATCGAGAATCCGGCGAGCGTGGGCACGCGACATGCCCCGGGGATTCCCGGCCGCTCGGGAAGGTACATCGTGCTCATTTGTGCCACGGGAACCGAGATCTGTTAGTTCTGGCAGGCCCCGAGAGACGAAGAAGGGAATGAGATGTAAGGATAAAGCACGCGGGAAGGTTAGAATGCAGAGAAAATAGGGGAGTCATCGAAATATAGTTGTTCGATATTTGCCTTTCATCTTGCGCATGGTAATTCGTGCATTTTGATTTGCCCGTGTAAAAGACGAAGGCGCAGTTGAATTTTGAAAATTCTGCGCTCAATCGATGCGGCCCACTTTTCGGCATAAAACGAGACCTGGTACAGTCAAATTGGCGCACAAATTCTCTCAGGTTCCCCTGCGAAATCTCAATCATGGCACGATTAACCGTAAGGTAACGCGCAATTAATTTAGTTTTTTGTTCCCCAGTTTGTATTGCAAATCATAATATCTGTAGATTATTTTTGGACAAAAATGATATTGGATCTTCTGGTCCACATGTCAGTGCATGCTATGGAATTTTTTCAAATTTTTTTACCGTCTCTCACGCAGATAAAAGAACCCCCAAACAGAAAAGCTTCCTCCGTTCTCCATGATTTAATTCAAAGGCATGATTTGCAATCCGTAATCCCGCACACCAGAACTCTCGAGACGAAAACATTAAAAGATAATTTTTTAAAAATGAAAAAAATCTTCACCGGATGTATAAACTATCCAAGGAATCACGCGATTATAATATTTGCCTTTCGCGATTTAATTCTCACTTCCCCGAGGCTGCGGGTCTCTCCCTCGCGGGTATCAATGATAGGCGTGTCTCGGTATTATACTAGATTATAAAACCTCTAAGTTTAACGCATTATTGCCGCTTAATACGAGTTTCTGTAATAATACACGAGGTCTCGAATTTCCCATTGAA
The DNA here is from genome assembly GCA_963922035.1 of Amblyjoppa proteus. NCBI lineage: Eukaryota > Metazoa > Arthropoda > Insecta > Hymenoptera > Ichneumonidae > Amblyjoppa > Amblyjoppa proteus. The sequence continues at coordinate 30,410,129 of OY998230.1, read as the reverse complement.
CGCTCGAGGGGAGGGTGGGTTGAAGGGGGGAGGGGTGGGGGCGGGGGGGGGGGGGGTACCTGCCTACAAATTAATCCAACGTTATAATGCACAGATATATTTAACCGTCGTTCACGGTAACGCCTGACTCTAAGATGCTAAATTGATGCGAGCCTCCGCGAGTTTCTGACGGCGCTCACGTAGGATTATCCTCTGATTAAGCCAGCAATGCGCGAGAATAAGAGAGACGCCGGAGCCACCGCATCGCGTCCAGTATACGAGTTTTCGTTTGTAATCTCGCGAGTGGCCGCGATAGAGAACGGCGTACACGCTATTCTAGCACTCTCCGGCACTCTGTGGGGAGCTAGATCGCGTGCTCGGTGCGTAAAACCACTAAACGGCCGGGTGGTGGAACAGGACAACGAGGATGTGTATATAAGCGGCTAAGGTAAAGATTATCACGCGAGGTTCGCCGGAGGTTCTCTCCCGAGAGGGAAAGAGTCGTGTCATATCGTCGGGGGTATAAACGAGCGGTGGAGGAGGTAGGGGAGGAGGAAATGGAAATACAGAGAGGAAAGAACCTTCCCGAACGCCCGCGCGTACCTGCGAGAGCCACTTTACGATAGTCCTGCGCAAAGTGCGTTACGCTCGACGTTGATTTCAGCGGACGGCGCATTCGTTGGCACGGTGGACCAGTCATTGGCCACTGCCGAGTTGGTCGAGTTGAAACTGGACGGTACGGACGGTCGATGGAATCGAATTATTTACTGATCGATACACGAGGTTATTTTTGCGCTACATTGGATAGATCGTAGGTAGAATTTTTATCGACTAAGGTTGGAGTCGACTTTTTTTCGAGGATTTACAGGTGTAATAAACACAGCATTTTTCTTTGAAAATGTTTGTGTTTGTTACAATAAAACTGAGTACATTTTTTTTTTGAGACTATTGCATGATGCAGTTTTTTTGTCACGATATTGAATCCTTAAGATGGTTCAAATGCTTTTTTCTCGAAACTGACTTTTTCCAACTTAGGACCGCGCTATCTCAGTAACCAAAGAACAAATTGAGTTCAAATTTGAAGGTTCTATTAAGAGCACGTTCTCCTATCGTTCGAAGCACGGACAACTTTCAAATTTGAAAATTACGATTTTTAAGGAAATATTAAGTTTTGCCAAAAATAGATAGAGACTAGTCTTCTGATAAAAAATATACCTGAATTTTCTTTCCAGATCATTGGAACTGTCGCAATTGAGGTGCAGGTCGTAAAGCAGAAGTCCTTCAGCGCAGCTTGCACCACCATAAAGGCACAATATTGTGCGACAAACAAAACTCTTGCATTATGTAAAAATATCAATAAAAATATTCGCTCAGTTTCGTTGCAATAAACACAAAAATTAAAAAAAAAAAAAGTCCTGACAATAAACCTGAAAATACCCGAAAAAGCCGACTCTACCCTTAAGGTCGGATAAGGCGAATGAAATTGTATCCTTTATCTATCTGTTTTCAAATTAATCAAAATTGCATGGCATATTTTTTGCAATTTTGTGAATATCATCCCTAATTTCATCCGCTCCACCGACTGCGCGAACTCTTACACTCCGCGTCCTCCGGTCGGTGGTCCAGCTCGCGCGGGCGATCGCGAAGCGTGCGTGCGTGTCTCGTCCTCTCGTCCTCGTGCAACTCCAGCCCATAGTTAAACTCCGTTCGCAGGAGTAGGCGAACGGAGCGCGTTCAGAACACAAGAGCACGAAGGGGAGGGCACGCAACAGTGGGTTTATGTAAAACGGCATTCCGCGTTGTGTGTCTACTCAATCCTTATCTAAAGCAGTTATATAGAGTCGTTGGGAGTCGCGCCTTCTTCAGAAGGTAATGCACGCCGCTCGTCTACCATCCTCTGCGTCTCTTCCTCTTTCCGAGCGCGCACTCTGCAACTCGTTGCTTTCCTCAGCGCGCACAACCCGTCCCTTCCTTCCATCCTCATCCTCTTTATTTTCTCCTCCGCCCTTTCCCCTTGTATTCTCATTCGCCGGGATGTACTCGTTCCTCTCCGTGTCTATCAGCGATCGTCTTCGTTCCTCTTCGCTCGCCTCCATTTCCACTGCTCCTTTATGCTCTTATATACACACACACGTGCAGCTTCGATCGTCCGCTCCGGCGGCGCTACTTTTCTTGTTCTCTTTTCATGCCTCGCGTTTATCGCTTATTTCCCTCCCCCGGCGCTCCCCGGCTTTCTGCATCTCGGCCGACCTTCCGGCTACTCCTTATTCTCGCTCCATTCGCGAGTACAAACGAATACGGGAATAATTCCGTCTCGCTATTCGGCCCGTTTATCCTCGTTTCCATTGGTACACACTAAGCCAAGCCGCACGGGTTGGGCCTTACACAGAGGTTGGCTATCGGAACCATGGCGGAAACTCTTCGTATGCTTCGTCGGGATATTCCTTTCCGAGAGGTCCGCAATGGTGCTGCATCCGCGGACTTGTATCAACGTTCTTTCCAGCGCACCGCCAATGCAGTCTCTTCGAGATAGAGATATCCTCGCGCTACTCGCGGTACTGCGGACTAGGAAACACCGTGCAATGGGCCTCTCTGCACTTTGTTGCACAGGCCGATTGTGAGCGTTGGCAGAGAGGGAGAAAGATTGATGACTGAATTAAGCGGCAATTGTGATATCGGCGAAGCGAACGCTGGACTTTAAGGTCAAACTTGAGATCGAACTTCAGTAAAATTTTACATCAAATTTCAGTGCTAATTTTGGAGGAAATTTAGTAAAATGTTACATCAAATTCCGGTGCAAATTTGAGATGGAACTTTAGTAAAAAATGTTATCTAACTTCAGTCAAACTTGAGGTCGAACTTCAGTTCAACTTTAGGTCAAACCTCAGGTCGGCTTGAGGTTAAACTTCAACAAAATGTTGCGTTGAAACTTCAGTCCAATTTGAGGTCAAAGTTCAACCAAAAATTACGTTGAAACTTCAGTTCAGTTTGAGGTCAAAGTTCAACAAAAAATTTGCGTTCAAACTTCGCACAAAAATTAAGGTCAAACTTCACGTCCCCTTCAATGAACGGAAACGGATGTCACAGCCTCGAGAAATATATTTCGCCGGTCACAGGCAAAAATTAATATCCACCGACGTACATTTCCTCGGCGGTCGGTCGAATAATGCGAGGGATCACTTTATAATTTAATTCTCCCCGGTATATAAACCGCGCGAACGCGATTTTAATGAAAGGCGTGCGAGCTTTTATTTAGCCAAAGGCTTCCGGATGAGAGGAATATATTCTTCTCGGCTCATAGCCGTGACCGCTCACGGCAATAATAGTCCAAGTGCATGCACATGCACACACCGGGCCGAGCGGTTGAAACGGTCGCTCTTCGTGCCCCGTATACCGCAAGCAAAATGGGAAAAGAAGTTCCAGATTACTCTTAGCGCGTAGTGCAACTTTAGTGGCCGTCGTAAACCGGTATGTATCTTTAACCGCTCCGGCAACACCCACGCAAGGAGCGCATACACTCGCCGAGATAGTTCCCCGAGCACGCTTGCGTTACTATCCTAGAGCGATCTGCCTATCAACGGGTGTGAAAAATCGTTTCTGCCAACACTCCTCGCGGTCCGCGTTCGCGTGCGCCCCGGAGCTCGCGCGTGCGAGCCTCGAACAGCGATGAGGACTCTCTCGGACCGGTACGGACTGCCATAACGCCGCGCGCGCTTGTACACACATCGGCCGCGAGATCCTCCGACGCTCGACGGACTAAACGCGATTAAAACCCGACTCGATAAACACCGAGACCGCTATTCAACCCGTGCGTCCGCTCGCTCCTCCGGCAAACACTCGGATAAAATCCACCACAGTCATATAAACTTTACGATTCAATTACAATAATTTGTAAGGATATATATACCATTGAGTTCGCGGAGCCTTCGGGAGTTGAAGCTCTGACGGGGGACTTAATAGAGCGACCTTCAACCTCCTCGGGTGAGGGTTCGTTGGTCGTTTTGTTTATTAAGGCGGTATTGCTGGATTCTCTTTTTTTTTTTTTTTTTTTTTTTTATCGACAGCAAAAATTAGGTCGGTAAAGCGACCTTACACAGTAAAAAATTGTTTCGTAAAATCGGAATACGAAATTGATTTTCTTTTTATTTTATTTTATTTTTTTCATCGACAGTAAAAATTAGGTCGGTGAAGCGACCTTACACAGTAAAAAATAATTTCGTAAAATCGGAATACGAAATTTATTTTCTTTTTATTTTATTTTATTTTATTTTTTTTTATCGACAGTAAAAATTAGGTCGGTGAAGCGACCTTACACAGTAAAAAATAATTTCGCAAAATCGGAATACGAAATTTCGTAAAAATAATTTTGTTAAATATGTAACAAACTCGTTTGTCACTTATTCGAATATGCGAATCTGTCCTTTTGTTTCTCGTGTCAATGACAATTTTAGTTTGTACTTTTGTTTGTAAAACTAGAAAATAAAAAAATAAAAAATTGTGGACGTTTGTGGACAATAACTTGTTGTAAAAAGTACACATTTTTTCACTGTATGTCTTTCTTCCGAGAGAGTTCGCCGGTGATTTTACTTTTTAAAGTGACACTTGCTAAATTCTTATTTTCTCGCATCAGAACTTAAAATGGGATCGTGTTCCCGAACGTAACATTCCGAATTTTCTTCCCGGTGACTTTTTTATGATTCGATTACGATCGTTGCAAGGACGTATTAAATTCCCGTCGCACAGCGATTCTTCCACAGAGTAAAAAAAAATTTGTACTTTTTACAACAATTTATTGTCCACAAACGTGCACAATTTTTATTTGTTAGTATTCGAGTTTTACAGACAAAAGTACAAACTAAAATTGTCAATGACACGAGAAATAGAAGGACAGGTTCGTTTATTCGAATAAGTGACAAACGAATTTGTTACTTATTTAACAAAATTATTTTTACGAAATTTCGTATTCCGATATTACAAAATTATTTTTTACTGTGCCATCTCCAAGAAGATCCAAGTTCTCGGTAAGGGTGCCTCATCGTTCATCGCCGAAAGTTCCGGTTTTTTTTTTTTTTTTTTTTTTTTTTTTCACAAGAAATAAAGAACGGGTCAATCGAACGGAAGAAATTTCCGACGGCCACAAGCTGATCAAACAAGTTTGCCAAAAAATTAACGCCCTTCCGGGCCCGAGGAATCCCATTGCGCAAGGCAATAGACGGCAATGAGAAGGATGAAGTTTTCGTCTATTTTTCACTTTTACCTTACAGGCTAGGTATTGGGGTGAATATATGCGGAATAAATAAAGACGCAACTTCTCGATGCTGCACCACCTGTGCGTCTTCCTCGGGGTCGTCCGGGCCGTGCCGGATGTGCCATTGAGGGCACTGTGGAATCTCGTGTGGGCGGGTGCCGCGCGCTGGGACGGTCAACGAGACTCTAAACGGAATTTCAACTGACATCTCGAGCAAGTGAACTGACCAAGAAAGCAAGAAACCGAGCCTCGGGAAACACGAATTGCAGAAGCATCTCGGACGCGTGGAAAATCGGCGAAACGTATTGTTGCAAGGTGAAATGCGACCAACAAGGGAAAGGGCGGAAGGAGAATTCGACACTCGGCAATGGGATTTTACCGTGAAATCCTTGTCGCGAAAACATCTCGTCGGTTCTCGACGACAATTGCCTCTCCACTCTCACCCCCGGCTGCGCGGGATTCCGGAGACTTTTTTTTTTGTTTACTTCTGTAAAAGTCGCTCCAAAAAATCGATCTTTTCGCCGGGTGGTAATTCAGCAGCAAGCAAAAATTCAGTCCGTGACTGGGAAAAACTTGAAATTTTTTTTAAGAAACCGAATATTTTTTTTAATTCTACGCAAGGACTTGAGAGTATCTTTTCAAATAGCAGAGTTATTTAACATTGAGGCTGTACAATAGTGCACGCGCAAAAAAAAAAAATTGTTCGAACTAAATAACTTTATTTGAAAATTGTTATATATATATATATATATATATATATATATATATATATGTATATATATATACATATATATATAGTTTATTGTTTATAGAAAGAGCTTACATTACGGCCCTTGCAGCAAGGGCGGCTACAAAAAGTTTTACATATCGAGCTTACATTAGATCATTGCAATTTGTTGCTTTTTTTTTTTTTAATAATATTTCTAAGTTAATGAAAATTGTTATAAAACAACTGCTTCGGCGTATTTCCCGACTATCCGAGAAAAACATTTTTTTATGAAAAAAAAAAAAAAAAAAAAAAACAAAGGCGCGTGCCGTCCGATAATTTCGGATACGGTCGTATTAATGAATTCGTTCTACTCCGGAGGCGAGGCGAGGGCGCGCGTGGACCGTCTGTCGTGGGGATGGATTCGACGACGAGAAACCCGCGCCGCTGTGTCCCGAATCTCTCCCCTTGAGGCCCCTGCTAGGCGCGTGGTCGGCATTTCACGGTTTGCCGAACGAATTAGCCATTAATTTACACCGGTGTAACATCGTGGAAACTTGGAATCCATAAGGCCATAAGGATGGTATTGTGGGTTATTGCCAGTACGAATATAAGATCCCGTGGGTGTGCCGGCGAAGGTAACGAATAGCGAAGCGAGAGCCACGCGGTGGCGGTGCGTAAAAGAAAAAGGCCACATGGCGCGCGTAGATCACGTTTTCGGATGATATTTTCCCTCGGAAGACGATGATTTTTTTAAATCGAATTTAATATTTTATGTATAAAGCTATTCATAAAGCATTAACGACACCTACGGCTTCATCTTTCGTTTCATATTTTTTAGGCTTCAGAGTTGAAGCTAAAGAATTGATATCTGTGCCGAAAAAAAAAAAAATCTATAAAATATCGAAAAGCGTCCATCTGAAATTTTCAAGAAATATCTTCGACCTTCGCTTTCAATTTTTTCGGCTTCAGTGAGAAATCTAAAAAATGTATAATTACGCCGAAAGAAAAAATGCCACAGAATATCGAAAAGCCGCTTTCCTGAATTTGTAAAAAAAATATATTCCTCGATAAAGTACTATCTTCTAAAAATGAAAAAACAAAAAAAAAAAAACCAGCCGCAGCCACTCGACGTCGTTGCGCAAGGCGAATCCAAACAGGCTCGACTCTCCGCTTATCGCGCCTCACAATTTACGTCCTCCCTCGTGCGAAATATGTACCGCGAAGAAATCCCATCTCTTATCGGCATTCGGCATCGGTGATCCACAGAGAACGAAATACCCCTCGTAAACGCGCGAGAAAACAAAAAAAACAAACTCAAATGAACTTCGAAGTTTCCCAGGTGCGACACAATAAAAAATAGAAATAAAAAAATATTTAAAAAAAGATAAATAAAAAAAAATTAACCACGTCCCGTTCGTTTCGCGCGTCTCTCCGCGATGATTTTCGATGCTCGAAGCGAGAGTTGGCTCGCAAGGGGTGAAGCGTCAATGAGCGGGGCGTCTACGAGATCATCGTTCGCTCTTTCTCTCCCTCCGCAGTGAGAATAAGAATTACGGGACTCGTAACGCGGTTACCGTTCGTGGAATGCCGCGAGTGGTGTACTTATGCTATGCGTCGGTATAGTAATAGTGGGTGCGAGGGTATTGGGTACCTAACGTACGTATAGTAGGTACGCCGCTATAATGAAACTGGCTGTATCCTCCGGTCTTCCCGCTGGAGGTTAAACGCCGGTGGTCCAGCGGGACGAACGGCGGAAGATCTCTATCGCACCTGCGTATATGAAGCCGCGGACGCCTCGTAAAAATCAATAATTACGAGGAAACTTATACGAGCCGTCAGGCTGGATGAACCGAGTGCCAGCGCATCGAAACTGTAGGATTTAGTCCGGTTCCTCATCTTCTTATATATAATATAATAATAAATATATATATATATATATGTATATATATAATAATAAATATATATATAATATAATAATAAATAAATATAATAATAAATAGAGGCTAGCTTTGTTTTGGTGAAAAAAAAAAAAAATCCGAGATTTTAATGAAAACATGTACAGAATGTGCCAAAACATCGAAAAAATTATATTTAAAAAAAATATCTGGATGCATGTGTGTATGTGTGTGTGAATAATGCGCGATAAAATTCAAACCGCTATAACTCGAGAATGCCTCGACCGATCAAGCTAAAATTTCACACAGCAGGTGTGGTTAATAGTCGAAGTTTCTTCAAAATTTCCGTATAAGATGTTCAGTTTTTTTTTGGTTTTTATATGCGATTTTTGATTTCTTTAAAAATCGTCCTTGCGCACTTTTAGCTCTTACAATTTTTAACACAAATGATGCATGTTAAATTTGGGGAAGATCGATCGAACCGTGTAAATTTCATGCCACGTTGAACTTTTTGAATTTCGTGAAAAATTAGTACTTTTCTTTAGACGCATTCCGTATTAAATATTCATCTATGAATAAAATAAGTCGTAGATTCGCTATTAGCGTGGAAAAATACATCAAATACAATCCCGGAGTGTCGACTAACAAAATAAGTTTATCGCCAATTTTTATAGTCATTATTGAAAAAAATGAGTGATTTTGCCTATTTTCAAACAGCAATTTCTTAGCTTCCCGATAGTATTACGGAAAAGCCCAAGGTGCCTATCATGTTCTACGGCAAGAAATACACATGATTATAGATATAACGGGGTCGAAAAAGTTAGAAAAACAGGTATCATTTGGATTTCTTGTAAAAAATCGAAAGTGCTAAAAAAAATTCGGGAGCATATAATTTCATGTATTTTTCACAGATCCGGCAAACTGAAGGGTGTCGATGGTGTATTTCGGTGTATTTCGCGCTGAACGAGAATCGGCCAGTCGTTTAGCATAAGGTACACGACGTTAAGGAGGGAGTCACGCTGAGGCTGACTTCGCATAAGTTCGACAAAAATAATAGAAAAATTGCAAGTACTTCTTGATGGTATAAAAATCTTAAAAAATTCATGCATACTAAAGGTACTGAGAAGATTAATTTTGCACAATAATAATTACAAAATGTTATTAACAAATTGATGAAAAAAAATAATTGCTTAACAAATTTGCCCGCAACCCAACTTTTTTTTTCCTGAAAATGATTCGTTTATTTTTCTGAATACGCATGAATTTTTTCAGATTTTTCAGTAATCGTTGATTTTTCCATGAAAAAAAAAAAAAATCAACGATTACTGAAAAATCTGAAAAAATTTATACGTATTCAGAAAAATAAACGAATCATTTTCAGGAAAAAAAAAAGTTGAGTTGCGGGCAAATTTGTTATGCAATTATTTTTTTCATCAATTTGTTAATAACATTTTGTAATTATTATTGTGCAAAATTAATCTTCTCAGTACCTTTAGTATGCATGAATTTTTTTTCAGATTTTTATACCATCAAGAAGTACTTGCAATTTTTCTATTATTTTTGTCGAACTTATGCGAAGTCAGCCTCAGCGAGACTCCCTCCTTAAGGTTGAAAACGTTTACGATTGTAATTTTCAGATCGATTTCTCATAATGTTCCATTATTCGCGAGCTTTGTTTATGAGGAAGCCAAACATACATAAAAAGCGTTCTCACAATAGAGGTTTGGCGAATAAAGGAACATTATGAGAAAACGATAAGAAAAATTGATTTTTTTTTTTTATTGGTTTTAAAACACAAGATTTTTTTTTCGATCAGTCATTTATCTTCTACTTTGAAACTTCTAGTAATATATCCTTAACATTTGTAAAGGATGTACAGTTTTCCCGGAACTAAATTCACTTGAGTTTTTGTGAGTTACATAGGGGTAAATAAGGGTACGCCTTAATATGCATTTAGTTTATTTTCTCGGTAAATGTTTTACATCATTGTAAAACATTTACACAAAGTGTCCTCTCGGAAATTTGTCAGTTCGGGGAATTAACTTACGAAGTCTTTAAAGTTCTAAATTGAATCTTTTCGAAATCCGAATTTCGTATATGTGATCGTTCGTTGAACTAAATTTCGGTAATACGGGCGTCCAAAATATTCCTTATTCCTCAAATTCAATATCGAATTTGTGCATTTTTCTGAGTATCAGACAGTGTTGTTTTCGAGTATCGTAATTATAATTTGTTGGGAAATAAGCATGGAGGTACCGCATCCCTTTGAAAACTTGGCTTTTCTGGGAATTTAATTTCGAATTATTTTTCCTTCGTAGTCCTAATCATCGTACGATTATTTCTATTGATTATTTAGACTTTCGGTGGATTGACCTGTCGTAAAATATATCCAGTGAGATATTTCGATTCGGGCTTTTGCGCCTTCGAATTTTCAACATTCGGCTATTTAATTCCGCCCCTCGCTTTAACGTTTGACATTTTCCGAAGAAGATTGACAGCGCCATTATTTAATTATTAACAAATGAAGAACTCTTTCGCACATCGACCGCACCGCACACCGCGCGCTTCCTCGTCACGGCACCACCTCACCATCCTGACCCCACAGCAACTTTGTTCCCGACTCGCAAGGAGTTTCCTTCAGTATTGGTCCTGTGTAGTTGCAAGCGACAATCGGTCTATTGGTATAATGGTGGTTCGTGAAATCTGCCTCCGTGCTCTAAACGGAAATAATGAATTAATAATAAGTGGACGAAATATAAGAAATCTTTTACGTAAATAATTTGCACCGTCAAGAAAGCAGATTACTTTTATTTTTTGTTTTGCCCACGAACGGCTCCGTCGGTAACATAAGCTGTAAACCACTTTTTTCGATTTGCGGAAAATTTGTTAAAAACAATTCAGTCAAAAAAACGTCTAAAACAATTCATCCAATAACGTTTTGCTTAACACCAATTTGTCAAATAATTGTGCTTCTTATTATTAGGATTTTGCAGATTTTTCAAATTTTTTTAAACATATTATTCTCGGCAAATCAATGTATTTTGAAAGTTTTTCAACTATTGCAAGAAATGTCCATGGAGTTTTTCGACTGCGACGGGAAATATTGAGTTTTTTTTTTTAATATCGCCGGAAAAATCTATAGTTTTTTTTTTTTTTTTTTAACTATAGCGGGAAATATCTATAGAGAATTGTTTTGGATAAATTTTTCGCAGACGCTTTTTTCAACGATTGTAAAGTTTTATAGAGGAAATAATAATTATGAGCGTCCTCTGAACTATCAGAAAAACGTGGTAATGATTTGCGTTCAGTCAAAAATGTTGAAGAGCCTTGAAAAAAGCGGTTTAAAATTTACAATTGCTAACCGCGAATTCAACATTCTCAAAGACTGCAAATGTAGATATGATGAAAAACATCGTACGAAGTAAAGTAAAAAAAAACTCACATTTTCTTTGTAGTGACAATTCCATATTGACGGATATTTATCTTCTCCGTGCACAAGGCATAGTTGCCAATTGTCACGGAGATAGACCGCATGAATTGGCGCCACTGGTTCTCCACGTGGATAGACTGTCTTCGGGGACCTCATGCATGTTTTACTGTCATAGGATCAAAGGCAGTTTATGAAGATTTGTAAAATTAAAAAAATTTTATAACAATAATACTTACAGATTTCTACACATCGAGCCCAAATTTCATTGTAAATTTTAACTCAACTATATGTTAAAAAAAAAAAAAATATCTCTTGTGTTTTGACACCTATGATGGGGTTACTGAATTCGTCTTTGAATCTGATCGATATAAACAGATATATACAATATGAATATATGAGGGTGGTCCTTAAAATGAATTTTTTTTTTATTTTCAGTCTGCCACCCCGTATTGTCGTGAGGTATGAAATAAAAATGCGATGTGCGAAGGGTCCCCGAAATGAATGCATTTTTACAGGTTGCGACCGGCTATGTAAAAAATTGTAAACTTCAGGATATCGAAGTATATATATAAGTATATAAAATGCGTAGAAAAAAAAGAGTACTTTCGGTTCAGCTGCTGAAGTGAAATAGGTAAATAAAATTTTTCGTTCGTTCGTCGATAAATATATTTTATACCTTTTGAGCATTGTATAAATTTGTCAATTCCCTGCACCAGAAACGACAAATCTTCGGGCTTTTTTAATTTAACTTTTACTGCAACAAACATATATTTCCAAATAAAATGTTCGGTTATTTTTCCGCGACGGATTGTCGAAGGTTTTTCATCTTCTGCAATATTTCGTTACTATTAGCTATATTTTTCGAAAACTTTGTTTTTTTTTATCCCTCAGTAGCGATCTCTAAAAATCCTTCAATTTCACAGGGATTTCGCAGGGTTTTGTCTTATACGTTATACTTTGGAAGTACGGGGTGGCTCGAAGGAAATCTCGAATTTTTCATTTTTATTTTAAATTTAGATGTTCCGAAGTTTAACATTTTTTAAATAGCCGGTAACGACCTCTAAAAGTGCATTAATTTTGGAGACCTTTCGCATGTCGCATTTTTATTTTATACCTTACGATAATATGGGCTGTTCCCCAGAAAATTCCAAATTTTTACCTTAACTATATGTTGAAAAAAAAAACGGCTTACCCTTTACCCGATATGATTTCCCCATTGAGTCCGAGTCTGATTGGAATAAAAATATATATATATATATACATTTGAAATAGTAATTAACGATACTAGTGCGATAAAACTATTTCTGACTAGTGTGAATCTGCAGTACGAGTCGAATGCGAGCATAGCAATCACAAGAAATCAGAAAGTTTTTCGGACGAGTATCGTACCAAGTTTTACTTCACAAGGTGTGACAATGGGAGTTTTACGCACGCAAAGCGTGCGTAAAACTGCCATTTTCGTATCGAGTGAAATAAAAATATATATTATATAACTTGACCGCAGCACGTTAATTATGCCGTCATTTAATACCAACACTTTTTTCATTGCATCTACAACTCTGGAGACCCCCTCGAACCTCATTCGATCATCGACTATAATGCCGGCTATCTTGTCCTCCAATTCGCAAAGAGGGCCTTGTGAAGCTGCAACTAAAAGTGGAAGCAAAATTGACAGCTGTTTTTTTTTTTATTATCTTTTTATACACGCTTTTACCGAATTTCTTACCGAGCTTCGAATCATCTTCTGGCGCGACAGTTGTTGAGGAATTCCCCATGTAATACGGCGCTTGCACGCTGAATTCATAGAATTAAAAAATACCGTGTGACTCAATTAATTATACGAGAAATATTATTACGGTTATTTGAAAAGAATGAAACTTAATATTTTTTGCCAATGTCTGTTGTAAATTGGGACGTGGAATTTGATGTTTTTTTGTGTTCATAAATAGAGAAAATAATAAATTAATTACTCCGTCATCTGGACTACGATGTCGAACGCGCCAGGTGGAAAATCGTCAGATGTTTTCAATAAGTCTCTACAATGGTTGATCATCCTTGGCAACGCCTCGTCGAAGCTGTCCCCATCGTTCAGGTACCATATATTGTCACTTCCCTGCGAATGTTGCCAAACATGAGTGAGTAAATCTAAGCAAATTTTCGGATCCAAAAGCCTCTGGTAAGATTCAATGCGCTTACAGTTCTGATAATGATACCCGCTATCTGAATCGAAACTCTTGGATTCCGAATTTGTTTCATGGCAGTGTTGACGGAGTTCCAAAAAGCAGAAGCGTAAATTACCAGGTGGCCCGAATGCCATTGCGATCGTCTGTGAGAAAAAAAAGAGTGTCTATGTGGAAAGATCGTCATTTGTTGAAGGCAGTCAGGCGACGCCGCAGAATAAAAATAAACCCCAACGTTAAAAGTGAAAAATCGAAGAAAAAAAAAAAAAAAAAAAAAAAACAGGATATATCAGGATTACGTATATCGAAAAATTCGTATTTACATACCCGTAATTAGCTAACACCGGGGTATGTAAGTAGTCCATCATTAGCAGGACTGAAGGATAAATAACTTCGTCCTTAACGACGCCAGGCTTGTCCGTGTTGGACTGTGACATTAGAATTAACATTTTGTCAAACTCAAAAATTTTAATCATTAAACAATTATTTTGTTTCATAGCTTCGTCGATGAGAAATTTATTAATTCTTTTTTTTTCAATTTTTATTAATTTTTTTTCACTCTTACGACAAGTGTATTCCCATCGGCGCTCTCTGGCCCTGTGGCCGGCGACGGTGGTGCTAACTTGTGACCGGACTTCATGGAAAAACAAAAACAAAAACAAAAACAAAAAAAACATCAATTTCAGAATTTGGAATTATGATGTTGAGATTGAAATATTTTTAAGGGATCAACATAAATGATCATACAAAAGCGTCGAATAAACCATAGACCCTTATGTAGTCTGTCCAGAAAGTACGGCTGGGAATGTAGGCGAGCCAAACGGGAGTATCGTGTCCAATCAAAAATTCCTCCTTCTCACTGAGTACCTGCAATAAATACTTTACATCTATCATTTTCTTCGGACTCCGATGATTCGATGGCCAACTGGCCAACCACATTGTCCCCAAACTCACCGAGGATTCTGCAAATGTCACCACAGCAAAAATTGCGAAGCAGCTTAACAGCGGACCTCTAATACCCATCGTCGATCGTGTTATCGAAACGTGCTGTGGAAAATACGATACCGTTCACTCCACATCAACCATCAAATGCTTCTATTCTGTTTTTTGTTTTGTTTTCTATAGATCGAGCAGATGTTAAATCGTCAAATATATAAAAATAAATGGATCGATGCCCGTGTGGTGGATACAAAAATCGTTGGATATCGATACATCGACATAACTGTATTGACACTGGAAGTTTTTTTTTATAATTAAAAAACAAGTGTCTATTTATTTATTTAAAAACATTTTCGCGTCAATAAAACCCTTCAATCGTCCTTAAATTCATAATTTTTAAATTGTTCGTAAAATTTTGAATTAGTCAATGTTTTTTGTACATTTAAAAAAACAAGTATCAATTTATTAATTTACCATTTTATGCAAAGAAACAAAACTCTTAGAGGGACAAGCATCAATGACGTTATTGTTTGTGAACTAAAATACATAATGAAAAAAAAAAAAAAAAAACCAAATAAATTGAAAACAAAAGCAATTTTACGTACCCGCGGTAGGAGTCGAGATGAGTTGATATAATCGGCGAAGGCAACTGTGACTTTGGGCTTATCGCCGAGCGTATTTATAGAACTCGGAAGTCATGAAAAATGGCCTAACGAATCAACCGGATAGCAAATTTACACAAGTGTGCGTATAAGTTTTTATCTATCGGTGACTCGTGCGTAATAGCTGAAGGCTATAAGGGGAATAGTGAATGAAGCAAATTGGGAAGAAACTACGCAGAATAATTTTTTAAAGAATTTATTTTAGAAAAAAAATTGAGATATGCTAAATTTTCTCACGGCTCACCACCAGAAAACCGTAATATTTACACTTGGTATTAGCAATATTAACACTCGTGTGCGTGTGCGTGTGAGTGCGCGCGTGCGCGTGTGGCCTGTAAAATTAAACTGTCTATAATTCAAGAATAGATTTATCAATCAGGTTAAAATTCGGTATGAATAGTAGTAGATATGATAAATGATATGATATGTAATGATATGGTATGACAATATATGATATGTAAGATACGATATGATAAGTGGAGCAGTTAGGTGCCTCTGTTTGTTAAAATTTACATAATAATTGAAACATTCGTTTAGATTTTATGAGGTTTTGAATTAGAAAAAAAATGTGTTCGCACCCTAAGTTGCGTGAATTTTGAGTTAAGGGGCTGAAATTTTGTACAAAAGTTGACTGATATAATAGTACTTTGAGATACTAGTACGGAAAAGCGGTCTTTCGACGAAGGTTGTGAAGTTGTGAGGTTGTGAAGAGGTGACGAGGCGAAGCCGAGTGACGTTTGTAGCTCGAGAGGAGGCGAGTGCTGCCGACTTACCAACCGCCGTCGGAGACCGCTTTTTCGTACGAGTATCGAATACTACTTTTTGTGACAAGTGCAAGAAAATTCCCGCTTTTCGTGCCTGTAAAGTGTGTGCGAACAAATAGCTACAGTGCTGCCAGTTAAGTATTCGCGAAAGTAGCTAGGATGTGAAAAAAGTGTGCAAAAAAGTAGCTAGAGTGTTAAAAAAAAGTGTGCGCAAAATAGCTAGTATGAAAAAAAGTAGCTAGGATGTGAAAAAAAGTGTGCAAAAAAGTTTTCGCGCATCCTTCGCTAGAAAGCGCCAGTTTCGCCACACTTTACAGGCACGAAAAGCGGGACTTTTCGTGCACGTGTTACAAAAAACAATTTTTCCTATTGAGTTTGGTAAGAATCGATCGAGGAGTCCGGGTTTTGTGACATTTTCAATTTTTCGAAAAATATCGTTTCGCACTGTAGCCCTTACAATCTCTAAGATGTTTGATGACATGAAAATTTCGAAGAAAAATAATTACACGAAAACAAAGCTTCGTCTAAGAGGAAGCAAAAAGGCTGAGTAAATATAAAATGTGATAACGGCAGTTTATGATCTTAGGCTGAAGAGTTTTATAGGAAATTCGTGATCCACGTGTGCCATGTCATCGTGGCTGATATCGTCGTTCTTTCTAATCGCATAGAAAATGTGAAGTGCGACGTTGGTGAATTTTTTTGGACTGAACAGGAATCGCGCCATTCCAGTTTTGTATAAAAATCAAACACGACGTTGAAGTTGAAAAAAATATGAAAACTGAAATTTCAATATAATTTCCTCATAAAAGTTTAAATTGAAATTTTCACATAATTTCCTCATAAAAGTTGAAAATTCAAATCATCATATAGCTTTCTCATAAAGTTGCTTTAATCGCCAAGCTTTATTTATGCGGATGCCAACAATACAGAAAATGCTGTATCATCGCAGAAGCTTTGCGAATAAAGACGCGTTATGAGAAAGCGATATGAAAATATGTTTCAACGAATTTGTAGCTGACTACCCGTTGAGACACCACGATTTTAGTTAGGTTTGACAATAGACGAACGAACGGACGATCGATACAATATCGATCGTAATGTAAAACAGTCTTGATCGAACTTTCAGAGAGATCAGATGTTTCGTGCTCGAGATACTTAGCTGCGATTGTACTAATAATATCCGCCCCAAAACCTAACATGCGCGTTATTCATTCGCTCGGTCGTTACGTTTATATATATATATATATATATATATATATATATATATTAAAACTCGTACTTTCCTCTATTTCTCTTTCTGGATTTCGCTTAACTCCTCGTGACTACGAGCCGGTATCGTCATAAAACCATTAACGTTCAGACAATCGATCGATTCTTTCGTGGCTTATCGTTCTTTTTTTTTTCACTTTAACCCCGCGGACGATGCGGCCGTGAATATACTCGGGCTTTTATAACACAAGAGGGAAACGTCGCTTCGAGGTTCGACAGAATGAAGGGCAGGGATTGAGGTTCGAGAGCTCCGTTCGTAAAATGACGATGAGAGGGAGAGATCGGACGAGTATTAGAGATGTGAATAAAAGGAGATATAGAATAGATATGCGAGAGAGTTTTAAGAGCTACCGGTTGTGATGATTATGAGTTAAGAGATTCTCCTCGAGGACTCTCGTCTTCATGGCTTTACACGCTCAGTTTATGTCCACATACGGTGAGGAGAAGATAAATAATCCCGGTGTGAGCCGAGATGTGTACACTCGTTTTTCAACTTACCATTTATTGGC
Source organism: Amblyjoppa proteus (assembly GCA_963922035.1). NCBI lineage: Eukaryota > Metazoa > Arthropoda > Insecta > Hymenoptera > Ichneumonidae > Amblyjoppa > Amblyjoppa proteus. The sequence continues at coordinate 30,392,545 of OY998230.1, read as the reverse complement.
GTCGTTATTTTATTGAAGACATTTTCTTTTGAATGATTTCTCGAACTCGTTTAGATAAATTCATGAATCACACCTGTTTTCTATAAAAATGTATAATCACATTGATAAGTTTTACGGGAAAACGTCACCGCCGATTTGAAAAATCTTAGTTTTTGACCATGAGCAACATTTTCCCGTATGACGCCACACGTCCAGTCGAAAATTGAGATTTTTAAAGCGGAAGTGACGTAACAGAGAAAATGATAAGCAATTTTTTTTTTTTTTTTTTTTTTTTTAATTCAAGGTTCCCTTGCAAGAAACCTTGGTCAACCGTCCGAGTCTTTTTTGCCCAAGACATCCGAATCAGTATTTCCGCCGCGCCTCCCTTATCGCCGGACCGCATCGCCGCAAAGTCTCCCCCTCTAATTTTTCCTCTCGCGCTTTTACGAATCCTCTCGTCGCGATAGCTCGTTCGGCGTGCCTCACCGCCGCGGAGGTGATGCACCGGCCGTGTCATTACGCAACGAGATGCGGCAAGCGAGATAGAGGACATTACGAAGAGAGGCTCAAAGATTGAAGGCGAAGGCGCCGCCGCGGCTCGACGGCCCTCACCGTGTGTGTCTGCGAGGGGAAAACAATACCATCTCGCATACTCCGCGCCCGAACAGGATATGGAACTTGAGAAGAGTCGGCAGCGCGCGCGCGCGCGCGCGTTATTCGCTGCTTCTGCGTTTCGCTGCCGCAGCCGTAAGAGATGAGCGAAGCTGAGCCGCGACGACGATGATCGCCCCGACGGAGCAAGTAGAAGACGTACGCGAAGCGTCAGCCGAGCAAAAGTCCCGGAGATATGAGCACCGCCACCGACCCGTAACACTGTCTTTCACTCCTTCACTTTATTTCTTCTTCTTCTCTTTACACCACCACCCCCCCCCCCCCCCTCTTCGCCCTCCTCCAGACCATTCCCTTTTGCGAGAGATGATGCGAGTCTCTCGCTCCGCGAAGATCGCGGATAAGATCCTGGCGCCGTGGGTGGCCGGTGGTCATATACGCGCCACTTAAGCGCTCCGAGGTGGAGGCCCTCGCCGAGAATACAACGAATAACGCGAATGTAACGGATATCATTGCGTTACTCGCGTAAGTGTGCCGCTGGTCCATTACGAACTTTTCGCCGATCGATTTTTACGGCCTCTCGGGACAGGACGATCCGCTTTGCCGCACTCGAGCCAGGGAGCCTTCACCCTTTCTCGGATTTACACGACGCCTCTTTCGGCACTTTTACGAGCGCGGACGGTAGCGCAATGGCCGGTGGGATTTCTTTTTTATTTTTATTTTTTAAGGTATTGTCTTTTATGTAACGAGGCAATGAAAACGAGGGAGTCGTAGGGAGACGTGAGATTGATGTGTGATATGTGAAATATTCTTTGGAATTTATTGCTACGAATGTGTACGAGACAAAAAAAAATGTGTGTGTCCTTAAGATGTTTAAATTTAATTTACTCGCGTAAGTGATGAAATTAAAGAAACTCGGTAATCTGATCGCGAAAACATAAGAATGGTATACTGGTTGGAATAGGTAAAATAAATTGAAGAAAAAAAAATACGGTTTTCCCATTTATAATCCGTACAGACTAAGGTCTTTGGTTTTTCGCAAATGAACAATAAATATCGGTATAATAGTAATCTGAGAAGAACAAGCAAAGCGAGGTGCGGTGTATCGATGTGTGATATGTGAAATGTACTTTGGAAATTATTTCGGCGATTATATTCGAAAAAATTAATGTTCTTAAATACTGACGAAAGTTCGAATATAAAAGAAATAAGTAAACTGATAGTGTGAAAATATACGAATGACCAGTGAAAATAGAGAAAATTCTTATTCTCACATTGTGATAGTTTATTACTTCTGTTTAATTTTCCGTTCGTTACGAATTTTAATTGTGTTACATTCATCGTATAATTTTTATTCGTTATGTGTCATTTTTTTCATTGTTACAATTGATGGCTGCGCATTTTCGTTGTTACTCGTCGTTCTATTTTTTAAGACACCAGAACACGAATAAACAATAATATAAGAATGACATACAGGTTAAAATAGGGAAAAATCTTATCCTCACTTTTCGATAGTTCATTACTTCTGTTTAATTTTCCGTTCGTTACGAATTTTAATTGTGTTACATTCATCGTATAATTATTATTCGTTATGTGTCATTTTTTTCATTGTTACAATTGCTGGCTGCGCATTTTTGTTGTTACTCGTCGTTCTATTTTTTAAAGCACCAGGACACGAATAAACTACACTATCTATCAATCTAAAATAGATAAAATAAAACGACGATTTTCCCGTTCAGAATCAACACCGACGAAGGTCCTAAGTTTCTTCGTGCTCGATCCTGGCCACCTGTGCCGGGCAAACGAGCAATAAATACCGGTATAATAATCCCATAAGGACAAGCAAAGCGTGGAGCAGGAGTAGCCGAGGATATCTGAGATTCGAGCAGGTTGAATGGAACCTGCCAAGAAAGCGGCATATAATTACAGGATATTTAGTGTGGGCACTCTAGGGTGCGCACCTGTAAAGATCTTCGAGTGGCGATCCACCCTCTCCGTGTCTTCCTCTCTCGAGCTTCTCCGTCTTTCTTCAATTTCCACTCATTTTTACCTTCCTCATGGCACTTTCTTCATTCGTCTCTCTCTCTCTCTCTCTCTCTCTCTCTCTCTCTCTGTATCCTGAACACTTCTTCCTCTGATGGGCGCTCTGCCGGATCGCCGAGGACGAAGAGAATTCACCCCGAGGGCCAAACAACGAACGAAATGGCCGAGCGTAGGCGAGTGTCCGGTTCCCTTTGTGTCTGCTACCTGTCTTAAGACATCCTCTTCGGCGATCTCTCCCCGTCCTCCTGTTCGTATCCTTCGTTCGGTCCCGAAGACCACAGAAAATATAATCTCGCACACGGTGACGAAGAAGTTCTTGCGCGCGGAGAGCCGGCGGATGGTCCATTGCCTATAACGGAAGAGGCCGAAGAAAAAAGGGAGATGCGATGGGCGCGAAGTGAATGAAAAGAATGAGATATATAGAAAATAAAAGGAACGAAAGAAAAAAAAAAAGAAAAAGAAAATACACGAGAAATAAAAGAGTGTAGCTCCTCTATTGCCGGATCTTTTGATAGCACGGCATTCCTGACCATCCGTCAGACATTTGATAGCTTCACGTGGGTGAAGCGGAATTCTTCTCGCGCTTATTCTATCTGTTGTTTTTTTATTTTCTTTTTATTTTCTTTCCGTCTCGTTACCGCATGCAATTTCTCGCGACTCGCTTCGGCGTCGAAATCGCCACGGCCGATATCTTGGATTTTTCACCGAAAATTTTTATATTTCGGAGACTTATTTTTTGGATTGTATTGCCTGTAAAAAAAAATCGTATGAAATTTAATGCAGCGGATTGGATGTTTTTGTGCAAAAACTGGTATGTTAAATTTCGTGTACAATCGTGATGAAATATTAATGTTCGGTGTATTAAAAACATCGGGATTACTTTGTTTTTAATAATTTAATTTAATTTTACTATGAAAGTAATTTAATTTTTCATCACAATTGTATATTAACTTCCAGTTCGGTACATTAAATTAACAATTTTTTTTTTTTTTTTCGTGTTTTCGCTAAATATGTCTCATCGACTGTACACTGTAAATATAAATTGTAAATTTAATATACTGAAATTTGATATCTGCTTGCATTACTTACATTAATTGAACATTAATGTACTTTTTCCTAAAATAAAAATACGAGATATTAAAGTTACAAATCGTTTGCCTCAAATTAACAAAAAATGTACATTACAAACAAAAATTTGACTGTAAAAGAAAAAATTGCAACCGCACGTGTGTTTGGAATTTCAGAAACAGTTTGTGTAAAAACGCTTCCACTACTATTAATTAATTCCAAACAAATTTTTTTACAACGTATATATAAATGTATGGGGCATTCCATACCGATTCGCAGTGGTATAGCATTAGCTTATATATATATTTTTTTTTTTATTATTTAAAATGATTTAAAATTATATTAAAAAAAAATAGAAGCTAATGCGATACCACTTTCGCTCTAGGCTTGAAAATTTTCATATTTGATGCAGGATTTTTGAGAATTTTTTCAGATTTTTTAAATTTAGGCTAACAATATGTTCACTTAAAAAAACAAAGAAAAAGCTCAAAAAAACATCTAGAAGCAAACGTTTTGCCATTCTGGGCTTAGGCTTAAAAATTTACATATGAAATACAGAATTTTTCAGAATTTTGGCTAAAAATATGTTCACTCTGAAAAATTGTAATTAATGCAAATTAAAAAAAAAAAAGAAAAATTAAAAAAAATTTGGAGTGATTTTTAGAGTTAGAACAATATTATAAAAAATTACCAACCGAATCGAAGAGATCGAGGGTCCGACGTGGGTCGAATCGGTATCGAATGCCCCATATATAAATGTAACATATAAATGTATATGCTCTGCAAATTAATTCATACAAAAATCCCGAATTTACTATGTTCCAAATACATTTTATTTCCATATAGGGGATTGCCGCGCATGGGTTGAATTCCGGTAACGGGAGTCTTTTTCATGCGGGTTGCAAAATACGTCATAAATAGTCGAACATTCGGTACTTCCGGAATGTACTTCCGGTGCAATCGCTGTCGGGGGTCGCGCGCCCGGACGACATATTGTTCACGAGAGGGCGCGTTCATCGAGCGCACGACCATCCACTTTATAAACGAACCCGACGCAAATAGAAACATACGCGTGTAACGCGTTCCTCGCCGGTCGGTTAATATATTTGTAGATCGCGATGATAAGAAACATGCATACAGCTTAGGCTCTGTCTATCCGCGGTCGTGTTGGCTCCGAGCGGCGCGCAGTGCTTTACCTTCGGATCGCGCATGCGCGGAGCGCGCCTGAGCATACCGCGCATGCGCGGTTCGCCAAAGCGAAACAGAACTTATGTACACGCGGTTTTGTATACTAACGAACACGTATAAAACGTATTACATCGAGAGGCAATATCGTCACGAGTCGCACAGCAGAACCGCGGAGGACTCGCGTTCGCGCGTCCGCCATGTGGCTTGAACGCTCGGACGCGCGCTCGCGGAGACGGCATATGGACACGCGCCCAAGATCTGATAAGCCCGTAGCTTCAATTGACTGCAATCATCCCGGGGGTTAGATATTAACTCGCCGGCAGCGCGTTGATTCGAGACATTCACCCTTCACTCGCCCGATGTTCACGAGCCTCCCATGAGAGCTCACTTTAAGGGGCGATTTTGACGATTTCGGGCGAGAAAAAAACGTGTTTATTTTTATTTTATTTTTTTTTTATCGACACAACGAAATTGCATAAAAAATTCCGTCGGTTAAATATTAACTCGTCTGCAGCTTGTTGATTCGAGATATTCACTCGCCCGATGTTCACGAGTCTCGCAGGAGAGCTCGGCTGACCTTAAAGGGGCGGTTTTGACGATTTCGGGGAAAAAAAAAAACGTGTTTATTTTTTTTTTTATCAATACAAAGAAATTGCATTAAAAAATTCTGGGGCTTAAATATTAACCCGTCTGCAGCGTGATGATTCTAGATATTCACTCGCCCGATGTTCACGAGTCTCGCAGGAGAGCTCGGCTGACCTTAAGGGGACGATTTTGACGATTTCGGTGACAAAAAAATAAAGTGTTTAATTTTTCTTTTTATCAATACAAAGAAATTGGATAAAAAAAATGCAGGAGTTGAATCTTAACACCCTTCAGCAGCGTTTTAATTCGAAATAGATACTCACGAGTCTCGTGTGAGAGCTCGATCGATCTTAAGGGGACGATTTTGACGATTATGGGCAAAAAATAAAATAATAATGTAATTTATTTTTATTTTTTTTTTTATCGGTAAAAAGAAATTCCATTAAAAAATTCCATGCATCTGATTGTTGCCTAAAGGTGGGCTCGGATAATGAGGAACGGAGTTATTGTGCGGTTGCAGGAGAATTAACGTGGTAACGCCGAGCCTGCAATTGACAAGCTTATCACGTCGATCGTCAACTCAGGGACAGCGGTTCGGGAAATAGTGTTTTGTTGATTCGGAATTTTGGGGAGACAGGAAGCACGGCCAGTGACGCTGATTTTCGTGGTAACGAGAACCTGCAATCGACGGATTTATCGACGGAGTTTATCGCTGAGAGAGGAAATGCCAAGCGGTCGGTGATGTTTTTTGAACCTATGATTCAGCAAAGGGAGCGATATCGATGGTAAAATAAAAACAAAAATAGTATTAACCATCGATAGTTTGAGGAAAAATAATGTATTAATAATAATAAATATACTACGTACAATAATGCATATATTTACAACATATTACTTATACCTAAAATATATTTACGTAATACAACATATATATTTTACGGGATATATATTTTACGTATAAGTAATATGTTGTAAATATATGCATTATTGTACGTAGTATATTTATTATTATTAATAAATTATTTTTCCTCAAACTATCGATGGTTAATACTATTTTTGTTTTTATTTTACCATCGATATCGCTCCCTTTGCTGAATCATAGGTTCAAAAAACATCACCGACCGCTTGGCATTTCCTCTCTCAGCGATAAACTCCGTCGATAAATCCGTCGATTGCAGGTTCTCGTTACCATCGAAAATCAGCGTCACTGCCCGTGCTTATACGTAAAATATATATATGCATATATTTACAACATATTACTTGTACGTAAAATATATTACTACGTATATATAAATATACACGTAAAAATAGACGTAAATATATTTGCAATAATATAAAAATAATAATAATAAATGTATTGTGTACAATATTGTTAAATATCTCAAATTTTATTTAAAGAAAACGTTTCACCGTACACATCGTTTCTACTGCAGAAACTATTTTTTTTTTTTTTTTTTTTTTTCAGCAGCTCCGCTATGAGTGAACGCTCTTTGGGGCGAAAGGAACGAATTCACTGTCGATTGTGGTTCGCCGCTCCTCCCGATTCCCGCAAATTAATGTCCACCAATTAATCCTAATTCAACGACAAGCTCGACTATACCGGCCGTGCTTTTTTTTATTTTCACCTCTCTATCCTCTGTCATCATTTTTAAACGAACCCGTGTCAAATTACACGGGACGATCGGTTGATTGGATAATAGTACGTGATACGCACGGGCAACAGTGGCCTCCTCGTCACGGCTTCTCGATCGGCCGCTTCGAATCAATTTATTTAATAGGCTCCAATATGCTGTACAAGACCGGCTGCGCGTTTTTGTTTTCACAAATTAATCGAGGCCCCATTACCGCGTTAACCCGTATCGAGCCATATTCGAAGGGTTTCGTGAGTGTTTTTTTTTTTTTGTCTTTTTTTTTTTTTTTTTCTGTCCAACAACCAGCATCGGAGTCAGATGGCACGAGTTCAACACGCGACATACCGAGGCATGTCGCTCGCCCGGTCGCATTCACTCGGCAGCTAAAGCATTTAATTTTCCCGTTGCCACGACAGACCTGCAGCACATTAATTCAGTTCACAAACAAACTGTTACGAATTATTACAATAAATTTACACTTCAATTTGAAACAATTGGGGGTCAGATTAGATCTAACTTTTTTTGGTAACCGAAAAAACTCGCCATAAAAAAATTATAGTGGTATCTTTTTTTTTTTGGTTGCGATTGCTAAAACATCAAATTTTTCCGTTATTACGAGAGACCTGAAGCAAATTAATTCAGTTCACAACCAAACTGTTACGAATTATTACAATAAATTTACACTTCAATTTGAAACAATTGGGGGTCAGATTATATCAAACTTTTTTTGGGAACCGAAAAAACTCGCCATAAAAAAATTAGAATGGTTTTTTTTTTTGTTTTGCGATTGAACAGTAAATTTTTCCGTTGTTACGAGAGACCTGAAGCAAATTAATTCAATTCACAAACAAACTGTTACGAATTATTACAATAAATTTACACTTCAATTTGAAACAATTGGGGGTCAGATTAGATCTAACTTTTTTTTAGTAACCGAAAAAACTCGGTATAAAAAAATTAGAATGGTTTTTTTTTTTTTTTGCGATTGCTAAAACATCAAATTTTTCCGTTGTTACGAGAGACCTGAAGCAAATTAATTCAGTTTACAAACAAGCTGTTACGAATCATTCCAATATATTTCTGTTTTTTATTTGAAACAATCGGCGTCAGATTAGATTTTAAAAAATGCAGTAACCGAGAAAAAATTAATAAGTAGAATGGTTTTTTTTTTTTTTTTGCTTTTCTTACTCTCCGCGAACGAAGGAAAATGTGGGAAATAATAAGGAGAGAAAAAAAATTACGAGACGTAAATACTCCGGCTCGAAGCCTCAGGCAATTTGCGCCGGATTTTTTTTTTTTTCTCGTATAGAAAAATCGATGCTCGCCATTGGAATTCCATTATCGCAAATTAATTCATTTTACAAACAGGCTGTTACGAATCATTCCAATATATTTCTGTTTTTTTATTTGGAACAATCGCCGTCAGATTGGATTTTTTAAAATGCAGTAACCGAGAAAACTGGCCATGTCCAGAAAAACTTAATAAGTAGAATGGAGTTTTTTTTTTTTGTTTTCTTACTCTTCGCGAACGAAGGAAAATGTGGGAAATAATAAGGAGAGAAAAAAAAACTACGAGACGTTAATACTCCGGCTCGAAGCCTCAGGCAATTTGCGCCGAATTTTTTTTTTCTCGTATAGAAAAATCGATGCTCGCCATTGGAATTCCATTGCCGCAGACGAGTAGGCGCCCCGAGACATCTCCATATTTTTCCAACAGAGGCTCAAAATACTTTCAAACAAGTTGTCGAACGCAGCGTGGTGTATCGACGGAAAAGGAAGAAAGAAAGAAAAAAAGCTCCCGTCGATGGGAACAAGTTTACAAGCCAGCGAGAGGTTGCGTAGATTTTCGGTCGAAAATCCCACAGTCGGGTGCGAGCGAGTAGATCCGAGCGGTGAAGAAAAGGAAAATAAAGAGTGAAGAATAAAGGAGACACAATGCACCTTGCATTGTCGGCCCTGTCAAACCCCGGGGGTTTTTCTTCGAGGAGCCTTAGCGATGCGATTCCAATCGTAACGAGATTATTGTAGGCGTTGAGCCATGGAGAATAATGCAACGAACGGACAATAAAGAGAGAACCTCGAGCGAGCGATCTATCGAGAAATGAAAATACAGTGAAAAATCGCCCCGGGGAGGGACATTCCGAGTGTTGGCAAACTCTCCCGTTTGTACTTTTTTTTTCACTCGCGCGGGAAGCTTTTTTCATTTTTTTTTTTTTCTTGAGATCTTTTCTTCGCAACAAGACTGTCAAAGCACCGGAAGACGCTGCGCGACAGGTACAAAGATGTATAATACGGTAGGAGAGTAAATAAGACGCGGAAATAGCGGACACGCGAATGCGGTATTTCCGGGAAAAATAAGAAACATTTTTCTAACGAGAATTTAAACGAAAATTTATCGGAAAAAGACATTTCTCACAATTTCGAGTACCCTAAATCCCAAAAACTAAAATGTAAAAATACACTATATTACAACATTTTTTAGATGTAAAAACACCCCATATTAACAAATTTGTTTTAATTTTGACATCACCGGATGCAAATTTTTGAGAACTAAAAAATAGCTCGAGAAAGCATTTTGCTCGAGAATTCAATAAAACTTGCGTTTGACGTTCCCCCAGGTACAGCGTTTTGTGCAGCACGTCCAATTAATTCAATGAGTGAATCAGCCGAGTGCCTCAGTGTTATCCCCCCTTGACCTCTGTCTTTACCTGCAGGGTGCGCGTGCTCCTATCTGTAATACGGAACGTTTTAATGATGAGCTCTCCCCGTACGGTGCCAGATGACTCCCGATGACTATCTACCCTCCTGCCACCAGCAGGCGTACACCCCCATCGGCGTTCAACCCCTGCCGGGTCACCAACTTGTGGATAGAGCACGTGCCACCGGCGATATACATATGCGATTCACGCACGCATCACCCTTACAGCGCCACATGTGACCTCCGTGCAGTGTACGACAGCTCGTTACAGCTCCGTGTGGTACCCCTTCGCCTCCCCCCCCCCCTGAATGCATTACGTTCCGCAGGTTTCCAACACCATAAGTGTTTGCCCGAATGGGGTGATTCTCCGTATCGCGATTCTCGATCTGATGGCATTTTTTTGCAATTGAAATTTATCACTGATCGACGTTCAAAAAGTGCTCATACTCATCTTTTTGGCTGATCCATAGCTGCCTTTCGTTTTGACATTCCGACAAGTCGTACAAGCGGTTTTCCACAATTTTTGCTCGGTTTGTATTAAACGAAAACTGTCTTTATCATTAGTATAAATCGCGTTCTATGACGGCAAGCGGGACAATGACGGAAAGTAGGCCGTTTGCCTTAGTCCAGAGTCGGCGGACTAGGAAAGTCGTGAACCTCAAGAGCGACAACATATGCTGCCTCCCATCCAAGAAAAGCCCAATCTTTCTGCCCAGTCTCGGAAGTTTCCAACAACCAACAAATTCACCACTCATCGACATTAAAAAAGTGCTCGTACTCATCTTTTCGCATGGTCCATCGTTGCCGGTCGTTCCGACATTCCCGACGTAATGGAATTGGCATAGTCCGCAGTCGATGAACTAGGAAACTCGTGAACATCAAGAGTGTCAACATATGCTGGCTCTCTCCCAAGAAAATCCCAATCTTTCCGCCCAGTCTCTAAAGTTTCCGACATTTGGTGCACTCTCGAGTCCTGGGGAAAGTCCTACTAAGTGTCTCTCATGCCCGGTCCAAGTCCCTCGGTCGGCACCCTTTGCCCGACCATTTTTTCATCTCGTTCCAATCGCTCTGTGCGTCACGTGGCGCCGATCCACGTGGCTAACTAGCGCGGACCGGATCAGCACAGACACAATTCAGCATACAGCTGTATCCCCTCGAACGGGACAAGAATTTTGTCGTTCGCGATAATTGTGAATGACGAATGTTGCCGATGTGTCCGTCGTAGTGACTTCCCGTTGGTATTGGTAGCTTTCCTGTTGTGCGTGAAGTCTGTCGGTCCGTTTCTCGGTGCCGCCTTGATCTTTCCCGTTCGCTCACTCGTGGCGTTTCTGTTTCCTACACCAGGCTCGAAACTGTGGGCGTTTCGACAATCCTGGCCAACGGACACCGACAAACCTTTGGCCAGAAGCACGCGCGCGCGCACACACATAGGCGCTGCAACCAGAGAAACAGCAAGGCGACAGCGAATCGAAGGAATCATGCAAGCCAGTGCATTGCTCGGGGTGTCGGTGTTATTGCCAACGCCGTGGGCTGTATAGACGTACGTTTGTCGTGCGCGCACGGCCAAGTCGGAGAAACGAGAGCCGCAAATGGGACAGGTTGCTGCCGGAGCCTTTGCAGGCCCTCCCTGGCATCGATGCATAATTGTGTGTATATACGTATGTGGTATCGCAACCAACCGGCCGAGAGAGCGCACAGCCACCGCGCTCGTGAATGAACGGGAACGACGATAAATCCAGTGGAAATTAAATCGAATCCATCGAACTGTCGATAAACACCGACAATCCACCCTCGTAATTATCTGCGGATACCCATATACACACGGTGGTGATTATTCGACGATGGTTCTACACCAGCCTCTTGCCATGCGCGCTGCCGTTGCAGGATGGAGGACAGAAAATGAATGAAATGAGAGGAGAAACGAAAGATTTCCAACATGGTAAATGGTCCGGAGTCCGCGGAGAGAGAGCTCTATTCAGCGGAGAGTCCCTGGTACCGGATAGTCAGCGGATATGTTGGTATGAATCGCTGAGGTGTGTACTACGCGGTTGTCGAATGCCCACGCTCGTTTATACCATCGTCGCGATTCCCGAGGTAGAATGCATGCACGGGTAGCCGGGGATATCGGTGGATATACATGTATGGGATTCTTGGCTCGATTGCTTTGAGCCGATTTATGGACGGATTCCTCGTTTGCAAAGCTACGCTGCCCGGGGTCCCTGGAAAATAAACGTCAACCTGGTGTGCATTATAAACGAGATATATCTCTCTCTCTGGTTCTCGGATAATTAGGTAAGTGTGTGTAATACATCATAATCAAGATGTGATTCATGAGATGTGAGAGGCTTGTCAAACAGATTGTCGGATATGTACGGTTGGCGTTGGGATTTTCCCAAGTGTCGGTGAGGTCAGTGTGTCGCCATGAGTATTGGATCAAAGTCCGGGGAAACTGTAACCAAGACTTCAATTGTCTGACACCTACTTGGCTTGAGTATCGCGACCAGCAAGCGTCCGCGCCGAGCAGCACTGGTAAACCGGCGAAAGGCTGCGGGTTAAGGGTGGATGAACGGCGACAAGATTTCAGTCGTATTTGGGATACATCAAGATTTTTCGGCCACGCTCCGAAATATCTTTGATGTATGGTACTGTAAGGCCCTCAGAGTCGAATTTTGAGACATCAGTTTGAACTTCAGATCGCACTTAAGATCAAAATCAAGTCCGAACTTAAGATCAAAGTCAAGTCCGAACTTAAGATCAAACTTAAATCCGAACTTGAGATCAAACTTAAGTCCGAAGTTACGATCAAACTTACATCCAAATTTAAGATCAACCTTAAGTCTGGACTTAAGATCAACTTTAAGTCTGGACTGAAGATCAACCGTAAGTGTGGACTTAAGATCAACCTTACGTCTGGACTTAAGATCAATCTTAAGTCTGGACTTAAGATCAATCTTAAGTCTGGACTTAAGATTAACCTTAAGTCTGAACTTAAGATCAAATGCAATGAAATTCCGATCAAACTTCGATCTTAAGTTCGAGCTCAAGAGGAATCTTAAGTTCAAACTAGCGTCTTAAAATTCAAGTGCATATTGGGGCACGCCAACCCATATAGTGCAATGAGGTGAGTGTGTCGTCTGATTATTGGATCAAAGTCCGGGGAAACTGTAACCATGCCAGACTTCAATTGTCTGATACCTACTTGGTCTGAGTATCACGACCAGTAGGCGTCCGCGCTAAACAATCCCGGTAGACTTATACTTGGCACACGTCAAAATTCTTCGGCGATGCTCCAACACATTTTTCCCCTCAGTCAGCTCCTAGAGTGCCATGCTGAAATCTCAGAGCTCTGCCTATGTACTGCCATGGCTCCTGTTCCAACTGATCTTGGTCTCGCCACTTCAAACGAAATGACTCAGGGAGCGCGGGGCTCACTCCCACCGGGTCATCTTTGACCGATTAATATCTCAGCATCACCCAAGCTTATCTATTTCCACATCTGCACCATTGTCCGCAATGACACAAGCATCACGCCGGATTTCCGAGTGCTGCGCAGGTTCACGAAGGCACACGGAGCGGTGGATCGAATATACGTGCTGGCGAGTCTCGAGTTGTCTCGTAAACGTTCTAATCTACCCCTGGTCCGGACGGTCGCGACGGGCTCGCCAGCTACGGAATACGAGAAGAAGTGGTGCTCGTGCACCTCGATCCACAAATTATTCTTCGTGTAGTCGGGCGTGTAGAACGATCGAGGGGGGGAGAGGGATAAGGAGCGCCGGCTATCCTGCAGGCTCCGTTGGGCCGGTGCATCGGGCACCGCGTCTCGTTCCGAGAACCCTGCCGAGTGCACGGAGAGCAAAGAGTGCAGCACACGGAGGGAAAGAAACCACCGGTATCTCTCTGTCGTCTCTGCGAACGTCTCTTCGCGCGTCCTATCCGACGAAGGGACCGTATGCCACGATTCGAGCGGCGAGCGAGAGGGAAAACAGAACACGTACAGTGAGAGCGATGAAGGAAAGCACCGGGTGGACCCGAGCGAGGGGGACAAAGAACGACGGCTTGTCCGGAGAGAAGAGAGAAGACACGTGTTGTCCCCTCGTTGGTTCGCCGGTTCGTTCGAACGGGCTGGGGTCGCGCGAGGCCCCAGTTAAGGTGCTCTCGTTTGTTCCTCGTTTCCGAGTCGCGTATACGCTGTACCTGCGCGGTTCTGCGCGGCTCCGTGGTCCTCGGCTGGTCCCCGGGCTGGATCCGCGAGAACGAGACGAACGAACGAATACAGAACCCAAGTGTATATAAAGCAGCGCAAAGGAGATCCGAGGCAGAGGAGAAGAAGAAGAAGAAGCGAGGTCGGGGGGGCTTCGCGCGCCGAGGAGAACTCCACCGGAGTCCGGTATCTACGATCGTTCCGTCCACCTGTGTTCCTCGTATTGTCAGCCGTTGGAACAGAAAGACCGTGGCTGACCCGGGCGAAAGAGCGAGAAAGTGGAGAGAAGTGCCTGGAGAACGAGCCTCCGCTGCGGGGCCGGTCAGGAATCCCGTGAGAATTAACGATTCCGACCTCGAGAGCCGGGCCGGGACCGGGAGCTCGACCGAGTCAGAGCAAAAAGGAACGATGGTAAAACGAGAATGAAGAGAACTGAAGCGAGGAGAAATACGCTAGAGATGTCCTCACTGCACTTTGGTCCTCTCGTTTCTCATCGCCCGATGCGACGGGGTAAAACAGTCCGGTTGCCAGTCATTGGCACGCGGAAGACATCGAATTCGCAGGTTCTCGAAGCGCCCGGTACTGTACCGTTTGATCGAGCTGGGTGCTGCGCTGTACGTTGGCCGTGAACGTGAGCCAAACCCCCCCAATGTTGTCTCGTTACCGTGAAAGAGCCTTCGGTCGTCATCCACGATGAGGTTCGCCGATGTCGTTCATCGACGGTGGAAGAAAGGACGAGCCAAGCTTCTAACAGCTAGTGATAGTCCTCTGGACCATGAGGACCTGGACAACGGTGTCACGTATTGGACATATGTCCCGTCCGATTGATCATACGGCGAATGTATTGCTACGCGGAATGTAACCGGACGAATGCAACCTCCTCTGGAATGGCAGTAAAGTGTGCTTTCCGATGTCAAGAGTCCAACGGGGCGCCCAACTTCCTGGTTCTCAAACCAGAGAAATCGAGAGATGGATCTCTATGGTCCCTATGCAAAGTTCTCCATTGGGACAACCAAGACCGGGAATTTTATGCGATACCACATTGGTGAAGATGATAAGGCCCGAGAGATTATCGCTGGGCTGTTTTGATGGTTCTCTTCTAGGGTTATTCGAGATTCGTGATGGGAGGCGGAAGCATCACAGGTCGAGGTGTGCAGGCAACAGCTTTGATATCTAACGAATGTATCTCTGGAAATGGCGATCAGATTAAGAACTCGACCAGGAGACATGGAATCACATTGTCGGATCAAGAGCCTTTCGGTCAAGAGTTCTTTAAAGTGAATGCTAAAGTCGGTCGAATTCACCGTAATGTGCAGTTCTTATCCAAGCTTTAGGTGACCCGACCACCTTTAGCTGTAGGTATGGAGCTGTTGATCTGGAAGTGAGTCATGAATCTGGAGCTGAGTGTCAGCCTACGAAAAAAAATCGTATCTAAAGAGTTCATGTGCCAATTAATGACCAGGTGGTCTCGTGAAACCACGAAAAGACCATCAGCGTCGGGGCGATAGTTCTCCAACGGGAAATCAAGCGGTGAATCTCTATGCTCCCGATTCAGTTCTCCATTGGGGCAACCACGACCGGGAATGTTATGTGACGGATACTACATTGGTGCGCTCCATTCAAGTGGAATATGATAAGACCCGAGAGATCACCACTTAGGTCTTTTGATGGTTGTTGGATCAAGAGCCTTTCTGTCAAAAGTTCCTCCAACTGAATGCTAAGGTCGGTCGAATTCACCGTGAAGTGCGATTCTTACGCAAGTCGTAGGTGACCCAACCACCTTAAGGTGTATTGAAAGGCGGTTAATCTGGAAGCGAATCATGAATACAAAGCTGGGCATCAGCCAACGGAAAAAAAAAAAACAGATCTGGAGAGTTCGGGTGCCAATTGGTGACCGGGTGGCCTCGAAAAAACCACGAAAAAACCATCAGCGACGGAGCGAGGCTTTGCCACCTGCACACCGCTATTTTTGCATGACACGTGGGTGTAACAGCGAAAGAAACGCGCCTCTCTTTGTTACCGAGAAGTCTCCGAGAGTCTCGGATTCGCAGCTATATACGAAGTTGGAGTGCATACAGGTACAATGGCAACACGGTGACTCGAAGCGGTGCTGGACGGGCTCTTCCCGTAGGCGGTGGCGCAGGTCGCGCAACCGAGAATCGCGAGAGACTCTGTAACGGGCGGGCGCGCGAGTGCTCGGATGTTTTATCGTCCTCCGAATAATAATGCAAACGCGCTTCCACAGACTTGCCAGTCTGCCATGGGCACACCCCTGAGGAATGAATAAAAGCGTCGGGGACTTTGGCTACGTATCGCGCGATAAATATAACTTTTATTAACAATACCGGCGGATTTTCGTGGCTCTGAATCTTCGCGCCATTGCCACTTTGGTCCGCGTGGATTATCGGGCATGTGATTTTGCAGCTTCTAACGCACGAACGTTAGTTCCATGACCGTCAATTTTTTGATGCTTAAATTATTCGTAAAACGATTTTTTTTAATTCTGAAAAAAGAAATGAGGGAATTCGTCCAATGAGGTTCCAAAGTTGACCGGTCCGCAGCATTCGAGTAGGTCGAATAGCAACCAAACATCGCAGGAAAATTCTGAAAAAAATTCACAGAGGTACCTCGAAGTGTGGTTTCCTCTACGCTGTAAACAAAAAAAGGACGATGACGCAATGGTAACGACCGCCACAAATTTTTATAGTGGCACCCAGCGATGTTCTGACTACCTACGTTGATGTATACACCGCTGGGCAAGTCAGGAAACGAGGGCACTCGAGGATATCAACGAATAAATCGTTCGAGTCTCCATCGTTCCTCGGATCAGTTTCATTAATGGGGAGTATGCACACAATCGAGGCTCTGTCACGCCAGGATGATCATCGGTAGGCTACACCCAGAATTCCATCATATATCCGACCCACCTGATAAATTATTTTTATACTCGACAGCAACATCTATTTCTGTCGCTGGCTGCATTAGAGATTAATTCCAACAACATTTGAGATGTGTCACACGTTCTTTTATCAACAATCCTTTGTTCCATAATTCATAAGTTTCCGTCACTCACAGCATTGGAGAACGTTCCAGAGAAAAATTGTAAACTTTCTCTGTGATGTCACATCCGGTTTGAAAATCTCAGTTTTAAACCGCAATCGACGTCACACCAAAAAAATTAAAATTAAATTCAATTTTAAACCGGAAGTGACGTCTTATCAGAAAAACCTCACGCCAAAAAATTTGGAAAAAAATGTCCTAGCGTCACTTTTTGTTTGAAAATTTCAATTATCGACCGTACAGTGACGTCACATCGAAAATACGTCACTTCCGGTTCGAGAACGAAACACCATCACGCGCAAATCGCCGGTAACATGATCTGGTAATAATAAATGTTGAGACGAGGAATAAAAAATCTCCACTAAGTTATGCCAATTCCCCGTCTCGTTTGTGTTATAATGCACGCACGTGCCACGTCGCATCAGCGTCATGGCTCTCTTCCTCGTTGTCATCGGAGTTCTGCACCAGCTCCCTGACTCCACCGAGCGTGCAATCGCTTTTATCCTCATTCCCCTCCGCTGACTCTATCATTCTCTCCTATACATATATACATATATATATATATGTATATATATATATATATATATACATATATATATATATATATAATTTTTTTTCTCTGCCTCTTCCTCTCCTCCTCTTATTCACTCTGAATTCTTTTTAGTCAGGGCGCGACGAAGACGACGACGACGAGTCGCTCGTGCCGCGCCGGCCATGACGGCACTCCTATATGTTACATACGAAGGATGTCCGCCTGCTTGCTCGGCTCCGCGCCTCTTCTTCTTCTTCTTCTTCTTCTTCTTCTTCTTCTTCTTCTTCTTCTTCTTCTTCTGAGGAAGCGATACGAGGAGCACAGTATACGAGCTACGACGACAACGAGAGCCGCTGCTTGCTCCTCGGTGTGTTGTTCCTCACTACATATTCAGCGACCTCCTCGAGCGCGATAAATGTTCCCGATCGCGTACGCGAGGTCACGCCGGTCCTTCTCTCCGTCTCTCACCCTTGCCCGGTGCAAACCGAACCTCCGTGACGATTAAATTCGAGCACGACTTCCGCCCGGCGGAGCGAGAGATCTCGCTCGCTTCTGGTTTCTTCGCTTCGCTGTATGCATATATATATATATGGGTAGAAGGTTTCATACACATTAGACGGAGCACGTACGATGCATGATGCGGCATTTGACTGCTCGGTGAATCGCGCAGGTATTTTACGGCATGTCGACCAAGTGTCTCAAACGGAAGTGAGCGTTTTAGTGACAAACGCGCGCCACGTAAAACAACCTCGGAAGTCATCCGACATACCGCACCCAGGTAAAACGATTCTGAGGCGGAGCTCGAGAGAGAGAGTAATTGATTGCTGGAAGGCTTTGCTGGAATCTACTCTCGTATTCATGAAATTCGATGCCACTGTAGAGGATTTTTTTTAATATGGGAGGAGGAGGCAACTACTGACTTTGAGTATGCGAGAGGATTTCGGTGGGCTCGAAGCGACGATGAATATTTCGACGTCAAAATACCTCACAGGTTGACTTGAAGTTGAATAGAAAAAAAAAAAAAATACTTGCGATGTCGGCTGCGCGATGAGTTTGGATTTGAGAAAACGAACTAAAAATCTTGATATCTCTTAAAATTCAAAAAAATACTCGCTACGACGGTTGACAAGAAAAAATAAACCTATAAAAACGAAAAATTGGAAAACTTGAGCTAGTTTTTTGAGTTTCGGGTCCTTTTTGACGTTTAATCGAAAGGTGGCAAGGTGCATCGCAGCGCGTACCGCGGGAACAGCGGGTTAAGCATAATGACGATATTTGTGCGGAGCAAGAAGTGACATTTTCATTCTCGGAATCGAATCGCGAATAAAATCCTAAAAAGGCCCAAAACTTAAAAAAAAAAAACAAAAAACACAAAAAAACCACACTGCAAAAAAATGTGTAAATTTAATGTACGGGAACCTGAAATTTGCTTACATTACTTACATTAATTGAACATTAATGTTTTTGTAAAATCAAAAAATCAGATATAAAAATTAAAAATCTTTTGCCTGAAATTTACAAAAATGTCAATTAAAAATGAAAATTTTACAGTAAAAAATTGCAACACACATGTGTTTGAAATTTCAAAAACAGTTTCTGTAAAAAAGCTTCCAATATCATTAATTAATTTTCAAGCAAAATTCTTTCTACAGTGCAAGTAAGTTTTCACATTTCGAGTTCTTCTCTCACGTTCAATCGATAGTTAGAAAGTTGCACCGCGGCGCATACCGCCGTTACAGCAGGTTGAGCATAATGATGATATTTGTGAGTAGCAGGAAGTGATATTTTCGTTCTCGGCATCGAAACGCAAAAAAAAAAAAAAAAAAAAAAAGGATTAACGATCGAGCGCACGAGTCCAGTGTGTAAGCTATCACTCAGGTGATTTCGGGTTGATGTTACCCGACGACACTGATGAGAAAACCGGCCTTGTGTTTATTATATTCCTCGCGAAGCCCGGTTTATCGGTCCTCTTCGTCCTCTTTTTTTTTTGCGTCCTCTCTCCTCGATACGCTTTAGGCCCCTCCGCTGTGATTCGCCCGGCAAACCGATCGTTTTTATCGCGGTGACACGCCTATAAAGATCTCTTTTCTCGTGGCTCGGTGCGCCCGCTCGGACCACTCCATCGGCGACGAGGGAGAGAGCTCGGAGCTGAGCAGCCCGGTCCGGCCGAAGAGAAAAGAGCTCCTCAGCATCCTCCGCATCTCGGGGCTCCGGCCGGAGTCGCTCGCCAGCGGCTCCACTGGAATCGCTCGCGTTCGTTGGCCAGGGCGCATGGCTCATGTCGCGGCATCTTTGTCGGCTCGGCCGGTTCTTCATCATCTCCGCTGCCGATATCGAGAAAGTACGACGGAGAGGGAGGCGAAAAAAAATGATCGGCGGTGGAGGGAAGGGGCGAGAGACGGGGCAGAAGGATCTTCCTCACGCGAGAGGACGGGATTGTAGAGCAAGGTGGAACCTCGAAAGAACCTGCGGGACGAAAGGGTTTGAGAAAAATAAAATAAAAAAAATTGTTTGAGATATTAAAAGATGAAGGGGAGTAAAGAAAGACGAAATGATGATAGCAGTCGGGGGGACGAACGATGGACGGGATGTAAGAAGAACCTGCCGCTCGGAGGTTCGGCCTCTCGGGTTGTATTTTTTTTTTTTTTTTTTTTTTTTATTCGCCTTTATCTCTCGACGATAGCGATCATATATTAATTAGCGCACGAGGTTACGGTGGTGCGGATGAGCGGAGGGACGGCTCGAGTTATTGTTGGCTCGTGGTAAATTAATAGACCTTTGCGTGTATTAATCTCATCGTTGTGTACCCCTTTCTCGATATTCTCGGAGGCACCGCGGAGAGCGAAGCCCACGGACTTCGATGATTTTCTTCTGCGGATGTGGTCGGAGCTTTTTTTATTTATTTCCTTTTAAAATTTTTTTTATTTTATTTTTTTTTTGTTTTATTCAAGGGAGAGAGAGAATTTTGTAGCGATGTTTTATTGGACTACCGAGAGTCGAAGGATTATTAATCTTGGGCCCCGAGAAGGACGGCCGGATAGCCAGAAGCCCGGGCGTATCGGATTTCAAGGCGCGCCTCGTGCGCGTATTGACTGATATCTCGCCATTGTACGCCGTAATCGGGGAAAGATTTTTTTTTTTTTTTTTGTGTCTGCGGTAAATCGAGCGGCGAACGGATGTCCGCCAAAAGTCCACCCACCTGGACGACTACCGACGCAAGAGGTAACGTTGATTTTTTTTTTTTTAATCCGCCACATCAAACCATCGTCCAAGCTGCAGTGTCACCGGTTTCGCGCGGCACGTTTTGGTATAAACCCTGTAACTTTTGAACAAACAATTCGTACCGATGACTCATGGGTCAGCGTTGCCGGCGAGAATCCGGCGTATCGATTTCACTACCATTAAACCTAAAAATCATCACTCGTTCCAGAGTTAGAGCGCAGCGAACATCGCGGTCTGAACGATCGTGCGCGAGGACGATTTAGGCTCGTGACAAGAAATTGGAACGTGCTAGAAGTATCGGAATTTTTTTACACTCAGACAAAGATCGTCTCTCCATGCATATCAAATGGCAAATTGATTTATAAATAATATAATGTACATTTTTTAAATAAATTTGAAAAAAAAACTGTCTTCAAAAAACTTCACTCG
The DNA here is from genome assembly GCA_963922035.1 of Amblyjoppa proteus. Classification (NCBI taxonomy): domain Eukaryota; kingdom Metazoa; phylum Arthropoda; class Insecta; order Hymenoptera; family Ichneumonidae; genus Amblyjoppa; species Amblyjoppa proteus. Next base: position 30,371,300 of record OY998230.1, on the reverse strand, counting down.
CCTCTTCAGCCTAAAATCATAAATCGAACCTCCGCGAAACGACTCAAATTCCGCACCAAAAAAAAAAAAAAAAAAAAAGAAAAACATCTACAATCGAGCTCACGTTCAGTCGCCACGAATATTCGATTCCGACGTTACCTTTGATTCCCGATCCGCTTCCTCAATCTCCCGACCGTTTATTCCCGAGAGGCCACGAGCGTGCGCGTTTCTCCCGAGCGCGGCAGAAACCTCGAGGAAACAGAAGGTTTCAGGGTGGTCCCCGTCGGCCTTCCCGGCGCGAGCTGGCCGCGAGAGCAAAAAGCAAAAACAAACCCCCCATTAAAACACAAAAAACTCCCAAAAAAAAAAAAAATAAACAAATCAATTAAAAAGAAATAACAAATACAACAAAAAAAAAAAATGAAAAAAAAAAATGCCCAGCAGAAAGACCATCCACGGCAGCAGAAGCACGCGCGGACCGGACAAACGGCGGGGACAAACAGTGCCACGGGAGGCAAAGAGGAAAAAGAGCACAGACGCCGGCGTGCCGCTCATAACGTGGCTCGCTCGCATCACACAGCGGTGTATCTTTCTCAGGGATATGTGTCTCGTGCCTACGAGGCGAAACGGTCCCTGAGCGAGCTTATAACGAAGAAGGATAGAAACGGCAAGAGCAACCTCTACGTCATAACTGCCTTAACAAATGGCTGACATATTAGAAGCTAGAGGAACGGTCTGCATGTGTGTGTGTGTGTGTGTGTATGTGTTTCGCGGGTCGCGCGAGCCGTTTCATCCCCCCCTTCGCGGTTGCATCCGGGCAGGAGAGTTTCCAGCTCTCTCTCTCTCGGGCCGCGGCATAAAGCGTTTCCTATGAGAGACCCGGTGGGGGGAAACGTTTTCGTCGTGCAGCGCAACTCGGCGCGGTCTCTTTCATGAAACTGGATCCCTGTTTCGTTTCCCGTACAGTTAGACCGCCACCCCACCCACGGGTGCTCCGCGGAGCGCGAGACGGATACGGCCGGACCGGCGAAACGGGAAGGGAAGGAGCCGCGGAAAGAGAGATAACCAGGGCAATAATTCAAGAACCTTGCGATACCGGGACGACCGCGGAGAGCGAGCCCGTGGCTCAGTGCGAGATTAGTCACGGTCTCGCGGACCGCGCATGCGCCGTCGATATCGGCGAGGGCGCAGGTCTCCGTGCGCGAGATCGCGGGATCGAGGATCCTGCGGGGTTGGGGTGGACGAGAAAAATTTGACGGTCTCACAATGGTCGACGCGTTCGTGACGATTCGTTGGATTCCGGCATATTCAGTCGGGAGCGAACTTTTTTTTTTGGAGCAACCTCATTAGTCCGTAGCACAAGACTTTCATTTAATTTTTTTTTTTTTTTGGCTAAATTTTCCTATTAATTAAGGCTTATTATTATTTTGGCTTATTTTCCTATTAAGTACTTGCGTTACACAGTAAAAAAAGTTTGTACTTTTTACAACAATTTATTGTCCAAAAATGTCCACAATTTGTTATTTGTTGATTTCCTAGTGTTACAAACAAATGTACAAACTAAAATAGTCAAAGGCACAGGAAATAAAAGGACAGGTTCGTATATTCAAATAAGTGACAAACGCGTTTGTCGCTTATTTGTAAAAATAATTGTAACTTTAATTTCGTAAAAATAATTTTGTTAAATGAGTGTCAAACTCGTTTGTCACTTATTTAACAGAATTATTATTACGAAATTTCGCATTGCGATTTTACGACATTATTTTTTACTGTGTACAGTCCCACCAAACGTGAGTTTCAGAGAAAATTTCGAACACTTCTTGATGGGAAAACAAAAATCTGAACAAAAATCAAGTGTATGGGAGGTGCTGCAAAGATTGCTTTGTGTGAAATAATAATTCCAATATGTCACTAACAAATTGAAGATATACATTGTCATTCAACAAATTACCCGGCAACTTAATTGTTTTCCTTCGTAAAAATGATTCGTTTATTTTCTCTGAATACGTATCAATTTTTTCAGATTTTTTTTTCGTAATCTTTGAAAATCGCATTTTTTCTATGTCGAAACTTGTGACTGAAACGAACGAATTTTACCTCGGGTAATCCTCATTGCCCCGTTGCGCCGTCTCCAGTTCTCCGATTCTCCTTTAATCTCGTACCGCAACACTGTCATTAAATTTTGTTTATAAAAAAAATGTCGTTTACTTTTATTTTACAATTAATCAAACAATGTCTGATGGAATTTCCGGTGTCGATGCAGGTCTCGATCGCGCGGGTCGAGAGTGCCGCGATGTAAAGAGGTGAATGAGAAAAAAAAAAGTGGCATTTTCCAAGGGCCATCGATTCACACCGATTCGTACAACTCATGCCGATTCATTGGCGAGAAAATTTAGTTTCTTCACTCAAATGAACGAATTTTTCCTTGAGTCATCCACATTACCCCGTTCAGCCCAATCACCCGAAATCGCGTGTCGCAACACTTTCATTTCATTTTTTTTTTTTATGTAAAGTGTATTTAATTTTCATTGTCCCACTAATTAAATATTGACAGATGGAATTGAATGCGATGGTGCAGTTCTCGATGCATAAGATCGCGCCTCTCGAGGATTCTCCTAAAGGGACGAACGATAGATATTTGCTATTTCTCAATGGTCACCGCATCCATGCCGATTCAATCTTGAGATAAATTTACCTTTTCACTGAGATAAAATAATAAAAAAAAAATAAAATAAAATAAAATAATTTCTCCTTGAATCATCTCCCATTACCGCCTTATGGCCTATCCCCTTCAATCTCGTGCCGCAACACTTTCATTTAATGTGTTTTTTTGAATTAAATTTATTTTCATTTTTCTATTAATTAAACATTGACAGATGGAATTGAATCGATGCGGGATCCCACGCCGAGTTCCATCGTCATAGAGGCCGGCCGAGCTAGCTGGATACTCCGCCGACTGGAAGGAGTTTAATATCGACGGACCACCCCGAGTCGATCCGACTCGGGATCGACCGGGGGGTAATTAAGTGTTGGCGAGCGCCGTCCGAGTGAAAAAGGGATAGATCCGGAGAAAGATGGAACGACGATGTGTGTATATGTGGGGCCGCGCTGAGCCACGGGAGAGGGACGAGGAACGAGATCGACGAGGCGCGCGGAGGCTGGCGTGACCGGTGATCATATAACGCCACGCGAGGATTCTCGATCCTTGGAACGATCGCGCGACTCCCGGCTCTCCTCCCGCTGATCGTCCTCGTCGTCTCAACTTCGATCCCTCAAATGCCTCCGTCCTTACAGAGATACTTTATCCGCGAAACAGTAATTTTTTTTTTTTTTTTGTTTTTTTTTCGAACAGGTTCGAAACAAAATAGCGGTCTTATTATTGATCCTGAAATAGACTGTAACAAAAAAATTGTAAATTTAATGTACTGGACTGGAAGTTTTTATGCAAGAACTGATGCATTGAATTTAATGTACACCGAAAAAAATATCGACTAAGCCGCGGTTGCTGGTGGCGAAGGAAATGTTTGGTCGATTGAACAAAATGTTTGTTTAATTCAAGAGTGGAAGTTTTTATGCAAGAACTGATGCATTCAATTTAATGTACACCGAAAAAAATATCGACTAAGCCGCGGTTGCTGGTGGCGAAGGAAATGTTTGGTCGATTGAACAAAGTGTTTGTTCAATTCAAGAGTGGAAGTTTTTGTGCAAGACCTGATGCATTCAATTTAATGTACACCGAAAAAAATATCGACTAAGCCGCGGTTGCTGGTGGCGAAGGAAATGTTTGGTCGATTGAACAAAATGTTTGTTTAATTCAAGAGTGGAAGTTTTTATGCAAGAACTGATGCATTCAATTTAATGTACACCGAAAAAAATATCGACTAAGCCGCGGTTGCTGGTGGCGAAGGAAATGTTTGGTCGATTGAACAAAATATTTGTTCAATTCAAGAGTGGAAGTTTTTATGCAAGAACTGATGCATTCAATTTAATGTACACCGAAAAAAATATCGACTAAGCCGCGGTTGCTGGTGGCGAAGGAAATGTTTGGTCGATTGAACAAAATGTTTGTTCAATTCAAGGGTGGAAGTTTTTATGCAAGAACTGATGCATTCAATTTAATGTACACCGAAAAAAATATCGACTAAGCTGCGGTTGCGGGTGGCGAAGGAAATGTTTGGTCGATTGAACAAAATGTTTGTTCAATTCAAGTAACTATTCGTTGAAGCAACAAAACATTAGGTCAAACAACTAAATATTCGTTCAATCAACTAAAGTTTTCTTTCAATCGACCAAATATTTCCTTCGACACCCACAAGTGCAAAGTTAGTTTGATATTACCAAACCTTTTTTTTCGGTGTACACTAAATCCCATACAAATTTTTTTAACAGTCTATGGAACAAATGAGGATAATTAAAATAAGATATTTACCTTGGAAAGAGTAAAGAGGAATGGAAAAAATTTGTAAAATTTTTCTCAAAGTTTCGTATCGATTCTGCGAAGACGTCGAGAAAATTTCGTAACGATTCGTCGAACCGTTTGAGAGCTACGATATGTTGATGAGACATACAAGAATTTCAAAGATTTCTCAAAAATTCTATGATACTTTGAAATTTGTATTATCATTAATTATTAGCCTTATTTTAGTTCAAAGTCAACAATGAAACTTTATGTAATACATTGTAAAATATCGTAAAATATGGACTCTGCAACGTACAGAAGTATAGAGAGTCGTTTCGGCGGCGGACCGTCGAGATTAATAAGAACGTACCGTGTGTTTTATAGGCGAAATTCACCGTGGACCGCGCTCGAATTTATCCACCGTTATCCAACGATCACGCGAACGAGTGAGGATCTCTCGTTCGTTTCTTTATGTACAGTGATGCGTTTCCATTCCTACCTGTTGCTGCTTCTGCTGTTCATTCGCTCCGCGGTCTGCTCATGGTGCATTGGGAAGTGAAAAATTGAGTGGATGCTCGACGCTCGGTAATCGGGTACCTGCTTAGCTCGAGCATCTTTTTATTTTTCTTATGTTTCTTTTATTTTCGTCTCTTATTACTTCTGCGTTTGCCGGCTACGGCTGTTAGCATGTGTTAAAGCGCAAGCCCGAACGCATCGCGGACTGTAACCTGTTGCGATGCGTGACCAACGTCTCGTCGATCGAGATAAAAATATCGAGAGCAGAGTCGTGTAAACACCATATTAATTGCGATCTTTCGGTACGCTACATGTGTTTGAAGCATCGGAGAAAAAAAAAAATTATTCTGCGAAATAATCAAATATTTCTGCCTGTTAAACTCACCGAGATGCATACACCGAAAAAAAGGTTCGGTAACATCAAACTAAGCTGCGGTTGTGGGTGGCGAAGGAAATATTTGGCCGACTGAAAGAAATATTTAGATAATTGAACGAATATTTAGTTGATTGGACGAATATTTAGTTGATTGGACGAATATTTAGTTGATTGGACGAATATTTGGTTGATTGAACGAATATTTAGTTGATTGGACGAATATTTAGTTGATTGGACGAATATTTGGTTGATTGAACGAATATTTAGTTGATTGAACGAATATTTAGTTGATTGAACGAATATCTAGTTGATTGAACGAATATTTAGTTGATTGGGCGAATATTTAGTTGATTAAACGAATATTTAGTTGGTTGAACGAATATTGAGTTGACTGAAGGAATATTTAGTTGATTGACCGAATATTTAGTTGATTGAACGAATATCTAGTTGATTGAACGAATATTTAGTTGATTGAACGAAGATTTAGTTGATTGAACGAATATTTAGTTGATTGAACGAATATTTAGTTGATTGAACGAATATTTCGTTGATTGAACGAATATTTAGTTGAATGAACGAATATTTAGTTTGTTGAACGAATATTTAGTTGATTGAACGAATATTTAGTTGACTGAACGAATATTTAGTTGATTGAACGAATATTTAGTTGATTGAACGAATATTTAGTTGATTGAACGAATATTTAGTTGGTTGAACGAATATTTAGTTGATTGATCGAATATTTAGTTGATTGAACGAATATTTAGTTGTTTGACCTAATATTTTGTTGCTTCAACGAATAGTTACTTGAATTGACCGTTCCGTTATTGATTGCAACAAAAATTTTGTTCAATCGACTAAACATTTCGTTCGCCACCTGCAACCGCAGTTTAGTTGATATTACCAAACCTTTTTTTCGGTGTAGAATAATACCAGAGTCTAGGGAGATTGCCACACTTCCGGTCTGGAGAAATAATTTTTTTTCGCTCGAAATACGTAATTTCCGGTTTAAAAAATAATTTTTTAACCAGAAATACATCACTTCCGATTTGAGAATCTTATCTTTTGACTGGAAGTGAGGTACCGGAACAATCTTATTTTTCGACCGGAAGTAACGTATTTACGGCCGAAGAATGCAGTCTTAACATAATCCGGACCTTGTAAGGAAATCATTTCAAAATTTTATTTCAAGTCTAGAGACTCTCGAAGGACAAGAACGTCGAAACAATGGAGACGATCGAATATCGATATTGTATCGATGAGAGCACGCACAGGTGTGAGTGTTACGCGTAGAGTCGGCCTCTTTCTCTCCGGGGACGTCGAGGAGTCAACGAGCTCTCTCTTGGCGACGAATGATAAAGGAACGAATAGCGAGCTGTCTCGCGTCTGACGCCTTCGATCGAGCCTGGCCAGGCGATCTCGGACGATTTGATATCTCTAGGCCAACCCTGCGAGCCCCGGAGATAAAGGAAAAGCCAACGCGGAAGCCTCGCGATTTATAAGTTGAGTAAAAAAAAAAAAAAAAAAAAACAAGTGATTATTTCACTCATTTTGCTTATTTATATTTGTTGACTGAAAGCCCGGATCCGATCGCATACACGGTAAAAAAATAATTTCGTAACATCGCAGTACGAAGTTTCGTAAAAATAATTTTGTCAAATAAGTGACAAACTCGTTTGTTATGGTTTGAATTGTACAGACCTGTTCTTTTATTTCCCCTGCGATTGACAGTTTCAGTTTTTACTTCTGTTTGTAAAACTAGAAACGTGTAGCGAGTGTGCGATTTCTTTTTTTGTATGTGGAGTTCAGCAATGACTATTTATTTCGGATTTATGATTGTCGCCGAATGTATATATGTATATGTATATGTATGTATATGTATGTGTATGTATGTGTGTGTGTACGCGTACGCGTACGCGTATGCGTATGCGTATGCGTATGCGTATGCGTATGCGTATGCGTATGCGTATGCGTATGCGTATGCGTATGCGTATGCGTATGCGTATGCGTATGCGTATGCGTATGCGTATGCGTATGCGTATGCGTATGCGTATGCGTATGCGTATGCGTATGCGTATGCGTATGCGTATGCGTATGCGTATGCGTATGCGTATGCGTATGCGTATGCGTATGCGTATGCGTATGCGTATGCGTATGCGTATGCGTATGCGTATGCGTATGCGTATGCGTATGCGTATGCGTATGCGTATGCGTATGCGTATGCGTATGCGTATGCGTATGCGTATGCGTATGTGTATGTGTATATATGTATATGTATGTGTCTTCAAAATGAATAACTCATGTGAGCACGATATTCACGGCTATTTTCAAAGAAATTCCTAATTGTCGTGTGCAGCAAGAAGATCCGACAAGATTTCTAATAAATTTGCGCTCTAGCCGTCAACGATGATAATTATTTTGTGTATTAAAATTTGTGTGTCTGTCGAACAGTATTTAAATCAGCTCGAAAATTAAGGAGAAATAATTTATTTGCAGTTCATTCTAAAGTTTCCTGTCCTTGTTTTCTTTTTGTTTATTTAACTCGCGGATCATAATGATAATTTTACAAATTGAAACGGCTTTTCTCACATCCTCTAGGGGGGGGGGGGGGGGGGGGGGGGGTTTAAAATAATTTCTCTAAGGAGGGGTTTTAAAATAATAAGATCCTGTCCCCAGAATTTTTGAAAATTGGGACAAGCAAACAATCAAACAACTTTCGAAAATGTATATGAGATTAAAAAGCCGGAGCTACAGATTAAATACCTGACAGACGGACGGACAGATAAATATCTCTTTGATTTATATGTCAGAGAAAAAAAAAACAAAAAAAAAAACAAAAAAACAAAAAACGATTGTTAAATAATTAAATTTTATAAATCAAGCAAGCTCGAACGTAAGAATTATGAGGCTAAGGAGGACGACACAAGTCGTTGTGCCAGCGGGAATCAGCTGCGAAGCTCACCGAGGCTCCATCGGGAGAGCGCCAAAGAGACGGTTCTTCGTTCCGGCGCAACGCTCCACAGAAACGAACGGAACGATCGAGATAGCCCGGAGCAGCCACGATTTATGTCAACGCGTCTACCTAACGATTCCCTTAGAGCTGTCGAGAGTCCGCGGGGCTCGGACTAATTTCCCCGTCGTCGATGCCTCGTTCACCGGCTCGGCAGCCGAGGTTTATGGCTTGCCAGGCATACCGGGGCACCGCGGCGGTCTTCATTTGCCTCCCCCTCCTCCCCCTTGCCGATGTAAACTCCGCTTAGGTACACGCGTAGGTGGATACGCGAAGTTTTACTCGCGATCGAGTTGTCCCGATCTTTGTCGGAGATACCGGACGCGTTTTATTCGCGCGTATACCCGCGGGCTTTGATAATTTGTCTTGTTGCTCTATATTTTTTCGACGGGACCAGTGAAAAAAAAAATAAAAAAAATAAAAAAAATTCGACAACTATACGCGACGAAATATGAAGAGTGCAACGAAAAAATAAAATAAATTAATCGACTATATGAGACGAGATATGAAAATTTTTAAAGCATGTTTTGCGATTAAATGTTGCTCGATCTTTGCCGTACATAAGGATTGTTTACTTTGGAATGGAATAATTAATTGTTATTGCAGAATAAATCAAAACATATTTTTTTTTAGGTAATTCTTTTTGAGATTAAAAATAAATGGCTTTGAATGTGTTAAGCCACTTTAGTGCTCCAGTTTGTCTGTGACGAGGAGAACCGATTCTACCGTTTCGATCTAACGAGAGCTATCCGAGATAATCGTTATCGGATGTGTTTTATTCGCGTGGCGTATATCCGCGGGCTTTGATACTTTATCTCTTCGTTCTATATTTTTTTTTTCAACGGATGCCAGCAAAAGCAAAATAAACAAATAAACCAACTGAGACGAAATATTAACATTTTTTTTAGGATAATTACCGTATTAGAATCTTTGCCGTAGTTAAAAGTAATTTTTTTTTCCGAAACAAAAAATTGTTATTGCGAAATCATTTTTTGATTTCTTTTGGATAATTTTTTTTTTTTTTTTTTTAGATAAAATAATGATTTTCATGAATTGTGGCTCGATTGTGCGATTATGCCGTAAGTGGAAGTGTTAATCCACTTTAGTGCTCTAGTTTGTCTGTGACGACGAAAACCGATTCTACCGTTCGGATCTAACGAGAGCCATCCGAGATAATCGTCCTATAATCGTTATCTAAGGTACAGTGGAAGAGCGTATAACTGCACGCGATAATAGTTGATCCGATAAAATCGACGATAACGTTCGCTCGCGTACCTGCGCCTCCCGCTTTCTCCTGCCGTTCCTCCTATCGCCTCTCTTTCCGTATCACTTCGCATTGAAACATATTTATTATTCATAAATACAGTACGATCCTAGACTAGGAAGTCTCCACGGGTCTCCGAAGAGCAGAGCGGCAAATCGATGATATCGGACATCGTGTATTTCCTTCATAATTTTTTTTTTATTATTAATCCCTTGGGCCGCTGGTGACAAGAATAATTTTTACTCTAAACAGAATCTTGTCTTGTTTGTGCACATTGAATATAATTCCGTTCGAATGCGGCTGTAAGGTCGCCCAGGGCGCAGGAGACACGCGAGGGTAGGGAAAAACCTGGGGCTATTTGACACACTCGCAAAGCTTCAAGCTCGTAGTAAGAAAATGGAATTGGCTAGAGGTACCGTGATTTTTGTGTGAGCCACCGAAGACCATCTCTCGACGTGCGTAAAATGGCAAATTGATACCTTTTATCGAAAGGTAAATAAAAATTCCAACGTAAAATTACAAAATTCGTCGAGCTATATCGATCTGCCGATCATCGCGACGTCTTACGCCCGCACTAAAAAAACTCGATCAGCTACAAGTCTCCTAATTTGTTTATAGACATATGAAAACCATCTCTCGATGTGTGTGAAATGGCAAATCGATACATTCTATAGTAAAAGGAATAAAAATTAAAACTTAAAATTACAAAATTCGTCGAGCTGTATCGATCTGCCGATAGTCGCGACGTCTTACGTCTGCACTAAAAAAACTCGATCAGCTACAAGTCTCCGAATTTGTTTACAGACAGATGGATACCATCTCTCGATGTGTGTAAAATGGCAAATCGATACGTTCTATAGAAAAAGGAACAAAAATAAAAACTTAAAATTACAAAATTCGCCGAGCTATACCGATCTGCCGATAGTCGCGACGTCTTACGTCCGCACTAAAAAAACTCGATCAGCTACAAGTCTCCGAATTTGTTTACAGACAGATATATACCATCTCTCGATGTGTGTAAAATGGCAAATCGATACGTTCTATAGAAAAAGGAATAAAAATGAAAACTTAAAATTACAAAATTCGTCGAGCTATATCGATCTGCCGATAGTCGCGACGTCTTACGCCCGCACTACGTAACACGCTCAGCTACATGTCTCGTATTTTTTTGCTAAACAGACGAAGACATTCTCCCTCCACATGCCAAATTTCAAATTGATTCGTAATACCATAAGCGAATTAAAAATTGCAACGTAAACATACGAAGCTGTTTCAAGTGACCCCGGTCTCCTCTACAAGCGTTGTTCCCGCCGCTCTCTCGCGTGATAGACGGAGTCGAACCGGCCAGGCCGGAGCAAGAAAGCTTCGCGACTCTCGAGTACGACTCCGCTGTAAACTCGCTGCCCGATTCAGCCGGCCGGAGGTATTAGATTCGACGAACAGAGAAGATCTCATTCGAGAGCACGCAGCGGCGCCAGAAGTCCTATCTCTCGCTCGAGTTGCTCTCCGTGCGACGGCGCCGGTTTTACGCGATTGCCAGGACGATATCGAGGAGCTCTCTGCGCTCACGTCTTTTCTCTCGTCCACGCGCTACAGCGTCCCTCCCCTCCCCAATGCCCCCCTCTCCTCCCCCCTTATCAATGGACCACGATTACCGGAATGCGAGCTCGCGACGCTCCGAAACATAAATCAGCTGCCGGGATCCTCTTTATACGTGAAGAAATAAGAATTAAAAGGGGAGCAAGAAAGAAGAGAGACTCGCCGAGGAAATCGATACGTTGCTCTCGAACGAGTTCTTCCCCTTAACTTACTTACTTACTTACTTACTCGTTTAAATCCTAGAAGTCCGGGTATTTGCTCTTGCAGTCACGGAGCGAGTAAAGTAAATGTTGAAAAAAAAATCGAGAAAAAAAAAATCAATTGCCATGGCAAATACCGTCCGCTGATCCTCATAGATTCTCCGCAAAGCTGTGCAATACACCCGATCGATAAAACCTGATCGATATCGCGATCTTGGATTTTACACTCGATACACTTAATTTTTTTTTTTTTTTTTTTTTTTTTTTTTTTGCAGAGCGCGGACCTCCGCAGGCACGCTGCTAATACGTATATGGAAAGCGAGATATTACGCGGAGAAGAAGGGGATCGAAAAAATTTGAAAAAATTCTCAGACGGGCGCGACAACCCTCCGAGTATGTGATAAAAATTTTGCAACGATTCCTCGGGCCGCTCTCAAGACACGCTTTGGTGAGTTTGCCGAGATATTATTTCTGTACTTACACGGGTTAAGATATTGCTTGCAACGGATGTAACTCGCCGAGAACGCTGCACCTGTTCGCATGTGAATTTATGATATTTTTTTTCGAATAAATTACCTTTTCACCGAAATACCCAAAATTTTACTTTTACTTCTTGCACAGTAAAAAAGATTTGTACTTTTTGCAACAAGTTATTGTCCACAAACGTCCACAATTTTTTATTTGTTAATTTTCTAGTTTTACAAACAAAAGTACAAACTAAAATTGTCAATGACACGTAAAACAGAAGGACCGGTTCGTATATTCGAATAAGTGACAAACGAATTTGTTACTTATTTAACAAAATTATTTTTACGAAATTTCGTATTCTGAATATTACAAAATTATTTTTTACTGTGTAATGGACCAGAAATCTTTTAAAAAAAAACACAAACTTTTCTTCAGTCTGCTCTTTGTTTCGAGTGCAGAAGAGAATTGCGGCGCAAACTTGGTCGAAGCGAGCGGGGCGCAGTGTATTACTCGGAGAAAAAGTGGAGCAACAAATTCGAAAAAATTCTTAAACGGTCGCGACAACCCTGCAAGTGTGTGTTAAAAATTTTGCAACGATTCGTCGAGCCGTTTTCACGACACGCTTTAGTGAGTTCGCAGAGATTTTATGTCTATACTTGAAAGGGTTAAAATATTGTTTGCACCGAATGTGACTCGGCGAGAACTCTGCACCTGCTCGCGTGTGAATTTATCACCTTTTTTTCGAATAAATTAACTTTTTACCCAAATCCCCAAAATTGTACTTTAACTTCCCAATGGACCAGAAATCTAAAAAAAAAAGAGACTTTTCTCCAGTCTGCTCTTTGTTTCGAGTGCAGAAGAGAATTGCGGCGCAAACTTGATCGAAGCGAGCGGGTCGCAGTGTATCGAGGTGCAGGGTAGCAGCTACCTCATGAATATTCAACGTACAAGTTGTCGAGGCGCGAGCGCGAAGTGAGGAAGAGAAAATGCTGCGGGCTCCCTCTTGCAGCATCCTTTCGTCCCGTTCGCTTCCCTCTCTGCGGTGCACCGCGGCTATATAAGACGGTTGACGTATACCCTTGTTGATCATAAGTGGGTTTGTTTCGCTGATTGTTGTCGCATCGGTGACGGCCCACCGAGGGCCCGGGGGGTCCGTTGCATATTCAACGTCTTGTCCCCCTTCGACGCGCTCATGGGCCGTGTACTTCGTATATCCTGCCAGAGCGTTTGAGGCTTATCTCTCGACTGATACGGCGCCGCCCGTACAGGGCATTCCATAAGTCGTGGCTCTCGTTACGTATCCTACCGAGGCCTGATAATGCAATCAGTGAAATTTTCTTGACCGACCCAACTGACTCTAACTCACTGTAAATTGTATTTAATTTTTTCAATGTTGCCGACCTTTTCGGGTACTTCCCGTCGTTGGACATTTCTAGGACCTCCACTGTTCCTTCCAACTCGCATATTTCCGAACCAAATATGGTTGCCAGCCTACTTAATTGGGCTCCAAGAGCCCCTCACATTTCGAATAGAACCGCAAAAATGAAATTTCGATATTTCCACAAGATTTCCTCATCCTCAATTTATATTCATAATTGTCTATACTCTTAACAATTAATCATTACGGTTTCATAATTTTTTTATTTCACTGTTATAAAGATTTAAAAAAAAAAAAAATGAAACATAATAAAATTTGCCCCGCCGTAACGAGCGATCGAATCTCGCCGAGCCGCGTCCATATAAGCGTGTGTAACTCTGCGCGTTCCACCTCCGCCAGAAGCGCCAGCAAATTAATTCGTGTATCGAGTGGCCGGTCTTCGAGAGCGTCCTCTTAGCGAACTCCGGGCGCTCGTACGGAGAGATCGTTGTCTCCTCGTAGCTCCTCGAAGCACCGAGAAATCACGTCGGTGGACGTCGGGAACAGTTGGCCAAGAAGAGGCTCGTCGCGAGCGAGATATCTCATGCCGACACCCGAGATCTTCGAATGTGCCAGCTCGAATCGAGAACGTTCATAACGCAAAACACATACGAGACAACGGCAAGTAGAAATCGTTAGACACCGAGAGAGAGAGAGAGAGAGAGAGAAAGAAAGAGAGAGATTGTAGCTTCACGCCCTTAGCTGCCGGGTATTATCGAGTCGAGCTTGGGCGAACCACGTCGCTCTCTCCCGAGAATATCGTGCGTGAGGAGATTAAAATTTCGAGATTCGACGAGCCACTCTATCTCAAATATCGCCATAATGTATACTTTAGATAGTTCGCGCATATAAATTATAATTCGCGAGGTAAAAGTTTGAGAGAAAAAAAAAAAAAGTACTGAAAGAAAAAAAAAAGGTGAAATCGTCATTTCGCATCTGTTGAGCGAACGAGAGTTCCTCGCAGCTCGGGCCGATCCATCGGGATGCAACGAGATGCACGCAACGCCTGAGAGAGAGCCGTACGTATGCTGTTTGCGCCTCGAGTCCCGTGCGTGCTCTGGGCGAGGGACCGCGAGTGCGAGCCGAGGTGCGATCCCTTTTGCTGCACGCCGAGGGAGCGAGGAGGGAACCCTCTCGTTGATCGTGTCTCGCACGTCCGCGAGGAGGATTGATTTATCACACGCCAGAAGACAGATTGCAGCTCGTTCTCTAGTGCACGACACTGAAGTCGGCTAGGCGCTCGACCGACGACGAGGAGCTTAGAGGGAAAGGCGAGGAGACTACGGGGAGATCGAGTGCTAAGGGCTGCAGGTACGATAAGGAGTAAAAAAAAAAAAAGGTTGTACTTTTTACAACTCATTGTCCAGAAACAATTTTTAGTTCGTACTTTTGTTTCTAAAACCAGAAAATCAACACATAAAAAATTGCGGACAATTCTTTATTTGTTGATTTTCTTGTTTTAGAAACAAAAGTACCAACTAAAATTGTCAATGACACGGGAAATATAAAGGACAGGTTACGTATATTCATAGGAGTTTGTCACTCGTTTAACAAAATTATCTTTACGAAATTTCCCATATCGATTTTACGAAATTATTTTTTACTGTGTAGATAAGTAGCATTTAAAAAAAAAAATTATTATTATATTTTATGAGCCGTTCCATCTTTCACGAGCTAGTCGATCACGTGAGATTTTTTTAATAATATTTTGTTTTAATGTTTCTTTAGCTTAAGAACATCTGCCTTAATAAAAAAAAGTGCCATCCACTGTAATAATAGATGCGTAAAAGTTTTTATAAACGACTTTAAAAATGTGACACTCATTTGACTAGTGTGAAGCGCTCCAACCTCCTTAATTTCAAAGATCTCCATACGTTGCGCTTTTCTTCACTTATTTTCCTAGGTCTTAAGCTCCCCCGTCGCGAACGGGGTGGAGCGGGCCATGCAGGCTGTAGTAAATAATAATTAGTAACTAGCCAAGTCGTAATTATGCTCTGGTCAGCTTTACATTATGGCGCTTTTCCTATCGAATTAGTTTAGTAATAAATGATTTTCTTAACTTATTATGATCCCGCCTTGAAAATTATCACACGAAGCGTACTCTGAATTGTGACTCTCTGCACTATCCATGTCTTAGTTATAAGGATAAATCGCACCCCTAGAACAACAGCGTAACATGTCTTATGGGATTGCCATTTACGTTGTTACACTGTTGTTCTGAAGGTGCGATATTTACCTGAACATGATGCTTTTTGTACAGTGTTTAGGGAATGTCATTGGGTACCTAAGTACCCAATGAAAAATTATCTATCTACCTTTATGTTCTTTTGCTTTTAGGCGTTTCTTATTTTTATTTTGATTTTTTTGTATCTATTTTTGCAATTTTCTTTTTCCTTTTTTCTTTTCGTCTCCTTAGTTTGTAGTTTTAGGTTGCTTTGTCGTATTTTTACTGTACTTGATTCATGCACAGTGCTTTTTTGGGGGTTTCGCTCTCAGAGCACGACATAAACGCATCCATCTATCTACACTGATAGAAGGCTCTAGTAAAAATGACCGATCATCTAAGAAAAATTACCATAGCACATGGTAGTATAGCGTTAGGGCGCCACCTATCGTAGGAAGTACCGGATTTATAAGAATTGTTCTTAGATATTATGATAAAAATTCTTGGATATCTCAGACTTTCTACCATAGGTGGCGCGCTGGCGCCGTACTACTGTGCGCTATGGTAATTTTTCTTGGATGATTGGTAATTTATACTAGATCCTTCTCTCTGTGTACCTACACAAATCACTCTACATCTTTCAAAAGGCTCGACAAAAAATCGCCAAATTTTAGCAGCATGCCAATCGCCTCGATGCAAAGTTTCAACAATGTTTAACAAATTTTTCTCGTCTCTTTTCAGCATCGTTATGCCCGCATATCGCAGCATCGCAAAGATGCACGCAGGCCACAGCTCCGGAAGGGTTAAAGTAGCGTCCCAGATAAATGTAAACAGGTTGTGTGACTCGAACCCGGAGTCGGGAAGCATCGGTTTCCCGTATCGTCAGCCTCTTCTCTTCTTATCCCAGTTAGAGCGCTAAAAAGCTTTTATTTTTCGAATCAAGAACGAGAAACCAAGAGCTTCGGCAGGTTCGGTACGACGCACGTGCGCACGTGCGTTCTTATCCCAGTTAGAGCGCTAAAAAGCTTTTATTTTTCGAATCAAGAACGAGAAACCAAGAGCTTCGGCAGGATTCTCCTATCTGTCCCCGCTCGGGTTCTACACGGAGCCGAGTCGCGCGCTGTCTAGTTACCGCGGAAGCCGCACGAACTAGCCGTACTTCGCGCGGAATGGTCACCGAGCAATAAGCAAGGTGTAGAGAAACGTGGAGTCCCCGGTGTGTCCGGGGACTTTTCGAACGACGGAGATAACAACTTGATAATGAATCCGTTGACCCGCGACTCGGTTCGAGCCGAGAGAGGAACCTTTTATATAGCTCCTTCGCGAGTGGAGGCGGAGGGCCGATGTCGCTTTTGCCTCGGCGGCGCTGGCCGTGGTACGGGCGGCGCTGGTGACGGCCTCGCCAGCGGCGAACGTGCCACAGCCTCTCCTCGAGGCGGTATTTGGATCCTTGTCGGGTGACCGCGGACGCGGGGATCATTATAGTGATTAATGCCGATGGAACCTGGCGATAGCGCTGATTTATCGATGTCACTGACCACAACGGGCACTACTCTCTCGCGCGCTCAATGTAACACGCGCTGACGAGATAAATTGTGGAGACGCGCGCGACGGCGTTTGAGACAGTGGTTCGCTACCCCTCCCAACTTCCCCCCCCCCCTGGTCGCTTCATGTTTTATTTACTGAAGAATAAAAATTTTCGATATTTGACAAAAGTTCGGTTGGTCTATACGAAGGTGCACTTTGAACTCTGTATTATCGAGCTCGTTGAAAATGGATCGGAACGCAATAGTTATTTGTATGGCAAGGGCGTAGAAAGGGAGTTCTTGACGAGTGCGGCATTCACACGAGTCAGAACACTCCCTTTTCTACGTCCATGCCATCCACGTAATTTTTCCTAACAAATTCACGAAAATCGAGCTTTTAGTTTTTATTAACTGTGCGTAGAAAGGCACTTTTCCGCTGTAGAGCTGAAACAAAATACCAGATTGCGTTTGTACGCATGCGCAGTATTTTTCCCGCACGCGATGCGACAAAGTGTCTTTTTACGCACACTTCACAGCAACGGAAAGCGAGATTTTACGTGCATGTGTTTAGGAAAAAGGGTCTTTGTGTAAGGGAGATATTTTTGTTTATCGTCACAGATCTTCTTTTATCCACTTTTGTTCCTTTCTGCCGCTGGCTGCATTCGGGATACATTCCGGAGAGAATTTTACAAATATTCTCTGCAACGTCACTTCCGGTTTGACGATCTCAGCTTTTGAAGCAAAAGCGTCAAGTCCGGTTCCAAAATCTTGGTCTTTTACCGAAAGTGACGTCCCACTTTAAAGCGTCACTGCCGGTTTCAGAATCTTCAGAATCTTCCGGTTTCGTATGACGTCACTTCCGGTTAAACACTAAGATCTTTGAACCGGAAGTAACGTTTTCTCGTATGACGTCGCTTCCGGTAAAAAAAAACCATTATTATCAAACCAGAAGTGACGTTTTTTCGTATGAGGTCACTTTCGGTCGAAGACCGAGATTTACAAACTGAAAATAATGATTTTTCCGTATGACGTCACATCCGGTTAAAAACCGATATTTTTAAACCGGAAGTGACGTTTTGCCATGGCGTCACATCCGGTCAAACATTGAGAGTTTTTAATCGTAAGTGACATTTTCTCGTGTGGCGTAATTTCTGGTTGAGAACCGAAATTTTTAAACCGGAAGTGACGATAAAAGTGTTGTAATTTTTTGTCGCCGATCTGAAATGAATAAACAATTCTTGGATTAAAAAAAAAAAGCGACGACAATATAGTAAATTGCAGCGCAGAAGTGGATCGTCGACCCACCCAGCACAACAAACGGATCGTGCCTACCGTCGATTCAAATTTGTTTCCTCATTCATTATACTGTACTAATACAGAGTGCAGCCCGTCATCATTTGTTATTCTTCTGTATGCGCGTATCGCCGAGTTTCATGTTTCCTTCCTTTCTTATTTTTGTATTTTTGTATTTTTTTATTATATTCCAACGATCTCGTTCGCTCGTTGACCAAGTCTCGGCAGCGTCAGGAGCGTATCAACAGCGGCGGAACAGCAGCGGAATGAGAAGAGACGAGAGGGCCGCGCGGCGATATCCTCTCAGGAGTATCCGTGCGGCCGTGGACGGCGTGGGCTAATGTATTCTATTTGATTAAACAAACACGGTAACTCATAGAGGGAAGCGATGCTTTGGCTGCCGGGAGCGAAAAGAGAGGCCCCCAACGGCCGCTTCAGCGGTAGTCCAATGGTCCGGGGCATTCCACCGCGGCCTCTCATCTCGGCCTTCCGTGGACCGCTGCCAAGTGACCCGCGCGCTCGACGAGAGCAGTCCGCACACAATGCTCACATATCGGCCTCCCACCTTGATTCCACCGCTGGCGCCGCTATAATAACCCGCGAGATTGAATGACCCCTCCCGTGATTTGATTACCATTTTTCTCCGCGTCCCGCGGTGCATCGATATTGCGCACGGGGCCTTCCCAGGCCTTATCCTTGATGTCTTACATTTTTTATTTTGCATTTTTATTATTGTTGTTACGATTTGTTTTTTTTTTTTTTTTTTTTGAAAATTCACGTCACGATACTATCGGGATCGAAATAATCGAGGTGTATTCTTGTCGTCTTGTTGTTCCAGTGACTGGTCGATTGGCCGGAGCTGAGGCTGGACACTGATCGAGAGGAAGTCCTGAAACTCCAAGAGAGCCGGAAATGAAGAGAATCGTTTTTCGGGGATAATCAATGCACTGAAAAAAATGTTTGGTCGATAGAACAAAACATTTGGTCAATTCAAGTGGCTGTTCGTCGAAGCAACTAAATATTGGGTCAAACAACTAAATATTCGTTCTATCAATTTAGGCAGTACCAGCGGACAGACTGAGCCCACGCGAGTTCAGAGAGAATTGAGACAGAATTGCGAACACTTCTCGACGAGATAAAAATCTGAAAAAAAAATCAAGCGTATGGAAGGTGCTGAAAAGATTGATTTTGAATAATACTAATTCAAAAATGTTATTAACAAAATGAATGAAAAAAAAATTGTTCACCAAATCCGCCGGCAACTTAACTTTTCGTTCATACAAAAACAATTTTTTTAATCTTTTTGAATACGTGTGAATTTTTTTTCAGAATTTTGTATAATTCTTGAAAATTACGGTTTTTTTGTTAACTAAAAACGCAATTTTCAAAAATTACACGAAATTATGAAAAAATTCATACGTACTCAAGAAAATTAACAAAACGTTTTCATTAAAAAAAAAATTAGGTTGCCAGGTGATTTGTTGGGAATTTGTTTTTTTTCGTTAATTTGTCAATAACACATTGAAATTATTATTATGCAAGATTAATCTTTTCAGTACCATGCATGTGGTAGATTTTTTTCAGATTTTTATCTCGTCGAGAAGTGTTCGCAATTCCTCTCTCAATCCTCTCTGAACAAAGACAGTAAAAAATAATTTCGTAAAATCGCAATGTGAAATTTCGTAAAAATAATTTTGTCAAACAAGTGACAAACTCGTTTGTGATTTATTTGAATATACCAATCTCTGTCCTTTCGTTTCCCGTGTCATTGACAACTTTAGTTTGTACTTTTGTTTGTAAAACTAGAAAATTAACAAATAAAAAATTGTGGACGTTTGTGGACAATAATTTGTTGTAAAAAGTACACATTTTTTTTTTTAACTGTGCATGTGGTCTCAGGCTGTCCTCTAGCACTACCTTAAATATTTCTTTCACTGTGTCTTAAATAAAAATGGAAATTTATCAACTGGTTTACATCAAAGTATTTTTGAAAAAAATCATATTTCATCTAGTCATGTTCCTAAAAAAATGTCTTTCCCTAGGTAAAAATGAAGCAGCTAAACTTTGCAATGGATAGAGTAACGGTATGAAAAAAAAAGCTCAAACGCGCACACACGAAGTACATTTATATTACGGAAATCTAGAAGTTTATCTATATACCTTGTACAAATATGCAATTCAATAAAATAAATTTAAAGGCACGCTCCTCAACGATGTTCTAAAGGAGAGTCCCACCGAAGACCCATAATAATACTACACGTTGGGAAATTACCAAAGTCGTCGTTTCACTATACCGGGATGTCTGGACTCTCCCGGAGAACACACCGTCGCCAAGGAGAGATGAGGCCCCGCGAATGAAAATGTCGCTAGGTACGATTTTATATCCGATCGTAAAAGTGCCCCGAGAGGAGGACCCCCAAGGCAACTCTCGGCAACTCGATCGTCCCGTCCGTGTTTTATATTATACCTCTGTCTCTATACCTGTTCAATCTTCCTTCGGTTTTTTTTTTCATTTTCTCATTTTTTGATTCCTTCGATTTATGTTGTTTTCTTTTATCCTTCCTTTACTACATTTTCCCCTCAGGTGTGCCTCGGGACGCTTCTTGGGCGACTGTGCGAGAGTCGTCGCGGAAGGAAAACAAAAAAAAAAAAAAGTCGGTAATTCAGATATATCTCGTGTGGTCGTTCCTCGATTCCCCCTCGATCCACACGAGCAATTGGTAACTTGTAGAAGCGGCTTGAACGACAGGTCGGACACGACCCACGTCTCGTGAACCGAAGAAGATATCGATACGAGAGTACGAGGTGGTGGACTCGAGAGGTATCTTCGCGTGGGTTGAATAAAAGGCTCCCTCTCCAAGTTTCTCTCTCCCCTGTGAACTGTTTCTGTGTGTTCTAGCCTCGATAAAATATTTGGGAAGGCTATAAGGCGACGTCGATAGAGACCTCTCATCTGTCTCTCCGGAGCGTGAACTCTCGAGTTTCCGAGCTTGTAAGCGCCCCGATGAGCGTGCCGAGAAGAATTACCGCCGCGCATTATGGCACGGGTAAAGGATCGAACGCGGTGTTACGATTGAGTGAAACTGAGAGGCCGAAGACGGGGCAGAACAGCGGGCGGAAACACGAGACGATTTGGAGCAATTTAAAGAAAAAAATATATGCAGAAATATGGATCGAAATTTGAACCAGGCAGATGTCCGACCGGACACTCCGAGGCAACCAGATTGAAATCGCATCGGCGAATTGTTGAATTTTCATGCATCTTTTTGCCCAAAGAGCGAGCCGTCGATTTGCGCCACTTTCACGAGAAATAAAAGACGAACAATATTTTTATTCTGACAAATAATGATGCGTAAAATATGAACAAAAATGTTTAACCGATATCCGAGTGCTACGAGATTGTCGTAAAATTTTGGTAACGATGGGTCATTCGAGAGTGACGGTAATTTAACGATCTCGCACAGACGCTACTGCACTGTAAATAAAATTCGTATGAAATTTAACCCAACGGACTGGAAGTTTTTATGCAAAAACTGGTAGTATTAAATCTCATGTAGAATTGTGCTTAACAATTGGGAATACTTTATTTTTAATAATTTACTTTAATTTCAATGAAATGGTATATTAATTTTTCATTACAATTGTACATTTAATTGAATGTACCAATATTCGCCTAAAAACTTCGAGTCCGGTGCATTAATTTCTCGATTTTTTTTTACCAGTCTGTGCAGAGAGAAAAGAAATGTCATCCACAAATAAATTTCCGCCTTTCCGGCTTTCTCATGTTTCAATCCTCATTCATTATTGAGATATCGGATGAACTCGGGCTGGACCAAACTTCAAAGAAACAAAAAATTTCTCTTCAGCATCCGAAATTTCGTCACTCCCATCTTCCTTCCTGCTCGTCCTCCCTTCCTCTCGTGGGCCGCCGTCTGGAACGAGAATCGGGGTCAGAGGTAATCTCGGAGATGCATAAACGTCGAACACACCGAGTCATTCGACAGTTACTGGATACTTTTTTTTCCCCGGTAAAACGAAGCGCGCCTCTCGCGGTCACGAAGAAAAGAAGACGACGCTGGTATCTCATCTTGCCGTCGGTGTGTGTACCTCACACCTCGATACGCGCCTCTTCCTCCTTTTTCCCCCGGTCGTGTGAAGATATTACGAGTCGCGACAGCGGGCGCGAGTAAGATCTCGGGATTTTATGTCGTTACCACACACGAAGCTCTACGGTGCCGGTGTGTCTCAGGTCGCGGCGATTCTCGATGTTATAACGAAAGGGATAAGAGTTCTCTCGTTGAAGCCGTTAAAATCGCATCGGGCCCGATGAGCTGCCGAGGCGACTTTCGAGGCGTATCGTACGTTTCTTTCTCGCGTATCCAAGTATCGGCCACTCTCGCGAGCGTTGAAACTCACTTGGGTGTTACGCGTATACATGCATGTATGTTCACGTGTATGAGTATATATATGGGTATATTTCTATAATAAATGTGTAGTGTCCGATCGTGGGTGGTGCGATGCCTGGGTCCTGTAAACAGGTGTACGCCGCTCTGGGCTCGAGGCACCGGACGCCGGCCTCTGGCGAAGACGACGGAGAGACCCCGCATGAGCGAGACGATGATTCATAATTCATGTAAAGTCGCGTGTGCGCAACGCCTCGATCGACACACCTACGTAACATGTGCTGAAGAAGAGGTACTCACGTCCCTAACCCACGCGGCACATTTTTAGCTGGTTCTGGCATTGAGAAGAAAAGGGAAAACAATGATGTCTCTGAGATTTAGAGAGCTGCATTTTCTCGGGATTTGTTTGGGGACGTTCGAGTAGAGTGACATTCAAATTTCAATTATTTTTGTCGTGCCGTTTCGAAGATATTGCTATTTTTTTGGGTGAAAAAATGATGAACAGTGTTTTTGGGATTGAAAAAAGGCTTAAAGAGCCATTTGTTGATCGACATTGGTGTTCCTTTCTTCGAGGCTTATTTGTCGATGCTCAAGCATATTGTCCTTCAAATTTCTCGTTAATTTGTTGAGCTGTCTCGAAGATATTGCTGTTTTTGTCGTGAAAAAAATGATGAAAAGTGTTTTTGGGATGGAAAAAAGGCTAAGAGAGCCATTTGTTGGTCAACATTGATGTTCCTTTCTTCAATGCTTATTTGTCGATGCTCAAGCATATTGTCCTTCAAATTTTTCGTTAATTTGTTGAGCTGTCTCGAAGATATTGCTACTTTAGTGTTGAAAAAAAATTATGAAAAGTGTTTTTGGGATTGAAAAAATGCTAAAAGAGCCATTTGTCGAGGAGCGATGATGTTTCTCTTTTCAAGGTTCGTTTGTTGATGCTCATGCATGGTGGTCTTCAAATTTTGCACGATTTTGTTGCGCCGTCTCAAAGATATTGCTAGTTTTGTGTTAAAAATATGATAAAAAGTGTTTTTAGCATTGAAAAAAGGTGAAAACAGTTGTTTCTCATAGAACAATGATGTTTCTTTGTTTCAAGGCTTCTTCAATGATGTTCAAGCATATTGCCGGGTGCACCAAATTGGTGCAAAAAATTAACTGCTCGATAAAATTTACATCCAAGATTTTTTTTACACACATAAATTGAGTTTATCGACGCCCGCGATATCCCTGAAAGTTCCACAATACCAAAGATACCCATGCATCGAGGTCTATCGCACTCCGACGAATGTTTATGACCGAGTAATTGAACACCTATGCCTCTCGCACTCTCGGCCTTTCTCAGCGCGGCTGATTTGTAGCTTCGTAATGCGAGGACACCGCAGGCACTCTGTAGAGCCGGCCCAACGTCGGCGAAGTCCCGGCACAATGGTGCAACGGTTAACGATTAAAACGCATAAAATCTACCTATGCTGGACGATTCCCCGTTTATTAGCTACAATTAGAGAAAATGGCTCCGCGCATGGTGAAAAAGAAATGAAAAAAAAAAAAACGCACAAAGAAAAACTGAATGAACAGTGAAATCGTGTCTATCTGCAGAATATCTGCAACACAATAGAAACAGTCGAGAAACATGTAGACTAAGATCTGCACGTGTTCAACGCACTCTCTCTCTCTCGCGACGCACTTTTATCCCTGCAACTAACTGCGTGCGCATATTGCAGTATTTATTGTTAGCATTACCCACTTATTATAGTTTGTTGCTCACATTTGCCGCTCGGCATTAAACGGGGAACCCCCCTATGGGGACAAAAAAAATGTATTAAATAGGTAGCTTATTTATCCTTGCATAGATAATCCGAGGCAGATATGTGAGAACTGTATGAGGGAATACTTTGTTATATACTACATATATATATGCGTATATACAGCGTAGAGAAATGAAACGAGAGACATGTGGGTGGAACTGTGCTCGCGCATATGCTTCAGTCACGTGTGATTAAGCGATGTTATCCGCGAAGAGCCCATCTCTAAATATATATATATATATATATATATATATATATATATATATATACATACCCCTTTCGTTTCTTTCCATTGCTTTCTTTAATCCTTTCTCGTTCACTGCCGAGGCACCTGTAGCCTCGAAACGCCCACGCCGCCCTCTTTCTCCGTCCTGATAACCCTCTCTCGAGCATGCCCATTTATCCTTCCTCTATGTCCTTCGAACTTTATCGAGGATCAACGCACTCCGAACGACGAAGCCCTTCGGGCACTGCGAAGAGGCACAACCGGAAATATTTTTTTTGTCGGTAAATCGGCGTTATTTTTTTTTTTTTTTCAAGAAATGAGGGTTGATTGTTTTTCTCAAAAAAAAAGAACCTCTGCTCTAACTTTTTTTCAACCCCTGTCTTAATTCCTGCGCCGATTCGCCCAGAATAAATATTTTTTGGCTTCTCTGTAGTGAAATCGAAACGCCATGAACTCACCAATGACTCCGTCGAGCTTCCGTTGGGATGAGTCGGATCATATACGAGCAATACAATTCGTTCGTGAACCCTTCGATTTTCTTGGCGGACCGGAAACGATCGAGTTAATGACGAGCCAATTGGCGTCTTCAAGTGCGCGTGAAATTTCCCGCCAAAGCACTCGGAGACCTCCTCCGTTCCAGGTGATCGGTCTCGTTTCATCGCGACTCACCGTGTAAAACGGCACGACGACCATTATTATATTATCGAAAGGCTACCGTTGCCCGTTTGACCGTAGCCGGGCTTAGCGAGAGAGTTAAGAGCAGGCGGCGCGAGGCTCAACCGTGCGGCTAAGTTATAGTGTATACGTTGTATTAGTATCGGGCAAGTGGCTGCAGGAAAAGGAGCAGTTGGGCGGGTTTTATTCCCGACGGAGCGTGCAACGGCTCCGTTCGCGGCGCGCGTATTTATAATTGCACTTTCTGTCCTAGGAGCGCGCTGGCTCGATAGCGGCTCCATACAGAGAATATACACACACGGCAAAGACTCACGCCTAGTTTAGAGCCCGAGAGCGGGGATAAAAGTTAAATACGCAGCGACCGGCTCTCCCGGGGATCGTACGTGAGTCAGCGGGTGCATGACCATGCGCCAACAGCTTTGCTTTACCGCATCCACGACGCTCGTAGCTATAGGACACGTGATCCGTCGCTGAATTTCTATATTCCGCGGGCAACGTTTGATCTCACGATAATTCAGGCCTCAGAGCCGTTCGATCGTGAGTAATTGTCAGCTCTTATCGAGCCGAATACTATTGTCCACTCCAATTCGATTAAATGCTCCGAAATGTTCACCTTTGCGGTTCGTTCATTTTTTGGATACTTTATTAACTCTATATTTCAATGCAGGCTTCACAGTCGCTGAATGTTTTGCGGTCCGTTCATTTTTTATAGGACTGTGTAACGACTTTCGGAATGAATAACGCGCGTATTAGGTTTTGGAGCGGATATTGTTACTACAATCACGGCTAAAGATGTCGGGTATGAACTGTCAAACGTCTTTGCTCTCTGAAAGTCCGATCAAGATCGTTTTACATGACGATCGATCATGCATCGATCGTCCGTTCGTTCGTCAATTGTCAATCCTAACTAATATCGTGTGGCTTAGCGAATAGAGAGCTACATATTCGTTACAATATTTTATATATTAACTCTATATTTTAATGCAGGCTTCACAGTCGTTGAATCGTGGGTAATTGTCAGCTCTTATCGAACCTTATACTACTGTCCTCTCTATCGGATAAAATGCTCCGAAATTTCCGCTTCATTTTGCTTCCCCATAAAGGAAACGTTTTTTTACATAAAAATACGTTTGATATATTTACCATATATTTTAAGGGTATAACATTTATGACTTAAAATTCATTATTATATAACATATTAATTATATTGATACATGACGCATATTTTTTGCGTATGCTATACTGTAATTCCGTGTAGTTTTGAAGTGAGGTTCGAATTTTATTTTGAGCTTTCCATCATTCCATTGTAACTCCATAATCGATCGATCGATAAATTCCGAATCATGCAATTCGATCTTGGTGCACAGGCGGGTATACTCTGGCTCGTTTCCTCAGTTTCAGATGAGTAATTGTCGATTCTTATCGAGCTCAATACTATTGTCCTCTCAGCCGGATAAAACGCTTCGTAATTTCCAATTTTTGCGATCCGCTCTTTATTTTATGTATATTTCATGTATTAAATACATATTCTGAGCAAATGATAATCATAATGAAATATTTATTATTATTAATTATTAATTATTTTATGGCATCATATAAATTGTATTGATTTATTACATATATATTTTTTTGCATACACTTTATTTCCGTGCGGTTTCGGAGAGAAGTTCGAATTTGGTTTCGAGCTTTCCATCGAAACTCGATAATCGATCGATCGATAAACTTCGAATCATGCAATTCGATCTTGGTGCACATGCAGGTATGCTTTGGCTCGTTTCCTCAGTTTCAGATGAGTAATTGTCAGTTCTTATCGAGCTCGATACTATTGTTCTCTCAGCCGGATAAAATGCTTCGAAATTCCCAAATTTTGCGATCCGCTCTTTATTTTATATATATTTCATGTATTAACTATATATTCTGAGCAAATGGTAATTATAATGAAATATATTTATTATTATTAATTATTAATTATTCATATTCGTATAAATTAAATTGACTTATTACATACATATTTTTTTGCATACACTTTATTTCCATGGAGTTTCGGAGAGAAGTGCGAATTTGGTTTTCGAGCTTACCATCGAAACTCGACAATCGATCGATTCGATAAACTCCGAATCACGCAACCCGATCTTGGTGCGCACGCACGTGTGCTGAGGCCAGTTTTCTGCACGGCACCTTGCACCCTGGCCTTCCACTTCCACGTTCATCCTCCTTAACTCCGAAACGGTTATACTCCTAAGTGGGGTTCGCTGTACCGGCGACCGGCAGCTCTCTCCCTCCCGGCACGGAGTTATGTCCCGCGTCAATTGGACTGTGCCCAACGATACCGCGCACTGCCACCGTCCTGCTGGGCCCTCGCAGAAATCCCGGTGAAAGCACACCCGGTCACCTCACCACGGATCCAGGAGGAAGAAGAAACCCCAACCGTACCGCGCATGCGTGCTCC
Organism: Amblyjoppa proteus; assembly: GCA_963922035.1. Lineage (NCBI taxonomy): Eukaryota > Metazoa > Arthropoda > Insecta > Hymenoptera > Ichneumonidae > Amblyjoppa > Amblyjoppa proteus. Next base: position 30,343,534 of record OY998230.1, on the reverse strand, counting down.
TTCTGGCCTCGGGCCGAGGTGATAGTCCTCGGACTGTTTTCGACACCCCGGCGGTTAAGAGGACGACGCACGCGGAATTCACTTAACGCCGGAATGCACCGATCGTGTTTGCGCCTCTCGCGCGACGTGTTACCGTTCCTGTCTTTTGTAAAATCCCCGTTTATTTCCTTCACTGCCGATACGGCGTTTTCCCGCGACACCGGAGAGCTTCGCCGGAATCGCGGGACCGAGCTTTCGAGCATCCTCGGCGGCTCGGCGTTCCCTCGAGACCGACGGAGAACCTTTTCCAGTTTGTACACCCAGATAAATAATTCATTTGACGGCCATCGTTTATTTAGTTTAAGTAAAATATTTATTTGATTTGAATAGATATTTATTTATATTAATTAAATAGTTACTTAAGTGAAATTAATATTTAATTAAATCAAATAAATATTTTATTTAAACTAAACAAACGGTGGCCGTCAAATAATTAGTACATTACTCCACGAAGGCGAAAAACGCTTTTCTAACGAGTGTGAGTTTGCAGAGCGAGCCGCCATTTTGCACAAGGTGCGAAAATGGCGGTTTTACGCACGCGAAGCGGGTGGAAATGTGGCCATTTCCGCACCGAGTGATAAAAATTATTTTTCTGGGTGTAAAAAATGTATTGAGCTTTTGGTGATACAACAGTTTTTTTTGTAATTTTTTTATTTCTATTTTGACCACCGCACATGGGTTTGATAGTTCCGAAACGTTTTAAGGAAATCTTTGGTTTTGTCGATTTGAGTCTGCTTTCTAAAATTCATTTCTTCTGGGATATCCACGATATCAATGCGATACCTAGACTGACGCATTGCTGACACTCTGGCGTTTCGATATCACTACAATTAAACTGAAAAATATTCATTTTTGGCATTGTAGCATAGCGATGAATATGCCGGCTTGGCCAGACGCGCAGAGGATATTCTGGATTTTTTTCCAGAAGTCTCCGTATTTTTTCTTCACCCAAAAAAATGTTTTCCTGTTTACCAAAGATCACTCAGTGAGTGCAAAAAATTTCAGTATTCTATGTTCGATATTTGTGAAAAAAAAAAAAAAAAAAATTCCGAATGATCCTTTTTAAGTTTGTCCGGGCCAAAAGTAGGAAAAGCGGAAAATAATGTGCCTTGCACTTCGAAACCGTTATTATCCGGAAGATCTCAGAACGGGACGTGAATACCTGCGTAGGTGAATAAATAGGGAACGAGAATGAGGAAAGTCCGACGAGATACGGGCACGCACCTTTCAGGCGCCAGGACAGCCTCCGGCCACGCTGGACGAGAAGCATCGAGAGTTATGTTTCTCCTCGTTCATACTCAACGCTCGGTATCGCGATATTGTGTGCTCGCCGCGCGGAGTTTCCAGCCACGCGGGCCACACCGGACTCGGACTGAAATCCCTTTATACTCCGTATATATACTTCGTCATATTTATAATGCCCGAGCTTAATTGTTGTCCGTAGATCAGACGTGTATCGTAACTTTGCCGGATAGCCGTGGTCGTGCGCGCCCACACGTAACTTAACTGAGATAATGTGTCTCGAACGAGGGGGATACCGAGGCGAAAATCGTGTAGGCACGGGGTTAAGTATATCGCACTGGCATACGCCCGGAGTTTCGTGCCTACAAAATGCACCGTCCAATTGGCCCATTTGCGGACCATGAAAAAACCGGGCCGAAGATAACGCACCAAAAACACGCACGTCGATATTAGTTATTAATTCGTGTATTAATTACCAACGCAATAAAAAATCAGGAGCAATAAAAAGAATGTTTAATCGATTCTTGTCCATAGATTTTATGAACCAATAGGAAAAAAAATCGTAGATATTTTTCGGCAATAAATAGTTTTTAACAAGTAGTTAAGTACCGTTAGGGTAACGGTGCCAATGCTCGGACACGTCCCAATCGTCGGACACTCCGATGCAGATTCGATTTATTGCGAATTTAACTATTAGAAGTCCAATTTGACACTTGTAATGGTATCTACATAACATTATATTGTTCGCAGAAAAAAAGTTATGCAAGGTTCAAGCCTAAATTATTTTCTATCGTTGCATTTTGTTAAAAGACCGACGATATAGTGTCCGAAAATTGGTACAAGCGTTACCAATACTAGCCACATACGCTACCCAATAATCGGACAGTCCGAGGAAGTTAGGTTCGCCAGTTTTCTACGTAGCTTATCTTCACTATCCTTTAGCGTAAATCTAATATTTTCATTGATTTAATTGATAAATAGCAAAGAAATTCTTTTGGTCAGTATGAACTAGTCGCGTTCGTACATCAGAATTCTCGAAATCCGTGATTTTCCGAAAGATCGGGACGTACAGTGTCCGAACATAGGGACGTGCCGAAAAACCGCGTTCGAAAACTGCTACATTTGGACTCTCCTGTTACTTTCTTCCGCAATTTGAAAGATATGTATCTTTTTATAATCACTCGATGTGTGTTGGAAACTAGAAACTATCAGCTTGACGTTGTTTTCAGTTATGTTCACAAAAAATGTATTCTCGGCCAATCAATAACTGCCAGCAATTGGGAATGCTTTTAACCGTCCGAGCTTTGGTACCTTTACCTAAAGTTCAGCAATGAAGAACAGCTTTTGCATTTTTTTTTTTCTCTCGGTAATGAAAAATGTTGGAAAATTTAGCGTCGGCTCTGCCAGGCATAGAATAAAGAATAAATAAAAAAATAAATAAATAAAAACTAAGACACGGGAAGGGTAAGCATGCGATACGGTTCCCTCGTCAGCAAACGATGGTCGCGCCGTGCTATACGGTAGCAGCGTGTGTGTCAACGATTGACTAATGGATCGTCGGTGACGAGACTCGGGATGCGCTCCTGCATATATATACATCCGTATACATATACACATATACATAAATGGTACGTATATAGCATATTCCGGGCAGGGAGATCGGTGGATCGGCAATAGGATCGGGCGCGAGGACGCGAGAAGCTGGATCGGTGGCGCGAGCCCGCGATCGCTTATTATAAATAGGTACTTAAGGATTCCGTGCGGCGTGTCCGTGTACACGAGGCTCGCGCTCGAGATTCATCTTATCTGTATGGTGTATACGTTCCAGCGGCGCGCGAGCCACATACTCGCCGAGAGGAATAAATGTCTCGGCTACCCTCGGACTATCGATCCTCTCTCGACTCGCCGGTCATAGCGCCCCGGCTCCTTAATTACGACTTTCTAGCTGTACAAACAGATATAGACTCAACGAGTGAGGATCTCGTTATTCTCTTACAGAGCCGAGAAATGCCCGCCGAGCGGGAGAGAATCCTGAAATCGACTCGGCTAGAAACTCGCCCGGAATTTCAAATTTTCGAACGAGATTTCTTTTAATCGACGCGCATCTGCTATAAAAATTACAAAATGTTGTTGGAAATGACCTTAAAAAATAGTAAAGTGGCAAAAAAAAATTGAAGATAATCGACTTCTCTTTTTCAACCAAAGTAAACATGTTCAGATCGTTGTATAATATTTTGATCGGAGTTGGGTGGTACTTGAAGTACATGAGTACATATTTGGTATTTAAAGTACGTACTTAAAGTATCAAAGTAGATTTCGGTACTTTAAGTACTATTACTGAGTACTAAGATCAAAGTACTTGTACAATTTTGAGCATAGCTTCCTCTTTGAGGAAGCTATGCTAAACATTGTAATAAATCAGGAAACCATGTGCAAATTACTTTGCACCTCTTTCGTAATGGAAAAAAAATGTCTGTCTCATAAAATTATTTTACCCCCAACCCATTTCGATTTCATCCCAAAAATACGATTTTTTATGCATAAAATTGAGACTTTTCTCACTCTCCGTCACTGTACTAGATTCACACGTCCTAGATTTAGTTGTAATACATCCAGTCGACCTCCACTCACTTCCCCAAGGTCCGGTCCTCGTAGTCCAGTCGCTTAGTTTGTTACCAAGGCTTTTGGAAACGAAGAGTTTGGACCTTTTGAAAAAATATTGGCCCTCAACAGGGCCGTTTGATTTGAAAATTCTCCTCCAAATTTGGTACTCGTGGCACTTCGCCTCTTTCAATTAAGAAGAAAAAGTACTTTGTACTTTACATTTTATAAAAGTTCTGTAAGTACGGAAATTACATTGTAGTTAACATACTTGCGGTACTTAGTGCTTTAAGTACTTTTCGGTACTTTACCCAGCTCTGATTTTGAAAATATTATTGAGAAAAAAGCGAACACACATCGAAATGTGCGTCGAATAAACCGTTTTCTTACCAAAAAATTATTTTTTAACAGAATTCTAATCCAGGCCCGAAAGACCCATAGATATGCGGCTTGTAATTTCGATAATTGCGGCTTCCACAATTAATTTTTTCCGATAATGAAGAAATCGAAGATAATCGACTTTTCATTTTCAACCAAAATAAAGATGTTTGGTTCGTTGCATAATATTTCCACAATATTATTGAACAATAAATTCTCGATCACACCTCGAAATGTCTACCAAATGATCAGCTCATTTTTCAAGCCAAAAATAAAAAAGAACTCTAACCCGGCCCGAAAGATCGCCGGATCTGCAGCCTTTAATTCCCATAATAAAGATTCCCAGCAATTAATATTTTGTGATAAAAAAAAAAAAAAAAAAAAATCTTCGATATATCGAACCGAGATATCTGTACGTGTGGGCGCTCGGACCGGTGCTCGGTACTCGCGTTCGCCGATAATTCGGCCCCCGATGCATTCGCCTCTCATGGCTAGGAACGACTCCCACCCTCCTTCAACCCCCGAGCTTTCACATTTGATTTATCCTCACCGGTGTTATTCCCTCTTCGCCTTTAGTTTTTTCCCTTCATCCTCTCTGCCTCGCGACTTCCTTTCGCCGTCCTCGCGATGCAAAGAGCCCGTGTCTAACGACAGGCCCTCATCTAATACAATTACCGGGAATCTTCGTTATTTACGAGGCATCGGCAAGAAAATCGGCGGTGGAAGAGACGCCGAAGAGTCTCGCTAGTCGGTGGTAGAGCTTTAAAAGAAAAAGAAAAAAAAAAAAAAACCTGAAGAGGAACCTGAAGTGAGGCCTTCGGGCGGCCGAAGAGGAGGAAGGAGAGGAAGAAGAAAAATAAGAATGTCAGAAGTGCAAGAAATAATACGAATAGAGGAGGTCTTCTCGTATCCCGAGCGGTGAAAACGCATGATCGAGAACGCATAATGCGAGGTGTTGAGGCAGGTCCGGGTGGATCGTCCCGGCTAATGATCGTGGCGTGGGTGCGAATTAAACGAGCCGGCGCGAAGCGAAACGACGCCGACGTTTCACACAAACGCGCACACCGCCGCCCGGCCGAATGTATTATACGCGCCGAGGAAGCGGAATAACGTTCGAGCGAGTGCGACGACGACTTTACGAGCTTCGGCATCGGCGGATCCCGCGGAATCCTCCGCTCCGAACGGGCTCGAGGCGGGACGACGAATACGCTTCTACGGGACAGTGTTCTCGCCGATCGGCTAATTACCCAGGTGGATCATTAATATTTTTCGAGCAAGTGAGCGCGGACAGACTTGTCGTCGTTGTTGTCTCCGCTGCTCTTTACTTTTCAATGTTTCAGCACTTTACTGCGCGGACGGACAGTACACAGTAAAAATGGTACGAACGTTTCTTGTCCACAAACGTCCGCAATTCTTTTCTTGTTAATTTTACAAAAATTTTTGGTCCATTTTACAAAAATGTCTGTCAATTTTACAAATACTTTTTGCAATATTAACAACAAAAGAATCGTGGTCGTTTGTGGACAAAAAAGGTTTGTTAAATGTACAAATCTTTTTTACTGTGTACGTGAAAAAAAAAAATAATATAAAAAAATTCGTTGAAGTTAATCTCCGGTTAATTTCATTTTTATTCTGGAAAATGAGATAATTAAGAAATACAATGAGACCAAAATTGTGGACGTTTGTGAAGAACTTTACCTTTATGACTTGCGACGCGAATTTGTCTCCGCTGCTCTTTACTTTTCAATGTTTCAGCACTTTATTGCGCGAACGGACAGTACGTGAAAAAAAAAAAAAAACAATAATCTAACAAAATCGGTCGAAGTTAACTTCCGATTAATTTCATTTTTATTCTGGAAAATGAAATAATAAATAAAAACAACGAGAGCAAAATTGTGGACGTTTGTGAAGAAATTTAGCTTCATAACTTGCGATACGAATTTCTTTCAGTTACTCTTTCCTCTTCACTGTTTCAGCACTTCAGCGGAGCGTCCATGAAAGAAAAAAAAAAAATCCGTCGAAATTAACTTTCGGTCGACTTCATTTTAATTCCGAAATAAAAAATCCGGAGATCGTCGAGGTTTGTGAACACTGTAAAAAAAATTTGTCTGAAAATTACCGAACGGTATTGGAAGCTTTTTTTACATAAACTGTTTCTAAAATTTCAAACACATGTGCGTTACAATTTTACAGTGAAAATGTTATTATTAATTAATGTTAATGTTAATGTTATCATTAATGGAAATTTTTATAAATTTTCGGCAAAAGATTTGTTATTTTAATATCGGGTATTTTAATGTTAAAAATAAAGCACATTAATGTTAAATTAATATAAGTAATGTAAGCAAATTTCAATTTCCAGTATATTAAATATCCAATTAATTTTTACATTGAAGAGATATTTGTCGAACGGTCGACTATTTTCTTGCCTCAAAAACTCGCGCTAAAAATTCGTTTCCCGGCGCGAATCTTGGTACGCTTAAGGTAATTTTTGTTTTTTTTTTCTCAAATTTAATTTATGCCCATAATTTCCAGCGCGTCCGTCTCTCGGGTCGGAACGGAATTCGGTGGCCCGTTATGCGGTCGCTTGTTCGTTCGGACAATGCGACGAAAAAATTTGTGAAGTCAATATAAAGTAGACGAGGCGAGGGCGTCAGCGTCGGCTCCTCGTCGGCGAGATAGTCGAGCTGCCGGTTATGTCGGATTCATAAATCATAAAAGCCGAAAGCAGCGTGTACGCCCGCGAACGGAGCAGCAACAGCTCTCGTTTCGTATACCGTAATTTGTGCTCCGATTCCTCGGAGTCGCTCTGTCCCCGGTAACGGGACGACGGCCCGCCGAACTCTCGTGTCACGACGTTTCGGATGTCAGTGGCGTGACTCGCAAGCCCGGACACGACGACGAAGAGAGACCACGACCTCGCGACGACGTTACAGATATCTCCTACGTGGCCGCATATACACGGTCCATGTATATGAACCGCTGAAGTCTTAGGGGAACGAGAACGGCGAAGTTGGAGAGCGTTGGATAGACGAGGAGGCTGCACAGAAGGATCACGGAGACGAGCGTGTATGACACAATCGCGGAGATTCGATCTATAGAGGACGAATGAGAATATCTCTAGAACGTTCACAATTAATTATATCCGATCCGGTCTTACAATGACAATTTCATTTATCTTCCGAGAGTCGATCGTAGAAATCCGGCCTAGGCGAGATATTTTTAGCTGCGAAACAGAACCACGTAATTTTTTGTTTTCCCCCGGCTGCGCTAAAATAACCAGATTCGTTGCGCGCAATACGGGCGGAAAATAGCCTTTTATTGACCGATGATCATTATTATTAACATGTGCGCATGCGCGGTACAATTCCATTACTCTCTAGGGAGTAATAGGGCTCATTACCGACTCTCGAAGCTCTATTACTCCGGGGTCAGTAATGGCCATTGGCGAAGATGACTTTGCGACGGAGGAAAGGTGGTTATTTTAACAAAGTCGAAAAAAAATATCGTATACCACAAGGGAAGAAGTGCTTTTTCACCTCGTGTGAATCAAACTTCACACTCGGTGAAAAAACGCACTTTCCTCCCTTGTGGCATAATATACTATTTTGTCCTTTGATGAGGAAAATATTTTTTTTCGCGGCGGAAGATAAAAAATTGGCGGTCCAAAAAAATGTTGACAGGCACTGAAAACGGAGAACGGGAAAACGGATCTGTGTTCTACGTTCGAGATCAGACTTTATATTCTCTCTTTTTTAATGTGCAGCGAAATATTGGTATAAATCGTTCATATTGTCCCGAGGTCCGTTTTGCCCCTCACTTCTCTATCGTCCTAGCTCTATAGCTGATATGAAAACCCCGCGTCAGATAAAAAACCTCGTTGGTATTCCGACATTCTCAAATTAATGCCGCTCTGAAGGTAATTCATGAATGGTTACGCCGGATTCGTCGGAGTTGCAATTCGCTGCTCCAAAAAATGTTGCCGGAGAAACTTTTAAAACGACCTGTGCTCCCTATTTCAGATCAGACTTTATTTTCTCTCGTTTTTATATTCCGCGAAAAATGGGTAAAAATCCCATTTTTCGCGGAAAACCCCGGGTCAGCAAAAAAAAAACCTTCTCGGTGCTTCGGCATCCTCAAATTAATGCCGCTCCGCAGGTAATTCATAAATGGTCAAGGTGTATTCGTCGCAGTTGCAATTATCGAGTGGGTATCGTCGGTCGCGTTAGGGTAACCCGCCACCCATCACGCGGAACACTTAATTAGAAGGTTGTGTTGGTTCGGTACATCGGATGAGCTTGGCGTGTCCGAGGAACGGCGAACACGTTGTCGCGGTTGGTCCACGGCGTTGCTGACCGCCGCCTCCGGTCGATCTGGTGGACGCGATTGCTCGCGGGGATTGCCCCGCCTCGAGCCCCCCTGTCGCCCACATGTGCATACATCGATGGCTTGATGCCATATGGACTGTGGACCAGGCATGCTCTGTACGGTCCTTCTGCCGCTGGGCGAATCGACACATACAACGGTATTGAATATCCTCTGTCGTCCGCAAACTGGTCGTGGCTGTGGGTTCGTATAAGTACCTTGTACACCGGTACAGTTCGGTGGAGGAGCTTCGAAGTTGTTCCCGGGACCACTTCGAGGAGCTTCGTCCTTGCGGACCAGCCTGAAATACACCGGGATCGCGAGCTACTTGCGACCTTATGCAAATCCGCAGGTGCTTCGAAGCCGTCCACTGTGGTCGTCGACCTTCTCGCGAAAGTTATCGGCTTGGCGAGTTCTTTCTCCGTTGGAATCGTCATCATTGTCACGAGACTTGGGCCATTCTGGCGGTCATTTAACTCCTGGGATGGGCGTTGAGGCATCAACCAGGAGAAACGAAATGTGGACCTCCAATGTCATCTCTTAAACGTTCAATTTTGGAGCCCCAACTTCGCGGCTGGAAACGTTTTTCGTCTTAAAAAAAAACTGCTTGCGCGTACTAAGGACCTATCCGAACTTGTCCACATGTATCCGAACGTCCGAATTTGCATTCCCGCTCGCAGCATCCATCGCCGGTCCACTTCAACGCATCGACCCCCAGAAACCTCGAATCACGATCTCTTCAGGAACATCGGAGCGAAAAAAAACGACCCGCACCTTTACAGCGAATGAAGCCTTCCAAAAAAGAAGTATCACAAAGAATCAACTCCAGTGAAGAAAAAGAAAAACATCCAACGAAGGCAGAAGAGCATCGAAGATAACGAGTACCAAGATGAGATGAATAAAAAAAGTAAAGAACTCTCGTAACCGGTGAGGCGGTGCAAGGTGTGCTGCACCATGCATCTTCCTACCGGTGTCCCTTTCCTCTCGTTCCTCCTTCATTTTATTTTGCCTTTTAACATCTTATATTATTTTTGTTCATTTTATTTTCATCTATCTATCTTTCATTCTCCGTGTCTTCTTCGCCACTCGGGACGCAGTTATGGCGGCCGGGATGGCGTTAGAGTCGTCGGTCCTCGTCGCCCTCGCTGGCAGGGTATCGGGGATAGCCTAATTGAGTGTCCTCGCCCTGGGTGTCCGATGTTGTCCGGCGTTGTCGCCGGCTACCTGAGGGCGTGGGCGCCTCGATATGAGTTACGGGGTCCGTCGTATTACAACTCGGTGGACCAACGTGCCATCCCCGGTGGTCCGAACCGTTCCCGTTCTCCTCGTATCATCGGCCATTTATACACACACACACACACACACGCAAGGTGCGCGTCTCGTTGATGCCACTTCTGATTCTTATGATGCTACTGCGGCCGTCGGAACGGTCCAAGAAGTCCCGGCGCCCATTTCGATGAGGGTTCATTTGCCTACTTCAACCTGTCCGATGGGATGCCCGGTTATAGAAGCCGAAGATAATCCCGATGACACACATTCATACACACTGTTATCCCTACCACTGTATTCCCAACCTCCTTCAAAGTCGATTCCAACGCCTGGATCAACGCCTCAGCTATGTAACTTACATTGGATATTGGGCAGCTCATGAACTCCGTGAGTTACCGCTCAGAGGGAATCCTCTTTTCGGCTCGGACATCGGTGATTCAAAGGGATTATCAGGGTTTTTCCTATCCGCCGGGTCTTTCACGGTCTGTTTTTCCCTAACGTAATCGTCATGATCGCCGCGGGGAGATTAGTATCAATGTATCGGCGATGCATCAAGATGATACATTGATGTGCGTTACACCTGGTGGACGGTGGACTCCACCGGCGCATGAGCAATACCCGTCAGGATGACTTTAAAGAATTCGACGGCGACCTCAAGATGTATCTTGACTCGTCTTAGTGAGTGCCTCAGAACGGAAGATTGAGCGCAATTTCATGGTTCCAGCTTGTTCAGTAAAGTTCTTAGCACGATGTGCAGATTTTGATCGTTACTTCGCTCTGCAGCTGGGATCTCAAGTTTCATAATTACCGGTATCATTTCCGGTTTCGTAATTTCCAGCGTGTCTTCCATGGTGTGTTTTTCCTAACGTAATCGCCATGATCTCCGCGGGAAGATTAATATCAATGTATAGGAGACGCATGAAGATGATACTTCGATCGGTACTTCGCTTTGCAGCTGAGATATCGAGCTTTTCTCTCGGTTTCATCATTTCCGGATACGTTGAATAATCGGCTCTCTCCCACCGAAAGCCAACATTTCCAAGACTCGGAAGAAAGCGAGTCCGACCCCCGTGCACTTAATAAACGATAATTTATTAATACTGCCGGCTCGGCATTGAACCGAGGAGTAAATCAATGTATCCTTGTTTTACGGCGTGCATTCATTACGAGGCAGGTTTTGTGAGGAGCACAAACTCGCTCGTATATCTCCGTGCACTGGACTCCTTCTTAGCTGGAGCGTACCTGGAACGCAAAAGTGGCGGAGGTTGCATCCAGGCCTCCGCCTCTGGTCTGGTCTCCTCCCCTCCCACTCCGGCAGCCGAAAGAATGTTAAAGAACGAGATAAGAAGAAGAATAGCTTATGGGTTGCCCGACGGTTGTATGGTAATAAGAAAACCCCCGTGAGACAGCAGTGAAAAAGTGTCCACTCGCGAAAGTGTCTCGACTCCCATTCCTGCGTGTTCGACTCTCTTTTATTCCAATCCCTTGTCTCCTTCATCCCCATTCGCGTTCGAGGATTATCAACGAAGACCCGGAGGATGCACTCCGAATGGCTGTACTGCTGTTCTTCGAAGTGGAGAGAAACTCCGGTGTTGCTCGGTGCACTCGCTGCGCGCACATTGTTAGCCCGTTTTATGAGGCACGAGGATCTCTCTCGTGGGTTTACGCCTCTCTACGTCGCCACGGCGTTTACGATCGGTTGCACGGATATACCCCAGGGGCCTCGCGACATCATCCGCTACGTACATCGTTCCGTGTGGCTCCTCGATCCGCAGTACCGGGTGAAGTTCACGAGACTCGCCTGGGAAATGTCTATCACGAAGAGTCCCGGGGGTTGGATCACGCCCGATCCACCCCCGAGCGACAATGCGGGTTCCTCTTGATCCTCTGGTAGGACCTGAGACGGTGGAGACCAGAAGGTCCGATGACCTGTGTCGGTATTCATGATCAACTCTCGGAGATCATGCTTCCATACTTGGAACAACGGATGGGTTCAAATGGGTCATTTCATTGGTAAACGCCTCACTGATGCAGGACTTACCAACTTGAACCGTTCGACTTGGTCATCAATTATCTTCTTCAGCCCATCAAAGTATGTTTCAAACAACCAACGTTTATGTTGTAGAATGGTTGACCGAAAGTTCACGATCAGTGCATGAAACTTCTCAACTTGTTTCAAGCATTTTACATCCAACAACTGTAGATAGCGGTTCATAGCGCCAACACCAAAAATCCTCATCCAGACTCACTGCCAAAGTTTAGGAAGTATGATCAACAGTTGACGATCAGTCCATGAAATTTCGCAACTTTTTCCAAGCATTGCACACCCAACAACTACCACAGATAGCCATCGCGCTAAACCCAAAAATCCTCATCCTGACTCGGAGGGTCGCTTTCCAGCGAGGTTTCGCCGTTGCAAGAGCGTCGTTTGTATCAGTCCAACGTCGTCTTCTGCGCTACTATTATGCCCTAGCTCTGTGTTACCTGTACCGAAAGGAACACGACGTGTACGACTCTTTCTCGGTTTCTCTATAGAAAGGAGCGGAGCGCGCGCGATCAACGCGACAAAAGGACACCGCGGTTCTTCGCCTGATCCTGGGTCCGCGGGTCTCCTCTTCGCTGGATGTGGTCGAAGCACAGAGGGGAAGGGGAAGGTAAGAGGTAAGAGATGAGGAGGCCGAGGAGCCTGAGGAGGAAGGAGTCGACTCCCAGACAAGTCGACTTCCAACGTTGTACGTACACGCACGAGAAGAAGACGAAGTGCTGCGAGGTGGACGACGAGGAGACTCCGAGAAGCGGAGAGAGCCGAGTTAATTAAGAGGATCCAGGCTTGACTGACGTGGGCATTGTGCACGAGCGTGCGGGGCCACCTCTCTCTTCATCCTCTACCGGCTTATACGACTGGTACACCATATACACTATTATGTACTCTCTTTGCCTTCTTATACTTATACTTATGTGTATACCGTGTCACCGCCATTTCTTTTTTTCTTTCTGTTTTTTTTTTTATTTTTTATTCTTCTTTCATCCCGCTTGTCTCGTCGTTCGCCCGAGCCTACAAGAGTCCTGCACTCACGGAAATCACCTGATACCATTTATGGGACGAAACTCGAATCGTACAGATGTAACGCAGTCTTTTGTATCTTGACCTCCCGGTCTGCGCTGGATACGGATTGCGGATATCGCCGAATGGAATAGAATCTACTTGTTCCGAACCGATCCGGCCTCGCTATGGAGGGGGCTTTGGAAGTGTTTTTGGATGGCCGGTTCTGCAAAGTGCTCGGGATTTGAGCGCGATGAGGCAAGGTTTCATCACACCGCAGATGACTGACGAGACGTTGTATCGGGATTCCACAGAAACTACACTATCAAAAAAAAATTCGTATGAAACTCGATGTACCGGACTGGAAGTTGTCATGCAAAAAAATTGTATATTAAATTTCATGTACAATTGTGTTGAAAAATTAATGTTGATCGGATTTAAAACGTTAAGGTTGCTTTATTTTCAGCGATTTACTTTACTTTCACTACGAAAGTAATTTAACTTCAGTAATTTACTTGAATTTCAATGAATACGTGTATTAATGTTTTTATCATAAATTGTACATTAAATTTAATTTAGCAGTTTTTGCACAAAAACGTTCGGTCCGATAGATTAAATTTACAATTTTTGTTTACAGTCTAATCGAATCGTCATTGCGACAGCATGCTTAGATGATGAAGAGTTCATTGTCCGACCACTCAAGGAACGCGTATCTGAAGACCGATGAAAATCGATTCGACTAATCGATCTCGATCTCATATTGGAAACTTTGAATTCACATTAAACTCTCTGAAAAAAAATCTCACTGTTTCCGAGGAATCAAATTTTACGGATGTCCGCGAGTGTCTTCGGCGTTGCGTGCAGTCTACCTGCGCGTCCTCGATCATGCACGAACGGGCGTTTCGAAAGCGTTCTCTCTATTATTTATCCATTGACGTTGCGCGCGCACGCGGACGCGCAAGGAGTCGCGTTACTCCTCTATCTCGGGATATTTCCTCGAGGGATAAATACCACACGAAGACCGGGAAGACCGGGAAGACTGGAAGTCGTTTCTGGTGCGTGCCGATAGATACCAGTGTTCTTTAGCGGTGGATGAAAGACGCTCACCGCTCGCCGGTACCGACGTTCACGTTGGCATAAAGACGACGGGGGCGTCCTCGCGACAATTAACAACCAACCTCGGCCACAAATCACTCGACCATAGTGAAAGAATACGAACGAGATAGAGATGGAAGAGAATCGCAGGCGGCTTGGTCTAATCACGCTAGCGCTTGCGCGCAAAAGAGAGTTTCGCCAAGTAAGACTCGCGCGTTTCCATGTAACTCTTCGCTTACTTCGATCTTCGTACCTGCGAATGTTACTTGCGCTCGTAGGCTCTGTCCGTTCTCACTTCGCTTCGCATCCTCCGTCGCGATAAATGCTAGCAGGATCGTTTAGATTCATTGCCTTACTCCGGGCTCTTTGAGACCATGGGAAGAACCCCTTGCTTGATCCGTATCAAAAACGGTAATGAACTTTTTGTCCCTCACGCGTGAGAAGTGCTACTTCTCGTACCCTCCGAGAGTGGCGTAAGTTGCGCTTTACAGCCATGCGTACTGCAAATATACATCGGTTGCGCACACCGGCCCGATTTTACTTCTCGCACTAGAGTTTACTTCGCCCATTAGAGTTTCCTTCTCGCACTAGAATTCACTTCTCCCACTAGAGTTAACTTCTCGCACTAGACTGTACTTTTCGCACTAGAATTTACTTTTCGTACGATTTACTGCGTTTGGCCCAGAATGTCGAAGAGCCTTCAAAAAAATTTGTCACAGTTTTCGTTACCGGCTGAATCCGTTTCGCATCGTACAATTGCTACCGTCAAAAAAATGAAGTCGAAGACACTTGACTCTCATACCGATGAAGGTCTTTAAGCCGACTTTTGGAGCAAAGCCTGGTCTGCCCGTCGGGAATTGCCGGTGCTCAGGGTCTTTTGACTCTTTTAGTCACGAGAAGAGGAATCTCCGGGAGATTGCTATGCTAATTTCGTTAATGTCGCATGAGTTATAGCTTCGAGGGATACATATTCTTCCCATTCCGTAGGCACCTCGAGAGGAGTGAGAGACCTGGTCAGGGTATCTCTAACGGAGGCGGAAGAGACTCCTAAGTACCGCACGCCGACGCATCGCCCTGGCATTCGTATCACAATAATAATATTAATAATAATCATTATTATCATTATTGTTATTATAAAAATAATAACAGTAATACAGGGATGATAATAATATTCTCGTGTGGAAGCGCACGCCTCTGTCGTCCGTCGCTGCTTCTGCTCGCTGGTAGCCTGTCGCATATCTTAAGTCCCGATAAATCGAATGCGCCGGAGAACGCTCGGCGGTAAAGTCCGCGTCGCCCGGGCGTAAGCGCCTTATCGCTCTCGGACGAACGCGGTGGCGGCACGAGTGCACATTCTACAACGCCCCGACACACGGCGTATAACGTGGAGACGCAGATATAACATGTATAAAAAAAAAATAAAATAAACATTAGGAGTCTCGAATACCATGTGAGCGAGTAATGGCGAAGGATTTTTTTTTTTTCTTTGTGAGAGGAAAAATTCGTAATCTTCGGTAATTGAGATTCGATACCAATTAGAGACGCGCGCGCGAGCGCTCGGTAACTACCTGTTGGAGGTTGTCGGAGGTTTCTCTTTCTTTTTTTCTGTCGTTTTATTTTATGCTTCTTCTCGGATTCACATGGCGGTAGAAGCTCTTGGAGATCGCTGAGTTCGATAGGAAATAATTCGCACGATATTCCGGAAGACGAGTTTCTCGTTTTGGGATGAAAGTCCGAGCGGTGGATTCTGCGCCAGCGTGTTTTGACCGTAGTGGAATTTCAGGGCCTCGATCGAAACGGCGTATCTCTCAAACGGCCCGACGAATCTCAACGAAATTTACACGAGCCTTTGAGACGATTGACACATGTGTTACAGAATTTATTCAATTTTTTTCCCACCAACAGATCCAAGGTAATACGCATATTAGTGCTTCGACAATGCGTCCCATGTACAAAACCTCCAAAGCTTCAAAGGGTCGAAACGCCATATCTCCCGAGCGACTCGACGAATCATCCCCAAATTCACAGGACATCTTCAGAGGACTCATGACTCTCTTACTGAATTTTTTCAAATTTTTCCCAACCGCAGTTTCAAACCTACAGCCGATCCTTCACTCGGGAAACCTTCCGCAAGGTACACTCTAAAAACAAGCGTGTTGTTTCAACATGCGTTAGGCGTGTAAATCGCGTAGTCACTTTTGACACGCTTCAAGGTGTGTTGATTCTCAACACATGTCAAAGTGTCAAAATTTTACATGCATTACGTGCATTGTTTCATCACGTTTCAAACGCATTCACGCATGTCGTTACTTTTTAGACGATTGTAGCCGTGTTAACCTTCCTCCTCCAATACATGTCGACAATTGGTACCGTAGTGCGTGGGTGTCGAAAAGAAATGAGACTGTACCAACTATGAATTATCTTACAAATTAATTACAATGACCTTCTATCACAACCTCGTAATCTCTGTCCACATCCGGGATATTTGCAGCTTCTTCGTTAATGTCGACGTGAGGATGCTCTCAAAGCACGTGCTGCTTGAAAGATTTCCAATTTGTAAACGTGGCTCCACATACAGATTCGTTGCAGTGCACTTTAAACGACGCATCAAATCTATGATGTTGGACAACGTATTTCGTAATAGCTAATTATCAGCCGCAGCTTCAAAATACCACATACGGCACTTGAAAAGATCGGTCGGTCTGTCCATGATCGTGCTGTACGATATACGAATCCGCCATATTGCGATTGAGTCAAACGCATATGCAAGTTTGTTGATTTCCTAGTGTTTTCTTTTATAAAGTGTATACCTAGCATGTGCCTGTACACCAAGTAAGTTGTTCGGTCGTAAAAGCGTTGGAAACAACACACATAACGTGCATTCCAATAAGTGTTTTCTAAGCAAAACCCTAAGAAGTGTGTTGTACAGGGAATCCAGGACAGATGCAGTGTAAGCGTGTTATTTCAACACGCAAGCCGACCAACCCGTATTTCATGAATGCATTTGGTTGGCGCAACACATGTAATATGTGTGCTGTTAATTGTTTTAACACATTTGATAACACGCTTGTTTTTAGAGTGTACAGCGACAGCCCGCTTCGGAATGAACAAAAAAATCGAGTTCATCAACGGAAATTACGGTTTAAACGATTATCAAACGATGAGTGACCTACACCCGGACGCGGTGTCGAATTACCGTCGAGATACGATCTAAATGCATGCTCTCACGGCTTCTATATTCATAAAACGCCGATAGGCATGTACTTACTCGGGACGGTCTTGTCCCACATGAACCGGCGAGGAATCTTCGATCACCGGAGAGCTCCAGATATCGCCCTTCGATCGACGTCGAAGAATAAGACTGCGAGAGCCCGTTTCACGTGCACACATGCCGAATGTTCAATCGACGAGATATGAGCCGTGTCTAATTACACAATCGGTGTATGCCCAGCAGTGCGTCCAATCAAACCACCTTCCTGTCTCGTCGTCGTCGTCGTCGTCCTCTTGGTCGCGGACGCGGTGACCGGTGCCGTCCCCCCATTATCGCGATCGGCGTACTTGCATGCACACACTTGAGAATTACCGTACCCATCCGCCTCCGAAGCATGTGGCTCTTCTTCCAACGACCATCGAGAATGAATGAACTCTTCTCGCTTCTTGGCCGCGGACGGCGACGATTTAACGAATTGCCGAAGCGAGAAAAGACGCTTAGGGTCGCGTCGACGATCTCGTCATCGCCGAGGCGTTTTTATCGATATATATGTGTGTTTTTGTGTGTATATATATATATATATATATATATATATATGTATATGTATATATCATATATATAATATTGTATATATGTGTATTATGTTGTAAATGTAGAACGTCGTTGAATATCAGTTTGATTGATCGTATAAATTGAGCTCGACTTTGTCTCGCTCGGTATAATGAAGGATGTTCGATACATCACGAAGATATTATCTAGAAAATGGTTAATTAGATTCTTTCGTCCAATGATTCGTTTGGCAGGCTCGAATGAGCCCGAACGCCCATTATCAGAGTCGGCTTCCGGTCTCAGTTCCCGATCTTCATAAATTTCGAGTATTTATTAATTAAATAAATAAATGTCCTATTTCATTTTACCTTTCGCGAACTCCCACTCGTAAAGAACACTTCTCGGTTCGGAAGTCGGTTCTAGAAGCGACTTCACTCATTGGACCGAAATGGCCCAAATAAAAAAAAAAAAAAAATGGTACCGAACAAATTTACCTAAATAATTTTAAAGAAATGCTCGTTATTTCCCGAAGATTATTTTATCCAATTTGCAACGGCAAGCTTGAAAAAAAAATGGCACCTTCGACCTGCGTATCCAATTTCATTTCATCTTTCGCAAACTCCCACCCGCAAGAGCTCTTCGTTCATTGGTCTAAAATTGCTCAAACAAACAAAAAAACGTCATTAAACAAATTTACCCAAATAAATGTTTATCTTGCTGGCTGTTTCAAATTCAGAGCCTCACTGTCTAACACCTGAGTGTCTCTCAATTATTACAAGAACCTGTAAAAGATGGCTGTACTTTTAGCATGTGAGCAAAAATCGAAACGAAAATTGTATCTAGCAGAATTCCCTGCATTCTGAATTTTTGTATTCGCACATATGCATAATAAATATCTATCAATCTACCGAAATACAATTTTGTTCAAAACGCTCGATACATCCCGAAGTTAATTTTATCCAATTCGCACCGGCCTGAAATAAAATGGCACCTTCGACCCGAGATTTCGACGGATGTGCCTTTCGGATTACGAATCTCCGATTCGTTTCATCGCCTCTTCACGATACCGTTTATCCACGGATATTCTCCGTTCCCCGGATCCGCGGTGACTAATAATCCCCCCCCCCCCGCCCCGCCGAGCTTCTCCCGTCATTAATATTCGTTTGAGAATTTGTTATTTAAAGTGCGCACGGGCGACGACAAGAGCTCAACGTCGTCCCTCCCGGTCCGTGTGTCCGCGTCTGCAGCCGTATGTATATTCCATACGTCGGGGTTACGCTTCGATATAATGCCTTCCGTCCCTCTCACACGTCGTAACGATGTTCCTCGTCCTCGTCCTCGTCGTCGTCTCGGTTTATAACCAGAAATAGAACCAGTTTATCTATACCGTAAATCGGCCTCTCGCTCTCCCTCTAGCGCCCTCTTCCGATCGTTGCGCGTCTATATCGGCCATTATAAATCGTCGGATTCGTTGTAAACCGCGGCTAATTATTAATCTGTGATTCGTATAACCCGTTCGCCGCCTCACTCGGCCGCATAACGTTATTTGCGAGCACACGCGAGTTCGCCGGTACGATATAAACCGTGCCGGAGCATCGGACGCTGTAATAATACTAATATAGTCTCGTCCGATCGCAAATCGCGCCGGTTCTCTGAGTTACCGAGATACGGACCACGTAGGCAAACTCGCCCGACGCTAGTTGACCACTACGCGCATGAATGTGGATATATTACGTATTAATGTCCACGGGTAACGCGCCCCCTCCACCTCTTGCCGGTTTCGATTTCCAATCGACCTCCAATCCCGTGAATATTGAATTCGAACGCATTAATTATACGATCGCCGCTCGCCAATCGGAGAAATAAAAGAGTAAATTGATAGGTACGAGTGAGACAAATTACACTACGCGCGGGAGAGTCTGTCATTGTTGATTTATCTTACATTTATATCCACACATTTATATGAGTGTGAAGCGGCGAAATGAGAAACTCGCGGATCGATTTTGTTCAAGGAAAATTTACATTTTTTTTTTATATCTCTTTTTCACGAAGAAATAAATCAAAATAAAGTGGTTACAGTGACGGTAATAGAGGTATGAAAATGTACAGTAGTAGCGGTCAGTATTTTTTTTCCCAATCATTACGATCAGATATATATATATATTTTTTTTTTATACATGACTAGCATTCAAAAAACAGAAATTTATATATTCGTGACAAATATTTCAGCTTTTCATATTAGAAAAAAAAAAAAAAGAATCTGAGTGCGAAGAGAAATAAAATAATTTAAAAGAGATAAATTGATAGAACGACAGACAAATTACACTCCACAGGGGAGCCCCTGCCAATTTTAATTTATCTTGTACACACATTTATATTCGTACTTGCGGTGAAATGAGAAACTCGTCGTAGATCGATCTTTCTATAAAAATAAATAAAATAGTTATAATAGTATGAAAATGCACAGTATTAGCGGTTAGTATTTTTTTCGCTCATTACGACCAGACATACATTTTTTTTTTTTTTTATAGATGACTAGCGTTCGAGAATCACCAAGAAATTTATCTATTGGCGACAAATCTTTCAGCTTTTCATATTATAAAAAAAAAAATATCGTTGCTACTGCTCTCCTACTGTTCAGCGGAGATCGTTTGCATTGCACTGTTCGACACGCGCCAGACATCTTCCATTCAAATCGAAGCTTCCAGATCATATTTTCATTTTTTTAAATGTCAAGCATTTTTTTTCAACGATTTTTTAGCATCGAGAGTATGAAATGTAACCGCGGTCTGTAATGAAAATTTTCATTTTTTTTTTTAAACCATCCTGACCATTTACTTTCAAAAGTAAATTCTTGCGTGGACCTAAATCAACATCCGCTTCGCGTAAAAATTTACCTTCGACCGGAAATGGAAATCATGAAAAAAAGATGAAAATTGAAATTTTCATTCCCCTGCTCCCCCCCAAAAAAGTGTTAAAGTGTGTATTACAAAAAAGATATTAAATATTACTTTCGACGTGAGGATGCTTTCGAAAGACCTGCTGCTTGAAAGACTTCCAATTCGTAACACTTTGCTCCACATCCATATTCATTGCACTGCATTTTATTCGTTGCACTGTGTTTTATTCATTGCACTGCATTTTAGTCAATGCATTGCATTTTATTCATTGCACTGCATTTTATTCATTGCACTGCATTTTATTCATTGCACTACATTTTATTAATTGCACTGCATTTTATTCATTGCACTGCATTTTATTCATTGCACTGCATTTTATTCATTGCACTGCATTTTATTCATTGCACTGCATTTTATTCATTGCACTGCATTTTAATCATTGCACTGCATTTTAATCATTGCACTGCATTTTATTCATTGCATTGCATTTTATTCATTGCACTGTAGTTAATTCATTGCACTGCATTTTATTCATTGCATTGCATTTTATTCATTGCACTGTAGTTAATTCATTGCACTGCATTTTATTCATTGCACTGCATTTTATTCATTGCACTGCATTTTATTCATTGCACTGCAGTTTATTCATTGCACTGCAGTTTATTCATTGCACTGCATTTTATTCATTGCACTGCATTTTATTCATTGCATTGCATTTTATTCATTGCATTGCATTTTATTCATCGCACTGCATTTTATTCATTGCACTGCATTTTATTCATTGCACTGCATTTCATTAATTGCACTGCATTTTATTCATTGCACTGCATTTTATTCATTGCACTGCATTTTATTCATTGCATTGCATTTTATTCGTTGCACTGCAGTTTATTCATTGCACTGCATTTCATTAATTGCACTGCACACGTGGTAGGGTGTCATTTACGCAAAATTATTAATTCTAGCCAAAACTCATTTCCGCTAAAAACAAGCAACTGGGTTGCTTTTTATAGAGTTCTATAAATTTTAGTCAGTCGAATATAAATTCGCTCTCGCGTCGAACGAAGCTCGGACACTCGAGTTTCAGATCACTGAGTCTTCTATGGTGAAATAGTCGCGACGACGTAAACAAAGATTAACGTTCAAAAGTGTCTTCGAACCTGTAGAAAAAAAAACCGGCCAACGCATGCGTAATTCGCACGAATGACGTCCTGCACGATTCTCGCCGCGTGTCTCTCATCAACATTTTTTTTTCTTATCTCCGCGTTTAAAATACTTCCGCGCAGCTACGAATTATCTAACCGGTTACGAAGTGTTAATTTTTCAACGTCTGTCGCGGGGAATCCCAACGCCGAGAGTTTTCCGGATCGGCATAACATATCGGCATTGCGCGTCTATTTTTGTTCAAACAAGAGAAACGCCGATTGAAGTTTCAAGTGAAAAAACTGGCCTTGACACAACGAGGCTTTTATTAGGAAAATAGAGAAATCCCAAGAATCGCCGATACTTTTTATTTTTTTGACCGATCATAAATCATCCATCAAAATGTTTTAGAAATGTTTGGCTGAAATGTTTTTTAAACATTTCAGCGAAAGATTGCATCACTAGTCCAAATTGCACAAATCCGGAAACATTCGTCGAAACGTGAAATAAAAAATAATTCAAAATATTTTGTCCCTGTGTTTCGGAAATATTTTGGGTGTATTGAAAGATTAAGTGTGTTTCTGAAATATTGTAAAAATGGTTTCGTTTTGACTATTTTTAACGGAATATTTAAAAACATTATTTTCACATATTTCAAAAATATTTCGTAAGATTTGAAAGATTGAAAATATGGATGAAATTATTAAAAAATACTTCCTGCTACGTGGAATCTCGCAGATGCGTCAGTTCAAGCACGAGGCAGATAATGCCTCGCGCTTCACCTCAATGACCTATTGCTCATACAACACTGGACTGGCCGTGACACGAGCGAACGATCGCACGTTATAAAAATCGGAGAAACGCAACGCATGGAGCCAGTTCGAACTGAGAACAGGATAGCGAAGGAACCTACGTACGGAGTCTGCCTCCATCGTTACTGCCGCTACCACTTGCTGTTGCCGCCTTCGCAGTCTACGATCAAACGTCAAGTGCTCTATTGCCATCGAGTGTGCACACAATTCGCGATGCAGCCCAAAACATACACAACGCTGTTCCTGTGTCTAATCGTCGCTACGCTCGTTTCGACGACTCCGTTACCTCCACCCCGTGAGTGATCGATTATACACTGGTAACGAGAGAAAAGACAATTAATAAAATCAAGGAAAATTATTTTCCAATGGTCGCCGTATTATACAATTTTTTTTATATGAGAGTGCGACTTATTTGAAAAATTGAAAATCTCAAATTTCATACAGCTTCCACGCAAAGCTTAAAAATTGAAAGTTTCATACCGCTTTCTAATAATGTTCCTCTATTCACAAACCTTCTTCCGTTCACTCCAGCCGTTCAGTGATCGATTATACGCTGCGAATTAGAGAAAAAACAATTAATAAAATCAAGGAAAATTAATTTCCAATGGTCACCTTAATATAACATTGTTTATATGAGGCTGCAACTCGTTCAAAAAATTGAAAAGTCACATTTTCATACAGCTTCCTCACAAAGCTTAAAAATTGAAAGTTTCATACCGCTTTCTAATAATGTTCCTCTATTCACAAACCTTCTTCCGTTCACTCCAGCCGTTCAGTGATCGATTATACGCTGCGAATTAGAGAAAAAACAATTAATAAAATCAAGGAAAATTATTTTCCAATGGTCACCTTAATATAACATTGTTTATATGAGGCTGCAACTCGTTCAAAAAATTGAAAAGTCACATTTTCATACAGCTTCCTCACAAAGCTTAAAAATTGAAAGTTTCATACCGCTTTCTGATAATGTTCCTTTATTCGCAAACCTTCCTCTATGAGCAACCATTTTCTGTATTTTTGGGCTTCGCGGTAGAGGAAGCTTCGCGAACAAAGAAACATTATGAGACGGAGATATGAAAATTTCAATTTTCAACATTTATTAGGAAGCGATATGAAAATCTCAATTTCCAATATTTTTCAACGTCAACATCGTGTTTGCCTTTTGTGCGAAAACATTTGGCCCATTCACGTTCAGCGCGAAAAAATCCAACGTCGCCCTTCACTTTGTCGAATCTGCGCTCCTAAATTTTCTTTGGCACTACCGATTTTTTACTTCAGAAATCCAAATGATACCGTCTTATCTAACTTGTGTGTTCCCTGTTTTTCGCTCAATATATGGAATCGTTATTCGTGGATTTGTTTTCAGAGAGACAATGCGTCGATGGCAAATCCTACCACGACGGCTGTAACACATGTTTCTGTGCCGGAGGAGTGGCAGCCTGCACGATGAAGGCATGTGTTACTATCGACGAAGTTCACAAAAAAATCATAAATATACCGACGAAGCAAGCACCGGAAGATTTTTGGATGCCGATGAGCGCATGAAACCTCCGCGGATGTAAAAATATTTCCGCCGACCTACGGCGTCTGACCGATTTACGTTCAGCGCGTAAAAATACACCAACTTCCAAGCTTAACGTTGTTGGATCTGCGCTCGCCGCGAAGAAATACATGAAATTATGGGCTGCAGCATTTCTTCTTTGCGCATTCAATTTTGTTGATTCGGTAAAGGGAAATATGCTAAATATCGATAAGTTTTTAAACATGTATGAAGAAACATGAAAGATGAAAATAAAAATTGATTCTCACTTAAATTGGCATCCATCTCGTGTAAGAATTTGCTTTCAACCAGAAATGGTCTGCAACCGTTAAAAAAGGAGTTTTTGTTACCGAACGTGCCCAGATTGACGATACACGAATTTAAAAAATGCGGTTGAGTCAACGAAAGATTCGGGCAAGAACGTTGAAATAAACATTTAACTGGCTGAAGAAAATATTGAAATACCTCAAAAATATTTTGATGAAATCATTTTTTAAAAATGTTGAACTAACCGATCTTTTAGCCGTACCAACAAAATATTTATTTGGACGTACCTGGCCGAATCGTTAGTTGATTCAACTGTATTTTTTTTTATCAGTGTATCCTCCGTCGTTATCTCGGTACATTTCCTAAAACGATGTGTGTGTTTTTTTTTTCGGTAAAAAGAAACACGCTGAATATCAATAAATTTTTCAATATGTATTTTTAAAAATGAATGATAAATAAAAAAAAAATTGATTTACACTGCAAAGTCTTCGCCAGCTCCTTTGTGGCGGTTCCACAAAAGAACGCACACGAGCGGAAAAAGGGGTATGCAAGACTTCACTCCGCCCGCTGCGATCGGCGACGTGTCGTTAACTTCCGGGCTCCTTTTCTCGCTGGTTGCTCGATGTCAAATCCTCTCTTTCTAATTTCATAATATTCACGAAACTACAGAATTATAGTCGAATGATACCGATCTGTTCACTCAAATTTTACGCATCAACTTCCATTTTCTTTTTTAAACATTTTTGTTTACAAATTTTAATATTAACCCATTATTTTGTCCCTCAAATATCTTTCAGCTTTTCATATTAGAAAAAAAAAAAAAAAAAAACGAATCGAAGAAAGAAGAGAAATAAAATAATATGTTGCTCGAATCGTATCTGAATCGTTGCTACTGCTCTCCTACTGTTCGGCGGAGATTTTATTATCGGGTTCCATAGGTCGATCTCCCCTGGCGATATCCAGCTGCCTCTCTCTCTCTCCCTTCTCGTGAGAGATCCGTTGAATCGTGCGAGAGATCTCGAATCTCTAACATATCGCCCGTCTCGTTCTCTCGTTTCCTCGCCAACTCCGCTCTGGTCGTCGTCTCGCGCGTTGAAGTATCGCCCGCCTGTTCGCCCGACTGTTTCATAGACCCGTCGGGTTTTACCCGCGCGCGACCCTTTTCTCGCGAGAAATACACGTGACTCTCCATCCATCGGCTCTGTCTCCCTCCGCTCGGCTTCTCCTCCTTTTACTACGATCGAACTCGTTTCGCGATAAAGATCGCACAGGGAAGGCAGCGACTTACATACTCAGCGTTTGCATTGCGCTGTTCGACACGCGCCCAGACATCGTCCGCTCAAACCGAAGCTTCCAAATCATATTTTCATTTTTTTAAATGTCAAGCATTTTTTGTCAACGATTTTTCAGCATCGCGAGTATGAAATGTAACCGCGGTCGGTAATGAAAATTTTCATTTTTTTTTTTGTTTTGTTTTATAACCATCCTAACCACTTACGTTTGAAAGCAAATTCTTGCGTGGACCTAAATCGACATCCCCTTCGCGTAAGAATTTACCTTCGACCGAAAATGGTCCACAATCGTTAAAAAAAAAAGTCGAAAATTGACATTTTCATTCACCTGACCCCCCCCCCCCCCCCCAAAAAAGTGTTAAAATACGTATACATTACAAAAAAAAAAAAAAAAAATTATGTATGTGCATGAAAAGAACTAGTCGTCATTCTTCAAATGGGTAATCGATTACTACACCCTCTTACAAATTAATTAAAATCGTTTACATACCATCTCTTCGTTACATTCGACGAGAGGATGCTTTCGAAAGACCTACTGCTTGAACGACTTTCAATTCGTAAACGTTGCTCCATATCAATATTCATTGCACTGCATTTGATTCATTGCACTGCATTTTATTCATTGCACTGCATTTTATTCATTAGACTGCATTTTATTCATTGCACTGCATTTTATTCGTTGCACTGCATTTTATTCATTGCACTGCATTTTATTCATTGCACTGCATTTTAGTCATTGTACTGCCTTTTATTCATTGCACTGCATTTTATTCATTGTACTGCATTTTATTCATTGCACTGCATTTTATTCCTTGCACTGCATTTTAGTCATTGCACTGCTTTTTATTCGTTGCACTGCATTTTATTCGTTGCACTGCATTTTATTCATTGCACTGCATTTTATTCATTGCACTGCATTTTAGTCATTGCACTGCATTTTATTCATTGCACTGCATTTTATTTCTTGCACTGCATTTTATTCATTGCACTGCATTTAATTCATTGCACTGCATTTAATTCATTGCACTGTATTTTATTCATTGCACTGCATTTTAGTCATTGCACTGCTTTTTATTCATTGCACTGCATTTTAGTCATTGCACTGCTTTTTATTCATTGCACTGCATTTTATTCCTTGCACTGCATTTTATTCATTGCACTGCATTTTAGTCATTGCACTGCTTTTTATTCGTTGCACTGCATTTTATTCATTGCACTGCATTTTATTCATTGGACTGCATTTTATTCATTGCACTGCATTTTATTCCTTGCACTGCATTTTATTCATTGCACTGCATTCTAGTCATTGCACTGCTTTTTATTCGTTGCACTGCATTTTATTCATTGCACTGCATTTTATTCATTGGACTGCATTTTATTAATTGCACTGCATTTTATTCATTGCACTGCATTTTATTCCTTGCACTGCATTTTATTCATCGCACTGCATTTTAGTCATTGCACTGCACACGTGGTAGGGTGTCATGTACGCAGAATTATGAATTCTAGCCAAAACTCATTTCCGCTAAAAAAGCAATCGGGTTGGAGCGTTCTATAAACTTTAGTCGGTCGAATACAAAACCGCTCTCGCGTCGAACGAAGATCGGACACTCGAGTTTCAGGTCACTGAGTCTTCTATGGTGAAATAGTCGCGACGACGTAAACAAAGATTAACGTTCAAAAGTGTCTTCGAACCTGTAGAAAAAAAACCCGTCAATGCATGCGTAATTCGCACGAATGACGCCCTGCACGATTCTCGCCGCGTGTCTCTCATTAACATTTTTTTTGTTGATCTCCGCGTTCGCAATACTTCCGCGCAGCACGAATTATCTAACCGGTTATGAAGTGTTAATTTTTCAACGTCTGTCGTGGGGAATCCCAACGCCGAGAGTTTTCCGGATCGGCATAACATATCGGCATTGCGCGTCTATTTTTGTTCAAACAAGAGAAACGCCGATTGAAGTTTCAAGTGAGAAAACTGGCCTTGACACAACGAGGCTCTTATTAGGAAAATAGAGAAATCACAAGGATCGCCGACACTTTTTATTTTTATTTTTTTACCGATCATAAATCATCGATCAAAATGTTTTAGAAATGTGTCGCTGAAATGTTTTTTTAAACATTTTAGCGAAAGATTGCGTCAACAGTCCAAATGGCATAAAGCCGAAATCACTCGTCGAAACGAATTTTGTCCCTATGTTTCAGAAATATTTCGGGTGTATTGAACGATTAAGTATGCTTCTGAAATATTGGAAAAATCGTTTCGTTGGACTATTTTTTAACGGAATATTTAAAAACATTATTTTCACATATTTCAAAAAATTTTCGTAAGATTTTAAAGATTGAAAATATTTATGAAGTGATATAAAAATATTTCCTACTACGTGGAATGACGCAGGTGCGTCGGTTCAAGGGCGAGGCAAGCAATGCCTCGCGCTTCATCTCAATGACCTATTGCTCATAAAACACCGGACTGGCCGTGACACGAGCGAACGATCGCACGTTATAAAAATCGATGAAACGCAACGCATGGAGCCAGTTCGAACTGAGAACAGGATAACGAAGGAACCTACGTACGGAGTCTGCCTCCATCGTTACTGCCGCTACCACTTGCTGTTGCCGCCTTCGCAGTCTACGATCAAACGTCAAGTGCTCTATTGCCATCGAGTGTGCACACAATTTGCGATGCAGCCCAAAACATACACAACGCTGTTCGTGTGTCTAATCGTCGCTACGCTCGTTTCGACAGCTCCGTCCAATCCACCCCGTGAGTAATCGATTATAAGCAGGGAACGAGAGAAGAGACAATTATTAAAATCAACGAAAGTTATTTTCCAATGATCGCCGTAATATACCATTTTTTCTATGAAGGTGCAACTCATTTTAAAAAAATGAAAATCTAAAATTTCATACAGCTTCCTCGCAAAGCTTAAAAATTGAAAGTTTCATGCCGCTTTTTAATAATGTTCCTTTATTCGCAAACCTTCTTCTATGAGAAACGATTTTCTGTATTTTTGGGCTTCGCGATAGAGGAAGCTTCGCCAATAAAGGAACATTATGACACGAAGATATGAAAATTTCAATTTTCGACTTTTATTGCGAAGCTATATGAAAATCTTATTTGCCAACTTTTTTCAACGTCAACATCGTGTTTGTCTTTTGTGCGAAAACATTTGGTCCATTCACGTTCAGCGCGAAAAAATCCAACGTCGCCCTTCACTTTGTCGGTTCTGCGCTCCTAAATTTTCCTTGGCACTTTCGATTTTTACTTTAGAAATCCGAAAGATACCGTCTTATCTAACTTGTGTGTTTCTTGTTTTTCGCTCAATATATGGAATCCGTTATCCGTGGATTTGTTTTCAGAGAGGCAGTGCGTCGATGGCAAATCCTACCACGACGGCTGCAACGTATGTTTCTGTGCCGGAGGGGCGACAGCCTGCTCGCGGAAGGCATGTTTTACTATCGACGAAGTTCACAAAAAAATCATAAATATACCGACGAAGCAAGCACCGGAAGATTTTTGGATGCCGATGAGCGCATGAAACCTCCGCAGGTGTAAAAATATTTCCGCCGACCTACGGCGTCTGACCGATTTACGTTGAGCGCCAAAAAATACACCAACTTCCAAGCTTAGCGTTGTTGGATTTGCGCTCGGCGCGAAGAAACACATGGAATTATGAGCTGTAGAATTTGTTTTTGCACTTTCAATTTTGTTTCTTCTTTTCGGTAAAGGGAAATATGCTAAATATCGATGAGTTTTTAAACATGTATAAAAAAAAAAAAAACATGAAAGATAAAAATAAAAATTGTTTTGCACTTAAATTGACATCCACTTCATCTAAAAATGTACTTTCAACCAGAAATGGTCTGCAACCTTTGAAAAAAGAGTTTTTGTTACCGAACGTGCCCAGATTGACGATACACGAATAAAAAAAAAATGCGGTTGATTCAACGAAAGATTCGGACTGTAACGTTGATATAAACATTTGACTGGACGAAGAAAATATTTAAATAACTGGAAAAAATATTTTGGTGAAATCATTTTTTTGTTTTGTTTAATGTTGAACTAACCAATCTTTTAGCCGTACCAACAAAATATTTATTTGGACGTACCTGGCCGAATCATTAGTTGATTCAACTGTATTTTTTTTTTATCAGTGTATCCTCCGTCGTTACCTCGGTACATTTCCTAAAACGATGTGTGTGTTTTTTTTGTCGGTAAAAAGAAACACGCTGAATATCAATAAATTTTTCAGTATGTATTTTTAAAAATGAATGATAAATAAAAAAAATTGATTTACACTGCAAAGTCTTCGCCAGCTCCTTTGTGGTGG
Organism: Amblyjoppa proteus; assembly: GCA_963922035.1. NCBI lineage: Eukaryota > Metazoa > Arthropoda > Insecta > Hymenoptera > Ichneumonidae > Amblyjoppa > Amblyjoppa proteus. The sequence continues at coordinate 30,313,454 of OY998230.1, read as the reverse complement.
TTCCACAAAAGAACCCACACGAGCGGAAAAAGGGGTACGCAAGACTTCACTCCGCCCGCTGCGATCGGCGACGGGTCGTTAACGTCCGGTCTCTCTTTCTCGCTGGTTGCCCGATGTGAAATCGTCGAGGCAGCTCGCAGCACGGCAGTAGCAAAAGCCAGTGGCTCGGGCTCGATGCCAAGGAACACCGTCGGGACGTACGACGGGGCGCATAACTCGTACGCAAACTTGTCCGTATCCAGGGTGGATTCCTGGGCTAACGTCCTGGGTGGTATTATCGTAAGAGTATCACACCAGCGAGCCGGCCTTCTTCTCGGTATTTCTGCGTACAAACGAGCTCGAAGTCCCGCACCTATGCCTCTCTTTGGAAATTAATAATATCCAGCGGCGATTAATTAATCGCGAGTATCGGCACGGTTGTTAATTAGAGTATCGCAACCTGCCGCATGCGCACTACAAAATTATAGTCGAACGACACCGATCCGTTTACTCAAATTTTATGCATCAATTTCCACTTTTTAAAAATTTATTTCTTTATTTTTTACAATTTTTTTTGTATTTTTACCCTTTTTGTCATTCAAATTTTATTTCCTCATTTTCAAGACAATTTTTCGCGCAATTTCTGCGTTGAAACGAGCACGAAGTCCCGCACCTATGCCTCTCTTTGGAATTTAATAATATCCAGCGGCGATTAATTAATCGCGAGTATCGGCACGGTTGTTAATTGGAGGAGTATCGTAACCTGCCGCATGCGCACGACAAAATTATAGTCGAACGACACCGATCCGTTTACTCAAATTTTATGCATCAATTTCCACTTTTTAAAAATTTATTTGTTTAATTTTTACAATTTTTTTGTATTTTTACCCTTTTTGTCATTCAAATTTTATTTCCTCATTTTCAAGACAATTTTTCGCGCAATTTCTGCGTTGAAACGAGCACGAAGTCCCGCACCTATGCCTCTCTTTGGAAATTAATAATATCCAGCGGCGATTAATTAATCGCGAGTATCGGCACGGTTGTTAATTGGAGGAGTATCGTAACCTGCCGCATGCGCACTACAAAATTGTAGTCGAACGACACCGATCCGTTTACTCAAATTTTATGCATCAATTTCCACTTTTTAAAAATTTATTTCTTTTTTTTTACAATTTTTTTTGTATTTTTACCCTTTTTGTCATTCAAATTTTATTTCCTCATTTTCAAGACAATTTTTCGCGCAATTTCTGCGTTGAAACGAGCACGAAGTCCCGCACCTATGCCTCTCTTTGGAAATTAATAATATCCAGCGGCGATTAATTAATCGCGAGTATCGGCACGGTTGTTAATTGGAGGAGTATCGTAACCTGCCGCATGCGCACTACAAAATTGTAGTCGAACGACACCGATCCGTTTACTCAAATTTTATGCATCAATTTCCACTTTTTAAACATTTATTTGCTTATTTTTTACAATTTTTTTGTATTTTCACCCTTTTTGTCATTCAAATTTTATTATTTCCTCATTTTCAAGACAATTTTTCGCGGTATTTCCGCGTACAAACGACCCGCACCTAAGTCTCTCTTTCTAATTTGATAATATTCACGAAATTACAGAATTATAGTCGAATGATACCGATCCATTCACACCCAGAAAAATAATTTATTTGACGGCCGCCGTTTATTTGGTTTAAGTAAAATAGTAGTAGTACAAGAATTGTGTTGGACAAAATGTTTACATGAGTAAGCGGATGTTTACAATTGTCACGGTAGTATTTTCCTTTTCCCAATGGGCCATAGACCGGAGTCCTTCAGACCGTGTATTTAATAATTTTTTGCATGTTAGTCTTTGTTTGTGATGAAGAATATGAGTGTGATGGTGTTATGCATGACTTATTCTATACCGCTTATATGCGATAAAGTAAAATATTTATTTGATTTAAATAAATATTTATTAAAATCAAAGAAATATTTTCCTTAAACCAAATAAACGGTGGCCGTCAGATAAATCATTTTTCTGGGTGCACTCAAATTTTATGCATCAACTTCCATTATCTTTTTTAATTATTTATTTATTTTTTTTTTTTTTTTTTTTTTACAAATTGTAATATTAACCCATTATTTTGTCGTTTAAATATTATTGTCCCAACTGCGACAAAATATATTTCGCCATCGTTCTCCCGACTCTACGGTTCGGATTGCCGTCTTACGGATCAATTAACTTAACGACCATCGGCGCGATGCGGTTCGTTCCTGGTCGTTTTCTGTTTTATCGACGGAGCCGCGGTGCGATCGAGCGGCTCTCCGCGAGCCCCTTAACGCGAGGCTAAAACCGTGCGGCAAACGGCCGAGTGCTAGAGACACAACGCCATAGGGTTTACATGAGAGCGGGCGAGAGGAGTTTTAGCCTCCCCTTAAGGAAAAGTCGAGCGAAAACGTGCCCGCAGCTCTCTGCAACTGCGGAGGTCCGGGCCCTCGGAGCAAGTAGTTGAGGAAAGTACGACCGAGGGCTGCCGGCGATCAGCGGCTGTTCATAAAATTTCTACTGCGAGCTTTATTAACGATTACGTCTATCCCCCCTGGCTAGACGTGATTTACAAGAGGCCATGCTCGAGCGTTCCCGGCACAAGGCTCTCGCTTTTCGACCGCGGGGATCGCAACGATAAACCTCTTTTTTACCGTCCCCGGCGCGGTTTCTCTCCGGCTTTTCGTCTCAAAAGCCGTAAAGCTAATTCGCAGGTACGTCAAACGTTCGCCAGACACCGTTCGAGTCCACGACGCAAACTATAACGAGAATACCGGACGCCGATCGCTCCGCGGCACCGCGCAGCCGAGTTCTAAGACTCAGCCGGGAGCAGAGAGATACACTATAAATTTGTAAAACGAGGTGTTGAACAACGAGCGAAAGTATAATGGGCCCGGGTAACAGAGACAAACGAGACTCCAAGCCGTAAATTATAATGCGCCTGGCGTGTGTATCTGTGCGAAGTAATTTTTATGAGGTAAAAAAAATTGACATACTAACGAGATACATAAACGTTGAGATGGATTTGAAAATAATGCGGCGTAAAGCAATACACGTTTTCTGCGTCGACGTGCTAAAAGAGTTTGAGAAACCTATTTTTTTTTTTTATCGGTAAAACAGAATCGATAGTTAAATGTATATATTTTCGTACCGATGAAAATTTGGCCTGAAAAAATCGACTTCTGCGTCGGTAACACAGAGTCGCCATTTATGGACATGTTAAGTGTGTGTGTGTTTTTTTTTTTTTGCGCCGGTGACAATTTTGGTCACAAAGACAAACGATGTTATACGCTGTAAATTACAATGCGCTTGGAATGTATCTTCTAATGTGATTCTTATGAGAAACAAAAATTGACAAACTAACGAGTCACATAAACGTTCAGATGAATTTGAAAGTGATACGGCGTAAAATAATATTCTTTTTTGCATCAAATACCAAAAAAGTTTGAGTACCTCAAACTTATGAGAAACGAAAATTGACAAACTAACGAGTTACATAAACGTTCAGTTGAATTTGAAAGTGATACGGCGTAAAATTATATTAATTTTTGCATCGAGTACCAAAAAATTTTGAGAATCTCAATTTTGTATGTCGGTAAAGCAGAATCAAAAATTAAATATATATATATTTTTCTGGCGGTGACAATTTTGGCTGAAAAAAATCGACTTCCATGTCGGTAAAATAGAGTCGTTATCGGTATTTTCGAGGACCTTTTTCCGCCGGTGATACAGTCACTTTTCGGCCCGCCGGTCAAGAATCGACCGCTTTCCGCCCCCGTTGCAGGCATGGAATGTGGACTTTTTAGCGTAGGCGTGCAAAATAGTATATTGTGCAACAAGGGTCGAAAGTTGGCGATTGCGACGAGTGTGAGGTTTGTGGCCCGAGCGAAGCGAGGGCTGCAATCACACGAATCGCCAATTCGACCATCGTTACACATCATATTTTTTGTTTCAAGTGCATGAATCTGCGGCACTTGGAATGGCAGTCGCGCGAGACGAATACTGAAAAGTAAACTCCCAAGGGACGAAAACGTGAAAAGTAAACTCCGAAGAGACGAAAGTGACCGAAATGCGAGCTGCGCATGCGCGACCCCGTAATTTCACCACAGATTCACAACTGACATGCAATGGGCCACTTTCGGCTCGCAAGACTGCCGTGTAAAGTGCCGCGATTCATGCACGTGTGACAAAAACGCACTTTCCTCCCTTGTGGCATAATATAGGTACTATTCCAGACCTACTCGTCACGGGGAGTTCCGAAAAATATCGTGTTTTTCGACTAAACGAGATTCGGCGAGATAGCTTCGACACGATAGTCCCGTCGGTCGCGGAGCGGGACGAACCTACCGGGGGAAGCGGATGAAGGAAGAGGACCGGGCAGGACACGCGAGGACGAGGACACCGGAGGCTGAGTCTCCGGCTGACCCCGCAGCACGTGCGTGTCCGGGCGATAGCATCGGCCGTAGTAACTCGATATTGTTTCACTCAAACAAATTAGGGGGTATCGCTGCCGCCGCTGCCGGCTGCCGGGAAGAGGCAAAAGCACCGAGAATGGACGACGATAGGAACTGGTCCCGGTGGAGCCCGTCGGGGTCTCCAGGGTTCAACTGCACTTGGCTCATTTCCACGGGACTCTCGATGGACTCGTCTCTTTTACCAACATTCAAGCAAAGAAACGACATTCTCGAATCCTGCCGGTCAAGATCGTCTTCCCTGGTTACGGCCCTTGCCCGAGAGTCAATGAGCTTTAGTGCTTCCACGCCGCTCCCGGTGATGGACCTGCTCTAAAAATTCTTCTATTGCTCTTTTTTTCTTAACAGAAATTATATTTTTTGCAATATATTAAGTGCAAAATATATTTTTCGATTGAATACAAAATATATTATATTGTGTTGATTTTGCTTCCTCATAGTGGAAGCCTTGTTTTGGAAAAAAAAAAAAAAAAAAAATATCAAGATTTTAATGAAAATATGTTTAGAATGTTTCAAAACGTCGAAAATTCGCATTTAGAAAAAAATGTCCGGATGTGCGTGTGAAACAAACGCGAAAAATTCACACCGCTATAACTCGAGAATGCCTCCACCGATTGAGCTGTAATTTCACACACAGTATGTGCGGTGAATAGTAAATGTTTCTGCAACTATCAATCATCAACTTTGAACTTTTATGCGGAAGTGTTATGAAAATTTCAATTTTCAACATCAACGTCATATTTAACTTTTGGACAAAACTGCTGGCCGACTTAGGGTTTAGCGCGGAAAAATACACCGACCTTGCACTGTTCCTCAAAACGCATTTCGAATTTGTGCTCGACGTGAAAAAGTACATAGAATTATGTGTTTCACATTTTTTTTTTTTTTTTTAATTTTTCAATTTTTACTCGAGAATTCCAAATTACATCGCTTAATCTAATGCTTTTAACTTGGTCATAGCCATTATCTTGTGTATTTCTTGCTGTCGAACATGATAGACACCTTCATTTTTCCGCGATGCCATAGTGAAGCAAAGATATCGCTGTTTTTTTAAAATAATTTTATCGCCATTCGATTATCACGTACACGTACGCTTCGTAAAACAACAAATTATTACTTTTTAAATGTATATATAACGCATAAATAATTTGGTAATTACACGCGACAAGTGTCGTCTAAACCCCGACAAGTCTCGTCTAAATGCCGAGTACTGATGTTACTACTTATCTTAAATTATTTTCGCTTCCGCGATAGCTCTTTTCCTTACACTCAGAGCATGTGTAGTTACATCGGAATGATGATGAATTACAGTATTTGATCGCTTGACCAGGGCGATCTGGACATCGAATACGGGACAACCGCTACTAATGGAACGAATAAAAAATTTATTAGTATTTTTTTGCGGAAACGCCCAATGATAAGCCATTGATTTTTTTATTTTATTTTCTATATATTATATTTATTTGATTTTATATTGTTAAAAAGTCCATTTGTTAATGCGGGAAATGTGTTTTAGATCGTGTTTTTGTGTTTGGCAAGATAAAACCGATACAATTTTCACGCAAATTTATAGGCAAGAAGAGCGTCGTAGAGGATCGTTTTTCTTCGATGTCACTTCTTTAGCCGTGACACCAGCCTGGACTTCGAGTCCCCTTTGACAAGCCGACGCGCCACCCAGTGCGCGAAATTAGGAGCGTATATATCCGAGGAAAAAAGTCAACCCCGAATATCGGTTGATGCCTCGTTCCGCGGTCTTCGATGTACCTGCTTAAAATTCCAGGTGAACGAGGTAGGAAGTCCCCCTTGTCCGAGACGTGGCATCAATGATGGATCCACCTCCGACGATACGAGAGAGCTACGGGCGGAACCGACGTTCCTTCAACATTACTTTTTCTTCCATATACACACACACACACACACACACACGCACGCACACACATGTATAGATCTTTGTACCTATACTGGCATATTCTTTCCCACTTCCTTTCGTACATCCTGCTCATCTTCTTCCTCCGCTTCGTTTCCACGTGCGCGCCGAAAACGAAAGCCGAAGCAAAAAGAAATAAAGGAAAGCGATCGACGAAGCTGAGGGCGATCGAGCGCGCAAGCGAATCGATCGATGTTCGAGATAGAACAGTCTGAAGACACACGAATCCCTGTCACTGGCTGAACCTTCGAATCTAAATCGTCGTCAACTCCGAACTGTCGGTGCGTCGAAGATAATCGACGCGACCTGCACCTTGCGCAAACATAGGGTGCAGGTGAATTTTTTTAGAAAAATTTAAGTTCCGCAAACATCTTTGTTTAAAAAAATTCGTTGACAAGAATTTCGTCCGGAAGTAAATGTTAATAATAAAAAACAATTGAAGCAAAACTGTGCCGTTGGGACAAAATGGGACATGCAAAAAATATTGGAAAATTGAGTTTTGCCACACTGTCCTGTTTTGCCCCACTGTCCCATTTTTCCCCGCGCTCCCCGCACATGCGCTATATTCTCGTTGAGATCGGAATGGCGACCCTTCGCCCGCTAGCCGGATGCGCTTCGTATGCGTAATCGAGTTTGCGACGAGCCACGAGGAAGTTGTCGGGACGCCAGCCACTCCACCAGCATTGCACTGTGTGGACGAAGGTGAATTTTTTTCTTCTTTTTTTTTTTATAATCACGAGCGAATACACCGGTAGCGGAGAGACGAGTTGAGCGTTCTCTCCTTTACGAATGGACAGGAAGTTATGAATGCGGACCCGTACTATGAATGCCGAAATTGGATTAAAGCTTCCCCCGGTCGGTGAGTCCGCTTTCGTCGGGCAGCCTCGAGCGGAAGTCGCGCTGACCCTGAAATCCAAGATCGGGAAGACATATATATTCCGTGCCGCGTGGTTATTCGCCTTTCGTCATGATCCTGGCCCTTTTTTATTTCATTCAGAGACAAGGTACCTGCCCAGCTAGACCGTGCAATCCATTGAGCCCAAATAACCGAGGATAACTACCTGCCAATTCGATTGCGGACGATTCTTCGGGATCATCCGGTGGGATGATCCTTCGGAACTTATACCTATCCACACCTTCCTGCTCCTGCGGAGAACCTTGCGTGACCGATCTCTGGTCAAACGTCGGGAACGCAGAAACTCAGGAGTTCTTGGCAACCCAGTTTGGAGTGATCGATCTGAGAATCAACGAAAATGAACCCTGCTAGAAATATGGGAAACTTAAATCTGCGTCTGGACCGGAACCGGCATGAAGCCTTGGCCTGAAAATGCTTATCAGGAAAGTCGCAACATTTTTGGGTGTGGAGAACATCTTTGTCGGTATTTCTAAGCGAGAAAAGGTCCTCGAAAAGCGTCATGGAAGCGTCCCGAAAGAACCATCTCGTTCCTCCAGCGAAATAAAACCACGCATGACGTTTTCGCACGCGGCGATACCCACACTAATTCCGGAAAAAAAAAACTGCATGGATATCTGGAACTAGGCAGCGATGTCTTGAATCCGGCGTAACTCAATGCGCGATCTCTGGTCTGAGCCGGATCCGGGCCAGGTTTTAGCCTCTAAAACGTCTACCAGGAAAGTCGCAACATGTTTGGCTGTCGAGAACATCTTTGGCGCTACTTCGAAGCGAGAAACGCACTCAAAGAGCGTCATGAAAGTCTCCCAAAAAAAAAACCATCGCGCTCCTCCAGCGAAATAAAACCACGCATGACGTTTTCGCACGCGGCGATACCCACACGAATTCCGGAAAAAAAACTGTATGGGTATCTGGAACTAGGCAGCGATGTCTTGAATCCGGCGTAACTCAATGCGCGATCCCGGCAGGAAGGCGAGATTGAAATACGAGTTTTCCTTACCCTCTGCCCCTCCGGATAAGAATCTCCGTAGCGGGGTGTCCGGAAGGCGTGGACGCGTGTAACTTCATACTCGCACGGTGGACAACTGCGTGCTGAAGCCAAGAAAAAGAGGACGACCGACCGACCGAAGAACAACAGCAAAACGCACAAGAAGGAAAGTTGGTCTCTCACCGTGCGGAAGATGATAAAGAAAGGAGGGCTGAGACAGGGGAAACAAGAAAAAAATGTCTTCGCGCATGTGTGGATGGTGCAGTGAAAGGTGGGACAGCGAGCTGCTAATTAGGCACCGCTCGCGCGCGAACTCAACTGCTCTTTCTGCGTCCGACATCGAAGGAGTTCTCGGCGATTCTCTTCTCTCCTTGTTCTTCTCCTTGGTCGGGGATGCAAGGTACACTCACATACATTCATACGGAGGAACACAGGAGGCTGTACCGTATAGTTGTATCGTGATTGTGGGCTAAGCGAGGGATCCTCCGGGTTCGCTTCGTCGGACGGGTGCAGCGGTTGGGATTATTCTGGTCGAAGCGGGGTGAACGAGAAGAACCACAACGGACCCGGCGTCACACTACCACTGTTCGAGGGACGGCATTGCGGAGGACTCATACGCGGGAGGCTTCATTACCGGGCCGTGTTAATTAGTCGACGATAGCCGATCGATCCGGAGTCTCGCGAGCGGGGCGTTCGAGTGCACCGATGGCAAACTCGTTGTTGTTCCCGGTCGACGTGGAGGATAACTGGACGACGGGCACCGAGATCGCACCCGCATCGGTATGGTCCGAGCTCGGATCGACGGTTGTAGATTATTTTTCCCCGGGAGTCCGATGACTTTGCTTCGGACTTTGCTTCGGAGAAACAAATTGTACGAGAGAAATCTTGTCGATGAATCGATGAAGGCGCGACGCGGTCTAGAAATGATTTATCGGCTCGATCGTCGATACCGCGAAATATCGTGATATCGTTCGATCACTTGAAAATCAAAAGATAGCGTATTATTTTTATACAAAAATAACAAAAGTTTAGATTTGTTGACAATTTTATTTAGTAAATGCTAAAAAAAAAAAAAAAAATTCGTTATCGTTATTCCCTCTGAGGCCGAAACGAACTCCTACAGAGGCGAGTTACGATCAATTATCTCGCTACTTCCTCGCAGCGTTTTACAAAAAAAAAAAATTTCGTAATAATCTGTTAGTTTTTATCGTCGATAAAGATCGTCGATGGGTGAGAGAGGCGTGGTGACGATCGTCGTAATTCCCCGGATCCGCGGAGTTCCGAGTTACACGCTAAAATTCATTAAGAGCGCACCGCGCCGGTGCCTCGCTCGGTCGCCGTCGACTCGCGAGATTACTATGTAAAGTAGCAAAAAGAGAGGTATTTACAGTCGGTTGTCCGGGCATCGGGGTGCGGATAAAGAACAGCTCACGAGGATATTTTTTTCATTTATTTTATTTTCTTTTTATCTTATTTTTTCGTCGCGCAGCGGTAGTCAGATATAAAATAAAGGCAGTAGCCGGAGTCGGTGAACGGTCGGTCCGGCTCTACTCCCGGAGAATCGGCGTGCGGCATTAACAGCACGTGGGGGACACGCCTACCGACAACCTGCCCCGGGTTGGCCAACCCCGTTCGCAATTAACATTGGCGAGAGAGCCTCCGGCACTCCGAACGGAGTGGCCAGCGTGAGCAAGAGAGAGAGTTCGCGGTCGTTCGACGTTGTTAATTAACGAAACGAAACGGTTCTAGAAACGACACAGAGCGAACGACGCCGAGAGACCGTAGGTCGGTTAGCGTCGAGAGTCTCCGAGACAAAGACGGGATATATCGAAGGAGACCAAGGATCCAGAGACTCTCCGGTCCGGCTGTTGGAACCGTCGGCGAGGATGGCGGCGCCTTTCGTCTTTCCATTACAAACTACTGCCACAGCCGCTTCCTCGTTCCTCGTTCCACCTACTTGTGTTCCTCATTTTTATCATTCGCCCCCCTCCAACCATTTTCATCCGCCGTTCCATCGTCTCCCTCGTGAATCCCGCCCGGAGGCTGAGGACGCTGATATAAGACACGACCGTAGCTTTCTAGTCCTCGTGATCTGCCCTGGCCATGCCCTGTTGGTACCGTGGAAACCGAGACAATGTCCCTCCTCGCACGGATACCGAGCACCGGAGAACCGGCCGATTGCCTCCGAGCTGCGAAGCAACGACTCCTGAGAATGAATCCTCGAGGTCTTGGAGAACCATAAATCATTCAATTTTCCGACTAGTGTAGCGGCCAGGTTGATCTTAGAAGGACCCAGGAATTACGACACCGGTACAGCGTGTGCCTCAGAATGGCGGGATTGTTTTGTCGTTTGGACTCCCTGGAAGCCGTGTAGACTCCCCGTCGTTAATGCCTGATTTTTCTATCTTGTTGAATATCTTGCACAATTTCTTAATGGAATTGAAGATGTCAAGCAAGACATCAATCAAAACGTCCAGCAAGACATCGAGCGAAACGTTCAAGAAGACATCAAGCAAAACTTCCTGCTGAATGTCTTGGCTGATATCTTCGATCCCATCAAGATATCGAGCAGGATATCCAGAAAAAGCAGGCATCACCGACGGGTAGTGTGCCATACATATCCGTGGAAGCAGAGACAATGTCCCTCGTGAGAATCCCGAGCACCGCAAGACCGACCCACTACCTCCGGGCTGCGAAACAACGACTCTTGAGCATGAATCCAGGAGGTCTTGGTGAATCGTAAAGCAGAACATCATTCAATCTTCCGACAAGTGTGCCGCCCGGGTTGATCTTCGCAGGACCCAGGCATGATGACACCAGCCGAGCGTGTTCCTCCGAGTGGTCGGATTGTTTTGTCGTTTGGACTCACTGGAAGCCGCGCACCATACATAGCCGTCGTAGCTCCGTCACTGTGTACCTCGGCTATGGTCGTGTCCTCGACAGGTATCCTTAGAACGCAGAAAGTCGGAGAAAGTTAATGACGTCTCACTGGGACTCGTGTCAGGCGAGTCTCGAGTTAACGCGCTCCTGGTAGACATCGCCGGACAAAGTGTCTCCACAACGGTATTAGTGACTGAGGAAGTCTTCTCCAGCGGAGCTCCTTTTGCCAGTTGAGGTGTACATAGCCGCGTCGAGTTGGTCGGGTGTACGAGACACAATAAAGGCCCTCACGGGCCATCCCTGGTTCTGCCGTCCTGGCTCCGTCCAGCGTCGCGCATTGCCCGAGCATGAACGGGCCGAATGAATGCCTCCGGTGGCTTCGCCTCGAAGAACCGTATTACGAGGCGAGAGACCCTCACGGGTTCTGGCAGGGACTCCGCGTTCGGACTTTATTTTCCATCGGTGTAACGAAGCCGGTGGTTGAAGACCGGCCACCCGGGCATCAACGGGGCTCAATGGAATAGTGGGCGATCCTTCCGTCCCCGTGAATGGAGGTCATTTACTCGGCATTCACGCGACCGGAGAGCTCGGAGGTTCGCGAGGGTATAACACTCCACTTACTACGATCGCCATAGAGGCTGCATGGCCTTCTCGTGGAACCTGCCATTGTGGTGCGTTTTCTGTGGGGAAGAGGAGGCGGGCCATCCTCCTCAGTACATCAACTGGCACAGAAGTCTAAAAAGATTCGGGACTGTCGTGAAGGCGTCGCGCGACAGGTACGACGTGACGTCTTTTTTTTTATGGATTCTTATTTCGTACTTTTTGTTAGCTTCCTTTATCGCCTGGATGATTCCTACTTCATCTGGAGCGATCGAGAATGAAATGAGAATCTTTCCGGCTGTTCTTGATCGTCAACTCGACTTCTTCTGCAAGGGATCTCTGGATAACGTTGGGCAATAGCCGTCGGAGTGGAAATTGAAATTTCTGTAGTGGGGGAAAGATGGCTGACGGAAGTGGGTACAATAAGTCGTGTGAGGTGGGCTCAGCATGAACATTGCATCGGATCAAAGTTGGTCCGGCTTTGGACGGGGATGATTACCAGGACTTTGTTTAGTTCCGTCAGTTAAAGAACTGGAAACGGCATCCTACTTGATTTGAATTACCGGACGCAGTTAATGGCACACTCAATGCACCTGGACCGAACCTGCGGCGCACTCGGTGCCGATCTCGTCCCATACCTTGCACTCTTGTCGCATCAGTAGGAACCTTTAACCGACGGACGGTTTATGCAGATTCGATTGCCTAACACCCGGGGACACCGGACTCCCCGGGTTCTCGTCGAATCCGATGGAAACCTGGCAACGAAAAAATCACCGGGTAACGACGATGCGGAATCCAGTATGCCGTGGTGCAGGGCGTAATAGTCGTAACACACGCGACATTATGCGCGCGGCGAAGCCTCCACGGGACTAATGCATTCGTGCATAATACTAGCCGATCTTACGCACCTCGTATGGACACGCGGTGCCAACGGGCAGTGCAACTTTGCGTCCTGTCGCCATTCAACGCGGAGAAAGGCCTATCCGATTCATACCGCTGGCGAACGACCCACGACGAAGATGACCCCTGATCGTCGTTGAACGAGCTCGAGGGTGGCGGATAGGTATACAACGGTAGTCAGAAAAAAAAACCGACGAAAATACCTCCGGAAAAAATACCCCCTGGAATAATAGCCCCGGAAAAAATACTCCCATATGGGGAGTATTTTCTAGGGAGTATTTTTTCCACGGGGTATTTTTTCCAGGGAGTATTTTTTCCAAGGAGTATTTTTTCCAGGGAGTATTTTTCCAGGGAGTATTTTTTCCAGGGACTATTTTTTCTAGGGAGTATTTTTTCCAGGGAGTATTTTCAAGGGATATTTTTCCAGGGGGTATTTTTTCTAAGGAGTATTTTTTCCAGGGGGTATTTTTTCTAAGGAGTATTTTTCCAGGGGGTATTTTTTCTAGGGAGTATTTTTCCAGGGTGTATTTTTTTCTGAGATTCAGAAAAGAGAAGAATATCAATTCGAACGTATCGACGTCTTGCACGCAATAAACATTTTTTATTAATATTTTTTTTACACTCGTTTAAAAAAAAAAAAAAGCGAAGGCAATCATTTTATTGCCAAAAAAAAACGAAAACATTTTTATAAATGATCGTTGCATTCTATCAATTGTGAACGCACCTTCGCTTGGCGTTACAATACTGAAACAAACGACAAGGGTAATTTATTTATCGTAAGTGCGGTTTCGATTGCGTAAAAAAATACAGCTTCTTTTCTAACCATCTATTTAAAACCAACCTTTTTTGTTTCACATTCGGAACCTTGTAGAGGAATTTGTCCGGTGAACTTACACTTGAGAGAATTTTCATTCTGGCAGCCCTGCGCCTGGCACATCAGTGTGTTTGCGACCTGCTCGATGCATTAATGATGCTTAATAATGAAATTTTTACTTTTGCGCTTGTCGGTTTATAGTGGGCGATGCTTAGTCTTTAACTTGCTCTGCATCCTTTTGCGTAACCCTTGTTTCTGCATTGTAAGTTCAGCGACATCCACCTTCCAGGCAATACTTTACCGATTGTTTCTGTCCATGCTGGCTTGTTGTCGAGACACTTAGTTTTTTTGGATCTGTAATATCGTTTGAGAAAATTATGATCTACATAGATGAAGAATCGAGGTGGCAATGTATTTTCGTACAAGAAGGATTGAGAAAGATATGTGCGACTGCAGTTTGCAAGGCTACAAGCGTCATTGTTTAGATCAAAGGTACCGGCGTTCAGGTACCAATTTTCGAAGTCTTCTAAGCCTCTGATTTCGACACCTAATCTATAGTTTTAAGAAACAATTACATCACATACAAATCATTCATAGGTAAAAAAAAAAACAAACAAACAAAATTAACAACAAAATAAAAAAGGTAACGCATATATTTATAGTTACAATGAGTGCGGGAAGCAACCCTGTGAATTCCCAGTTGTAACCCACGACCGCGGTACTGCTGATGGCTTTGTTTCTCCATACCATCCTTCTCGACATACAAGCACTTCTAGGATTGTCGCCAACTGATATAAAAATCGAAATTTTTTTAAGTGAGCGATTAAAACTGGCGAGGTTTGGTGGGACCAAGAATACATAAGCTTTTGAAGAAATTACTCACTAATGTGTGGATTGCAATCGTTGGCGTTCGGGCATATCCCGATTCTGTGACGTTGGAAAAATATTGGTAGCAGTTTATACCGGATGTGTAAAAAAAATGATTGAATTTTGATTCGCAGTGGAACTTATGTAGTCATTACGATAATCATGTCGTACGCTTTCATAGGGAAACTGACCGTTTCTTCGAAGAAATACCTGCCTATTGACGATAGTGTATTATTGGGTAAATTACCGTCTAGAAAAGTATCCCTAAAGTATTAACAGAGGCAATTTCACTCGATTTAAATGCACCGTTGGACGTTTTTCTTGGCACGCAATCGAAACCGGAAACGAGAGTATCGGCAGTGAATTTCCACGATGTAGATACCAGTTTTCGAAGCGATATTATCGAGGAGAATTTAATATTCAAAGCACGATGTTCGCATAGAGATACGAAAAAAAAAAATATGCTAACAAAACGAAAAGTGTCAGGAAAGTAGATTTTCAATAGCTACAAAATTACAAACCTTTTTTATGAAATTACAAATCTTTTGCCTAAAAATTACCAAGATGTTCATAAAAAATCAAAATTTTACTGAAAAAATTGCAACGCACATGTGTTTGAAGTTTCAGAAACAGTTTATGTAAACAAAAAGCTTCCAACAGCATTCATAAATTTGCAAACAGTATTTTTTTACAGCGTGGAACTCGGGTCGTTCTTTGACACGTTTCTCATACTCCTTCCGCCACAATGGCCTCGAGAAGCTCGTTTCATGGCAAATCGGCGTCATTCTCGCAAAGCAGCCGAAGGTCTCCGGGCTCGCTGGCGTCCTGTGTGGTCGGCTCGCTCAGGAACTCGAGAATCCTCGTCGTTTCCAACCGTTTGAATTCAAAGTGGAAGAGAAGATTCCGAGTTCCAGAGAGAACCTCCTCGCGATCACGGATTAATCGGGTCTAGATGAATTCGTGCTTTTCTTGTTCCTCGTCCCCTTCCGATCCGGCGGATCCTGGGAATCCACCTGTGCGACGATTTCGTTCTTGTTTCTTGGATCTCGTTGCCCTTCTTTTCTTCGCCAGTGCCGGAATCGAGGATACGACATATGCGAGGCACGTGGCTTTCTTCTCGATAGCGGCGTTCCGTTCGGCACCTTGCACTCGCCTGCTCTTTCATATCGCATCAGTCTCGGTGAGCCGATGAAAAGATCTTGCTGTTTCACGGTGCACCAGTTTCGAACCCGGCATCCCATTCGTCTCGGTGTCAATGAAACTGCTGTCATAATTCAACCCCTCGGAGTCCATAAAATAAAATGTCGAGGCCCAGACCGATCCACCCCGAAAACTGCACCCGATAAATTAATCGAACCCGCATCGTAAAGATTGTTGCTCGGATATCCTCGAGATTGAACTTGACTGCGACGAGTTGATGAAAAAGACGTTCCATCGCGCTCGTCTCGAAAGCCTGTCATTAAGGGGTGATTAGTGGGTGGTGCAGTTAATTTCGCATGTTGGGAAAAAAAACGTATAGTGAGAGGTCCTCGGATGTTCCGCCAGGCTTGAAGACGACGGGTGGGCCACGAGCGACTTGCCGGCGTTTTCCAGAGAGGAAACCTATCTGGAGGCGAGACATTCTCATTTGGGAACTTCGGAGATTGGAGAACGTAGTTGGGTATCGGTCAGAAGAAGAAGGCGTTTTCGTCCCGAGGGGTTTTAGCGGTCAGGGTGGTGATCTACCGGTGACTTCCGATGGCCGGGCTGACGCCGGGGCGCGTGGTCCAATTTAGTCCCAGGATCGTTAAGAGCCCCACCGGAGCGCGATTCATTTTCCCGACAAGGTGGTGGACGACGGGGAGGCATTCTTTCGTTGCGCCGGTAACCGCGGCGATGAATTGTCTTAAGGGGGTCTCCGAGGGATCGGCCCGGCACACGACATGTGCTTACCGACACCCCCGTCGATGATAAATCGCGCGTCAAGCAACCGGAGGAAGTCTGCACTGGGAATTCGAATGCCTCCCCGGAGATCCACGAGACAACCCTCTCGAGAGGGAAACCGCACGCGACACGCATTGGGGAACACATCGACCGTGAAAATTCGATCCGCTCGATACCTGAGGGTGGTGATAAGTCAAGCTTTCCAGAAAGCGGAGGCGGACGGAAAGCGAAGCGATCGGAATTGGAATTATAGGATTCTCTGATACACTGCACCGAGAAAACTGAAGGCGCAGCACCGTGAAGTCCGCCTGCTATTGGTCCAGTTGGCTTAAAGGATCTTTATGGAAAGGTTTGATTATTTAAAAAAAAACACACAAAATGATCTTGCCATTTTTTTTATGGAAGGTTGAATCAATAACTGACTTAGATGACAAAAAAGTGTACTCATTTTTTTTTTCTTTTAATATTCTGATAATCAAGCATCGAATGGGAACTCATGTTAAACTTTTTATATTTTAGGTACCAGACATTGTTTTTTTTTTACGCTTTCTTGGGAATCAACGAAATCCTGCATCATGGCTCATCATGACAGATTACGCGATATTTAAAAAAAAATACAAACATATTAATGTTCTTAGCAACTATTTAAAAAAATGTGATTTTTCGATGTTTTGGAACATTCTGAACACGTTTTCATTAAAATCTGAAAATTGTTTTTTTTTTTTCACCATAACAAAGCTTCCTCTATGAGGAAGCAAAAGTAAGCAAATCGACAGTTGTGGCTTTACAGATGAGCCTCCCTTCGCCCAGCCATGCGTAGTCATACGACAGGACCAAGATTGAATCAATAACTGATTAAAGAGACATAAAAAAGTGCAGTAATTTCTTGTCTAATATTCTGATGATTAAGTATCGAATGAGACCTCATGTTAAACATTTTACATTTTAAGCTAACGGACATTTATTTTTCATGCTTTCATTGGAAATCAACGAAATCCCGCAGCATCGCTCATCATCAACATTGCCCGATAACATTTTTTTTGTTTAAGTGTACAAACATAGTAATGTTATTAGTGTCAGGTTTAAAAGAAGCAGATACAGGTCCTCGACGCTCGGGAACTCGACAGTTGTGGCTTTACAAATGAGTCTTCCTCCGTCCAGCCATGCGTAGGTGTACGACGGAACCATCGCCGCCCATCCGCAGGACGCGCCACATGGTGCAATTAAAAACGAAAAAAAAAAAAAAAAGGAAAATAAAAGCGAGCAGTTCTCTTTGTGCCACGCGCGGCTCCGTGGCCATATGGCATCGGCCGAGTGAGCTATGGCTCCAGCACCGGTGGGTTTCTTCCAGCCGCTGCGTTGGCGGTCACCGTCGAGGGATAAAATTAAATTAGATATTAATCGTGGCATTAACCGTCAACCCGTCGGCACGGGGGAACCGGTAGCTCTTCGCGATTTACCGCACCATTCGGGAGCAAGTATAGTTCAGTCGCAGATTTCAATTTTTTTCATTTCTTTTTTTTTTTTTTTGTATCAGTCCGAGCTCGTGGGAAGTCGCGATCGGGCCGCCGAAGGAAATCTCGGCAGGGATCTCAAAGGATTGCCTGACCGTCGAGTGAATCTTTGTCAATGACGATCTCTCCATTGATGCGGAGAGGGACAAAAAAAAAAGAATAAACGGGAAAAGTAGCGGTGTCGCTCCTCTCGTCGCGAGGGATTCCGAGATAACATAATGGACCCGGTACGGTCTGGAAAAGCCAGAGAGCAGGAGAACAAAAATTACACATCTTCGGATGGTTTCCGTGAGAACGAGAGCGAGTGCGGGACGCGCTGAGACCGTAAGAGAACCGATGTAACGCGCTCGAGAGGCGAATAAGGGATGAGAAAAGAAGATGAAAAAACACGCGCGGGTAGAATGGAGATGAAAAAAAAAAAAAAAAAAAGGTTTCTAGGATTCGGGAAACTTTGCTCGAGGTGGTTACACAGCTAGCCTGTGGGAAAGAAACGAACGAGAGCGGGGAAGGAAACGGAGGAAGAGGGGGAAGCATGAAAAAAAAAAAAAGTGATACCTGCGGTGTCCCGCGGTGCTCCGGTATTGTTCGATGGGACAAAGAGACTGCAGTCCGTTCTCGCGTTGAACTCGAGGACAGGAGTCCGGACGACGAAACGCAACCTGCGCCACCGACGGAGTTCGACACAGGACACAGCCGGAGGAAACGAGACGAGCTGGGCCGAATCGGAACGTGGGATAGGATTTTTCCGTAATCCTTCTATTTAGTCCGTTTCCACCCTTTCGAGTGCGGGGAGGAAAGAGAAATCTATCCGAGGAACACTTCTCGTGTCTTCCGAGTGTTTGGGATGATTTTTTTTTTTCAAATATTTTTTGAAACAGGGAACACAAAGGCCTTTTCAGAGATTCGGTGCGAAGAGGGGGTAAAAATTGGTCATATATTTAACAAAAATTTCTTCTCCAGAAAGGTTTACCATTTTTTTTTTTTTTTTTTTACTTGGTTAAAAATGCTTTTTGCAGCGGAAAAACAAGTTGGCCCTTTTTGGACAAGAAATGTTTGGTGTATTTGTTTATTCCATGCACGGTTTCTCTAACCTTTTACAAAAGCTCTTAACTGTTACTTATTTCAGTATCACATTTTCTATTATAGTCCATTGATCAGTATATTATGCCACAAGGGAGGAAAGTGCGTTTTTTCACCGAGCGAAGCGAGGGCAGAAATTCACACGAGGTGAAAAAGCACTTCCTCCCTTGTGGTATGCGATATTTTTTTTTCCGACTTCGTTAAAGTAACCACATTTCTTGCGTCGCAAAGTCGTCATATTCGCCAATGGCCATTATCGACCCGGGAGTAATAGAGCTTCGAGAGGGAGTAATGAGCCCTACACAGTAAAAAAAAAAAATTTGTACTTTTTATAACAAATTACTGTCCACGAACGTCCACAATTTTTTATTTGTTAATTTTCTAGTTTTACAAACAAAAGTACAAACGAAAATTATCAATGATACAGGAAATAAAAGGACAGCTTCGTATATTCAAATAAATGACAAACAAGTATGTCACTTATTTAACAAAATAATTTTTACGAAATTTCGCACTCCGTTTTTACGAAATTATTTTTTACTGTGTATTATTCCCTGCACTGAGAAAAAAAAAAATTGGTTGGATTAACCAAAAGTCGCGGTGACATACGTCCAAAGCCATTATTTTCTTGGTACAATTAAAGCGTTGTCTCGTTAAACTGATTATTTGCTTGAATTTATGCAAAATTTGTCGATCGAAAGAAACATTTTTTTGTACCAACAAAATTGAACCTTTGAACGTATGTCACCGCGCATTTACTTAATCCAATCATTTATTTTTCTCAGTGTACGGAGTAATGGAATTGTACCGCGCATGCGCACAAGTTAATAATGATCATCGGTCAACAATAGGCAACTTTCCGCCAGTATTGCACGCAAGGAATATGGTTATTTTAGCGCAGTCGGCAAAAAACTTATTTTCTTCGTAGACTTTCTGTTATCATAGTAGTTAATAGATATGTTTTTTTACTGTACGCTTAAATAAACTTAGCATTATATTAACATAGCTACAGGATTTGTTGTACCAATGATCACAGGTTTTCATTTGTACGACAAGAAATGTTTGTTAGATGTCGAATCGTTATTTTACCTTATTGTGGTCATTTTGACATTTCTTTCCTCATGTCCGGTCTAAACAAAAAACTGCATCTTTAGCCGCGATGCTGTTCGAGACAATTTTTGGAGGGTCGTTTAAACGCGCCGAAAAAAAAAAAAAAAATGTTTCCTTTCAGCTTCGACACAGATAGAGAACGATTTAAAATTCCTTTCCGGAGCGGAGTTCTCGAGTCAAGTGTCGGCCGACTGGTACCAACGGGTACCCTCGGACGTTCCCTTTGGTCGCGCCGTTGTCACGGGTCCGGGCCGGGCCGGGACGCCGGACTCGCGGGCGCGACAAAGGGCCCGAATCCGCGTAAAGCGAAACTTGTCGCCCGGATAGACGTGCCGGCGGGCTCGCGGGTCGGCGAAACTTCACAGGCGATGAGAGAACTCTCCGCGGCTCGGAAGGTCCCGAGAAGTCCCTCGACGGTTCGGGCCGCAGGACGAAAAGGTGTACACGCCGAAAAGCGAGAGGAGAACTTTCGTCGCGCGGCTTCCTCCCGCCTGCGCTTTCTTTCCGCGTCGTCGCGATTCTATCCGACGACGATCCCTCCGAGGAAGCCGAGGACGGCGGGAGAGAACACGGATGGAGGATTTGAAAAAAAAAAAAAAAAAAACAAAAAAGAACTTGTCGACAAGACGCGAGAAAAAGCGCGCATTGTGCGTGTGGCGCGCGGCTGGAGACGCGCCGAAAGATTAGCGAACCGGAGACAGGGAGGATGAGAAAGGCCTGTAGCTTCGTGTTCTCCGGTGGAATAAAAAGCGGTCGAACGACGGAATTGATGCGACTACAAATCGTCCGGGACTCCGGGCGTCTTGCGCCGATGACGCTCGAGATCGAATCGAGAATGCGCTTCGTATCGTGTACCAGTCTTCTCTCGAATTCCGGCGGTTCTGGATGGGTTAAGCTAGTCGAACCTACGCGTTTCCTCGGGGCCTCGGAAAGTCGGCAACTTTTTTTTCGCCGTGTTCTCCAGAACACTTGACTAACGACGTGGTCTCGGCGGCGAACCGACAAGAGAATCAAATTTTTATAAAAATTCATTAATTTTTATGCTAAAGGCCAAGTTGCGAGACACCGAAAAAGAAATTCGCTTGCGGGCTGTTAAAAATATTTTTCAGATCAATTCTACTTTCAATTCTTACAATTCTGTAGCAGAACTGGGCAAAGTACCGAAAAGTACTTAAAGTACTAAGTACCAAGTACCTCAAGTACTAAGTGCCTCAAGTACTAAGTACCCCAGGTACTAAGTACCGCAAGTACCGAGTACGTACAGTACTAAGTACTAAGTACCGCAAGTACCGAGTACCTACAGTACTAAGTACTAAGTACCGCAAGTACCGAGTACTTACAGTACTGAGTACTAAGTACCGCAAGTACTGAGTACTTAAAGTACTAAGTACCGCAAGTACCGAGTACTTACAGAACTAAGTACTAAGTACCGCAAGTACTGAGTACTTAAAGTACTAAGTACCGCAAGTACTGAGTACTTAAAGTACTAAGTACCGCAAGTACTGAGTACTTAAAGTACTAAGTACCGCAAGTATTGAGTACTTAAAGTACTAAGTACCGCAAGTACTGAGTCCTTAAAGTACTAAGTACCGCAAGTACTTTTATAAAATACGAAGTACGAAGGATTTTTTCTCATTAATCGGAAGGGGCGGAGTTCCACAAGTACGAAATTTAGAGAAATTATCAAATCAAATGGTCCCGTCCGTTCCAACATTTTTTTTTTTAAACTTCCACTCTTCGTTTCCAATTCTTGATAACAAACTAATCGACAGGACTACGACGACTGGACCTTGGGGTAGTGAGTACAGATCGACTGGATATATAACAACTAAATCTGGGACGTATGGATCTGGTGCAGTGGCCAAAAGTGAAAAAAGGTCTCGATTTTATGTATAAAAAATCGTATTTTTAGGATTTAAATGGAAAATATTGGGCTGAGAATAAAATAATTTTATGAGAGACATTTTTTTTGCGTTACGAAAGAGGTGCAAAGTAATTTGCACATGGTTTCCTCATTTATTCCAGTTTTGAGGATAGCTTCCTCGAAGAGGAAGCTATGCTCAAAATTGTTTCATAATTATACAAGTACTTTGGTCTTAGTACTCAGTAATAGTACTTAAAGTACCGAAAAGTACTTTGCAAGGACGGCAATGCAGCCAAGGTTACATATTATCGTTTCAATCTAGTATGGAATTGAAAGTACAATTCAATGTAGAATTTAAAGTAGAGTTGTTTTCTTCGCAAAAAGATTCTTCCATTCGGGATGAGATTTTTCTTATGCAAATCGAAAACTGATTTTAAAGAAGAGATGGGCCATTTTGCCCTAATATCCGCGATCGAAAAATAAATAAAAAAAATCCGAATTTTCGTCACTCCGTCCGTAAAAATGAATCCCCGAAGAATACCCGCGGAGACCAAGAGTTCTCGAATTTTTGCCCGGGGGTGAGAAAACAGTGAGGACAACCGAGCAGAGAGAAGCTGCAGACCATATTCCCCGAAATGTAAACATCGATAAAATCAACAAGTGGAATAGAGTGGAAATGTAGTTTAAAAGAAAAAAAAAAAAAAAAGATGGGGGCACGTCGCCGACGAAGGAGCGGTGAGATAATTCGTCGATACCGTGACGACACGACCATTGAGCCGTGCGGGTTTTTCCTTTATAGTAGAATGGTCCCATGGGCGATCAATGGACCGATGAAGACAGTGGGATGAAAGGAAAGTGCGAGCGAGAGAATTCGGCCGGAGGCGCTCGTCCTGCTGCAGGGGTACGCGCTATATACTCTTTCCCTTTTAATCCATGCTTGTGTGTGTGTGTGTGTGTGTGTGTGTGTGGATGCGGGGATGTGTGCGGGGACGTAAGGTGGCATTGTCGTCCGAGCGAGCGCATGAATGAACCGGGGAATGGTAGGCCGGACGAACAAGTGTACCTGCAGCAACATCGGCGACACGACAATGCCAGGAATCCGAGGAATTTAACCGGTGATTTATGAGCTTGGTTCCGAAGAGATTTCGCGGAGGAAATTCTTGTCTCGAACGAATTACCTTTATGACCATGATCTCCATTGATCCCGAGGATCTTTCGAGCTCCATTTTTCAAAGTCCTTCGAAATTTGTCTTCGACAAAAATTATTCAATATTTCTTTTTTGGTGTCCAACTAACTTGCGACCTTAATTCGAGATCCCGACCTTTGATTGTCCTAAGCGTGCATTTGGTGACATTGAGATACTGATTGCTTAAAAACGAGATAGACGACAAATAAGGAAAACATTAAAAGTTGAGTATTTGTTATCTGCGGTTCCTGCACGAACTCCGGACTTTGCGATAAGAATTTTTATTTTCCCTCCACACCGCTGTTGGTCTTTACTATTGCCTACGCATTTACTGGATGACCGCTGAGTTTCCAGTATTATTAAAAATACGAAAATTATAAATTGGAATAAAAATGAATTTTTGTACGCATTTTTTTTACTTGGGTATTTTTAAAAACTATGAACTTGGTTCTGAAGAGATTTCGCGGAGGAAATTCTTGTCTCGAATGAATTACCTCGGGGCCATGATCTGCATATATCCTGAGGATCTTTCGAGCCCCATTTTTCAAAGCCTTTTGACTTTGGCAGACATTTTTCAGTATATTTTTCTTCGTTTCGGACTAACTTGCGAGCTTATTTGGATCTGTCGACCTTTGATTGTCACACGCGTGCATTTGGTGACATCGACATTCGGACCGCTTGAAAAACGAAATGGATAACAAATTAGGAAAACATTAAAAGTTGAGTACCTGTTGGGTGGTAGGAAGCGGAAGTAACTGCGCTTCCAGCACGAACTTCGACTTTGTGATAAGAATTTTTATTTATTTTTTCTTACTGCTGTGAGTTGTTAATGTTATTTTTTAAAAATACCAGTTTTCAGTATTGTTAAAAATACAGAAATGCAAAATTGAGAGAAAAATGAATGTTTGGCGGAATTTTACAATTTTTGTGCTCCAAATTTAATTCGCAATGAGCGCAATTGGGCCACTAAGAGCGGAGGAGAGGAAAAGCGGAAGGTAACTTTCAAGGAATGTTTGGACCATGATGGAGTGGGCAGTCCGGATCGCACGACTCTAGCCGAGATTACCGTGGAATGCAATGGAGCCTCGATCCGTCCGCTATTTCTGCTTCTCTCTCGAGTGGGCATTGAAACCCGGGCACAATGGCCCTGCAGTATTGTCGGTCGGACCTCTGGCGTTGATCCCGCTGTCCCGGCCTCGTCCCCGAGTTTCGTTACTCTCCCGCAACATTGAACAAGGCCATTATTTGCTTCTTGCGCACCCGCAGGACCTGCCGGTCGACACTAATACTCTTTCTCGGATCTAAACGAACTCGTGTAAACCCCACCTCTGTCACGACGGCATCAAAGTCGGATTACTTTATGGACCGTAGAGGAGTACCTTAAATCTCCATTTTTTGTATTTTTTTTTTTTTTTTTTTTTTTTTTTTTTTTTTTTTTTTTTTTTTTCATAGGAATAAAAAATAATGAAGTATTCCATTTTTTTTTGTTCACTTATCGGGCTGTGAATATTTTTGCACTTTTTTACAAGTGTCTTAAAGACTTCATTACGATCACTGCTTCCAATTAATTTTTATCACAATATGATTGAGCCAGAGATTTTTCGAAGTTAATTTAAAAAAAGAACCAGGAAATCTTCCCGCATAGATTATAAAAATCTATGCAGGAAGATTTCCTGGTTTGTTTTTTTTTTTAAGATTTAGTTCGAAAAAATCTTCCTGCTTAGATTTGTATAATCTATGCAGGAAGAAAACGACTCGAGTTTGAAGTAAACAAGTCACTTAAAATTGCGCGAGATAGTGAACTATGTGTCAGCGTGGAATCTGTGGAGGAGACAATGTTTCACGATTGGCGTATTTCTCATCCATCGTGTAGGGGAGAGCGGGGCAAAATGGGACAGTGGGGCAAAACGGGACGGCGGGGCAGAACGCAATTTTTTCAATAACTTTTGAGTGGAAGAGTGAGGCAAAAAGGCGCAGAAAATCGAGGATGTATCAGTGGGGCAAAGTGGGATATCCAAAAATAATTGGAAAATTGCGTTTTTTCTCATAGTCCCGTTTTGCCCCACTGTCCCATTATGGCCCGCTCTTCCCTAGCTGCGCATTCCTATCTACTGCGGGCTCGAACTCGCGATAAGATATTTTTTATTCGCGGAACTGTTTTTTTGCAAGAAGCAATAAAATATCTGTGTATAAAAGCCTTTCTGCGGCGGCAGATGGAATCGAGAAAAATCGAAACATCGAAGCTAAAACATCGTCGAAATGAAGCTGTTCTATCTGTTGAGCATCGTGCTCGCACTGTGTAGCTGTGTCTGTGTGAGCGCAGCACGTACAGTCCAGGTTAGTTTTGATTCCTCATAAAGGAAATTTCGTTTTGAAGAGAAAAAAAAAAAAATGATCGAGATATTTATGTAAACCCGTCCAGAAATAATATTCAGCGTATGTATGAATGTGCTAAAAAAAAAACATGCTACGAACATATTTTTTGCAAACTTGGCATGAACGAATGCGAGAAGATTGTAAGGAGAAAACGTAAAAATTGCCAAACTTCAAGATATTTTGTAATTACATTTTAAATGATATAGTATATTGACTTTTTTATTGCATTGAAAGGTCCGGCTTCCATGTCCGCCATTCTTAAATGACCTCGTCTGCAATCCGAAACGTTCTCAATTAGTATCGTCGCTGAAGTGCAAGGTACGTTGTACGCTTAATGGACAGCTATTGTAAACAGCGGAATAGCAGCCGATTCGTGTAAAAAAAAAAAAAGCCTTCGCAAAATTGCACTCTCAGTCGTCAAATTTTTCATTTCGTACACTGAAACATAGAAAGCAACGAAGGTTTTATCATTCGGTGGTTTCAACCATCTTTGACAAAATTCACCATCGTCATAAAATTACTGTTCGCAATAAGTCAGTTCAATCAAGCATTTTTTCTTTAATATTATCAGGCAAAATGCTAGTTCTGACCGTGGTGAGTTCTCGAAGACTTCCGGCGATCGTGTGTGCAGCACCATTATAGACGCCGTTGGAGTTAGAATATCCACGGAAACCCTCACAAAAAGAATTTGATTTTACGCCGCAGAAAGAAAAATATACAACACCCAAAATATAGAAATTATAAAAATGTAACCTAACGGAAAATAAATGATCCGTTTGCAAACGTGCAAAATATTGCAGCAAAAAAAATGTTTCACGTTTAATGTACACCTTATCGATATTCCATTTCCTTATTCGTATCTACTGCACGCTAGAACTGCAGGTAATATATTTTATAAACGCGGAAATTTTTTCTCCGTTAAGCAATAAAACATCTCGGCATAAAAGAACTTCTGCGGAAGCGGATGAAGTAAAGAAAAGAAAACATCGTCGAAATGAAGCTGTTCTATGTGTTGGTCATCGTTCTGGCACTGTGTGGCATCACAGCAGCTAAAGTAAGTTTTCCCAAGTTTAATTTTTATTCCCCATAAAGGGAGCTTCGTTGTAAAGAAAAAAAAATGATCAATTTTTTTTTGTAAATGCGTTCAGAAAATATATTCAGTGTCTGTGTGAATGTACCAAAAAGAATGCTACGATCATATTTTTGCAAACTTGACACGAACGAACGCGAGAAAAATGATAAGGAGCAAATGTGAAAATTTTCAATCTTCAGGGTATTTGTTGATTACATTTTGGATGATATCGTACATTGGCTAATTTTTCATTACATTGACATTTTCGGGCTTTATGTCCGAACTATTTAAGTAACGTTTTCTGCAAACCGCAAAATTATCAAGAAAAGGACAGCCTAAAGTGTGAGGTACGCTGTTCACGTATTTGACAGACAATGTAAATAGCGGAACGGCAACAGATTCTTGTAAAAAATGAACCCTTCACAAAATCGTACACTCAGCCATCAAATTTTTTATTTGATACACTGAAACATGCAAAGAAACGAAGGTTTCATCGTTCATTGCTCGCAACTATGTCTAACAAAAATCGTCATCAGCATAAAATTACTGTTCGCGATAAGTCGTTCAATCAAGCAATTTTTCTTTTATATTAGGTAAGATGCAAAAAGAAACGATGATGCGTCCTCGAAGACTTCCGGCGTGCGTTTGTGCAACAGCATTGTAGAAGCCGTTGGACTTGAAAAAACTCACGGAAACCCTCCAATAATAATTTTATTTCGAATCGAAGGAAGAAAATAAAATGTCACCAAAAATGGCAAATTTATAAAATTTTCGCCAAACCGAAAAATAAATAATCTCTTTGCAAACGCGCAATCTATCCCGGAAAAAGAAGTTCCACGTGTAATGTACATTCTTATCGGCAATTCATTTCCTTGTTCGTATCTACTGCACGTTCAAACTATTAGGAAGTTTTTTCACTTGCGAAAACGGAATTTTTACGTCGAGCAAAGCGAGCAATAAAACAACCGTGTATAAAAGCACTTGCACGAAAGCGGATGGTGTAAGAATCGAAAACGGGTCGAAATGAAGCTGTTATTTTTGGTGACCATCGCTCTCGCCCTGTGCGGCGTTGCCTACGGAGTAAGTTTACATGCGTTGTATAATTTTTATCTTAAGTCGATTTCCGATTCATTGAGTTTTCGTTACATCGAATGGTGTGAATTTGAAGCTTCAGTCGCCATGTTCGAAGGCGGTTAATGATCTTTACTGCAAGTCTAAGACACCGGTAGACATAGTTGGATGCAAGGTATGTTGTATATGTAATTGACAGTACACAGTAAAAAATAATTTCTTAAAATCGAAATGCAAAATTTCGTAAAGATAATTTTGTTAAATAATTAACAAACGAGTTTGTCATTTATTTGAATATACGAACCTGTCATATTATTTCACGTACTATTAACAATTTTATTATAAACTTTTATTTGTAAAACTAGAAAATTAACAAATAAAGAATTGTGGACGTTTTTGGACAATAAGTTGTTGTAAAAAGTACAATTTTTTTTTTACTGTGTAGTTTAGGGTGTGTCAAAAAAATTCATTTTTTTTGTAATTTTCCTCCCATCTTCTTAAACTACAGATTTCAATATCAAATTGAACCTTGCGAAAGGCGGTGCCTAGAAAAAAATCCTAAGAGGTGCCGCATTCGACGTTTGTACACAAAAATGCGGCACCTCCAAAACTTAATTGTCAGTGACTACCTTTCGCTGAATTTTTTCATCGATGAAAAAATGTAGTTCTACGGGGTGGGAGGTTAACTTTTTGCCTTTTTTTTTTAAATAAACACAAAAGATTTCGATTTTTTAATTCGTATACAGAAAACTATAAATGTCCAGTAGGGTGAATTTGTTGAAAAAAATTCTTCCCACCCTCCAAAAGTATATATTTTCATCTAAAAAAAACACCTCCCGAAAGGTGGTCGTTGACAATTACGTTTAAAAGGTGTCGCATTTTTTGGGTACAAACGTCGAATGCCGCACCACTTAGGATTTTTTGCTAGGAACCGCTTTTCGCGAGGTTCAATTTTTAATCGAATTCTATATTTTAAAAGGGTGGGACCAACATTTAAAAAAAAATGTCCTTTTTGAGAAACACCCTAGTGTAGTTGTGACCAACTGTTATTCATTTTTTAATATGCTTTCTAATATTTCCATTCGCGATAAATCGGTTCATTGTATGACCATTTTTTTTTTTTCTTTGACGTTGTCAGCCAAAATGCTGAAGGTTCATGGCGAACACACGAGACTTCCAGGTTGAACGGATGCAACGAAATTATGGACGGCGTTGGATCTGAAGGTCTCCCAAAAAATCGTAACATTGATTGGATTGAACGAAGCAAAAAAAAACATTTTCACACCGATGCAAAATGCATTTAGAAATTCTAAAAAGATCAGAAAAATAAAAATATAAAGTATAAAAATGGAATTCGACATCTAATTTTTCGTTCCGGCTTTCCCATCGAACGCAAATGATGAAAAATGTAACCTCTATATTGACATAGAAAAAGTCAAGCTAAAGAAAAATTGTAAATATCGATTCCTGCGCAGGAAGAAAAGAACTCCAGTTTTTTTTTTTATGCGCCGTATCGTCGGAGCAGGAGCTACAAAAAAAAACTGCAAGCGTGCCTTATCTGACAAGAACTTCGAGGCGTTTTTATATGCCAACATTCTCAAAAATATAAAAAAAATATATATGTGAATTAGTACAAAAAAAGGATTTCGGATCTAATTTTTCCTTTCATCTTTCCCATCGAACGCAAGGTAAATGATAAAAAAAAAAATGTATCCTCCATATTGACATAGACAAAAAAGTCAAGCTGTTGAAAAATTATACAAATTATATATATATATATATATATATATAATAAAACACAACACAACTTCTTTTATTGACCGTGTCGTCCGAGCATCAGCTACACAAAACTGCACCCGCGCCTCATGTGTGACGCGACTTTCGAGGGGTCCTCGTAATATCCCAACGGCATCAGCAGCAAACAGTGTCCCGGCACCGATAAATCTCGTTCCCCTCGCACCAGGTCCTGTTTTCCCGGGTGGGCACTCGAGCGTGCCGACTAAATCTCCACGCACACAATGGACTTCATAAAAGTGGGTGGAAAAACTTATAAAGTGACCTTTTACGATCGTATGGCACCAACAGTGAATGAATCAAGGAGACATATTCCGGTTCTACTTGTCGCGATTCTTTGCCTCATTTTTCGGGTGCTTCGGCGAGTCCCTCGACGGTTTGTCCGAGGTGGAAACGAAGCATGTCCCCGAATGTCCTCAATGGAAATTCGATCGAGGACAGAAACGAGATCATCCTTTGGCCAATGGAAACCTTTTTAACGTTCCAATTCTACAACCAAGAGTCTCAAGATCGGTCCCGCATGATCTCCGCCTCTGGAGTATTATAGTCAGATAAATTTCGGTCAACGCCCACCGTCCCGGACGTTTATTAATTTTTCTCACGTTTCGAGGCTGCGTTAACGTCGAAGCGCGCATTGTCACCGCGTGACGCGAGGCACCGTTTCACTTTGCCGGAATCCAAAGGGACACCCGAGGACAAACACTTTTTAGCGAGAAGGCATCTTACAGCCGACTATTATTCCGAGTCCAATGGCAAAGCGAGCCTGGGTTCATCGATCGCTCGAACGTGATACGCTGACCGCCGGGATGGAGAGACACGCCGTGAGAATCAAAAGATCATCACGATCGATGCCGCAGGTGGAGCGGCCGGACCGTCGATCGGGATCATGCGATCGAGAAAACGAAGAAGTGTAGACACCGGCGGAGAGCGGTTCACTCCGGCAAACAGCCCGTGATCACTTCTTTCATCTCTTTCCCGATCATCGCCCGATGAGGCGAACTTTCGTACGAGCAGCGGACGGACTGGGTAGCTTTGTTCAGGGTTAGGTCCAGCTAATAATAACGGTCCGAGGCGGATGGATCCGAACACGCCATGCGCTCTCGGAGATACCCAATGAGGCCCAATGACATCTCTACGATCGCGCCACGTATACATAGTATCTTTTATTATGTAAGTGACGTGACCTCTCGCGGGACCCTCTCTCCGATACTCCATGCCGGACCGAGATCTTGCGACTTGACCTCCGGGAATTCCGAGCCCGTCCGAAGATCGGCGCCGATCACAAGATCGAACTCTCCCCCGCGCACGATCGACGGTATAAAGAGAAAGAACGCTTTATTATTAGTGCTGAGTAGTCCTCCCGGAGGCCGGCGCAGGTTAATCTCGTAATGGACAAATTAACGGTGGATGGATTTGTGAAGCATTTTTTTAGAGTGCTATCTAGGTCCGTTTAAGACCCAAATGACAAACTGTGAATACCATCCTTGAAGGAACCGTCAGTTTCGTTGATGTTGTTGGGGATTGGAAAATCTGAAAACGATCTGCAGTGTATAAGGCGTGGTACCGAACTGAGCAACCACTTTGTCCCAAGAGTAATAGGCGGATGTCACTTTTTAGCCAAACTTGGGCTAACCATCTGAAAACCGAAGACCGCCTGGACAAAGAATTCGGGGCGATATATTCTGAATCTTGATTGGTGAGGAAAGAAGATGTTCCACATCAACTAACCTTTCAATAGTGCTCTGATCTAGCATTACCATTAATTGATCCGTACTGAACGATCTGGATAGGAAGAAAGCAAATCAGCCGGGCGCAGGTTAATCCCGTAATGGACAAATTAACGGTGGATGGATTGGTGAAGCATTTTTTTGAGCGCTATCTAGGTCCGTTTAAGACCCAAATGACAAACTGTGAATACCATCCTTGAAGGAACCGTCAGTTTCGTTGATGTTGTTGGGGATTGGAAAATCTGAAAACGATCTGCAGTGTATAAGGCGTGGTACCGAACTGAGCAACCACTTTGTCCCAAGAGTAATAGGTGGATGTGACTTTTGAGCCAAACTTGGTCTAAACGTCTCAAAACCCAAAACACCTAGGAGAAAGAGCTCAGGGCGTTATTCTAGGTCTTGATTCGCGAGGCCAGAAGATTTTTTCACATGAACTGGCCTTCCAATAGTCTTCGATCTAGTCTTACCGTTAATTGATCCATACGGTACGATTCGGCCGGGCAATAACGCAAATCATCTACCGCGCATGCGCAGTCAATCCCGAATGGACTCTAGCTGTGTCGGTTCTCCAGAACGAACGCGTCGCTTCTCGGGACATGCATGAAAGTGCCTGCCGTGCAGAAATGCGCACTCGGAGGCAGTGGTAATGACACCTGATACCCGAGGAACACAGAGGAGAAACTGCCTCCGAGTGACCAAGAAGAACGCGTGACCCGGAAACCGACCTCCCGGCATTTTTTTTGTTTGTTTTGCTCTTCCAGCAAGACGAACCCACTTCGCTCGCCCGGCGTCCAGGGGAGAAGGTTGAAGGAGATACGACGAATGAGAGATCTAGATGCGTTTTCCTTGTGTGTGTTGTTTGTTTCTTTGCTGCCTCGTCTTTTTGGACTCTCCGATCCTACGGATCGCTCTGACGACGAAGAAACAGGAGAAGAAGAGGAGGGGAGAATGAACAAAGTGGACGAGGTGGAGGAAGACGAGGGAGATTAGAGAGACGACTCTCCGGTCCGTACAGCCAACTCCGAGTCCGTTGGACCGGACTGGTCGCGCTCTCGAGGTCAACTCGCTTTGGGGCATCGTGTGGATCGTGCTAACCCACCTTGGTTCGCGCACTCTACCCACTCGGACGAACCTCTTTCGCTCGCCTTTCTTTCCATCTTTCTTCTCTTCGGCTCGTGTACCCGGAAACTGGGATTGCCTCGGGTACCCTCGAGCTACCCAACTCTCTCGCCTTCTTCTTACTCGGAGCACTTTGTTTTCCACCGATAGGACCTACCGCTGTCGCCGTTACCGGGACGCCTATCGGTTACCTCGAAAATTGACCAAATCACGAAGATGCATCTTAACGGGCAATTTCGCTGTACGCTTTCCTCCTTATCGCCGGATCTTAATTAACCATGTAATGGCCACGAATGACCACTCGTTGTCCAGCTCCTAAAACCGTTTATTCCTTCCTTACGCAGGAATGTTTTCGGTTAGCAAAAAAAAAAAAAATGTAATTCCTTGCATGCTACAAGTGGCAAAAATTTGTCAGTTACTATTTTTTTTTTTTTATGACATTGCGATGTCATTTCTCATAATTGCTCGGGTAGAACGATCATTTCACACGTTCCGCCCGAAGCACGATCGGATACGATCGGCCAGTTACGATCGCTAATTGCATCGACTAATTTCTATGTATCATATCTTGTATGCAGCAAGTGGCAAAATTTTCTACAGTTTTTTCTTTAACAACAAATACAAAAATCTCTCAAAATTTCAAATCATGCCAATGGAAGGCGTCCCGAATCGATAGATCCGGCGATGTAATTCCTCATAGCTCGAGCAGGATGATCATTTCTCACGCTCCGCCCGAAGCACGATCGGATACGATCGGCCAGTATAGAAACGCTAATTGCATTGACTAATTTCTATGTATCATAATCGATCGTCGCGGCGGAGGGTTATTAATCCTGTTAACCCACGTCTTCCGGCCGGCATCGATTACTCCCTCGCCGCGTCTCTGACATTGAATAAACATAAATCTTGTTACGTACGGTGTGGATCTGCGAATCCCCACTTCCACGAGTGTGGATAGATCTCTCGGCTATGTTGTGTGGTTGTGCGCGTATCGATGCGCTTCTCACGATCTCACACGAGATCCTCGTCGATCGTCACCACGCCGCAACATTATACAGTGCCTTGTTCTATCTTTCTCGCCGGCTCGCGACGTTGTTTGTTACCGGATGATTTAAACCTCGACGGTCCCAACCGAGACTCCCGCTGTCAGACCGAACAACGCCGTTCCCACTACGGCGACTGACTTGACGCCGCGTCTATCTACACGCTCGCTCAATCTTTGCGTACCTGCACCCTCCGTGTCCTCTCGTACATCCCGCGAATAAAATCGGAAGGGCCCGCTGCCCTCTGCTCCAATGCCCCTCTCTCCACTCCTCTCTCGACTCTTTTTTTTTTTTTTCTCTAGAGAGTTTCCGGGAGTGCTAGCGAGGACGCAACTACAGTCACGCGACTCCGAGGACTTCCGTTTATATATAAAAATATACATATAAATACATATAATATGTAATGAAATATTTTTATATAGAATGTGAAAAAAAATTCGTATGAAACTTTACGTACTGGAGGATTTTATGCGTAAGCTGGTGTATCACATTTTTTAAATTAAACCGTACGTTAAAAAACTTTAGAAACACCTTAATTGTACTATAAAGATACATTCATTTTTCATGACAATTGTACATTAAATTTAATACTTGTTTTTTTTTTTCACAATACACGGTCATGCTCATTTACATGAGGAGTAGAAGGCGGAGAGACATTTTCGTATAAAAACTTCCAGTCCGGTACATTAAAGTTACTATTTTTTTTAACAGTGCATATAAATATATACATAAAATATAATAAAATATTTATGTATAACATATGAATATTTATTTATTTATTTGTTCATTCATTTAATGCGTAAAACAGGTCACTTTTACAGGTCGAAATATAAATGTCGGCCAAACTTATAATGTACTTATAAATAAATTATAATGATATTTGAAAATTCGTCCGGTAAACGATCATAATGATCGTTTACCGTACATAGCATTAAGAGTGTAAAAAAAATAATATTATATGAAAAGATGATCAATGAATAAGGGAAATTATAAAGAGACAGTTGCTACCATGAACGAGAACGAAAATACTCGAAAAGAATAAAATATTTATTATCAAATGAACGATCGTGCCTTTGATGAGACAACATTGCGATTAATATTGCATATCAAATTTAAGAAATTGAATCTTCCGACAACACATTTTTTTAGTGACTTCTGAACGAAACGTACTTTGACTCTGGATTGCCAAAGTTGGACTTGAATAATAAAAAAAAAAAAAAAATGGATGACTTATTATCGTAAATTCACCGTACTTTTTCGATTCAGCGTTCTAGGTTCGCTTATTGTTTTTGTTTTTTTCGTGCGTGTCTGTATCTGCACTTTGGGGAGCTACACCTCGAGGAGAAACGCCGCTGGACGTCGCCGCCACCGTGGCGCCACGCACTCGTCCACCCACATATCCACACTCTCGGCTTCGCGGACCGCGCGTGTCCCTCCGCGTGCACGCACGTTTATTCTCCTCCTCTCGAAACGCACCGCTGTGTCTCTGCGACGTCTTTGCGGAGTATCGTCGTGAAACTCCCTCGTCCCGGACGGAGCAACTATCGGAATTTGCACCTGGCTGATCGCGCCCACTCCGAAATCGGCGCATCTCACGCCGGCCCGACATTCGCGTTCCCGATATGCGCGCTCGAACGTCGGGAGCGACATTGCTCGATTTCAATAAAAACGGGACCATTTTTTTTTTCCGACGAACATTTTGTTTATCGGGAGGACCAAGTTCGAAGTATCAAAATTAAACTGAAACTTCAATGAACTGGACTGAAGTTTTGTAAATTGATTGAAAGTTAAAGGCAACCTAACTGAAGTTCAGTGCATTACTGACAGACGAAAAAAAATAAAATGATTTCCCTTTCTCCCGTGAAGTTTCCCGTTAAAATTTCACAATGAGAAAGGGCGCTCGAATACGAAATTGTGCAACGAAGCAGATTTCGTCCGTACGCCCAACCCAGTGAAAGAGTGGAAAATTGGCAAACGATAGCCGATTGCCCGGCGCGGCTCGGATGGTAATTACCAGTTGGGAGGTACCTGCGAGGCGTTAACCGGCTGGGCTCGAGGACGCAACTCTTAGGCAAAATCGAAGGGTGGTGTCCGCAGGAAGGCTGTGTTAACGCGAGAGGCGAAAGTCCACGGGTAAAAGTAGCCGAGGTACGCGGAGGCGTGGATGCTGTAGGATAAGACCCGGGTGCAACACTGTCTCGACTAACCGTGTATCCTTACGATTGTCCGGAACCCGTTCACTCTCGAGTCTTCAACCTGCACGCGAGCCATTTATTGTTACGAAAGCGTCTCGCGCTATCGTGATTGTCTCGTCGTATAATACCGCGGCTCCTTCGTGAAGTTCGAATAAAATTTCATTCGACGCGTTGCACGGAGCTATATGTCGATCTGGACGGTAATGCAATTAATAATGAATTTGTTCGAGATCGAACTTAAGATCAAACTTGAGATCGATCTTAAGATCGAACTTAGGATCGAACTTAAGGTTGAACTTAGGATCCAGCTTAGGATCCAACCAGAGCTGGGCAAAAGCTATAAATACCTACTATCTGTACTGAAGGGGAGCCAGACAAGAGTGTGGGCCATACTTCACCTGACAGAGCTAGCGGGCTCTAACAGGCGATGTATGGACCTCACTTCATTTCTCGTTCCCCTTCAGTACAGGTAGTAGGTACTTATAGCTTTTGCCCCGCTCTGGATCCAACTTATGATCGAACTTGGGATCCACCTTAGGATCCACCTTAGGATCCAACTTAGGATCCAACTGAGGATCCAACTTAGGATCCAACTTGGGATCCAACTTGGGCTCCACCTTGGGCTCCACCTTGGGCTCCAACTTGGGCTCCAACTTGGGCTCCAACTTGGGCTCCAACTTGGGCTCCAACTTGGGCTCCAACTTGGGCTCCAACTTGGGCTCCAACTTGGGCTCCAACTTGGGCTCCAACTTGGGCTCCAACTTGGGCTCCAACTTGGGCTCCAACTTGGGCTCCAACTTGGGCTCCAACTTGGGCTCTAACTTGGGCTCCAACTTGGGCTCCAACTTGGGCTCCAACTTGGGTTCCAACTTGGGCTCCAACTTGGGATCCAACTTGGGATCCAACGTGGGATCCAACGTGGGATCCAACGTGGGATCCAACGTGGGATCCAACTTGAGATCCAACTTGGGATCCAACTTGGGATCCAACTTGGGATCCAATTCGGGATCCAATTCGGGATCCAATTCGGGATCCAATTTGGGATCCCATTTGGGATCCAATTTGGGATCCAATTTAGGATCGAACTTAAGATCGAACTTAAGATCGGTCAAAGTATCTCCCGGGGGAGGCTTTGGGTTACGCTTTCAACGACACGTTTAGCAGGAGTCTCATCGAATATGTTTTCACATGAAAAAAATAGTTTTATTTTCATATAAAAATGTCCATACATCACCGCATTTTACGATGCTCGACTTGAAATAAGATTTGTCGGTGTACGAGATGGCCCATATCGGTACGAGAAGAGTGGCCCAGGGCTCTTCGGCAGCACTTTGCCTCGCGCGTAACCACGCCATCGCATCTCGAGAGCGAACGAACGAGGGCTCGCACGTGTGCAAGTGGAATGAGAACTCGTTGCGAGAGGCAAAAAGGGCGCCGACAAGCGTGCGCAACAGAGAACGAGAGCGACTGAGAAGAGTCGGTGAATAAAAAAAAAAAAAAAAAAAAAAAAACCAAACGAGCAAGAGGAAGAGAAAGATCGCGCCGCAGATCGGCCTGTTATTTGGCTGTCAGTAATTCGGTAGCACGGATCTTCCTAAAAGGGTCCGTGCCGCCCCGACGCGCGGCGAGAGATCCTCTCTTGTGCCGCGTCCGAACGTCGATCCGATCGACCTGCGATCCAACGACGAATTCCTTCGCTCCATTATTTTCAACATAATTTTCTCAACTGATAGAATTTTTTTTTTTTTCTTCAATAATTTATCTACGCTCAAGAAAGTTGAATTGGAAAAATTTCATTTTCCTTTCCGATAAACCGTAACAGACAATATTCGAGGTCAAAAATCATACTCGACCTGAAGTTTCACCTCGCCGCACACAAGTTCCGGAATTCCGAAGAAACAAAAAAATCCTAAAATAAAGGAAAATTAGAAAAATACCTCTAAAAGAAAAAGTCTCTTAATTTTTTGTTTCTCGGATCAGCCAAGAGCGCGAAGATTTGTAATTCAACGGACCGCGTTCCAACTACCGAACCGCGAGCTCTCGGAGCTCTCGGAGCCAATATAACTCTGTCAGAGAGGCGATGTAATTATAGATTGTGTCTCTGCTCGGCGACCTCTGCACCGCGTATGCCTCTCCGCGCTGCTGCTTATCCGATCACCCACTGCGGACGGAAAGTACCGAGTTATCCTTGCCGGACTTACCCGCGATCGCCCTCCCATCCCTCCCATCGTAATTATCGCGGTTGTCTCGCCGCGCCGAAGAAGTTAAATCAGAAGAGGAACGCGCGAGATAGATCAATGGCGAGCCAGCTCTATTCGTTGGATTTATCGATAGCTGGACGTAGGATAAAAGAAAAAAAAAACAAAACAAAAAAAAAACAACCACAAAAGGAAAAAAAAAAGAATAAAATAATAAAATAAAGCCCAACATCACTTCGATGATTCGATCGACAGATTTCGAAGCCGAGCCTGCTGAGGATCGATGCCAGATAAGCGAACGATCGAGAGAGAACCGGAGCTCAACAAACCTAGTGGAAATTATAATCGAACGTGAAAAGGCGTTGTTCGAGATTGTTATAACAGTTTTGCTCGAATTAAACGGAGCATAACGAGTACAGCATATGCTATACGGCATATATATATATATATATATATATATATATATATATGGGACACTCCACGTCAGATCAACCACCCATGTTCGTCACGCAGTAAAAAAAAATGTGTACTTTTTACAACAAACTTATCGTTGACAAACGTCCACAATTAGTTATTTGTTAATTTTCTAGTTTTACAAATAAAAGTACATAATAAAATTGTTAATAGTACGTGAAATAATATGACAGGTTCGTACATTCAAATAAATGACAAACTCGTTTGTCACTTATTTAACAAAATTATCTTTACGAAATTTCGCATTCCGATTTTACGAAATTATTTTTTACTGTGCACCCCCGTCGATTTTACCCACTTTTTTAAGATGATGTTGTTACCGACCGATAAGGGTCACGGGATTTTTTTCAGATTTTTTTTACACCACCGGTGATATCGTTAAAAAAACCAATTGCGAATAAGCTGTTTTTTTTTTTTTAAATCAGAAAAAATTCACACTGATTCTACGATTGAAAATATGATTTTTCAGCATCACCCGATAATGGAATCTCAATGTTTACTATTTTATTTTCATTTTTTTTAATGATATCAATTGCTTTCGGGCTTTCTGGTATTTTTATAAACTTCTGCAAAATTGATATCGATATTTGAGAAAGTTGTAGACGGATTTAAAAAATTAAAATTCAAATTGCCACCTGAAAGAACCCAAAACTTGCAATAAAAAATAGTCACTATCGAGATCCCATTATCGTGCTGTGCTCAAATATCATCTTTTAAATCATAGAATCTGTGCAAATTTTTTCAGATTTTTATAAACCCCTTTTTCGGAATTGGTTTTGCCAACGATTTAAAAGTTTCACTGACGGTAAAAAAAAAAAATCTGAAAAAATGCCAAGACCCTTGTGGGTCGGTAACACTATCGTACTACAAAAAAAAAAAAAAAAAAAAAAAAAAAAAAAGAATTGAGGGGGTGAGGAACATGTGTTGCCGATTTGACGCGGAATGCCCCATATATATACATACATACATTGTATAATGCAAGTTGTAAGATATAGGAATAATCTGGAGTCCGTATACGAATCCATTTATCCTCACTATCCTTCCCGCCATCCCATCATTCATCTTGTGTTCCCGTACAGCCCTCTTATGACTCCGCGGAGCTTACAGAAAAGTACTTGTATCTAATGCCCAACTGTCTTCGTCCTGTGCCACGAAGTTGTCTCGGTGTGACGCAAGACGAACAGGTAGAATTTTTTATGTTTGTACTTTACGTATGCACACGTATGGTGTATGTGTACGTTGTATTTTATGAATGTATTTATGTACACGCTCGTACTGCGCATGCGCGTACACGTGAGGGATAACACATTTGACGCGTGTAGATACGGTCTATTATGGTATTGTCGTTATGAATCACCCCCCCCCCGCCCCTCCCCCCCCCCCCTCCTCGCATGCCGGTACCGCACGTGAACCCGACGAGAGAAAGTGAGAAATGCTCTCGTTTTATCTCTCGTTACTGTAACATGCACGAAGCACGACAGGATCTAAAAGGTGCGTGCACGATGCCTGAAAGGAGACAGTGCTCGCGAGGCCGAAGGTACTAATGCACCTAATGGCCGGGCGAGGGGGACCGAGGTAATTTCAGTGGATTATCGCGGAGGCGAGCGTACAGGGCAGTTCAGAAATGTTGAGTTCATTTTTTTTTTTTTCTTTTCATTTCTTTCGAGCATATTTTACCGCGAACTCTGTCGAGTTATTGACCCTTTGCGCGAGAAGCCGATAAATGAAAAACGTACTCTCGACCGGTTGACACATTTTTTGGATAAGAATTTTCGAGGAAATTGGACGTATGGAAAATTTTCCAATTTATGACCAGAATTAAAAAAAAATGTTGTGATGAATTTATGCTCGACAACGTTTGACTGGGAAGCGTTACTAGAGTGTGTATCGCCAGGTTTTGCGCAATCGACTTTTGCCCTTGTGCGAATGCGCGACAGTAACGACGTAAACCGGCTTGGCCCCTTCCCGAAGGGCGTAAAAGGGTCTCGTACAGATGGAACACATGTACAGTGTCAAAAAAAAAAATGGTTCGAAAATTAACGAATGGCATTGGAAGATTTTTGACATAAACTTTTTCCGAAATGTCCGACACAGGTGCGTTGCAATTGTAGACAACATTTTTTTTATTTTTAATTAAAAGTTTTCAGTCCAACGATTTGTAATTTAAATACCTGGTTTTTTTTATTTGACAAAAACTTACCACAGAAAAAAATTATTTCGTAAAATCGAAATACAAAGTTTCGTAGAAATAATTTTTTTAAAAATAAGTAACAAACTCGTTTGTTAAAGTTTGAATATACAAACCAATTGTAGTTTGTACTTTTATTTGTAAAACTAGAAACCGGATGGTGGATTCGTAAAATTAACAAATAAAAAATTTTTGACGTTTGTGGACAATTAATTGTTGTAAAAAGTACAAATATTTTTTATTGTGTACATTAATGTTCGATTAATGTACATCGAATGTACAATTTATTTTGTACCGTGTAAAAAAAAAACAATCGGAAGCATCAGCATTGGCCAATATGTCTTCAGAATTTTTGGACAACGATCGAAGATATTTTTTCTTCAAACAACTGTTGTACTGAGCCGAACAAAACGTACCGAACAAAAAATTGGTCGGCTGATTTTGGGACGGCTCGGAATTCTGTTAAGTAGTCTTCATGATAAGTGGTGAGCTTTTTGACCTCCTCTTGAGGTTATCGCGAGCAGACTACTGAGGACATTTCGTGGATTCTGAACTGCCCTGTACAGTGCATGAACAGCGTGTGTGTCAATGAATGTCACACCGAACGGCCGGACGGTCCAGAAGTGGACGGAAAACAAGCGTCGAGTATAATAGCGACATAGTACATACCGGTAAATCCAAGTGACATCGGGGTGGTCCGCGGCTCAGAGTTGACTAACTGCGACACGACAGGCTGCCATAGCCGGTTTCACTCCCCCATGGCTCGATTGCATTCGACGTAGGACAAATTAATGTTTGCTCGCTGCATCTGGGTCGTGGCCGGGCAAGTTTGTCTCGAACGCTCTCGCGCGACTCTCCCGGCACCCCCGGAGTCGCGTGTGTGCTCCGCTTCCACCACTTTGTACACCCGCTGTTCGTTCCACTCTGGCGACACTTTGACACGCTTAAAAAAAAATAAAAAAATATGCAACATTTTAAAAATCAGCAAAACAACATTCGAGAAACAGCATGGAATAAATAATGAAGAGAGACAATTATTAATTATTTTAATCGTCGCTTAGCGCACGGGGAAACGCGCAGGGGAAATGAGATATGACAACATTAAGGGGAGAGTATTTATTCAAATCTACGAAACAAATATTATTGGTGCGAAAAATTATTTTTTTGTACCAAAAGTTTTTTTCCGTGTGATGTTGCGCGTGCGCAGTATACAAATAAATTATTACCGTGGAATGGAGATTGGGAACACTTTGAAAAAATTCTCGGACGGAAGTATCGAAGAGCAGAAAATGTTGGGAAAATTTCGTAATTATTCGTGTAGTCGTTTTATAAATACGGAGCATCAACGAGGCGGAAGATAAAAACTACTGGTGCGTCAAAGGGTTAAGGCCATACAGCGTAGAATTTACCTGTTTGAAAAAAATAATAAATAAATTAGAAAGAAATACACATTTAAAAAAATCAGCAAAACAGGGCTCGAGAAACAGCACGGAAAAAATAATAATAAGAGACAATGATTAATAATTTGAATTGTCGTTTACGGCATCGCGAAACGTGCAGGACAAATGAAATATAACACTTCTCTGAAGACGTATGAATTTTTTTTTTTTTAATTTTTACATTCACATTGACTTTTTCTTTTTTATACGGTAAAAATGTGTAGAAAGTCACAAAATTCCAAGTGGATTTAAAAATGTAGAACAATTCATAAGTATTCAGTAAAATAAACGAATCAATTTCGTTCAATAAAAACAGAGAAAAAAAAATTGTTAGATAACCAAATTCGCGGTCACGCACTTTCAAAGCTGTTATTTGGTTGGTACAACTAAATAATTCTTCTATTGAACGATCATTCGCTTCGGTCAATTCAAAATATTTCGATTCAAACAAATTTTTTTTATTATCCCAACTAAATAACGCCTGTGAACGCGGGGGAACGCACCTTAGTGAATCCAACAATTTTTTTTTTTTTTCCGTGAAAGTTAGGTTTCCGAAAGACTTGTTGAACAATTTTATTTATCATCCACTTGTCAATAACATTTTGGAATTATTATTATGCACAATTAATCTTTTCGTCACCTTTGATATGCTTAATTTTTTTCAGAATTTTATACCATCGAGAAGTGCTTGCAAATTCACTCTCATTCCTCTGAAACTTATGCGAAGTGAACTCTATTTGCAGGGACTATCTTAAAGGGTTAAGGTCACGCGTCTCAGAATTTACCTGTTTGAAAAATCATACTATATGTCAGCCCTCGCTGACAAACCACTTTCGCACCTCGTACCTGCCTCGATGACTTTGTAATATTTGCACGAGTAAAAAAAACGCACGATTGATCCTTCGATGCCGATAATAA
Source organism: Amblyjoppa proteus (assembly GCA_963922035.1). Classification (NCBI taxonomy): domain Eukaryota; kingdom Metazoa; phylum Arthropoda; class Insecta; order Hymenoptera; family Ichneumonidae; genus Amblyjoppa; species Amblyjoppa proteus. The sequence continues at coordinate 30,270,798 of OY998230.1, read as the reverse complement.
TAAATAATAATGCAAAGCGTGAGACACTTTGCGCGCACGGTGTCACGCGCCTTTTCCCTCCGATACGTCTGACCTATTGGCATGCATCTATCGATATATTGAATAATTATCTGCGGAATCCAAGTGAGAACCGTTCCAGTCATCGTGGCCGAAGGAACGCCGGAGCTTCGTAGAAATATCGAGGCCGTGTCGATACATCGCGAATAATACCGCGAAAATGTCATCACTGAATTGCTGGAAATTCTTTCCCTCCTTCTTTTCGCACGCACACTATATTATTTCATAATTATGTAAAATAATAATAAAATTATTATGGCATCATTTTTTTTATTATTTTAATTGATTAGTTATATCCGAAGAAAAAGTGCGCAGGCACGAAGTTACTTTTTGGAACACGATTTATCAATCAAATATTCGATTTTTTGGAAATATTCTTACGCGGAAAAAAATGTATGGTAAGCTTTTTTTCATTAATCATTTTTATTAACGATTTGTAATCGTAACAATAGCATCTCCCATTTTCGGAGTTCAGATGAGAAATCTATGCCGGAGTCAGAGAGACATCAGTGTCTATATGACATAGAAAATTAATTATATGTGGCAGTTTGTTTGCATCAATAATATTATAAAAGTCATGGAGTATCTATGAACATTTTCGCAATGAGATTGAACGGATTTTTTGTAAGCAGATTATTTATTGATTGTGGATTTGACTTCATTTTTACGACAATTAGTTTAGGAAACGTCATTTGGCCCGAAACCGTGGACTTCGATTGGAGTTCTATTGAACATTGGTCCGGTGAATTCACTTTTTTTCGTTGCACATAAATTGCTAATTGATTCGCGCGTCCGCAGTCACTTTATATTTTTTTCTCTATCTTTGATCTAAGTATGGTAATTCTCGATTTGAAGATCAATTACGCCAGCTCTCCCGTAAGCGCCGTGTAAAAAGACTGATTTTCAAGATCTAATTACTCATTCAAATTGTCGGTAAAAGCCTTCGAGATTTTGTACGATTAAAACTTGATCGTTAAATTACAACATGTCAACAATTTATGCACATGACTTTGTATTGCCTTCGCGACAGAACTACCTTAAGGTAGTGCTAGCGGACAGCCTGAGCCCACGTGAATTCAGAGAGGATCGAGAGAGGAATTGCAAACACTTCTCGATGAGATAAAAATCTGAAAAAAAAATCAACCATATGGAAGGTACCGAAAAGATTAATCTTGTGTAATAATAATTCCAAAATGTTATTAACAAATTAACGAAAAAAAATATTTCCCAACAAATCACCCGGCAACCTAACGTTGTTTTTTTATTAAAACGATTTGTTAATTTTTCTGAATATGTATGAATTTCTTCAGAATTTCGTGTAATTTTTGAAAATCGCGTTTTTAGTTAATAAAAAAAAACGTAATTTTCAAAAATGAGACAAAATTCTGAAAAAATTCAGACGTATTCAAAAAGATTTAAAAATTGTTTTTATATGAACAAAAAATTAAGATCCCGGGGGATTTGTTTAACAATTTTTTTTTTTCATTCATTCGTTAATAACATTTTGGAATTATTATTATGTAAAATCAATCTTTTCAGCACCTTCCATACGCTTGATTTTGTTCAGATTTTTATCTCGTCGAGAAGTGTTCGCAATTCTGTCTCAATTCCTTCTGAACGCACGTGGGCTCAGACTGTCCGCTAGTACTACCTTAACGTCTATAATGATCATCGAAGCGTGTCCAAATTTAATTTTACAATAGAATTCCAAAAGTAATTTTTATTAATGAGTTTATAATCGTACCAATAACCTCTCCCATTCCCAAATTTCAGAAGCAAAATTTACGATTTCATTTGAGAAAAAAATGTCAATAATGACCATCGACGCGTGTCCAAATTTAATTTTCCAATAGAATTCCAAAAATAATTTTTATTAATGAGTTCATAATCGTACCAATAACCTCTCTCATTCCCAAATTTCAGAAGCAAAATTTACGATTTCATTTGAGAAAAAAATGTCAATAATGACCATCCACGCGTGGCCAAAACTTAATTTTCCAATAGAATTCCAAAAATAATTTTTATTAATGACTTTATAATCATACCAATAACCTCTCATTCCCAAATTTCAGAAGCAAAATTTACGATTTCATTTGAGAAAAAATGTCAATAATGACCATTCACGCGTGTCCAAAATTTAATTTTCCAATAGAATTCCAAAAATAATTTTTATTAATGAGTTCATAATCGTACCAATAACCTCTCTCATTCCCAAATTTCAGAAGCAAAATTTACGATTTCATTTGAGAAAAAAATGTCAATAATGACCATCGACGCGTGTCCAAAATTTAATTTTCCAATAGAATTCCAAAAATAATTTTTATTAATGACTTTATAATCGTATCAATAACCTCTCATTCCCAAATTTCAGAAGCAAAATTTACGATTTCATTTGAGAAAAAATGTCAATAATGACCATTCACGCGTGTCCAAAACTTAATTTTCCAATAGAATTCCAAAAATAATTTTTATTAATGAGTTCATAATCGTACCAATAATCTCTCCCATTCACAAATTTCAGAAGCAAAATTTACGATGTCATTTGAGAAAAAAATGTCAATAATGACCATCGACGCGTGTCCAAATTTAATTTTCCAATAGAATTCCAAAAATAATTTTTATTAATGACTTTATAATCGTATCAATAACCTCTCTCATTCCCAAATTTCCGAAGCAAAATTTACGATTTCATTTGAGAAAAAAATGTCAATAATGACCATCGACGCGTGTCCAAAATTTAATTTTCCAATAGAACTCCAAAAATATAAATTACGAAGAAATTCAGAGTCGCTATGACGCGAAGCCATTAAATTCGAGACGGTAGGATGTACGATCGCATCTTGTTATTTCTTATCGGATTTATTGTATCGTATCGTTAATTGGTAAACGCTGGACCTTCCGCGCTATCGCTCCGGTACACGTATTATAATATCATTCGTCGGATAAAATCCTCGGGAGTAGTCGCAGACTCTTTGAATACAGCTGACGGGTGTGTTAGGGCCTGTTTAATCGGGCCGGCTGCCGGCCGCGGGTAGGCGCGCGCATAAGAGGAAGTATATAAGTAGTCGGACTAAGTAGCCCGAAGTGCGGTTGTGAGATAGCCGTACGGACTTCTTCTCGCTTCACTTCGAGGCACGAAACATCCGATAAGACGCACGCGTGCGCGCGAGCGAGCTCTCGAACGAGCGGAGCGGCCTTAACGATTTCATAAAGGAGATAGCGAACCGAGCTAATTAAGCGATAATCCCTCGACGCTACTTCACCGCGGGGAGAGTAACAGTAGCTTCCTTTTTTTTCCCCTTATTTTTTATTTTATTTTTTATTTTGTTATCTGTTTTTTTTTTTTTTTTTTTTTGCCGCCCAACGACATCAAATGCAGGTCCGGACTTCTGTGATTTCTTCGCCTCGGAGAGCATCTCTACCACGGTAAAAGATACTTAAGATAGCTTTTTCCTGCGATTCAGGCACCGCGGGTCTAATTACCGGAGATAGGAGGCGCACGAGACACGACTACAGTCGAATCGCGCATTCCTTAGCCTTGCGGGCCTGAGGAATTTTCGATGGACTGTTCGATTCACCGATTCCATCGAAACATTTAAAAGAAGTTTGATATATCCACTTTTTTCGTCAGTTTTTAGACTCTCATCGTGAACTTTTCGATCTTATGTTCGAATTTTGAGGCGTGAGTTTGAACTTTTGGATGTTAGGTTCGATTTTTGAGGCGTGAGTTTCCACTTTTCGATCTTATGTTCGAATTTTGAGGCGTGGGTTTGAACTTTTCGATCTTATGTTCGAATTTTGAGGCGTGAATTTGAACTTTTGGATCTTAGGTTCGATTTTTGAGGCGTGAGTTTGAACTTTTGGATCTTATGTTCGAATTTTGAGGCGTGGGTTTGAACTTTTCGATCTTATGTTCGAATTTTGAGGGGTGAGTTTGAACTTTTGGATCTTAGGTTCGATTTTTGAGGTGTGAGCTTGAACTTTTGGATCTTAGGTTCGATTTTTGAGACGTGAATTTCAACTTTTCGATCTTATGTTCGAATTTTGAGGCGTGAGTTTGAACTTTTGGATGTTAGGTTCGATTTTTGAGGCGTGAGTTTCCACTTTTCGATCTTATGTTCGAATTTTGAGGCGTGGGTTTGAACTTTTCGATCTTATGTTCGAATTTTGAGGCGTGAATTTGAACTTTTCGATCTTAGGTTCGAATTTTGAGGCGTGGGTTTGAACTTTTCGATCTTATGTTCGAATTTTGAGGCGTGAGTTTGAACTTTTCGATCTTATGTTCGAATTTTGAGGGGTGAGTTTGAACTTTTGGATCTTAGGTTCGATTTTTGAGGTGTGAGCTTGAACTTTTGGATCTTAGGTTCGATTTTTGAGACGTGAATTTCAACTTTTCGATCTTATGTTCGAATTTTGAGGCGTGAGTTTGAACTTTTGGATGTTAGGTTCGAATTTTGAGGCGTGAGTTTCAACTTTTCGATCTTATGTTCGAATTTTGAAACCTTAGCCTGAACTTAAGATCATTAAGAAATAAGAATTTGAGTTCAGACTTGCGTTCGAACTTATGATCAAACCGAAGCCTGAAATCAAGGTAAAACTGAGGTTTGATTTTAAGTTGGACTTACGATAGATCTTAAGCGCGCAATGAAGTTTGGACCAAACTTCGATCTTAAGTTCGATCTCAAAAGCGAGTTCAAACTCGACCTTCGACAGGTTTTTAAATTTGAAACTTTTCGACATTTAAGCTTTTCTCGTGACTAAAAAAATGTCTAATTTTATCACTCACGTGATCCACGTATACTGGGACTACCGATAGAACAGTAGCAACCATATGTTTGTCCTCGAGGAATCGAAATTTAAATACGATTATCGGTACCCGAGTTCAAACTAATTTCTTAAAATTCGAACTTCGACAGTCTTTTAAATTTGAAACTTTTTGATATTTAGGCTTTTCTCGTCACTGAAAACATGCCGGTTTTATTACTCACGTGACCCACGTGTACTGGGAATACCCATAGAACAGTGGCAACCATATGTTTGCCCTCGGAGATTCGCAATTTAAATACGATTTTCGGTACCCGCTGTTTGTACAGGTGGTACCATAATTCAGCGTGGAAAGATGTTGCCAGTGACTAAGCGCAAACTGTTACGGCATCGTTTTTTTTTTCTTCCCACTAATGTGCAGACTCGGGAAAGTACCGTAGACGATCGAAAAATCCACGACCAGTTAAATCAACCAGTATCGTCACGGACGATCAAAACCCTTAAGATATTGGAGTGCAGCAATCTGCTCGCTTGAAAGTGGGGGAAACGTAACTTTACTAACCGTCTACTGTACCTTGATAATCACGAAGTGCCGCAAGGTCGGCGCACCAGCAGTTCTATATAAGTAACTGCAGATCGAAGTTTCACCCAGTTATCATAATTTCCCATAAAGTTTGGTTACCAGCGCTGTCGCACTTACTCAGATAAGCTGCATTTATTCGCCTCCAAATTGAAGCACCGAAAAGAATAAGCAATTTTCATTTTTTTTTTTTTTTTTTTTTTTTACCGAAAGTGAATTTGTTTTTCGATTTTGAAGATGAAGTTTAGCTTATTTTTGACGATTGTGCTCGTAGTCCTGTGCGGCCTGACATCCGTCACGGCTTCACCGCGCCCGATAGTATGTCTTGATCATTTTTTTCGAAGCTCGTACGATTTTTGACTGTTAATGAGACGATTTTTTCTTTTTGTTGTGTTCCACAAGCGTGAAACGACGTGTACACGGGCTGGTTACAGATGGGGACCATGTAAAGGCAATCCGCTGAGCCGCTGCAAGGTACATGTACATTGTATTTTTACTGGAACTTCGGATTATCCAATCCCAAGCCCATCATTCGATCGAAACGCGACAATTCGCGATAACTAAAATGCTCTCTACAATTTTATCTTATAATAATTATAATTGTTTTATGTTGTCTCTTTATCAGATACCGTGCTAAGAATAAAAGTGTACGTTAGATTTTACTAATGTGCGACGACTTCCGAAGATTCATCGGGTCCGCTGATTCTCTTTGGATTCAATATCGAAAACGAAATGCAATTTATCGTGTATAATAACAATAATTTTAATTAAATAAATTTTTTGTTTACATTCAGTAAAAAGAAACAATTCCTGCGCAATCGTACAAACACTTTCCGTCCGTCTCAATATCTTCGGATCTTCTCTATTTTCTCCTATCCATTACCAACAGTCCTTATGTGGTTGACATAATTAACGATTACGATCACGAGTGGAAAACGATACGTACATTTTGCTTCCTCATAGGGGAAGCTTTGTTATGGTGAAAAAAAAAAAATTCGAGATTTTAATGAAAAGGTGTTCAGAATATTCCAAAACATCGAAAAATCATATTTAGAAAAAATGTCCAGATGTGTGTGTGTGTGTGTGTGTGTGTGTGTGTGTGTGTGTGCGTGTGTGTGTGTGTGTGTGAATCGGACGCGAAAAATTCAAACCGCTATAACTCGAGAACGTCTCGACCGATCAAGCTGAAATTCGGTACACATCATGTGTGATCAATAGTCAACGTTTGGTCAACATTTCATCCAAAAAAGTTCAGTTGTTTTTTTTTCTACGCCATTTTTAATTTCTTCGAAAATGTCTGTGCGCACCCTAGCGCTCGCAATTTTTTGGCTATCGGGCTAAAAACGCGTACATAGATGTAATATGACCACCCGAAGATCCCATTAAAATTTCAAGAGAATCGATCGAACCGTTTAAATTTTATGACATTTTGAATTTTTTGGATTTTGTGAAAACTTTCTTTTAAATGCAATTTTCCACGATAAATATCCATTTATGATTAAAATAAGTCTCAGATTCATGATCATCCTGAAAAATACTTGGAATACAGTCCGGGAAGGACGACTAACGAAAAAATTCATCGTTCATTTTTATTGCCAATATTGCAAAAATGAGTCATTTTGCGCGTTTTCAAACAGGGTTTTTTTTGCTTCTTGATCACAACGTGGACAAACCACGGTACCTATCATATTCTGCGGCAAGAAATACACAAGATGATGGATATGACGGAGTTAAAATAATTAGATAAAACGATGTCATTTGAATTTCTCGGGTAAAAATTGAAAGATCGAAAAAAAATTTGGAGCACATAATTGTTTGTATTTTTCGTGCCGAGCACAGATCCTACATCCGTTTTTTTTTTTTTTTTTTATATTTTCTTATCAGTTCGTATTAGTCTGAACTTCAGTTCGAACTCACGATCGAGTTTGAGTTCAGATTTAAGTTCGAAATTAAGTTCAAACTTAAGCGCGAAACCAAGTTCGGACCAAAATTCGACCCTCAGTCTTTTCAATTTGATACTTTTAGACATTTACACTTTTACACTTTTTCTGGTGACTTTTTCTGGTGACGAAAAAAATTGCCGGTTTTATTAGTGGCGTGAGCCACGTGTACTGCGAATACTGATAAAACAGTAGCAACCATATCTTTGTCCTTGGGGAATGACAACGTAAATATGATTTTCGGTATCCGCTGTTTGTACAAATGGTACTATAATTCCAAGTGACTAACGCAAACTGTCACCGCTTCGCTATCGTTCTTTTCTGTTAAGAAACAGACTCGGGGAAGTACAGTAGACAATCAAAAAAATTGCTACTCGGTTAAGGTAGCTCCAGCGAGTGGTGTTCATTTCACCTAAATTTGAGAAATTCGGTCAAGAATTGCAAACACTTCCCGATGTTATAAAAATCTGAAAAAAATTCATACTTATTATAGGCACTGAAAAGACTAATTTTTTGCATAATAATAATTTCAAAATGTTATTAACAAATTGTTGAGAAAAAAAATTGTTCATCGAAATCTGCGGATATTGATTCTTCTTGTTTTTTACATGGAAAAATGTGCAAAAATAAAAATAAAGATAAAAATTTGAAAAAATTCATACGTATTCCGAAAAACGAAAGAATCATTTTCATAAAAAAAAAAAAAAGTTGAGTTACCGCATATTTCGATGAACAATTTTTTTTTTCAACAATTTGTTAATAACATTTTGAAATTATTATTATGCAAAATTAGTCTTTTCGGTGGCTATAATGAGTATGAATTTTTTCAGATTTTGATAACATCGGGAAGTGTTTGCCTTTCTTTCCCGAATTTCTCGAATTTAGGTGAAATGAACACCACTCGCTGGAGCTACCTTAAGTGAAACAGTATCGTCGCGGACGACCAAAACAGTTAAGGTATCGGACTGTCCCGACGTGCCGGCTGGAAAGTGGGGAAAACATAACTTTTCTGGCCGTCTACTGTACCTTGAGAATCACGAAATGCCGCACGGTCGGCGTAGTTCTATATAAATAACTGCCGCTCCAAGTTTCACGTAGTTATCACGATTTTCCCGTTAAATTTGGTTACCCCAGCTGTAGCATTTACTGAGAAACACATTTACTGAGAGGTAAGCTGCATTTATTCGCCTCCAAAATCGAAGCACTGAAAATAATAAGCATTTTTTTTTTACCGAAATTGAATTTGATTCAGATATTGAAAATGAAGTTCAGTATGCTCTTGACGATTGTGCTCGTGGTCCTCTGCGGCCTGACATCTGTCATGGCTTCACCACGCTGGCAAGTATGTCTGAACAACTTTTCTCAAAGCTCGTACGATTTTTGACTGTTAATGACACCAATTTTTGTTCTTGTTGGCCACAAGGTTGAGAGGGAGTGTACAGGAGCCGATTACGTATTGGGACCCTGTAAAAACCAACCAAGACGTATGTGCAAGGTACATGTATATCGTATTTTTACTGGGATTTCGGATTATCCAATCTCAAGCCCAAAATTCGAAACGCGATCGTTCGCGATAACTAAAGTGTTCTCTCCAATTTTATCTTGTAATAACAATAACTTTTTTATGTTATCACTTTATCAGATACCGTGTGTCTACGAATAAAAGTGCACCATCGATTTACGAATACGAATAAAAGCGCACCATGGATTGATGTTCAATAACTTCCGGGGCGCCATCGGATCCGCTCAGTCTCTTCGAATCCAAAATATAATTCTTCGTACAAATCAAAATTATTTTAATTAAGTACATTTTTAAAAATTCAATAAAAAGAAACAATCTTCGCGCAAGCGTACAAACAATTTCCCTCCGTCTCAATGTCTTCGGATCGTCTCTATTTTCTCCGATCCATTACCAACAGTCCTTATGTGGTTGACATAATTAGTGATTACGATCACGATTGGAAAACGATACGTACATTTTGCTTACTCATAGAGGCAGCTTTGTTATGGTGAAAAGATTTTTTTTCGAGATTTCGTGTGCGTGTGCGCGCGCACGTGCGTGCGCGCGTGCATGCGTGCGTGCGAATCGGACGCGAAAAATTCAAACCGCTATAACTCGAGAACGTCTCGACCGATCAAGCTGAAATTTGGCACACATCATGTGTGATCAATAGTCAACGTTTGGTCAACATTTCATCCAAAAATGTTCAGTTTTTTTTTGTACACCATTTTTAATTTCTTCGAAAATATCTGTGCGCACTCTAGCGCTCGCAATTTTTTGGCTATCGGGCTAAAAACGCGTACATAGATGTAAAATTACCAACCGAAGATCCCATTAGAATTTCAAAAGAATCAATCGAACCGTTTAAATTTTATGACATTTTGAATTTTTTGGATTTTGTGAAAAATTAGTACTTTCTTTTCAATGCAATTTTCCACAATAAATATTCATTTATGATTAAAATAAGTCTCAGATTCGTGTTCAGCGCGAAAAATACATGGAATACAGTCCCGGAAGGACGACTAACGAAAAAGTTCATCGTTCATTTTTTTTGCCAATATTGCAAAAATGAGTCATTTTGCGCATTTTCAAACAGAATTTTTTTTTTTGCTTCTTGATGACAACGTGGACAAACCAAGGTACCTATCATATTCTGCGGCAAGAAATACACAAGATGATGGATATGACGGAGTTAAAATAATTAGATAAAGCGATGTCATTTGAATTTCTCGGGTAAAAATTGAAAGATCGAAAAAAAATTTGGAACACATAATTGTTTGTATTTTTTGCGCCGAGCACGGATCCTACATCCGTTTTATTTTTTAAATATTTTCTTATCACTTCGTATTAGTCTGAACTTCAGTTCGAACTCACGATCGAGTTTGAGTTTAGATTTAAGTTCGAAATTAAGATCAAACTTAAGCGCGAAACCAAGTTCGGACCAAACTTCGATCTTAAGTTCGACCTCAAGAGCGAGTTCCAACGAACTTCTTGAAATTCGACCCTCAGTCTTTTCAATTTGTTACTTTTAGACATTTACACTTTTACACTTTTCTTGTGACTAAAAAATGGCCGGTTTTATTAGTGGCGTGAGCCACGTGTACTGCGAATACTGATAAAACAGTAGCAACCATATGTTTGTCCTTGGGGAATGACAACTTAGATATGATTTTCGGTATCCGCTGTTTGTACAAATGGTACTATAATTCCAAGTGACTAACGTAAACTATTACCGCTTTGCTATCGTTCTTTTCGTTCCAACCTTGCGCTTTTGGTCAAAACGGATGTAGGATCTGTGCTCGGCACGAAAAATACATAGAACTATGTGTTGCCAATTTTTTATTTTTTTTGATCTTTAAATTTTTACTCGAGAAGTTCGCATGATACCGCTTTAACTAATTATTTTAACTCCGTCATATTCATCATCTTGTGTATTTCTTGCCGTAGAACACGATAGGCACCTGCATATTTTCGCGATGCGATCGGGAATCAAGGAAATCGCTGTTTAAAAATATGCAAAATCACTCATTTTTCAATTTTAGCTGTAAAAATTAAAGATAAACTTTTTTCGTTAATCGTAACTCTAGGACTATATTCCATGTATTTTTTCACGCTGATCACGAATCTAACAGTTATTTTACTCATAAATGAATATTTAATTAGCAAAAATGCGTCTAAACTAGAGTACTAATTTTTCATGAAATTCAAAAATTCAAAATGAGATAAAATTTAAACGGTTCGATCGATTTGCGTGAAATTTTAATGGGACCATCGGATGGCCATATTCTATCTGTGTACGCGTTTTCAGCCGGATAGATAAAAAATTGTGAGCGCTACAGTGCGCACAAACATTTTCGAAGAAATTAAAAATGGCGTACAAAAAAAAACAATTGAATATTTTTGGATGAGGTTTTGACAAAACGTTGACTATTGATCACACATGATGTGTGCCAAATTTCAGCTTGATCGGTCGAGGCGTTTTTGGCGTCCGTTTCACACGCACACGCACACGCACACGCACACGCACACGCACACGCACACGCACACGCACACGCACACGCACACGCACACGCACACGCACACGCACACGCACACGCACACGCACACGCACACGCACACGCACACGCACACGCACACGCACACGCACACGCACACGCACACGCACACGCACACGCACACGCACACGCACACGCACACGCACACGCACACGCACACGCGCACGCACACGCACACGCACACGCACACGCACACGCGCACGCAGACGCGCACGCAGACGGGCACGCGCACGCAGACGCGCACGCGCACATTCGGACATTTTTTTCTAAATGTGATTTTTCGATGTTTTGGAACATTTTGAACACGTTTTCATTAAAATCTCGAAAATTGTTTTTTTTCATCATCACAAAGCTTCCTCTATGAGGAAGCAAAATTTGAAAAAATTCATACGTATTCCGAAAAATGAAAGAATCATTTTCATAAAAAAAAAAAGTTGAGTGACCGCATATTTCGATGAACAATTTTTTCTTCAACAATTTGTTAATAACATTTTGAAATTATTATTATGCAAAATTCGTTTTTTCAGTGCCTATAATGAGTATGCATTTTTTCAGATATTTATAACATCGGGAAGTGTTTGCAATTCTTGCCCGAATTTCTCGAATTTAGGTGAAATGAACACCACTCGCTGAAGCTACCTTAAGTCAACCAGTATCGTCGCGGACGACCAAAACAGTTAAGATATCGGACTGCAGCGACCTGCTGACTGAGAAGTGGGAGAAACATAACTTTTCTGGCCGTCTACTGTACCTTGAGAATCACGAAATGCCGCAAGGTCGACGTAGTTCTATATAAGTAACTGCTGCTTCAAGTTTCACGCAGTTATCACGATTTTTCCGTAAAGTTTGGTTACCCCAGCCGTCGCATTTACTGAGAACCACGGTAAAACAAGGTAAGCTGCATTTATTCACCTCGAAAATCAAAGCACCGAAAACAATAAGCATTTTTTTTTTTTTTTTTTTTACCGAAATTGAATTTGATTCAGATTTTGAAAATGAAGTTCAGCTTGCTCTTGACGATTGTGCTCGTGGTCCTCTGCGGCCTGTCATCTGTCATGGCTTTACCGGCCTCGCAAGTATGTCTGAACAACTTTTCTCAAAGCTCGTACGATTGTTTACTGTTAATGGCACCAATTTTTTTTCTTGTTGCCCACAAGCCTGGGAAGGCGTGTAAAGGACGCGATTACATATTGGCCTCATTGGGCTATATGAACTGTCGTCGCTAAGACGTACGTGCAAGTTACATGTATATCGTATTTTTACTGGGATTTCGGATTATCTCTGTTCCATTATCTATTGTTCTCTCCAGTTTTATCGTGTAATAGCAATAACTTTTTTATGTTATCACTTTATCAGATACCGTGTATCCAGAAATAAAAGTGCACCATGGATTTACGAATACGAATAAAAGCGCACCATGGATTAATGTTCAACAACTTCCGGGGCGCCATCGGATCCGCTCAGTCTCTTCGAATCCAAAATATAATTCTTCATACAAATCAAAATTATGTTAATTAAATACATTTTTTAAAATTCAATAAAAAGAAACAATTTTCGGCGGAATCGTACAAACAATTTCCCCCCGTCTCAATATCTCCGGTTCATCTCTATTTTCCCCGATCCATTATCAACAGTCCGACTTCGCTCGTGGCCGGGCACGATCCAGTCTGTCCGCCGTGAACGACGCCAGAAATGCGCACGCGACTTTCTTCGACTGTTTATGGAAACGCGAGAACTGTGCGAAGAAGTTTCTCGCACTCTTTCCCTATCGTCGTCCACACACACACGCGCACACACACACGCGCACACACATACACATACACGCGTACACGTATGCAAACGCAGTCTCTCCAGTTCCTCCCTGCGCTGGATGCTGCGCGAGTGCTCTCCATCCGCGTCCCTCGCCTCGGCGGACCTCTGCGCATGCGCGCATGCGCCGCCGCTCCGGCGCATGCGCCGACGCTTGTTTCTACCCGAGGCTCTCGACGAAATATAAAAGCGAGGGAGTGGAAAGGTGGAAAAAGAGGTAATACGAAAGATGAAAATGAAGAAAAAAAACAAAAACCAAAAAATAAGAAAAGTAGAAGGACAGAAGGTATACAGTGAGGTATATAAACTCACCGGTTCACGAGCCGATCGCACCTGCACGATTCCCGCGACGTTGCATACAGCTAAATGCATTCTCCAACGCGTCGGCGTCTCTCAGTCGTTTTCGTCCCCGTGCTCGTGCACGGCTTTATATGTTACCTCGCTCGATGTATACATATATATTTTATTAAAAAAAAATTATATATATGTATTCAGACAGTATGTATAGTTATAAGTTTATACACAGCGTAAAAGCGACTGTGTACACAATTACGCTATAGCGTCCGCGAAGGAGGAGTGTCGCGCAAACGCACCTGACGATATTACCCACTTTCGAGAGCCCATTATAATGGCAATTGATCGCGGGTGTCTCGTCGCGACCGGGAGATAGGCTTGTAACGCGGCAACGCGAGAGTATCGCGATTATGTAGGTACAGTATGAAGGAGCGAGGCTGTAAGACCGTGTACGAGCTTCCAAACAATCGGAGTTACTCCTTATTGGGATCTCCACGGTGGGGAAACTTCGCACGACGGATTCCACGGAGCGAACGTCAAAATTAATAATCGACAGGCGGACGACGATGCCGAACCGGGAATTAAGGGGGTGCGAAACGAGTATGCGAATAAATTTCAGCAAAAATTTAACAGCCAATTCTGGAGTGTGTGCTCGAGGGGGGAGATCTTGAATTGTCAAGGTAAGCGAGAGTGGAGAGCATGGGGCAATGCGAGTCGCTCAAGCGATGATACTGCTTTTATAATCAAAACATAATAATAATGCCAATTACTGACCATTTTTTTCAAGACGGATAGCAGTTTTGAGCTCGGTTAATAAGTAAAGTACATTGATTTTTAAAAATTGTGGAATCAGGAAGAAAACATTTGCGGGTCTTTGGAGACAAGAGATGTTCGAAGGTGCCATTTTACCAATTTAACTGAAATCGAACAATCAATCAAAAATCGATAAACTCGATGAACAGAATGAATATTATATATATAGATTAAATAAATAATAAATAATAAATAAATATAGATTAAATAAATAAAATCTATTGACAAAAAAGAAAATAATTGTCGAATGTTGTGGACAAGAAATGTTCAACGGTGCCATTTTACCAACTTCTTGAAAATTCCACGATAATAGGTGATTGTGAAGGCTGACGGGGAATTCCCGCGCTGCATTCCATACCCAGAAAAATAATTTATTTGTCGACCAGCGTTTATTTGGATTATGTAAAATATTTATTCGACTTAATTAAATATTTATGTCATTTAAGTAACGATCTACTTAATTTCAATAAATATTCACATAAATCAAATAAATATTTTACATAATCTAAATAAACGGTGTCCGACAAATAAATTATTTTTTCTGGGTACAGTGGAAATCGAGTGTCCAATAGCAACATCGATAAACTCCACGAGCACAATAAGTAAGTGAACAAAGTCCATTGACCAAAAAAAAATGGTGAAATTGAGAAAAAAAAATGATTGTTGATTCTTGGAAGGAATGTTCGAAGGTGCCAATTTAGCGATTTTTCAAAAATTCCAAGATGAAAGGCTCGAATTACAAAGATTGCGGCACAGGTGATTGCGAGGGCTGCCGGGGAATCCCCGCGCCGCACGGCATTGGGCATCGAGTAGCGAATAGCAACATCGATATCTTTCGAAACGTGTCACAGCCGTGTACGATGAAATTGAGCATAAACCGATCGGACCGGACGATCTCGACGATGGTAGGGCTGCAATATAAGCTTGTATAGACAGCATATTCACAGTTTCCACGAGGTCCCTCACCGCACCGGGAGAATATGCCCGTGTCGACGGTGGGCGTCGAAGAAACGATCATAAACCTCCCCCACCTCGGCACAGGCAAATCCCGGGCGTATAAAAACGTTGGACGAGCTTTCCAGCACAGCCGGACCAGCTTGTAGGATGGCAAGAAATAAAAATGAAGAAAAAAAAATACATATATGGACGACAGGAAGGAGCCGGTGCACCGGCTCGTACGTTCGTTCTTTCGTTGAGATTTCCAAAGGCACACAGATAGGCGAGTGCGCGACCCCGTGTCGAGATTCTCGCTTTACGAGGAGGCTTACGAGCAGGTTTAGATTATAGAGACGTCCGTGTACCCGGGGGGGGGGGGTGGCCCTCCCGCCTGCGCGAGTTATTGGCGAAAGACGATTTTTACATTGAAATAAAGAATCGAAAAAAAGGAGATTAAAAAATTCTTTCGCAAGTTGTGAAGGATTTCTGCTGTAATAAAACGCCGAATGGCTCCGTTACGTGCCCTCTAGAAATTTACCGCGAGTGCGAAATCTACAAGTTTTTTATGGTTCTTTTTGTTCGAATTTTAGATTAAATTTTGATAACATTTTAGAACACACTTTACATCCAATTTGGATCAAACATTGGACCAAAGTTTGAATCAAACATTGGACCAAAGTTTGGACCAAACATGGGACCAAACCTTAGACTAAACCTTGGACCAAACCTTAGACTAAACCTTGGACCAAACCTTGGACCAAACCTTAGATCAAACTTTGGATCAAACTTTGGATCAAACTTTGGATCAAACTTTGGATCAAACTTTGGATCAAACTTTGGATCAAACTTTGGATCAACCTTTGGATCAAACTTTGGATCAAACTTTGGATCAAACTTTGGATCAAACTTTGGATCAAACTTTGGATCAAACTCTGAATCAAACTTTGGATCAAACTTTGGATCAAACTCTGAATAAAACTTTGGATCAAACTTTGGATCAAACTCTGGATCAAACTCTGAGTCAAACTCTGAGTCAAACTCTGAGTCAAACTCTGAGTCAAACTCTGAGTCAAACTCTGAGTCAAACTCTGAGTCAAACTCTGAGTCAAACTCTGAGTCAAACTCTGAGTCAAACTCTGAGTCAAACTTTGAGTCAAACTTTGAGTCAAACTTTGAGTCAAACTTTGAGTCAAACTTCGAGTCAAACTTCGAGTCAAACTTCGAGTCAAACTTCGAGTCAAACTTCGAGTCAAACTTCGAGTCAAACTTCGAGTCAAACTTCGAGTCAAACTTTGAGTCAAACTTCGAGTCAAACTTTGAGTCAAACTTTGAGTCAAATTTCGAGTCAAACTTCGAGTCAAACTTCGAGTCAAACTGTGAGTCGAACTTCGAGTCAAACTTTGAGTCAAACTTTAGATCAATCTTCCGTTTAGATTCAAGTTCAAATTTCGAATCGACTCCGAAACAAAACATATTCGCTCGAGGCTGTTTTGGTCTCCTCGAGATTCGAACGATCGAGTTCGTCGTCGGCAGTTTGGCCCTACCGCAAGAGTTTTTTACCGTTCGAGGAATCAACAACGGTTTCCAACAGAGCACACGGCGATGTTTCGCCGAGGGGGCCAAAGGGATCACAGACGGTGAGGTCTGCCCGGACAGGAGAGAAGCCTCGCATCGCGAGAAGCGGAGTGGAGGGCGCGAGGGTGACGGGATCGTGATCGATGTAGATCGTTGCTCCGATCTATCGCGCACGCGCGCTCGCGCGCCGGCCTGCGACGCGGCACGGCATCGCGCCACTGAAGCTCTCTGTGTCCTCAACAGTTCGCGAGCCATCGGGAGAGAAGCCCGGGAGAGCGAGAGATCGGTGGAGAACAACAAGCGCGACTGTATCGCGTCTCTCGCGTTTCCGGGTCACGCCACGACGGCAGGTTGACGCCGAGGTCTCCGGCCGAAGAGTTCGACGGGGTATTATGACCGACCGCGCGCCGGTGCGGTTAACAGAGAACGAGAGCTCGCGGTCTCACACTGTACCGGAGGCTGTCTCGATCTCTCGATCTCCTTCGATCCCCTTGCATCGATTAGCATTGATTTGTGGATCATCGTGAGTAGCCCGCGGTAACACCGACTCTTTCCGATACCACGGATCAAAACGTTCGTGTGACGTTGGGAACACTTTTTTTTTTGGTCTCTTGTCATTTCGACGAAACCACGTCCGACTTTCATATTCTTCGATTGCTTTGCAACTCTTTCGTTGATTTTTTTTTACTTACTATCTCGTCACGTATGAGCTATGCATGGAGAAAGTATCGTAATAAAAAATTAAAAAATTTAATTGCTATGTGAGATCGTGACGCGGGAAACATATTTTCGATGCTTCGGAATGCAACAGAGAACACAATTTTTCATTTGTGCGCCTGCCCGTCCCGCACGAGAACACAACAAAATAACAAGGACAGTTTAGTACGCAATGAAATTTTCAGTGTATATTCCAAAGATAAAATGTACCTTTTGGTGATTGAATTTCGACTTTGTTCATCAAACTTTTCCTGCATTCACCGCTGAGAAAAAAATTACATACTAAAAGCAAGGAATAGTGGCTTTTTGCCACAAAAACTCGTTCCCAAGTGGAATATTTTATAGTTACGACAATGCAAAAAAAAAATCATCGTTGCAACCATGATTGTAATTTGACCAAGTGAATGTATACTATCGGAAACTATCTGTATAGACGATCCGCCTGTGAACTACTTGTTATAGTAGGAAACACTATCCGTTTTCTCAGTGTACCTTAAACCTGAATACGATATAAATAAAAAAAATAATGGAAAACTTAAAACAAATATATATTAGGGTGTTTCTCAAAAAGGACATTTTTTTTTTTTAAATGTTGGTCCCACCCCTTTAAAGTATAGAATTCAATTAAAAAATTGAACCTCGCGAAAAGCGGTTCCTAACAAAAAATCCTAAGTGGTGCCGCATTCGACGTTTGTACCCAATAAATGCGGCACCTTTTAAACGTAATTGTCAACGACCGCCTTTCGGGAGGTGTTTTTTTTAGATGAAAATATATACTTTTGAAAGGTGGGAAGAATTTTTTTTCAACAAATTCACCCTACTGGACATTTTTGGTTTTCCGTATAGGAATTAAAAAATCGAAATCTTTTGTGTTTAATAAAAAAAAAAAAGACAAAAAGTAAACCTCCCACCCCGCAGATCTACATATTTTCATCGATAAAAAAAAATCCAGCGAAAGGCAGTCGCTGACAATTAAGTTTGAGAGATGCCGCATTTTTGGATACAAACGTCGAATGCGGCACCTCTTAGGATTTTTTTTCTAGGCACCGCCTTTCGCAAGGTTCAATTTGAGATTGAAATCTGTAGTTTAAAAAGGTGGGGAGAAAATTTAAAAAAAAAATGAATTTTTTTGACACACCCTAATATATATATATATATATATAAAGTAGTTAAAATCTTATAATTTTGAAATATTATTTTGAACTCGCGATTGAGAAAGGGGATTCCCCATTGAGGGAAAAGCGCGGAGGTGGTGGACCGGAGGTACGACGGCGCGGGACCGGATGCGAATCGCGAGGACTCAACAGGCGACTCATCTGTTCGGGTCTTGTTCGATCAATTTGCATACAGGGTGCGTCCTCTCTGTGGGCTTATCGCGAGTAACTTACGTCGATTCTCTTACCGAGGTGCCTGCGAGGGAGCCTCGTGTATAACCCCGGCCTCTTGCGTAAGAGGTGCCGGATACCTCACGGATACCGTCGGATACTTTATTTCAACGTTAAGGAAGAGCGAGGATGGAGAAGGGAACGGAAGCCATCACTTGTTGCCGATTGTGGAGGCGATAAAGTGGCTTGTATATTGCGCGAGGAGATTTCCCCCGTTCGCCAAGGAATTTCACAAAAAAAAAAACATTGTTGAATTTTCGCAATATTCCATCGTGTCAATTGAAGCCTTGCGCCGAACTCCGTAGCGAATCGTTAAGGGGAAAGTGAAATATCGCGGTCGGCAATAAAAACTGCAATGAACTTTTCTCAAGGGTGCTCATTGTTTTTTTTTTTTTTTTTTTTTTTTTTTTTTTTTTTTTTTTTTTTTTTTTTTTTTTTTTTTGAAGGACAAGCAAATTCGAGCCGGACGCACACGATAATTTCGCATGCGGCCCGAATTCATTTTTGTTGCAAAAAAAAATTAACACCACTGAATAGAGTTAATGTGAAAATTGCAACTGTCTCACTCTGATGGCCCGTCACGTGACTTTCAGTTCACCTTAAGTGCAGCGAATATCTCGGTAATCGTGAACTTTTCGGACAAAACGGTTGAGACACTTTTTCCAGTGAATTGATCGAACTTTAAGGTCGCGCAGTCAGATTTCCGAAAAAAAAAAAAAAAAAACAATCTTTACTAAACGCGGTGCGAAAAGAGCACTTTTACGCACGCCTCGCGTGCGTAAAATCCTCACTTTCACATCCTGTGAAGGAAAATTTGGTACGACAATTGTGCGATGAACTTTTTCTTGACTCGTGTGATTGCAACACTCGCCTTCGGCTCTCGTGCTGTAAACTAAGACTCGTCGGAAAAAGTTTTATCGCACTAGTATCGCGAATTGCTATTTTTAGCCGTCCAAAAACGTGCTCAAAGTTGACGTTAGGCGAAACAAAAAAAAAAATCAGAGGCTAACGTTGGACTCAAAGTGACCTCTGATCCACACCAAGGGTAAAAAAAATGATATTAAAGCCATGATTTTCAGAAAAAAATGTTGCCTCAGAATCCAAAGAATTCATTGCATTATTAAAGCATTGCATTTCCATTGAGCTTCTATTTATCGTCGTTCCATGGACTGAGCGATGAAACGGACCATACAACTCTATCTGCACAACTCCAGTTGAATTACCAAGTGCATTCGATCTCTGGCGATGAAATTGATTCTGGAAATTCGCTTTATCGACCGTCGGTAACTTACCGACTGTCCGCAAGCGTACAGTCAAGTCTCCGTCCGACCGACCCTCCGAATTATGGAATGACCCGACGAAATTCATTTTTCTACCGCTAGGAGCAACACACATTCGCCAGTTCTGTCCCGCAAATATCGTCCCCGGCGGAATTTTTATACCTGCTCGAAAGATCGTTTCGACTACCCGAAACCTCCGGTCGATTCCAGTTCCGGCCGAACGGCCGTCTCCCCATGGACTCGAGTCTCACGAAAATCATTCGCCGCTCGGGGATTCTCTCACAAGAAACTTAAGGTAAAAGAAAAAAACACCGAAAGAATATCTTCGACCTCGGTATAGGCCGGCGCCATATTGTCCCGAACCCGGCGAAACAGCTGATCGCTCTCGTAAGATCGGAGAGCCGAGCGTGAAAGTCAAACAGGGAAACAAGTAAAAGTCAGATGGTCCGTGGAACGAATGAGAAACGAGCAGCAGCAGCCCTGCGCCAGAATCGAACACCGGGCAGTCGCGAGATCATCCTTGTCAAGGACACCTTCAGTAAATGAGTGAGTTCGTAGAAATTAATTTTCTCGAGAAGAATTAAAAAGGCATTGCCGATTTTTAACCGATGAAAAATGAGGATAAAAATAAATACCCGACCGACGTATTGACCGATCGTACGCGGGCTGTGCAAGAGGTTTGCAATTGCTAGACTCGCTTTGGAAATGTTCGAGACTCGGCTACTGTTCGGCATTAGACACTGCATGTGTAAGCACACTGGGGAATAATGAAGAGGAGAACGACTTACCCGCGAGCTTCGAGCGGTCAAGGCGAGCCGGTGTGTGTCTAAGAATAAGAAACATGGGTCGAATTCTTCGGGACTCCGGCAGGATACTGAACGCTAAATGATTTGTCCTCTGAAATTTAAAGAATGTATTTTTCGAGCTCGAAAATTCGATACACTGAACCGTGGTTTCGATTCAAGGGAAGTCTATCCGCGGTCGTACCGCAAATATACACAGGGGGCGGGAGGTCATAAAATTATTGGATAATTGCATTTTTAAAAATGCAATTTTTGAATAATTATAGGACGAGCCATTTTGCCCCATCGGTGCATTCCGATTGTCCCGTTTTGCCTCACTGTCTCGTTTTGCCCCGTTCTCCCCTAATCGATATTTAATGCCAAAGTAATATATCATTTTATTGATATATTATTTTATTGATATATATTTAATGCCAAAGTAATATATCATTTAATGATATATTACAAGAGTAATATATCATTTTAGGACAAACATTTTTTTTATATTTCACAAAAAATGTATCAAAGCAATGTGTTGTAAAAATGAAGAAAGTAAATTTGTATCGTATTTATCGACAGAGCAATCGTGCAACGAAACCTACGAATGCTCGAAAATGCCACGTTTTACTCTGGAAAAGTGTGGTCCATATTCGTACCCCATCTCCCGTTCATATTGACAATTCCATCAACATTTAATTCATTCACCATGAATCGTCCTCCGATCCGATGCCTCATGCCCTGCCTGCTTCTCTAACACGATTAATCCGCATCTAATAAATTCAATCTTCGACTCCAACGTACACAAAAAATGTAAGCAAATAAAAAAAAATTATTTGGGTCGTATTTACCGACCGAGCAATCGTACACTCAGACCTACGAAAACCCAAGAATCTCCCATTTTATCCCATAAAAGTGTGGTCCATATTCGCACCCAATCTCCCGTTCCTATTGTCAATTCCATCAACGTTTACTTAACTCACCATGAATCATCCTCCGATCCGATGCCTCGTGTCCTGTCCGCTCCTAACAGACGATTAGTCCGTGTCTAATAAATCCAATCTTCGACTCCGACGTACACAAAAAATGTAAGCAAATGAAAAAAAAATTAATTGAGACCAATGAAAACCCAAAAATTTCATATTTTACCCCATAAAAGGGTGGTCCATATTCGCACCCCATCTCCCGTTCCCATTATCAATTCCATCAACATTTACTTAATTCACCATGAATCATCCTCCAATCCGATGCCTCGTGTCCTGTCCGCTCCTAACAGACGATTAGTCCGTGTCTAATAAATCCAATCTTCGACTCCGACGTACACAAAAAATGTAAGCAAATAAAAAAAAAAATTAATTGAGACCAATGAAAACCCAAAAATTTCATATTTTACCCCATAAAAGGGTGGTCCATATTCGCACCCCATCTCCCGTTCCCATTATCAATTCCATCAACATTTACTTAATTCACCATGAATCATCCTCCAATCCGATGCCTCGTGTCCTGTCCGCTCCTAACAGACGATTAGTCCGTGTCTAATAAATCCAATCTTCGACTCCGACGTACACAAAAAATGTAAGCAAATAAAAAAAAAATTAATTGAGACCAATGAAAACCCAAAAATTTCATATTTTACCCCATAAAAGGGTGGTTCATATTCGCACCCCATCTCCTGTTTCCATTGTCAATTCCATCAACGTTTACTTAACTGACCATGAATCATCCTCCGATCCGATGCCTCGTGTCCTGTCCGCTCCTAACAGACGATTAATCCGTGTCTAATAAATCCAATCTTCGACTCCCACTCTCTTTGCAACACCGGCACAGTGAGGTCATACACCCACCTGCTCAGCTGGTGCTCCTTCCTTTCCCATACGCTCCAGCCACCATCTCTCATCGCCGTTTCCTTCCTCTCCTCTCTTTTTTTTCTTCCTCTCTCCCTCGCCTAACGCGCCAGTATTACCGCGTGAATTTCCTACCGCTGTCTCCAGTGGAAGGAACGCCGCGGCGAGAACGACTTCCGGTTAACATATACATGTTTATATATACACCTACCTAGTGTAGACATTTCTAAAAACGCCTTTGCTCCGCAGCCTTTCGAGCTGCCGCGACGATGCCGAGAGGAGGATCGTTCATCGTCGTCGTCGTCGTCCGGTTCCTCGTCACCGTCGACCTCTGCCTCCTGGCGACGACCGTCAACTGCGACGCCAACGGACCCACCGAAAATCTTAAACTCCATCCGAGCATCGATCTTCATCCGAACCATTTGAAATACTATCTTAACTCATTCCCGAAAATCGCTGAGCGGTGCCGAAACGACACGAGCTGCCCTTATAAGGTAAGCGAGAGAAGTCCATGGATCGTTTGAATCTGCATGGCAAAAAAAATTGTAATTTTAATGTACGGGACTGAAACCTTCTATACGAAAATTTGTCCATTCAATTTAATTTACAATTGTGATGAAAAAATTAATATTCTTTCGCATTGATATTTAAGTAAATGATTAAAGTTGAAGTACAATTGAAGTAAAATTTAAAGTAAATTAGTCATTTAACTTTACTTGTTATAAAGTATAATAAGTAAATTTATAACTTACTTATTATAAAGTAGTCCCAATGTTTCTAATATACTGAACATTAATTTTTCATCACAATTGTATGTGAAATTCAGTATACCAGTCATTTTTGTCTCATAAAAATATCCAATCCGATACATTAAATTTCATACGCATGTTTTTTTTATAGTGTGTGTTGGGAACATTTAATTTGTTTTTGTTATATTTTTTTTATCTTAATTTTTGAGCTCAGGATCATCTGGACACGGACGCCTGCTGGGGATACGAGCGGGATTGCAAACCAGAAAACAGCTTTTCCGTACCTCACTGTCCCGGGGATCACAAGGGATGGGTCGCGACGAAGAAAGCTCAGATCGATACCTTCTACGCGCAGGGTGATTTCGGATACGTCAGAGATCAGAGAAACGAAATGATGATGATTTGCGAGCCGCTCTTTTTAGTGCGTTTTCGAAGGGATTTTGTTTTTTCTCGGACCTGATGTTCGATAAATTTTTATTTAATTTTTTTCGATGACTTTTCAGGATGACTCGAGCTTCGAGTGCTCGGAGCACCTGAGATTCTGCAGGGGAAGAAACGTGATGATAAATTTGACCGATCTCGCGCACAGAAACGAACCGATTAGGTACAAAATGGATGTTCTCAAGGAGGGACAAATCGGAGGATATTGCACGTAAGAATTAAAAGCTATTTGATATTTTCTCTTTCATTCTTATCTTTAAATGAAAAATTGGCCGTTTGGTCACGTTTTATCGATAAATATTGATGTAAAAAAAATTGTAGAGTTAGTTCCGTTAAAAAATAAAATACGAAGTAACATTTTTCACCGTCCAAAAAATGAATATAACGTTTTTTTGATATTATAGAATGAACGAGCAGAGACTGAAAGACAACGCGGATCACATAAGCGCGCTACAATCCTGGGGACCGGAAGTCCGAAATTTTCGCAGATTGGCGCGAAGACCGATAGTCGAGGGCGACTGCGACGTTGTGATCGACAAACCGACCTACATAATGAAGATCGACGCCAGTGAGTCTTCGCGTAATTTTACCCCAAAATCTTATCCGTTCAATTGTGTTTTGCGATCGACAAAACGAAAAAATCATTATTTCGAAAAAAATGAAAAAATGATTATTTCGAAAAAGAAACATTCTACAGACCGTCTATGTTGCAGCAGTAAACCTATACCATCACTTCTGCGACTTCTTCAATCTGTACGCGTCTCTTCACGTTAATCTATCGCATCCGTCAACCTTCGACACGGACAATCACGTTATGATCTGGGAAAGTTACAGGTGAGTGAAACTCCGAGCGTCACGTTTCAACGAACATACGAGAGCGAGAGTGCGAGAAAGATAAGCGGCGAGAGCCGCAACCAGTGGACATTCACTATTCCGGCTAGCGTTTTATGATAAAAAAAAAAGATGGAAAAATTGTCTGATCTACTTTCAGCTATCGGTCGGCGTTCCAAGACACTTTCGAAGCGTTCACGCGCAATCCTCTCTGGGACCTCAAGACTTTCAGGGGCAAAACCGTCTGCTTCAAGAATCTCGTCCTCCCCCTGTTGCCCCGAATGATTTTCGGACTCTACTACAACACACCGCTCGTGAGTCTTTTTATTATTATTTCCTTTTTTATATTTCCTAAATTATTATTATTAAAAAAATGATTTAAACATTATTATTTAAATAAAAAAATTATTAAAAAAAAACAAAAATTGGATCAAAATTTTAAAAAATAATTGTTTTATCGACAGATTTACGGCTGCGAAAAGAGCGGATTGTTCAAGGCCTTCAGCGAGCATATTCTGCATCGCCTACGAATTCCTCTGCACGATAGAAAGTCTTCGAGAATCCGAGTGACTCTGCTTAGCAGGGATACGAGGTACAGAAAAATATTGAACGAGGACGAGCTCGTCGAAGCTCTGAAGGAGAATCCCGAATACCGAGTGAAAAAAGTAAGATATCCAATAATCTACGATTTCTCTGTGTAACACAATTTACTATTTTTCTATCATCTCTTTAGGTCGTTTACAACAGAGACATGCCTTTCAAAAAGCAGCTCGAAATCACGAGAAACACGGACGTTTTTATAGGAATTCACGGAGCTGGATTGACTCATGCGATGTTTCTCCCCGACTGGGCGGCGATGTTTGAGCTGTAAGGCTTTTTCTTAATACGCACTGTTTCGTATTTTATTTTTAATAATTTACTTACTTTGAATGAAAAAGTGTATTAATTTTTCATCAAAATTATATATTCTATTTAATGTACCAGTTTTTGCATAAAAATTTCCAGTCCGGTACATTAAATTTACAATTTTACAGTGCAAGAAAATAATAGCACTTTAAACGTTTAATTAATAATATTTTATTGACTTATTGTGTGCGTCAGGTATAACTGCGAAGACGCGAGCTGCTACAAAGACCTCGCAAGGTTGCGCGGTGTAAAATATTTCACGTGGGAGAACGAGGAAAAATTGGTACAACAAGATCCCGTAAGTTGAAGCCAAAGGCTCGAGACAATTCACCAATTATCGCTAACTGCTATATACATTTCTTTTCTAAATGTTTTTTTTTTTTTTTGCTGTTTATCTCAGGGAACACATCCGGACGGAGGAGCTCACGCCAAGTTCACAAATTACAGTTTCGACGTGGAAGAGTTCGTGAGAATAGTGTCGCGGGCGGCGAAACACGTGCAGAGTAATAGAGACTTTAAAGAATTTGTGAACAGAAGAAATGCGAACGTGAACTCGACCGGGAAACCGGATGCGAAAGTAAAGGACGAATTGTGATAAAAGTTCGGAAGAGAATTCACTTTAAAAAAATCTTCGAAGTTACCACAATACGATATTGTAAGTATAGCGAACAACGAACAAAAAAAAAAACATTCCTCAAGTAGACGAATACTGCGATGGTTCAAATGTGTTAATAGGATAATTTCGAGGATCGCGCCTTATTTTTTTATATTAAAAAATGTACATAACGCCGTCCATCAATAAACGGTATTAGAGTTATCTTACTTTGGAGCTTTCTAAGTATCGATCCGAAGCAACCGACTATGGAAATGGTCACAATCTAATGTTTTAATTGCAAGGCGCAAAAAAAATAATTTCGCAAATTCAATGCATCATTTTTCGATATTTTTTAAACTCGGTAATTTCGACAATCTTGCGACCCTACTTCAAGACACAGTAATCCAGAATTTGTCGAAAACATACGCCTTCAATGACTGAAATAGTAATGTACGATACAAGTGTAGTAAAACGAACATGATACGCTGATTGTGAAGTTTACTTCACAAGCTTCATATAATATTCGCTATACCGCACAAGTATCGCGTATTTTACGAATCGCTGGTCAATTTCAATCGTCGGCCCGTTTGGGCTTTCAAAAAAGTATTACCGGCGATCTGTTTTACCGACTGCGACGACTAGAGTATAAAAATCATAATTCACGGATTAAAAAAAAGATGACCCTGAAGATATCTACACGACATCAAATTTCATCTTTGGCAAGTGTCTCTCTCGATGCGCTGCTTCAGGAACAAACAAAAAAAAATGATCCACTTGTAGAATTTTATTCTCCGAGTGAACTTCCCCGAGCGAAGTTTGTGCGGTACAAAGGCACAGCCGTTTTATAACTGGAAGTTTCATAACATTTAGTCTCACACAGATATCTTCCGGGCCATTAAAAAAAAAGTGCCTGACCGGCATCATTTCGTGTTGCCGACGAAAATTTACAGTTTCATTTGAACTTTGTGCCGATACATGGCGACGACGAGAAGGAGGCAGAGCGCGATGTACCCGAGTAGAATCCTAAGAGCTTGATAGTCTCCTACGTAGAGAGTCTTCAGACTCATATTGACGATTCCAGTGAGGAGATTGGCGAAGAGAAAAAATATCATTCCATTGTAATTAACAGCCTCGAAAATCTCCGGTGTCCTCAGCACAGCGATTTCGTCCTCGGACTCGTCGATCTTGAATCCTACGTGTTTCCTCTTCGCCGCCCGAGCGCCGATCTCCCTCTTACCGACGTTCGATAACTCCGTCTTGCCGCTGATCGCGTGAACGATTATGTCCGTTTTGATCTCGACGAGAAGCAAAAGCGTGAGTACCGTCGTGGCGAGTGTGAGAATCCAAGCACAGTATCCAGCGTTGGCCAATCGTCTCGAGACCCGGAAGTAGGAGTCGCAGAAGAGCGTAACTGCGCACGTCTGAGCGGCTATGAGCGAAAGCTTGACGCACAGGACCATCGACTCGTTGTACTCGAACTCGATCTCACGTCCGAAGAGTCTCAGACCAACGGCGTAACGCTCCCTTCTGTATCGTCCCCGCCGCTCCATGTTCACGTAGGTCGAGTGCACGAGCCTGCCGATCGCGACGCCGATAAGGTAGAGCCCGACGTAACCGGGCACGGAGACCAAACCCTCGCGATTCGCCGACACGAAGTCGTCCCTCGGCGCGTCGCCCAAAACCCACTCCTTCAGACCCTTCGTGCTGAGCGCGTACTCGTGCATCGCTAAAATCCAAATTCCCGACAGCAGCGAGTACCTCGAATTAACGGCCGTGGCAATCGTGCTCGTGAACATCTTAACGAAAGCGAGCGTGACGAAGAAGTTCCAGTGGACGCCGTACTCGCTAACGTGGCGCTGATAGCCTGAGTACTCGACGGCCAAGAACCGACCCAAACCGAGAATCAAGAGTGGAGCGCAGTTCTTGACGCAGACCTTCGAATTTCTCGCGAGAGTCCTCGCCAGACAGTCCTTCGGCCGCTCGCCGAAGTCCCGAGCCTCGGGCGCGACGAGCGCGTTCGCCATCACGAAGAGTCCGACGCCCGTGTCCATGAGGCTGTAGCCGTAAACTTCGGTCTTGGCGAACTTTCGCGGAAAGACCCGGAAGTCAACGGCGAGGACGCATACGGCTGTTATTATGTTCGTCAAAGCGCGGAAATTCGTTACGAAGGGTCTTCTGCTCGAAGCCGCCGGACTTAGGTCGATTCTCGACGAGGATCCCTTGTCGCGGATGAGAATCAGCGACACGTTCGTTATCGACAGAGTCAGCATGGCGAGGCAGACCGTCGTCACGTGGTCGGAGAGTATCGTGCAGCAGAGCACGCAAGGCACGATGTTCGTGCAGAATTCCAATAATGTTCGTACATTTTTGTTTATACCTGTTCCGAGGAGGGCCAAAGTCGAGGCGGTCAGAATTACACCGCACACGTTAGGAAGAATCGCGATTACGACCTCCCGCGACGAACTCCCACCGTGATTCGAGACGAATGCCTCCTGTTCGCGGCGGTAGCGCTCGTCGTCCCGCGACGTCATCGTCCCGCGATGTTTTTGGGCGGGCCGGGCAGGGACGGCCGCGAGGTTTCCTCGGAGACACGAATGTTTGTTTACTTAGCTTACCGCGGACTCGGAGCGAATGAGGTGAGGATTTTCGGCCGGAGCATGAGAAACTTTATTCGCAAACTCGTTTCGACATCTCCGCGAGTCAGATAAACCGGGTGTAGTGTTTGTTTTTCACGTGGCTTCCGGACACAACACGTCCACCGCCGCCATTGAGAATTCTCCAACTGCCGAGCTGAGATGAAGGCACCTAACTTACCGGTAAACTGGATTTTGCGGAGTGGAATTTTCATCGGTAATTTGTGAGAGTTTTCGTACTTGCCGGTAATGTTACAATAATTTTCATTAAATGGTACAATAATTTAAAAAATAAATGACGCTCAGAGTAAGACGAACATTTTTTTTTCTTCGCATAGAACTTTAAATAGGACTCAATCGATGTGGAATTGTTTGCTGGTCAAGAATGATGTGATTATAAATACAGTTTATTTTGCTGCAGACCCGATATTTTTTTTATTTTAATCCGAAAGATACACTTTTTCGTGCAGAATAACGATTTTCAGTGCATAAAACAATTATTATACTCCCAATCCAAAATTTTCCATTTAAAGCCCAAAAAAAACGATTTCTCAGACACAACGTGTTTTGGCCAACTTTGTGCCTCATCTATGTTTTTAATTATCGTAATTAAACGAGAGATCAAATGTTTTAATGAGGCTACCAATCACCATCACAAGACCGCTAATCGAATGCTACAAATGCCGAATTCGTTAATTAAAGTTGTAGGACTAATTTTATAGAGCTGGGATATCCGGTGCGTTTCAGTAAATATTCTTGTTTCCGTACTTACCGGTAATGTTACCCGTTGGATTCAGCGAGCTAAGCAGCACGTCTATTGTATTCAGCAGTATTCGGTTTCTGGCCCGCCGACCGTTACTGTGTTATGGCCACGGTCTTTTCGCTGTCACATTTTATTGACAAAACAAACGATTCGACCAGTCGCGCGTGATAAAGTAAACATCGAACGTTCGCGAATAATCAGAGAGTCTGAATCGAACGATGGAATGCCCGATGTGTTCGAACAAATATTCTCTCGCCTACATAGAGGAGCACGTCGAGAGATGTTTGTCCGCGAAGAATCCCGAACCGGCCCAACCGAAGAGGACTCTTCCCTTCGACGTCGACGATCCGCCGCAGAAGAAGCAAAAGACAAACTTTCTCGAAGAGAGCAGCAAAATAAAGTCGACGAAGTTTCCGACAATCGACAAACGTTCGACGGGCAACGGTTCGCATATCGGAAAAAATAAATCGACGAACTTCCGAAGCTCACAGAACGACAACTCCTGGAGCGGCGCCGCGACAGATGCTCGACGGAAAAAGGACCACGTGCCTCTGTCGGAAAAATTGAGACCGACCAGTCTCGAATCTTACGTAGGGCAGAAACAGCTGCTCGGCTCCGCTACCGTACTCGGCCGGTTGCTCGACAACGGAGAAATACCCAGTATGATTCTCTGGGGACCTCCTGGTTGCGGAAAGGTAAAAAAACAATTTACCAAATATTTATTTATTTATTTAGTTATACGGGATAAATCCTTTTACTACATACAACAATAAAAATAAATCAGTAAATAGTGAGTGTCTCCATAATTAGAATGGTAAACCAGGTTGCACGTTAATATAAAACTAGACAAAATATATTCCATCATTTTATTTGAACGTTAATACTCAACCCACAGAATATTTGTCTTTGGTTGCCAGATTATTCAGGGGTTATAGTCGTTCAAAGATAAGAATTCGCCACCCAACATCCGCTTTAAACTCACTGATCAACAGTCCAAAAATGAACTATTTCTTTCAAGGCGAGGTTCATGAGTCTGTAGATTGCTGATCTTGTCCCAAACGTACTTCTAGACACCAGCATAACAGATTGATCCTTCTCAAGGTTATTCCAGGAGGATCCTGAAAGCGGATTGGATGTGACAATTTCTGGCAGTTGAGCAATCCATTGACAATTTTATGCAGAGTAACTATGTCTGCGAGTTGTAATAGAGTTACGTGACTAGGAATACGATATACGATCACTAATACGTCATGGTCGATAAGAGCCATCGGCCAACCCAATTTATAGGCTGCAGCCCTCAGAAATTTGTGCTGAGCATGCTCCAGTCTTCACGTATGAGTCGCAAAGCTGGTTCCAAACCTCGGAGGCATAGTTGAGGATTGGCCTCACATTTACTGAAAAAAGTTGACCATACATTTTTTTACTGATGAAAATTTATCAAACATTTTTTTTACCAAAGAAATTTTACAAAAATGTTTCTGTTTTCTAAAATTTTTGAACACGATATTTTTCAGACTTCTCTGGCGACGGTCATAGCCAGGATGACGAAGGACGACGAAGTGGAGAGAACGAGATTTGTGAAGCTCTCAGCGACCTCGTCTGGGATAGCGGATATCAGAGAAGCGGTCTCTTCCGCCGCAAAGGAGCTCAAACTTGGGAGGAGGACTATCGTGTTTATGGACGAGATTCATCGCTTTAACAAGCTCCAGCAGGATATTTTCTTGCCTCATGTAGAAGCTGGAACTTTTACACTCATCGGAGCTACGACGGAGAATCCGTCGTTCAGTCTGAACTCGGCGCTGCTCAGTCGCTGCCGAGTCTTCGTCCTGGAGAAATTGTCCAAGTTCGATGTAATGGCAATAATAGAGAAAGGAATTCGATCGCTGAGCGGCGATATCCGCGGAAGGACGAGAACCTCCGAGGAGGACGAAGGGAGCGAAGAATCGCGTCCGAGATTCCTGGTCGACGAGGAAGCAGCCTGGTGGCTGGCCGAGGCCTGCGACGGAGACGCGCGGGTCGCTCTCGGCGGTTTGGAGATCGCGGCAAAAACGACGATTGCGGAAGCGCGGGGGAGCGAACCTTGCATACTAAGCGCGGAAGTTCTCAAAGCCGGATTGGAGAAGACTCACACGTTGTCGGACAGAAAATGCGACCTAAATTACGATCTGATATCGGCGATGCAGAAATCCGTTCGAGCCGGGGATTCGAACGCGGCGCTTTACTGGCTGGCAAGGGTGATGGCCGGAGGCGAAGATCCGGTCTACATCGCTCGGCGCTTGGTCAGAGTCGCCAGCGAGGATGTCGCCCTCGAGGACAGCGAAGCCCTCGGTGCGTTGTCGAGCTGTCGAGCTCGCGATTAAGGTAGTCCTTGCGAATAGTGTTCATTTCACACAAGTTTCAGAGAAATTAGAGGGAATTGTAGACACTTCTCGATGGTATAAAAATCTGAAAAAATCAAGCGTATTAAAGATGCCAAAGGATTAATTTTGCATGACAATAATTCCAAAATGTTATTAACAAATTGATGAAAAATAAGTAACTGTTTTTTTATATGAAAATTATTCGTTCATTTTTCTGAATACGCATGAATTTTTGCAGATTTTTAAATTCATTTTGAATTTTCTGACTTTTTACACGTTTTTACCATTAAAAAAAAATCAAAGTGAATTTAAAAATCTGAAAAGATTCATACGTATTGAAAAAAAATGAACGAATCATTTTCATTAAAAAAAAGTAAGGTTTCCAGGATATTTGATAAACAATTTTATCTTTCATCGATTTGTTAATAACATTTTGGAATTATTATTATGCAAAATTAATCCTCGCGGCTTGATTTTTCTTCCGATTTTTATATCACCCAGAAGTGTTTGCAATTTCCTCTCATTTCTCTGAAACTTATGCGAAGTGAACACTATTCGCAAGGATTACCTTAAAAGCTTTACCGCAATTTTTCTTATTGTATGATCGGTTTTCCTCGCGGACCAAGCAATCGTAAAACTTTGGGTCGCGTTTGGGTCCGATTGGTTCGATTGGTGAAATGGGTTTCAGGTTGGCTAGCGAGGGTTGTAATTCGCGCCTCTGAACAATGCTACGTCCATCCGGTTTTAATTCAGTAACGTACAATAATTCTGCAGAAATTGTTGACTAAAACGGGAAATTTAAGAAACTGAAATACTTATTTCCATTTGTTGGGATATAAATGAGTTTTTAAATCTGTTTTCTCCAAGTATTTACTGATAGTTCGGGTTTATTACGGGTGGCAAATCGATTATATTTCGGAAGAGTGTATTAATCAATTTATTTTTGTGTTTGTTGCAGACGTCGCGGTGCACACGATGCACGCCTGCCAGATGATCGGAATGCCCGAGTGCGACGTGATGCTGACCCAATGCGCGATTTACTTGGCAAGAGCCTCGAAGTCACGTCTGATCGACGATGCATTGAGGAAAGCACAAAAAACTATAACAGAACACAAAGGTCCGCAACCCTCAGTGCCACTGCACATAAGAGACAGGGGAGGCGAGAGAAAGCTGCAAGCGAGCTTGGGTAAAAAAAAAATACATTTCTCGCAATCCACATAAAACACTGATCAACATAATTTCTGGTGTACTGAGACAATTTGTCTGTAAACCCCAGGTGCATCACGGGTTCATTTAGTGAGAAAGCAAGAGGAAGGGAGAAACCGCCTACCAGCCGGCCTTGAAAACATTAACTTCTTCTGTTGACAAAAAATCCAATTGCGAGAGCCCCAAGAATATTTTCGCATCGCACAAATTTCGAAGGAATTCCAAAGCAGTCTCGAAAGTCCAACCTTCCGAAACGTAAATTATGGTAAACCAACAGTCCTCGGAGATAATTTTCTCATAAGTTAGTAATTTAATATTTAAAAAAAAAATAGTGATAACCAAAAAAATTAAAAAGAGAGAGAAAACAAAACGGTTAATCGAATCTCGAAAAACATCGAATTGAATCGCCCCTCCCCTCTCCCGCACTCCCCGATACAAGCGTCGCTGCGCAACTTCTTCCGTGGATTTTCGTAACGCTCCTAACACCGTAATAAAGCTCCGAACGCTTAACATTAACTTCAGTTGATTCTCCCGCTCGGCAAAAAAGTCTAATCACGAGAGCTCCAAGAATATTTTTATGTACAAATTACGAAGGAATTCCGAAAGCGTTGCGATGGTGCATCTTTCAGAGACGGATTTTACGGTAAACCGATAGTCCTCGGATTTATTTTTTCATAATTCAATAATCTAATAATTAACACAAATATATATAAACAAAAGAAAAAAAAGAACGGTTAATCGAGTCTCGAAAAACATCGAATTAAATCGATTGTCGCTCCGCCTTCCCCCCCCCCCCCTTTCCCGCTGCCGCACGCGCTCGCCGATACACGCGACGCTGCTGTCCGCCGTTTTTATCGCGAGTCTCTTTCATCAGATTCTCAGACGGGTTGACGTGCCTGCGCACGTATTCAGAGACCTATCCGTCGGTGTCTCGTGGCGTTTAAATTAACAGTGTTATCGGCGTTTGCAAGAGTCCCGTGAACGCGATAAACATGAAGATTTGGACGTCCGAACATACGTTTAAGTAAGTTGCAGCTTCCGACGACGAATTTTCCGACCTAACCTAAAAATCTCCGAAGCAGTTACGTGAATGCTCTTTGGATTCGCGTCCGATCGAACTAACGAAAAACCTTTTTGATTCATTCGCAGCCATCCGTGGGAAACCGTCGCGCAGGCCGCGCTCAGAAAATATCCCAACCCCATGAACACCAACGTGCGGGGCACGGACGTTATCGACAGACAAGTGATCGACGGTGTTCTCCACACTCACCGACTCGTCACCAGCGACTTCGGTTTTCCCAAGTGGGCGCAAGCAGTGAGTTTTTCTCTTTACTTGCTTTTTTTTTAAATATAATTTTCGACGTTGTTTTGGCGGGAATCGATGGTCAGTTCGAATTACGCGCACGATTTTTCGAGCGCCGTTTCTCGCGTCGCTGAAAACTATGACCCTAAAAATATATCCGCATGACATCAAGTTTCGTCTTTGGCAAGTCTCTGTCAACGCTTTAGGAAGAAGAAAAGAATCGTTTGCTTCTAGAATTTATCCTCCGAGCGGGGTTTGTGCGATGAAAAACGCAGCCGTTGTTTTCACTTAACTTGATGAAACTTAGTCCTGGGCAAATAGCTTCAGGGATGAAAATTATTTGGATGGACCAATGGAATAATAGAGCTGGGATATCCACATAGATTAGAAAAGTGCTTTTCATAATTGGCCTTCTTGTCACTGCGTGTTGTAGAGTATAAAGTGATGTCTCGTCGCGGCCTGCATTTTAGAAACTCTAAATAAAGGAAAACAAAGCTGGCACATCCGCAGTTATTAGAAAAGTTTCGTAATTGGCATTCTTATCTCTGCGTATCAAGGACTGTACAGCAGCGTCTCACTGCAGGCTGCATTTTAGGGACGCTAAATTAAGCTCCGTTATGTAATCGAAGTTCTAGCTTGGACGTCACTGCTGCGAAGTACGGAACCTTTTCAATAAAAGCATAGCGCACAGTACACAGTAAAAAATAATGTTCGTAAGATCAGAATACGAAGTTTCCTAACAAATAATTTTTTTAATCAAGCGACAAACTCATTTGTTCGCGTTTGAATATACAAACCTGTCTTTTTACTTCCTGTGTCATTAAGAAATTTTGCTTGTGCTTTTTGTTTGTAAAACTAAGGTCGGACGGTGCGATTAGAAAATTAACAAATACAAATTTTTGACGTTTGTGGACAATAAGTTGTTCTAAAAAGTTCAAACTTTTTTTCTACTGTCTAATGCTGCGTCCTTGGCAGAAAGTTAACTTTACGAGCAGCTGCGAATTAACTTTGCGACGTAGTTGCAGAAATTCGACGATCATTGCGTTACGAATTGCGTCATTAGGGAGACGCGATCGAAGCCATGTTACGTAATTCGATCTTCGAAATTCGCGCGGTGAAGTTCAGCGTCGACGATATCCTCGCGGGAGAGAGCGAAATCGGTGCAAGTTCCACGGTGATTAACCGACTTGTCCCGTCGCTTACCGTCTCGCTAGATAAGGCAAATGGGACGCGGTGGGAGTTGTAGAGAACGGAAAGCATGAAAAGGTGCTAAAGTGCATCGGCACGATTGTGGGTCGTTGGTGATATCGCGTCGTTGACCGGCGAGGTCACGTTCAATGTTCAGAGACGGTGATTAATCGTACGCGTGACTCTCTCCACTGTGGCTTGTAACGGGCGAAAGGAATTTCGACGAACGTTCGTACGGGGAGGTTAGGTTTTTACGACGGCGCAGAGACGACGAGAACGCATTAGTTTCGGCCTTCCTCAACATCCTCCAGAGCCAATCGTCGCGCACACGTGGCTTCTCGTGCCTATAATCGCGTGTGGTATTTCGATCTCGGTCTCGCTCGTTTTTTAAGGTCAAGTTCCGTGACGCCACTGTTCGGGAATTTCGAGGACGGCGGAGATGGCACAGTCATTGGCCACTCTTGCACTCAATGAAATTCGACGTGGCGGATGGTATTGGACACAAAAAAAGAAAGATCGAAAGTGAATGTTTTTTTTTAATGCCTCAAAGTGGCCAATGACTGTAACCTTTGCTCAAAGTCGGGGCGGGAAGCCTTCGAGCTGGGCGGATGAAAACTTCGCTTCGGATAATCTTCGTGATGGCTCGAGGTTCTGTAATAGGTAATTGGTACAGAAATTAGCAGTGTCTTCAGTGAATTGTTCGGATAAATAGAGGCACGGGTATGCCAGCAACTGTAGCGCTCATCTGTTTTCGACGAGCTATCACTGTGTCCTTGTTACTAGCCCCCTTCCAGGTCGAGTCACGTTTGCATCACGTGTCAGCCTTTTTCGGCATCCTATAGCCAAATCGTCGCGTCGACGCGGATTATTTCCATGACTACAATCGCGCGCGGTATTTGGATCTCGGTCTCGCTCATTTTCGTCGCTTAAGGTCCAAAGTTCCGTGACGCGCTGTTCGGAAATTTGGTGGACGGCGGAGAAGGCGCAGCCATTGGCCACTCTGGCACTCGTTGAAATTCGAAGTGGCTGATGGCATTGGACGGAAAAAAAAGATCGAAATTAAACTTTTTTTTTTTCGAAGCTTAAAGTGGCCAATTATTGTCACTTTTTCTCGAGGTCTTGGCGGGAAGCCTTCGAGCTGAGCGGATAAAACCTTCGCTTCGGATAATCTTTTTGTGATGGCTCGAGGTTGAGTTACGGGTAGTTGGTACAGTGATTGGCAGACTCTCTTAGCAAATTCGTTTGACCAAACAGAGACGCGGCTATGCCAATGACTGCACCGCTTACCTCTATTCGTTAACCCAGTCGTTGTTACCTTTGTTACGAGCCGTTCCGGACCGACACACATTTGCAGATTGACGGGAGGGAAATAGAGACCCCGATAATTGGAGCGTCAGTTTCGCACAGTTTCAATTTTCTTCTTTTATTTTTTATTTTTGTTTTAATGAACATTGCTTCCGTATCAGTGAGCATCGACGAATCTTTTTTTCGTAACAAAACACGACAGATTTGATTGATTGACCGGGGCTGTGTTCGAGCGAACGAACGTATTCAGCAATATTTCGGTTGTTATATCGAAACAAAAACAAGATCGCTGTTTAGTTAACACCTGCAGCTTCATTTTATCTGTTTTTCGTTACCATTCAGCGCCGATTGAAGGATCGATGAGCATGTGCACTCGTGCGGAAATTGCAATTACGCCGAACGATTATGTACTTTTATTCGAGTGTGAAAATTTAAAAACGAGTCTTTCCAGAAGTAAATTCTTTCACATATTTTCATAGGATATCGAACAATAATAACAATAATAACAATAATAACAATAATAACAATAATAACAATAATAACAATAATAACAATAATAACAATAATAACAATAATAACAATAATAACAATAATAACAATAATAACAATAATAACAATAATAACAATAATAACAATAATAACAATAACTAATATTACTTATTAAAAATTTGAATTAATAATCTCGGGGAATCATGAATATGCGTTATTTGACGATGAGCCAAGTGAGTAATATTCACTACAGTTGGGAAAACGTGACGG
Organism: Amblyjoppa proteus; assembly: GCA_963922035.1. Taxonomy (NCBI): domain Eukaryota; kingdom Metazoa; phylum Arthropoda; class Insecta; order Hymenoptera; family Ichneumonidae; genus Amblyjoppa; species Amblyjoppa proteus. The sequence continues at coordinate 30,232,930 of OY998230.1, read as the reverse complement.
TGTTCGTTCGTCCGAGCATCCCAAACTTTTCCCACTACGCCGAGTGTGTCCTCGCTTCGGCCTTACGAAAAGGAAAACGTCGGGGGGGGGGGGCGCGAGAATAATAATAACAATAACAATAATAATTCGAAGCGTCGTATAGAAATTACGAAACAACATCGGTAGGTATCAACTTCAATAATGAGCGCGTTATGTTCAACTATACGTAGTTCTGGCTGAATTCCAGAACAAGGCGGAAGTAGCGAGAGGGAGTTCGGTAAATGGTGTGCCGAAAATTCTCATCTGCGAGATGCCCACACCCAGAAAGTCGAAACACTGTATAGACTGCACAGTAGTGCTGTCGTTTACTCTCCTTCTACTTTTCGCCTTTCCATGTAGCACCCATAGCGGCTTATATTCTACAAAATATATACAAGGGGCCTTCCATGTAAAATAAATAAATTTTAATCACTTTCTCAGAATCGTTAGTACGATTTTTTTTTTTTTTTTTTTAATACGGAAAAATGAATTCGACTTACGAAAAAAGTGAACCTGCGAATGTTCGAAGTTTAAGAAATTCTCAGTCACATTTTTTTTACGCTCCTCTGGGCGTTCTAAGAGGTATTTCGGGCTCTTTCCTTTTACTTTATTTTCGTGAAAAATTTCCAAAGACGCCATAGAAGGATTTTTTAAAGAAAAAAAAACAAAATTTTGAGAAAATAAACTCCAAAAGCAAAAGTTTGCGTATGGATTTTTCTGACACGGAATGCCCTCTATAGATGCATTCTGGATGTTGCATCGGGAGGAAGAATCCCGTGGTGGTTATCTCTGGAAAACGTTACCATCCACCTATCCATTCTGTTGGGCTCTGTCTACCATTCACCCATCCGTAGTCAACGCTCTTTTGCCCCTCCCCTCCCTCCCCCGCACCTCTTGAATTCCCATTTTTCCAACCGCATTCTCCAGGGAATATCCCTCTTTGACCCGTGCAAAGATCGTTGCCTTTTTACCCTACGCCTCTCTCTCCAAGCAATTCCTCGCCTAAAGATCTTTCGTCCGAGGTTTCGACCTCAGCGATGCTTGCGTTTATTTCACCACCAGAAGGAAATTTTTCATTCCTTTTCCAAAAAAAAGTGCTCGGCAAATCTGCTATACGACAGCACGTTTATTCTGCATTTACGTCAATGCGGAAATGTTTGTATGGCAAATTGTGACCTTTTTACGGATTTCCCATCGGAACGAAAACAAATGTTTGTAAGCTTTTTTTTTACGCAATTCTCTTTAATGGGAACAATTTTAGCCAACACAAATTGAGCGAATTTATGAAAGGAAAAAAATGTTAGAAACAGTTTTAGCCAATACAAATTTTTGCAAATTCTCTCCCACAAATGGCTGATTAAATCTTCAAAGTAATTTGAAAGGAATCAAAAAAACGACTTATATTTCTATTCTCCCTACGGCAATCGTTCGGCGCCCCTAAAGTGCCAATAACTCGACCCTCCACCTCGAGCGCCCACAATCTTAAAAAAAGACAAAAAAAAAACCCCTAGCTTCGATTCTCACTCGTGTGCGGAGCTTCTCCGAAATTTACCGAAGCTCCTATTAATTGCGAGTGGCTCACTCCAATTTTTATTAGACCAATGAGAAATTTCTCCGAATCTTTTATTCCCCCACTCCTCCCTCGTTTGTTTGTCCGTTTGTTAGTTAGTTCGCCCGGCCTCTGTGAGTCCAGGTCGGGATGTACGCGCCCACACACACAGGCAGAGCGATTCATCCTCTCGAGAATGAGAATCAGAGCGAATGCGCCGCGGAGGTTTGAGAGCCTCTTTGCTAATTCCTCCCCCCTTTTTCCTGTTTATTACTCTCGTTCATTTTTTTTTCCTCATTGTTCCAGGCGGAGAAGACAATGGAGAACATAACTCGATCCAGCCGTCGAGACAGAGAGTGGAAAAAAAAGAGTAGAAAAAACTTTGCTACTCGATCGCGGAGCGCACGCGCGCTTCGTTCCGAAAAGGCGCCGATAATTCGAGATGAAAGGGTTGAAGGGTTCGGTCGGAGCGGGCACTGCGGCTTTAATTAAGGGGGCGGTGCGGCCTCGGGGACGAAAGCGAACGAATTCGGCGGGCGAGTGCGGAGGGGGCGGAAGTTGGCTTCCACTTTGTTCTGAGGCTGACCCGTTCATCCGTGTAATTAAAATATACATAATTGATCGGTGGGAAAACAATAATTCAAGAGTACTTAGCGTTCGCGCGCTCGCGGTTGTTTGTATATATATCTGGTTGTAACTCGGCGTCCCCCTCGCTTCTCCCCTCGCGGCATGACGCGGTCAATTAGCGTCTTTCTAATTGCCTAATTATTCATGCTAATTAGTTATTAATATCGCAGTGAGGCTGCGGATATAGGCGCTGGTTCCGGTGCGCGAAACTACAAACCGCGCCCCATCGGCAGTCGGCCTCTCATACCCCTCGAAGGGCGGCGTTTCCATCCGAGGAATTTCAAAATTTTCGCTACAGTGCGCGAACCGATAAGTTGCATAGCCCGATTACATGCCCACTTTTCTTTAAGGTAGTTATCGCGCGATAGCGATTTTCATACAAAATCGTTAATACTTTGCGAATTTGTTATTCAATGCTTCATGAAAACATGTAAATTAAAAAAAAAATTATTGACCATCTAGAACGCAAGTTTTTGCGAATTTTGAAAAAAGTCCTTATACACGTTTCTTATTTATCGTGCAAATTTGATTACTTTCTTAATCACCGTAAATAATTCCTTCTTACGATTTTCAATCAAATTTTTTTGTACGTTAGTTGGATGTTTAACAATCCTTGTCGAAAAATTGTAAGGCAATGCACCATCTAGTTATGGAGATAAAAAATAGTAAAGATCGTTTTATATTGTTCCTGACGCTGGTACGACGCGCAGTAGTGGGAAGTCCCTCTCCGCGTAGACCATGCGACCTATTCCCTCCACACGAATTTCCCCCTATCGCGCGATAACTACTTTAAGGCAAAGTTTAAGGTGGTACTTGCGGCACATTCCCACCAAACGCGAGTCTCAGAGAAAATTTCGAACACTTCTCGATGGGATAAATATCTGAAAAAAATCAAGTGCATGGGAGGTGCTTCAAAGATTGTTTTCGTAAAATGATAATTACAATTTGTTATCAACAAATTGAAGATAAAAATCATTATTCAACAAATTAACCGGCAACTTAAACACTTTCCTTCATAAAAATAATTCGTTTACTTTTATGAATGCGTATGAATTTTTTCAGAATTTTTTGTAATCTTCGAAAATTGCGTTTTATTCACAGCTTGAATATGGAAAGAACGCGATTTTCAAAGATTACAAAAAATTCTGAAAAAATTCATACGTATTCAGAAAAATAAACGAATCATTTTTATAGAATAAGATAGTTAAGTTGCCTGGTAATTTGTTGAATAATCATTTTTATCTTGTATCTGTTAATGACGAATTGCAATTATTATTTCACAAAAACAATCTTTGCAACACCTCCCATACATTTGTCTTTTTCCAGGCTTTTATTCCATCGTGAAGTATTCGAAATTTTCTTTGAAATTCACGTTTGGCGGAACCGTACCGCAAGTACCACCTTAAGGCAATTTTTCTTCACGGACAAAATTGGAACGGAGTGAACGAATATCGGTTGCAAAAAGTGTAATCTTTTTTGTGGTTTCAACTATCTGCGAGCAAGGGAAAATTACTCGAAACTGAATTGATATCGGCTTCGTGTACGAATTTCCTCCTAATCATAAATGGTGTAGTCACTATTAAAAAATTTCATTACAACTTCTTGTATAAAACGTACGTATAGGATTTTATCTTCACGAACGAAGTTCAAGCAGAGTGAACAAATACCGCTCGGGTTGATCTTAAAAATGTACCGCGGTCGGTAACAAAAACTGTAATTGAATTTTCTCGTTCTTCAGACCGTCTGCGGTGAATGAATTTTTTTGTCTCAATCTGAATTGATATCTGCTTCATGTAAAAACTTCCTTCCAATCATAGACGGCCTTGTCACTCTTAAAAAAATTTGTTACAGTTTTTATCGCCGGATTTGACCGACTTTCGTGATTCTAGCTTAACTGGTCCGGATTTTTGTAACTTAAATGGTTAACTTAAATGGTAACTTAAATGGTCGAGCACTCTGTACCGTATAATATTCCCGAGCGCCGTCGACGTCCGCCATGTTTGCTCGTAATAGTTTCCAACCGGTTTTAATGCAGTTCGAATTTATACGGGTTTCAATTATTTGAGAGCACGGTAATCCGTTATAATTATCGTCTGACGAGTGAATAAAGTTCGTTAATGCGAGGCAGCGAGTATTATGCGCTTCCACCTCCGCCGCGCGGAGTTCGGCGCGAGGCGAAACCTCGGATGGCGGGTTTGCAATTGTGCGAGTTTTCAACGGGCCAAGCTATTTCTCAGAGCTCACCACCGCGGAATACTTGCACTTTGAAAACAAAAGAGCGGGGCGAACAGTCACGTCCGGATAGTTTTGAGAAAATGGAAGCGAGGCTGTTATGTACCATCCATCATTGAATTAAGATTTAAAAATATATGTGTATATATATCGATATATATATACCCTGTTTGTGGTGACGTTATATATAAACTTGGAGTGGATTCTAATGCTTCAAAAGTTCGGACCATTCTTGTGATTGATGTTAATGTACTTTCTGAATTTTTTTTTAATTTCGTGTCTACGAGACGGGTAATTCGTCTCAATTATTTGCTCATTAATCAATTAAATGAGACAAATTATATCTATATATATATATATAAATTATAAAAATAATTAGATTTGTACGGAAACGAGATACATTTTTTTAACCTCGTTAATATGAAGGATCGTACGAAATTTTATTTTTGTTACGTCGGGTAGGTAAAGGAGGAAAATGAAAATCCGAAAAATATTTCGTTTGAAACGCAAGGAAATAATTGCAATTTATTTTGCTTTCTTTGTACGCAAATTCTGACCGTTTTCTTCTTTCCGTGATTGCAGGTAATCGGCCATGCAAAGGAGTGTTACGCGAGCGAACGAAGCGAAGTCGATCCGACCAATAGGAAGATGATCCTCTGGACGAGAAATGTAAGTACTATATCCAGCTAAATTGAATAATTAAATCGCAACGGGATAACGAGAACTTCGAAGCGCGACAAGATCTTTGATCCGCTAACGAGAGATCTCGTTTCATCCGAAGGAACGTTTTATGGACTGAAAATTAATTTTATCGAACTCTGGAACGGTACTTTTATCGTCAATTTCTCCTAGCGCAGAATTTACAATCGTGAAGACGAATTTAAATTCACTCCCAAATGTTATTATACCTTTAATTTGATCCCAAATTTGACTATAAATTTGATCCCAAATTTGACTATAAATTTGATCCCAAATTTGACTATAAATTTGATCCCAAATTTGACCATAAATTTGGTCCCAAATTTGACTATAAATTTGATCCTAAATTTGACTATAAATTTGGTCCCAAATTTGACTATAAATTTGGTCCCAAATTTGACTATAAATTTGATCCCAAATTTGACTATAAATTTGATCCCAAATTTGACTATAAATTTGATCCCAAATTCGACTATATATTGTATCTCAAATTTGACTATATATTGTATCTCAAATTTGACTATTTATTTTATCTCAAATTTGACTATATATTTTATTTCAAATTTGATTATATATTTTATCTCAAATTTGACTAAAAATATAATCTCAAATTTAATCTTGAATAGTCTCTAAAATTTTACTACAAAATTTATCTCAAATTGTGCCTAAAATTGTATGCCAGTTTTGATAAAAAATGTTCTCTTAAATGTTATCTCAAATTCACGAATTCATAGTCGCGAGCTGAAGCTTAAGTTCAAATCCGCGTTCGAACTTGGGTTAAAGCTCAAGTTTCTTCGGCAACTCGCGTTCCCCGTCCAATAAAAGTTAAACATAACAACGTAACAGCCGTATAAGCTATGCAAAGTACATTCGCACCGGAAACAAATTGAATTTCTCAGGGTCAAATCTGCATAATGCCCTGGCGCATGCACACCGAGTGCTCGCAACTGTGCGGCCGCGTGTCATTTTCGTCCTATTTTCGTCCCACCCGTCATCATTTTTTGGCACCGAAAAAACAACGACAACCCGCCGCCCGTAGATTTGCTCACGACTTCAATTTTTGTATTTATTAATTATTATTTATTGCATTTTTATTCGTTTATTGACATTTTTTTTAAATAATCCAATCCTTTTATTTATTTTCGTTAGGCAGTCAAACGAAAATTTGTTATTATAATTTTTTTTTTTTTTTTTTTAACGCGCCATAATTTTTTCCTCCGTAATGTTGTCTCGTCGAATTATCGGCTCGCACCTCCGTCTCCTCCGCCACTTACGAAACATAAAGCGCACGTGGCAGCGCGAAACATTTCAATCTACTTTACATTTTTTTTTTTTTTTCAATTTACCATTTTTTTTTACGACTCACTTTTTTCCGTCCGGCATCGTCGGCCGTCACGCACGAAGCTTCGCGCTTTCGTCTCCCGAATCGATTAGCTTAAAGGGCCGCGCGAGAGTATCCGCGGAGCGTGCCGCGCGACGTTTCGTTCCCCCTCGAGAGTAACGTCGAGGGTTCGAGCCGCAACTCGCCCGAGGGCCGAAGAGAAAGCTTCTTGCTTCCCGCGGCCGAACGGCAAATTGAGCTGTCTCGACACCGGGTCGCCAACCTCTCGAACATTATTGCCTCCCGACAAACGGCCGATCGTAACGCGTTAATGCCGATCCACTAACGGGACTGAGCGATCCCGCCCAGTTAATTCCAGTTCGATTTCAATTGATCCGATATAACGACGAAAATAATTTCACGTAAAAATATCCGACGAGCGATTAAATTACGGAGCGATCGGCGAGTCAGCCGGTCGAGTGTAATCGATTCGATAGCGTTCCGGTGATCCGCCCGATAAATGTCGATAACTGATAACCGGCCGGTCATTATCCGGCGCTCGAAACTATCCACGCAATCGAGGGTCAATCTCTGCGATCGGGAAATTTTATTTTTTAATGTTCGTTTCGTTCTCGCGATCGTAAGTTCGTGGACAAAAACATTCAAGCTTGCACACTATTTCGCAATATCGTTATTTTATTGATTCATTTATTATTGTCGTTGTATTGATATTTATTGTTTGGGTAAAAGCGGAGAATATGGACCGGTCCATATTTCATTGATTTATGTGTTAATCGGGTTGGCCCATATTCACCAACGTTTATTATTTACCCTTATTATTATCATATATATATATTATATCATATATATATTATTATCATATTTACCCTTATTATTTATTAGACTGTAAAAAAAAATTGTATGAAATTTAATTTGCTTTTCTGCAAAAACTGGTAGATTAAATTTCATGTACAATTGTGATGAAAGATTAATGTTCAGTGTATTAAAGACATTGGGAGTAATCAATTTGATAGCGTCCGGTGATCCGCCCGATAAATGTTGATAAGTGATAACCGGCCGGTTATTATCCGGCATTCGAAACGAAGCACGCAATCGAGGGTCAATCGTTGCGACGGCGAAATTTTATTTTTTAACGTTCGTTTCGTGATCGCGGTCGTAAGTTCGTGGACAAAAACATTCAAACTTGCACACTATTTCACAATTTCATTATTTTATTGATTCGTTTATTATTTTCATTGTTTTGATATTTATTATTTATTAGACTGCCAAAAAAAAAATCGTATAAAATTTAATGTTCTTCCGCAAAAAACTGGTACGCTAAATTTCACGTACAATTGTGATGAAAAATTAATGTTCAGTGTATTAAAAGCATTGGGAATACCTTATTTTAAATGATTTACTTTAATTTTACTATGAAAGTACTTTAATTTCTAATCATATTCGAGAATGCCGAAAGGAATATTAAAAAGTTACGCAACCAGTCGGTCATCATCGGGAACTCGAAACGGCGCGCTAGATTCAGAGTCAATATCTGCGCTCGCAAAATAATTAAAAAAAAAAATTCGTTTCGTCCTTTTGGTGGTTCCAACTTCGTGGCCAAAAAAATGTAAATTTTCACATAGTTTCCCAATTTTATGATTTTATTAATTAAAATTAATTATTATTATTTTATCAATACTTATTATTGATGATTTATTATTGCAAAATATTCCACAGTACCGAAAAGACTATTGATCAATTTTTGCATCCTCGAGCGGCTCGCTTTACCATAAAAAAATAAATAAAATCTACAATTTTGTCGGAGTTGCCAAAGTCCTGCACAAAAAAAAAAAAAAATCATGAAACTTTATTTTTGTCAGGCTAGAAAGTTTTTACTCGGTAGCGACATTTGCAAACTCCCGCACACATCCGCACATGCATCAGGCTTTTTTCTTTTTTTTTTTTTTTAATCGCTCCCTCCCGAGTTTGCGCAACCTTTTTGAGTCCTCTGACGCTAAAAACTCCGATTTTTTTTTTTTCTCCTGCCCCGGGAACAAAGCTCCCTCCATCGGGATGCCTAAAAACGTCAAACTTCAATGTAAAACGTTTTATCCCATCGCGATTGAAGCGTGACATGATCCTTTTACCCTTCGGAAACGCAGCGCAAAAAAAAAAAGAAATAAAATTGCCTTTGTCAGATGTCAAAAGCTTTTCCCAATGGCACTCCATATACACCATTTTTTTTCTCCACGATTTGCAGACTTTTCTCCCTAACGTCAAAATTTACTGATCCAACATGAGAAAATAGATAAATGAATAAATAACTCCAAATATTCTTGGGCACGATCGAAACCAAACAAACAAAATATTGATTTTTCATTCAAACACTATCTATTACTCGCCATGAACTTTTTTTTTGCATACATGAAATACACGTAATTCGACTCTTCCACGCTTCGCACGGGATTCGCGGGAGGCGTTTTCTCATTTTTCATACGCCTAAGGTACAATCCTCTCGCGTGTATCGCATCGACTCAATACTCATCGTTACTTTCGTATTCTTACCTCCCACATACACGCACAAATGCACATAAACACATATACACATATACACATATATACATATACACATATACACATATACACATATACACATATACACATATACACATATACACATATACACATATACACATATACACATATACACATATACACATATACACATATACACATATACACATATACACATATACACATATACACATACACATATACATATTCACATACATACATACATATACACACGTATGCACATATATGCGAGAGGAACCATAGGGTGGTCGACCGGCGAGGTTCTTTTCTAGCGCAGTCCATCAAAATCGTCGGTTATATAGCTCGGCTTATTTTTCTCGGGAGCATTGTCAACGATCGAGGTGCGCCTCACGGGATCCACTAACGTCGCTTATATCGTGGAGAACACGGTACCTAGAGGCTGCCGCGAGGATATATGACGAGGTAACGATAGGTATACACATTGGAACCCGACGCGAAACGATTCTGAAGGTGCCGGAAAAAAAAAGAAAAAAAAAAAGAAAATATGAGAAGCTCCCTTTTGATAGGCGAGAGAGTATCCCAGGCGTTTCTTACTTGTGCCCTTCGTTTTTCATCTTCTTCTTCCTTCTCCTCTATAAGTTCGCTACAGCCGGGAGACCAGCCAGGTTGGCACAGTGAAAGACGCTACCACTGAGGAGGGTTCGGGCTCCGCTCCTCCGCAGAGGGTGGATATGATAGGTTATTGATGCGCGCATTACCGCCGGGGCTTGCATAGCTCCGTGGGGCGAGTCGGTGGCGGCGAACGGGGCGAGGAGAATCGCCACACGGAGAGCATGGGATGGAAGCGATTGAAGCCGGGAGCATCGAACGCCGAGAGTGCAGAGGCATCCCGGCATGCATCTTCGGGCTCGAGTGCACAGTGATTGGCTACTCAAGCATCTATTAACCCCCTTCCGATCACGGCATCTTCTCCCGCCTCGAAGTATGGGGAAATTTGGGTCGCCGGCGAATTACCGATATCCGTTTTTGAGAAATTTTTCGAATTTTTTTATTCAGTTTTAAATTGTTTTTTTTTCGGCTCGAAAAGCGTTGGAGATTTCAGAGGCGGTTTTTCTTTTTATTTTAGTCTATGTCTTTAGCGCCTCTACAACAAACTGCACCCAGAAAAATAATGTATTTGACGGCCACCGTTTATTTAGATGAAGTAAAGTATTTATTTGATTTATAGAAATATTTATTTTAATTAAGTAAATAGTCATTTAAATGAAATAAATATTTATTTAAAGCAAATAAATATTTTACTTAATCTAAATAAACGGTGGCCGTCAAATAAATTATTTTTCTGGGTCCGCCCAATTTGTATGAGGCACCTGATACGGTCTGTGTGTCTCGTCGAGAATTTTTTCAATTTTTTTTTTTTCTACATCTTTAAATTGTTGTCTGCACTTTCGGTTTGAAAAGCGTTGGAAATTTCACGGGCGGTTTTTTATTTAGTGCATCTCTTTAGCGACTCTAGAAAATATTGCCAGATTTTTATGAAGCACCTGACACGGTATGCGTTTTTTCAAACTTTTCTTTTTCATCCGCGAACCGATAATCAACCCTTTGAGAGAGATTCGCGACATTTTTGTGTACAATTTTTTAATACACTATGAAGGATTGCGGTCGAGCAAATTTTAAGCAACCGGGGTTCTAAGATCAAGAACACCATGCAGACTTTGCTTGGCAAATTTCTCAATAAATTTCATCGAAAAATCTTGACAAAAAAAAACCAAAAAAATGGTACTGTAAATCAACTATCACCAACGAAAGTGCCAACGACTGTGCGATTTATTGCGCGAGCGCATAGAAACGCTCTCCGGTACACGCTGCCGGGTTGGGGGGGGATGTACATCAAGGTACGAGAATCGAAGGAAGCGTGATGCATCACCGGCGCGATGATGAACGATCCGTAAGCGCTTCGTGGAGAAGGGAGTAGCGAAAGTGGGTCGAAGTGGCACAAAAAAAAAATAAAAGAAAAATCTATATCGACTGTAATTTTCAGTTCGATCTTCGCTCCAACAAAAAACTCAATCACCAAACCAACATCAAAGGTGCATGCCTATTTACACTCACACAGCTCCAAATAAACAAATAAACAAATAAACAAATAAACAAATAAACAAATAAACAAATAAACAAATAAACAAATAAACAAATAAACAAATAAACAAATAAACAAATAAACAAATAAACAAATAAACAAATAAACAAATAAACAAATAAACAAATAAACAAATAAACAAATAAACAAATAAACAAATAAACAAATAAACAAATAAACAAATAAACAAATAAACAAATAAACAAATAAACAAATAAACAAATAAACAAATAAACAAATAAACAAATAAACAAATAAACAAATAAACAAATAAACAAATAAACAAATAAACAAATAAACAAATAAACAAATAAACAAATAAACAAATAAACAAATAAACAAATAAACAAATAAACAAATAAACAAATAAACAAATAAACAAATAAACAAATAAACAAATAAACAAATAAACAAATAAACAAATAAACAAATAAACAAATAAACAAATAAACGAATAAACGAATAAACGAATAAACGAATAAACAAATAAACAAATAAACAAATAAACAAAATTAATCTCACCCCTTCCAAACCAAATTTCCGCCTCACTCTTCAAACTCCCAAAAACTGCATAAAACAAAAAAAAAAGAAATCCAAAACATAAAAAAAAAATAATTTGTCCACTTGCCCCCGATCCTTCCCTCGCTCTCTCCCACCGCCATCCCCTTTCTCCGCGAAGTCATCCCCATCATCCCGTACGTAATTCGAAGCCTTTTTTCCACTATCTCTCCGTTCTCCGAAGCTTCTTTCTCTCTCCCGGCTTAATCTAAAATTGAACGATTCCCCAGCGAGTGTCGCGGGGGCGTCGGCTGGGCCGGTTGGGGGCGAGCGGGGGGGGGGGTGCCGGGTTGGATAGAAAGCCGTACGGGTCGGAGGTCGTCAGTGGGCCGAGGGTGGCTTCATGTTTACTCGTTGTACGTACAACGAACACCGTACTCTACGCTTACGTGCCCCCCCCCCCCCCCCCCATCCCGCCCCAAGTGTATTCCACACGTTTGCCACGATACACATTCGCCTATATACATAGATAGACGCGTTCCCGGTCCGGGGTAGCCGGGTCGTTACCTATCCCGGATCTCGAATCCCCAGGGGGAAATATCTTTTAGCAATTTAGCCCCGGCTCCGGGCCGGCACACGGCCGCACTCGGGCCGGGCTTCCGCCGTTCTGCCGCACGAAACACAAAGCTCACACCGACGTGGCGAGTTATTGTGTTCGTTCGCTCGCGGCCGCGGCTGGAGGTGGCTTATGGCACGGTTTCAGGCCACTCCGTGCCGTGGGTGCGATGTAAAACTGGTGGAAACTGCAACAACCGCACGGAAAAAGCCTACGGTCCATAATACACGAAACCCGGGGAAGCCGTGAGTGGCCGGCTCTGGAGCGGCAGGACCAAAACCCTAAAAGCGCTAGCGTCACGGACAATCGGTCCGGCTCGGCGGAATTGCGAGGCGGGGCGTTCCGAATCACTGCTGGCCTCGGTCATTGACGATCCGCGCTCGGCCGCGACGCATATCGGACCCGCGGGGTGCGTTGGAGAAATAAAACTACGGGAATGTGAACGCGATCGGGGCGCTGGTGGAGATTCGGTGGCCGATTTAATTCGGCCGGTTCGAATCCATCGACGGAATTTTTTGACGAAGGGCTCGTGCGATTTTTTTTTTTTTTTTTAGAATTGTTTAAATTAATACATTTGTAATGCTTTTACGATTCTTTGAAGTAGAGTAGAATATTGGGAATCATTAATTCATCGGACTCGCGTTTCGAGTACTTTAAAAAATCAGGAAAAACCTTGCAAAGCTTTGCCCTTCCTAAAAACTTAAGTTCTATGTGCAGTAAAAATCGATTACTATTCGGACATATTCGTCGTTCAGATTCATCGATAATCTCGTCAGCAACGGAGCAGAAAAAATAAAGAAATAAAAAAATAAATCCCCATCTCTTTTCTCCGGTTTATCTATAACACCCCTTTCTTTCTTTTATTTCATCGTACACGCCAGAGGATTAATGACAGGGTCGGTCGGCTGTATCTCTGCGCCTGCGCATATCAAGCTCCGTTTGCCGTCTTTATAAAAAAAAAAAAAAAAAAAAAAAAAAAAAAAAAAAAAAAAAAATGAAATAAATAAATACATTTTTGCTAAAACATGTACAATTCATTTAAATACAGTAAAATCTTAATAATCATTAATTCCTCGGTCTTGCGTTCCGAGCACTTCAAAAATTAGGAAAATCCTTTCGAAAAACTTGAGTTCTACGTGCAATAAGAATCGACTATTATTCGGACATATTCGTCGTTAAGATTCGTATTCCCTTCGTCGATAATCTCGTCAGGAACGAAACAGAAAAAAAAATAAAATAAAAAATAAATCCCCATCTCTTTTCTCCGGTTTATTTATAACACCCCTTTCTTTCTTTTATTTCATCGTACACGCCAGGGGATTAATGACAGGGTCGGTCGGGTGTATCTCTGCACGGGCGTATATCAGTCCCCGTTCGCGGACTCCCCGCAGCGAACCCCGATGGAGATTCCTAGGTGGGTGAGTTGGTGGGGTCGGGGGGGGGCGGGGGGGGGGGGGCGGTTGGATGCACGGTGGCGAAGGTAACAAACTGTGCGAAGGGGTCGTGAGAGCGAGAGATATGGAGCGGTAGAATCCTCCGCACCGTCGTGTATACACCAAAACGCTGCTACGACTGAATTATTGTACGCTCTCGACTGTAAATCATAAAAACAACAAATTGCGAACAGGGAAGGTCGGTCGGTTCGGCGGTAGTGGAAAAAGAGGGGGGGGGGGGATTGCTGTTCGATGTACCCTGCGAGCCCCCTTTCGTTAGTCCCCTCACGAAACGAAAAAGTATATATGAACGAACTAACGAACGGAACGAAATACGCGTCGAAAACTATATGGAGGGTAGATTTCGTGGACGGCGTCGTTGCAGCATTATATGTGTGTCTATGGGGCATTCAACGCCAAATCGGCAGCGCATGTCCGCAACCCCCGTCGATTTTGTCCAGATTTTTTAGTATGTTGTTACACAGTAAAACATTATTTTGTAAAATCAGAATGCGAATGTTCGTAAAAATTATTTTGTTAAATAAGTGACAAACTTGTTTGTCACTTATTTGAATATCCCAACCTGTCCTTTCATTTCCTGTATTATTGACAATTTTAGTTTGTACTTTTGTTTGTAAAACTAGAATATTAACAAATAAAAAATTGTGGACGTTTGTGGACAATAATTTGTTGTAAAAAGTACACATGTTTTTAACTGTGAACTGACGCATTAAAGGTCACGGGTTTTTTTGGTCAGATTTGTCTGCAGCACGAGTGCAATTTTGAAAATCTTCGGAAAAACAGTTTCGGAAAGAACTTTTTTAAAATCAGAAAAAAATCATACCGGGTCTATGATTTAAGATATCATTTTTGAACACCATGCGATAATGGGATCGCAATAATTAGTGTTTTAGATCTCAATACAAATTTTTTTATTTTTTCATGTCGTAATTGGAATTAAAATTTTTCTAACCTGCTATGACTTTCTCAATCAATGACTTGATCGATATCAATGGATTTCAATTTTTCTGAAGTTTATAAAAGTGCCGGTAAACCGAATGCATTTGATATAATTTCAAAAATGTGCAAACTATTGAAGCTGAAACTTGAAAAAATTCGGAAAAAATAATAAAATTGATATCCCATTAGAGTGCGTTGCTTAAAAGTCATATTTGAAATCATAGAATCAGTGTGAATATTTTCAGACTTTTTTAAAACGCCTTTTTCGCAATTGATTTCTCAAGGATTGAAAAATTTCACTCGCGGTCTAAAAAAATTTGAAAAAAAATCCCTTCCGGACCAGTAACGAGAAACATACTAAAAAAAAAAAAAAAAAAAAACCGAACAAAATCGACGTGGGTGAGGGGCATGCGCTGCTGATTTGACGCGGAACGCCCCACATATACCTATATATATTAAAGTATATATCTATATATATATATATGTATATGCTTAATAACGTTGGGGACGCTCGACTGGGCGGATCCGTGCCAGAGAGACCCGGACACCTTTTTGAATCGATTGAAATATGGAGTCGAGTACACCGGGCCAGCGAGAGCTCGGGATAGATATAGGTTAAAAAAAAAAAAAAAAGTAGAAGAGAGGGTTATCCTGTCCGAGGTCGGGTTTCCCTGGCTCGATGGGATAGCGGCTTAATGAAAAATGGTTATTCCTCGTGCAATCCCCGCGTCGCGGACCCCAACGGGAGGTGCACATATATAGTCTGCTGTCTCTATACGCGTTTTTCTCTGTACGAGGCACAACCGGCCCCCCCCCCCCCCTCCCGTCTCCACGAGCTTTGTCACTCTCGCGATAAAATTTTCACACCCCACTCCGTCCCAGGCGGTTCGCGATTGACGAAAAAAAAAAAATATATATGAAAAATTGGAGAGAAATTTGAAGGAAAATGCGACAAAAAATGAAAATAAAGTTTTTCGTGGGTCGAATATGAAATCCGATATATTCGGATGGAGGTTCATTGGGTTGGAGGAAAATGGAGGTTTGTTGCCGTTGCGGTACTTCCTCGCGGTCGTGTATCAATATTTTATGAAGAGTGAATTAATTGCAGGGCGCCGGAGGGGGGGGGGGAGATATTAATTGTCTTGCTCCGGTGTGAATCGAGCTCTGGCTTTATAGTGGAATTTAAATGAATTTATTGATTCAATCTTTTCTCGGCGTTCGACCTGCGCCAGTAAATTTTGTGGAAAATTGTGCGGACCGAATTTTTTGATCTCAAGATAACGACGGCGAAGAAACTGTCTCGCGGCAAGCTTGAATTTCAACAGTTTTTGCAAATTTAAATTTGCATGTGAACACTTTGAATTAATAATTAAGTCACGATAAAAAAAAAAAAAAAAAAACAATTCTATGGGCAATTGCAATTACCAAAAGTAGTCCACTTCATATAAAAATAAAAAATAAACATTTACTACATTTACTACAATAGTATTCCGGATATTCAGTATCGTCCTTATGAATGTTTGATTAGCTAATAATTTCCTATTCGGCAGTGAGCCCGGCAGTCCGGTAAATCAGTCCAATTCGATCCTAAAAAGTTTTTGCAAATTTAAATTGCCGCACGAGCATTTTGAATTAATAATTAAGCGACCAAAAAAATCTTTTCGCCAATTGCAATTACCAAAACTAGTCCGCTCTACATAAAAACAAAAAAATAAGTGAGCATTTTTACAACAATAGTGCTCCGGATATTCAGTATCGTCCTTATAAATGTTTAATTCACCAATAATTTCCTACCCGGCGGTCAGCCCGGCAGTCTGGTGAATCCGTCCAATTCGATCCTAAACAGTTTTTGCAAGCTTAAATTGCCGTACCGAGCATGTTGAATTCATTATTAAGTGAAAAAAAAAATTAATCATTTCGCTAATGGCAATTACCAAAAGTAGTCCACTGTACATAAAAACAAAAAAAAAGAAGTAAACATTTTGACAACAATAGCGGCTCGGATATTCAGTATCGTCCTTATAAATTTTTGATTCACCAATAATTTCCAATCCGGTGGTGAGCCCGGCAGTCCGGTAAATCAGTTCTTTGCGATCCTAAAGCGTTTTTGCAAACTCAAATTGCCGTACGAGCACTTTGACTTAATAATTAAGCGACCAAAAAAAATCTTTTCGCCAATAGCAATCACCAAAACCAGTCCACTCTACATAAAAACAAACAATACAAGTAAACATTTCTAAAACAATATAGCGCTCCGGATATTCGGTATCGTCTTATAAATTTTTGATTCGCCAATGATTTCCTATCCGGCGGTGAGCCCGGCAGTCCGGTAAATCCGTCTAATTCGATCGTAAATCGAACGGTTCATCGTGGCGTGCGCGTATAGCTCAGCCGTTGCCGGAAGCCGCTGGAGCCTTCCGGTGTGCCGAGGGGTGGTCGGCGTGGGACGGGGGAGGAATAGGGAAAGGGAGGAAGGTATTCTATCCGCCGTGAGAGCTCAGCCGGCTCGGTGGTGGAACCCCAAGTTGGCCCCGCGAATGGGGTTGAACTATGTCGAGTGGGGATTAGAGAGTGGCTGAATGGGCGTCCAGAGATCCGCGGCGAGTGCACAGTCTCGCACGAGGTGCACTAGTGCACTGCACCGCGCGCTACCCTTCCTCAACCTCCCCCCCCCACGCTTCCTCCCTGTACCTACTTCTCTGACTGGCGGGCCGCAAATACCGGCAAATGGCGAACACCGAGAGGGAACAATGCACAGCGTCGGCTCGAACCCGCAAAGTCCTCTCAATTATGCGGCGATGCTAATTACTTGCGACTCGTTCCCTCTCGCTCTCACCCGCGAAAAGCCACCGAGCACCGGAGGCTTTTGCACGCCTCGCTACCCCCCCCCCCCCCCCCCCCCCCCCCCCCCCCACCGGGTGCCCCCTCTCTGTTAGTGAAGGCTCAGCTGCCCTCTCTTGGAAAGCCCGCGAATCCTTCACACCGTATGTTGAAATTCGCATTCACTCCCCCCCCCCCCCTCCTCTGCCCCCCTTGTTCCTCTTCTTCCTCTTCTTCCTCTTCCAGTAATTCCACGTATTCTCACCCACATCCCGCCATTCCTCTCTATCGATAACGCGAATTTGCCCTCACGAGCACAGTCGTCCCCCTGCGAGCGCGAGCCCGGTTACGTTACCTACCTGCACTTCTCCAATTAACCCCTAACCAAGATTCAGCGGAGCGCGGACCCCTCCGAGCCCCCCCCCCCCCGGTAAATAAGCCCCACCGAGGGGAAGTCGAGAGCTTTCCGTGGTTTTCGATGCTTCCGAGGTTCGAAGACCGCTGCGCCCTCTGGAACACTCAGTCTCCCTCGATCGAATCCCCCTTTTCTCTTTGCCCCCCGTCTGCCCCCCGTGTTTCCGTGTGTGTGTGTTAACTCCGGTGCTCTCGCGCTTCGTTTGCACTCGTTCGGAGCAGATTTTAACTCTCTACACCGCCAATTCTCTCTCTTAGACCGGATGCCGTGTTACGCTTGGGAAAGTAATTTCACGTAACTAAAGTTTCTCGAATCGAATTTGGAGAGAGAGAGAGAGACGCAGCCGAGCGACGCGAGAGCTTCGTCGGGTGAGGTTATAGTTTGAGCGATGATTCGCAGATTTTTTTATCGATTATGAACTTTTTTTTTTTGGGAATTGGAGAAAAAGGTTTGTCGAACGGCGTTGAGGATGCGAAATTGAGGAAACTTTTCCTTTGGCAAAACTTCGTAAGATGTATAGTTTCTTGGTTACAGAGAGATTAAGTTTTCAGCCAATGAGAGGGCCGGAAAATCGGCTCTTTCTTAATACCTTCGTATCTCGAGAACTACGCGCGCCAGGAAAATGTTTCAAAGGGATTGTTTGCTCAACTTGGAGTACTGAACACAACTCTGATGTTTTTTTTCTTATACCTTTTAAGCCATGAAGCGACGTTTTTTTTTTAAGCGCAGCCGCACGATGCGAGAGCTTGGTCGGGTGAGGTTATAGTTTTAGCGATGATTCGCAGATTTTTTTTATCGATAATGAACTTTTTTTTGGGAAATTGAGAAAAAGGACTGTGGAACGGCGCTGAGGATGCGAAACTGAGGAAACTTTTCCTTTGGCAAAACTTCGTAGGATGTATAGTTTCTTGGTTACAGAGAGATTAAGTTTTCAGCCAATGAGAGGGCCGGAAAATCGGCTCTTTCTTAATACCTTCGTATCTCGAGAACTACGCGCGGTAGGAAAATTTTTCAAAGGGATTGTTTACTCAGCTTGGAGTACTGAACACCATTCTGATGTTTTTTCTTCTTATAACTTTGAAGCAATGAAGCGACGGTTTTTTTTTCTTACGAAGGGAGATGTAGATACAGCAACATAAGTAGTTCCTGCTTAAAAAAAAAATGTTCACCGCGTTAAAAGGTCGGCAGAGTTCTTGGTACTTCCCCCTCGTTCCCTCTCGACAGATCGGTGCTTGCCGCTTCGCGCATCGGAAACAAAAAAACAAAGAATATTCTAACGACAACTATCTCATGGCAATTTGAGAACGTCTACTTTGTACATTTTTAAATGTAAAAGCTACGTCGTTAGCGTGTTTCAAAATGCTCTTTAACGGATACCACTAATGGCTGCTCCTCCAGTAGCGATTGGCATATTTAACGACTCCATTTATCCCAATGGTTTCCCATGGTAATGCACCAGCCAAATTATAATTAATCCAAACGTTCTCGAAATGGTTCTTCGGCATTGGTTTGAATATTCTTTCGATAAATAGAAGCGTCTCAAATTGACAATTTGTTCGAGGGGATATTTTTGAAGGCGCGAACAACTTGCCTCACATCTCGATTGCAACAACTTTATTTTCCCGTGAAATTTGATTTGGTCCCGGTGTAAAAAAATTATGGCACGATCGCGTGAAAAGTTCTCCACTGCGACAGCTCGGCGAATTTTCTCGCGCTTTCATACCCGTGGCTGGCGGTATTTTCTGTTGGCACAAGGACGATAGAGTGCGGCATACAGATATATTTTCGCGAAAACGTGCGTCGGGTTCTCGCACCGGTAAATGAAAAGCAAACGCGCGAAATGCCAGGGTATGCTCAGCGAATATAGAGAGAGTACCGGTTGGGTTGGTAGTGACGAACGCGGTAGAGTCGATGGGTCCCCGAGGGATTGGCAAACAGCAGCAGCGGTTTTCAAAAGCTCATGGAGTATGCCGATGGTCGACGGTGAGAAAAATTTCAATTAACGCTACGGTCCCCCAACAGTCCACACTCGAAAAGCGAAGCGATCCTCGGTGAAATGCAAGCGCGCGGAAGCAAGTAGATGAAGATATTCTCGCGCCACTCCGAGTGATCTGATGGGCAATGAAAAAGTAATTAGGGAGTAAAAGAAAAGCAGCGAAGAAATTAAGAGGATGGGACTAGACTCGAGTTACCGTTCAATCGAATCAAAGTTGGTAGAGCAAATAAATTAAATTTGAGCAAGCTGAATCGTAAGTGAATTGAAACTTGGAGCAAGTCGAAGCTTTGAGCAAGTCGAAGCTTGGAGCAAGTTGTAACTTGAGTAAGTCGAAACTCGAATAAGTTTCAATTTGGTTACGATGTTATGAATGAACACAGGATTGCTCTCCAATGCCAAAAAGAATTCTCTTTCGATCCAATTCCATACCTGATCCGGATTTCAGGAATTTTTCTCGTTGCGATGCATTCCGTTACGAGATTTAAAAAAAAAAAAAAAAAAAAATGCTTTTCACTTTTATCCGATCGCCCGAAGAACTTGTTTTTTTTTTCTCTATTAATTCATTTCGTCGTTGGTATTTTTTTTAAAGCAAAGAACATTTCAATTCCATCGCTGGAGGGCCAGATTCGTTTACGCACTATTCGGGAAATTCAGGCAACGTGCGCTCCCAGCACGCGAGGGCTCGGCATATAGTGCCTGTATAGCTCGGGATAATTGAACGCCGAGGCCAGTGCGCGAGTTAATTGGCAGAAGAGTAATTACTCGGTGGAACGGCAGGGATTTCGCCCTGATGCTGATGCTGCTGCTGCTGCTGCTGCTGTTGGTCGTAGTACGTGCGTGCTCCTGGTTCCTCCTTCTCAGCGCGCCGACGAGAGGATTCCAAAACCGCTCTGCCCGAGAGCGAATCTGTCCGGCAGCCCTTCGCGAACTACCAAGTGGAGTTCGGTGGAGCGTGCGTCGAGCACAGTTCGGTAACATTGGGAATTAATACTCGAATTGATGCCAAAAGCCATTTGAGAAAATCGAGCTCGTATCGTTAATTAACCCTTCGCGATTCCGCCGTCGGGATCGAATAGACGGCTGGATAAGCCGAACCGATTAGCGGGAAATCCGAATATCGAGGAAATTTTTGGCGACAAATGAAATTATGGGAAATATTTGAACGTTCATTTCACGCTTTGTTTGTTCGAGTCGATGTTGGGCCAAAACGGCTTCAGATACGAAAGAAAAAAACGCATCCGGCGAAAAATTTTCTTCTCTCCGAGACGAAGAAAAAGTGTCCTTGCGTATTTTTATATAACTCCATTTTTCAACGAGATATCCACGGCTTTACGTCTCGACAGGACGCGGATCGGAATATTTTGAGCCCGATCTCTAAACTTTGTTTTAAAAATTTCCAAAACTATATAAAACGGCTAACGAAACTCTTCGACTCTTCGAAAACTCCAAAGTGCATAAAGAAAAAGAAATATAGGGGGACCGGGGCAAAATGGCACAGCAGGACAAAACGGTACAATGAGGGCAAAACTCAACCCTACAATAATGTTTGGATGCCCCATTTTTTCCCAACGATATATACGGATTTTCAAACCCGTTTTGCCCCACGTACCACCATCGCCGCCGTCCAAAAGTTATTGGAAAATTGCACTTTGCTCCGCTCTCCCCTACACTCAGAAAAATCATTTATTTGACTGCCACCTTTTATTTAGATTAAGTAAAAATTTATTTGATTTAAATCAATATTATTTATTTAAATTAAGTGAATAGTTACTTGAATGAAATCAATATTTATTTTTAAAAAATTCATATTTTACTTAATCTAAATAAGCGGTGGCCGTCAAATACATTATTTTTCTGGGTGTAATCCAAATCGAGGGTGAACGGAGATGTAAAAAAAAAAAAATCGTTGAAAAAGTTCTTCGCGCAGTCGTCAACAGTAAAATTGCTTAATATCCGGAATTCGAATGTCGGTTAGTGCGTTTCCAGTTTCCGCCGTACATCTCGCTCTATCAGCCCTCGTTAAGGGAATGACAACTAGACGACCCGTCGTGCCAATTAAAGCTCGGAGCCGTCCGAGAGAGCCGAACGTCGCGCAGCCACTCGTCCCGGCCATTCGTACCGTTATAGGGGTCGTGAGGAGAGGAGAGGAGAGCGAGGAGTGCCGTCGCGCGAGAAACGAAATTTCACCGGTCGACCAGCGGGATGATCCGAGCGGAATACCAAGTGCCGGGCATCGCGAGAACGTTAGGCGGAATGGGTGTAGAGAGATGCACGGGATGGGGACGGAAGGTGAAACGATAATTATCGAACGAAGGATAGGGAGAGATAACGACGCTACGAGAGAGTCCCTTGCGGACTCTCAGTTACGATGGGGTCGTTCAGTTTCTCCAGAAAACCATCGTTTAGGAAAGAATTGGAATTTCACGCTGGTTCGGAACCAATGGTCGGAGTGCGAGCTACGAATTACCTATTTATTTGTCGTTTGAGAGATTTTATGGTTTTTTTTTATTTTATTTTTTTTTTATATTTTTAGCTTTCTTTTTTTAGTTTTCGTTCATATTTCACATTGATGATTGAATTGGACAGAACTTTACCGACCTACACTGCTTTGCTATATGAATACCTATGACGTTTATATTATCAATACCGGTAATACGAAGTTAGACACTGGCATTGGAAATAAGCAATCGAAGTGGGAGCAACGGATTACCGATTTATTTATCGTTTGAGAGATTTTATGGTCTTTTTTTAAATACATTTTTAGCTTTCTTTTTTTAGTTTTCATTCACATTTCACATTGATGATTGAATTAGACGGAACTTTACCGACCTACACTGCTTTGCTATATGAATACCTATGACGTTTATATTATCAATACCGGTAATACGAACTTAAACACTGGCTTTGGAAATAAGCAATCGAAGTGCGAGCAACGGATTGCCGATTTATTTATCGTTTGAGAGATTTTATGGTCTTTTTTTAAATACATTTTCAGCTTTCTTTTTTTAGTTTTCATTCATATTTCACATTGATGATTGAATTAGACGGAACTTTACCGACCTACACTGCTTTGCTATATGAATACCTATGTCGGTTATATTATCAATACCGGTAATACGAACTTAAACACTGGCGTTGGAAATAAGCAATCGAAGTGCGAGCAACGGATTACCGATTTATTTATCGTTTGAGAGATTTTATGATTTTTTAAAAATGAATTTTTAGTTTTCAATCATATTTCATATTGATGTTTGAACGAGAGATTTTATGGTTTTTTTTTTAATTCAATTTTAGAAATTAATGAGGATGAAAGGTGAGACAATAATTGTCGAACGAAGGATAGTGAGAGATAACGACGCTTCGAGAGAGTCCCTCGCGGACTCTCAGTTACGATGGGATCGTTCAGTTTCCCCAGTAAAGCGTCGTTTAGAAAAGAATTCGAATTTCTCGCTGGGGCGAAAAAAAAGAAGAAGGAAAAGTTCTCGCGCCTCTCGCGGATTTCAATCATTGCGAGATAAATTCCCTCTCGTATTTTTTGTATGTCGATAAGAAAAAAAAAAAAAACTTTTAAAGAGAAAACGAACGAGCGGGCTGCTTAAACGATCGCTGTAGGTGGGAAGTATCTGGCGCCAAAAACTCTCAGGAGTTCTTTGCATAGCCTCGTTTTCCCTTGGCGCAGATAGATGCGAGTCGACCGGGAGATAACGATAGCCGGAGAGCTTTCGCCGGGCTCTCCGAGACGATGAAATCGAAGCCGGGGGCGAAGGACCGTTCGAATAAGTCGGGTGTGGAAATTCCTTTTTTTTCGGTTTTCTCTTTTTATTTATTTTTATTTTTTTGCTTTTTGGAGCACGGGCTTTGAGAAATTCGACTTTTAGCCAAGATGAGTTTAAACAAACAAAAACGAAGTAATTTTTTGTCGTTTCTGATGTATTACAGGTCGTTCTGTTCATTGAAGGAATCTCTAAGAATTCGATTGTATCTTCGGTTTAAAAATGACAGCTTTTTAAACCGGAAATATTATCGAATTCTTAGAGATTCTTTCAATGAACAGAACGAGCCGTAATACATCAGAAACGAAAAAAATTACTTTGTTTTTTTTTTTTTTTTTAACTCATTTTGGCTCCGTTTGGCTGTCCGTTTTGACAGCTCTCATTTTTAAACGGAAAATACTGTTTAATATCTAGACGGTGAACTCGTAGAGGATCTTTCAAGGAAGAGAATGAACCGTTATACATGAAAATCGAGCGAAAATTACGGATTATACTTTGAAAAAACTGAATGAAAACTGATGTACCTTTTCGAAAACTAGGACATACTAGCTAATCTTTTTGCAAATCAATTGCAATCAATGTTTCTCTAGGTTAATGACATCTGCCATAATAGAAATGACAATGCACCAGAGCTGGGCAAAGTACCGAAAATTGCTTAAAATACTAAGTTCTAAGTGCCGCAAGTACTCTCAGTACGAAGTAATTTCCGTACTTAAAGTACTTTTATAAAATACAAAGTACAAAGTACTTTTTCTTCTTAATCGGAGGAGGCGGAGATCCACGAGTACCAAATTTGGAGAAGATTTTTCAAATCAAACGGCGCGGTTCACAGGGCCAACATTTTTTCGATGCGTCCAAACTCTTCGTTTCTAATCCTTGGTAACGGACTAATCGACTGGACTGCGACGACTGGACTTTGGGGTAGTGAGTGAAGGTCGACTGAATGTATAACGGCTAAATCTAGGACGTATGGATCAAGTACAGTGGCCGAAAGTGAGAAAAATCGTATTTTTGAGATTTAAGTGGAAAACATTGGGTTGGGAGTAAAATAGTTGTTATATTCGTCATCAACGGAGGAAAATATACGTCGAATATTATAGCCTTGAAACAGAACAAAAAAAAATCGAGCGAACAACGATTTTTCAATTTTTGACCCACTTTTGGAAAACCGTCGATTTTTGTGATTTTCAAACGTCGATATCACGGCTCGCAATGAAGCTAGGGAAAATACGAGGTACTCGTCGTGTTCAGCGGGTAAAAATACACAAGATAAGGTCTTGTCCGAAGTTCTTGAAGCGTTTTATCGGGCAGTTTCAGAACGTTGAAAAACGCGAAATTTTTTGACGACATTTTGTCTTCTTTTTTAAAAATGAACTGCCACGTATTTCGACGTATTTTTGTCCCGCTGAACACGAATCCGCTGATTTTTTTTGGGACTAAAGCACAGTGAGACATTGAAAATCTCGATTTTATGCACGAAAAATCGTATTTTTGGGATTTAAATGGAAAATATTGGCCTGGGAGTAAAATCATTTTATGAGACAGACATTGTTTTACGTTACGAAAGTGGTGCAAAGTAATTTGCAAATGGTTTCCTTATTTATTACAATTTTGAGCGTAGCTTCCTCAAAGAGCGAAGCTATACTCAAAATTGTGAAAGTACTTTGGTCTTAGTACTCAGTAATAGTACTTAAAGTACCTACAAGTACTTTGATACTTTAAGTTCTTTGGTAACATACTTTAGGTATCTAATAAAGTACTCATGTACTTTAAGTACTGCGCAGCTCTGCTATTCACTATAATCAATAGATGCGTTGAAGTTTGTATAAACGACTTTAAAAATATATCACTCATATGCCTAGTGCGAATCGCTCGAGCCTCCTCAATTATCTTAATCAACGTCGTTCAAAATAAAGATCTGAACTTTCGAGTAAAAAATAAGACAAATAAAAAAATACATCCCATCGTACATGCTCAGTTTAGTGAATGGGATTGACTTTTTCTTTCACCGACCGCTCGAAACAATTCTCGAATACAAATTCTCCATTTTTTAAAAACTCTACCCTGCCACTCTCACCCCTGTCGATTTCAATCTGCTCAACATAAAAAATAAAAGATAACAAAATTTAATTGAAGAGATTGAAAATTTGAGAAACGATCTCGGGGCCTCTTTTTGCGTTTAATAGAGTCTGGCTTCGCTCCGCGGATCCAGCGGAGCGCCGGGTATTAGATGAGCGAGCAGCGCGAATGTAACCCACGGTCGGCTTCACTGATTGCCAATATGGCGAGGAGGAGTGTCGGGGAGAAAGACCGGGGCTTTTGGGGAAGCTCCACTCGACGTAGCATATTCCGCAGTTGAAGCCTTCTCGCGTGTTTCCTCGGGTTCCCCCCCCCCCCCCCCCCCGCTCGTGGCCCCCGTCGAGGCACAATGCCGCAGGCGTTAATTCCCCGCGAAACGTATTGCACTCCCCGCGATTCAATTGTTCCAGCCTCGCGAGCACTGTTCTCGGCGCCTCCGAACTAGCGTTCATAATAATGCACCGGTGAGAGTTCCACCCCTTCCCGCGCCCCCCCCCCCCCCTCCCGTTCCCAGGTTATGTTCGGGTCCCCGCTTGCTCCGCAGCATCGCATTCACCGGCTTCGCGCTATGCATTCACCCGCTGATGCACTCTCGGTGCTCATCTCTCGGCGCTCTCTTGAAAACCAGACTAGAAAACCCCCCCGTGTGACGCTCTCGCGCCCCGACTGACTCGGCGCTGCTCCGCAATTTCGCACAAAGGCGGACCGAGGATGCAGACCGAGCCGGAAAGATGGCCAAGGTCTCGCAGCCTTCCTCCTCGGAGCTGGAGATTGTTTGGATTAGTGGGGAATCGGAGAATAGGGATTATATGAATTATTAGATTTTTTTTTTAGATGGTTTTTCGGGAATTCTGGGGATTATGAAGACCGGGAACGCGAATATAAGACTTGCAGCGCGGGGAAAATTACGCCAATTTTTATTGTACCTGAAGTTATCTGTGGAGTGATTTTTTAAGGAAAATAGTTTTTGGGGAAAGCTTTTTTTAGGGAATAAATTAAGAGTTGGTATTGAAGGTAAGGTGAAGGGCGGAATTACGGGCTATTTAAGGAGAAACCTCTCATCTTGACTTTGTAAATTCACAGTGCAGATTGATGGTACTTGTTTTTTTTAATTATTGAACTAGAAATTAAGTTCTGTCGATAGTCTGTGTTTCCGATGATTTGTAACTATAACGGAGCCTCTGACGGCCTAGGTGCATAGGACTTTGTTTGTAGATCGGAAAATTCTCTGCAAAAAAGGTCCTAACAACATTTTTTGTAGATCCGCTGGTTTCGGAGTAAATCGAGCGGATTCGTTGAGTACTCATGTACTTTGCGGGAAATTTTATTAAAAATTAAATTAAATAAAAAATGAGAGATATAATCTCTCATTTTTAATGTAACGAGAAATGTTGGGTTCGCATCTACTTTGTAAAATGGCTATTGTGGAGCGGTGGTTTAGGGAGCAATGACGAGTAGGGTCGATGGGATTCATTGCCATTTTCAATTTATAGCTGAGCTTTTGCAACTACATCGCGGTCGACGAGACTCTGAGGTACGTCCCAGATCCTGACGACAACCGCAAAACTCTCCTCACGCAGGAAGCCGTTGTGACCGTGCGCGGTGTACCGCTCACTCATTACATGGAGGATCTTCTGACGTCCAAGATATCACTCAATGCTGGCAAGGTCAGATCCGCTGATAATTCTATGAATTATTAATAATTTAAGGCCTCAGTAAACAATTAAATTCAAAACTGAATAAAATCCATCAAAGTTGCAACTTTCCGCTCTTTCATAAAACCGGAAGTGGATTAAAAAAAAAAAAAAAATGAAAATTGCTCAAATTTAGAAAAACACTTCGGTTTTTCTTGTAAAAGCGGAAGAACATTAAAGAAATAAAAACAATACTAATACGTTGCCTAAAATTGATCCTTTTTACTCTAACTAAGAAACTAACGCTTATAAAGTAGGATTTAATGTTAAAAGTAAAATTTAATTTGAGTACTTAATTACATTTTTAACAAACGATATTAAAATATAAAAAAAATAGGGGAGACAAGCTGTGGAGTGGGTGATCGACAAAATGGGGGTCGAGGTGAAGGATCTCGCTAGTTCAGCCGTAAAGTCAACGGACGAATTGCTGAACCACACACGCCGCCAGATCGACGACATAACGACGAAGACCCGACGAGGCATGGACGATCTTCAGAACGCAGCGAAGAAGTCCTTCGACGATATCCACACACTCACCACGCCGCCGTCACCGCAATCGATGCCAAAATTGTAGCTAAGGTTTCGAACTAGTTTTAATCTCTTCAATTGATCGCGTTCGACTTTTCCCGAACGATCGGACGTTCTCGAGGGATTGATAAGGGAGAAAGAAAAAAAAAATAGATCGCGTGCGATACAGTTAGCGAATGAATGTACGAGCAAGTCGACGACAAGTCCAACCATCTTCGCTTCGCGATTATAATATTTATTGAAGTGTTCAAACGAAAAAAAAGAAAAATCTGTCTTACCTGAGTGTGTCCGATCGTTCGGCGAAAAGTCGACTGTGTAAATAGAATGCAATTGTCCTCGGTGACGTCGACAAAAATAAAACCATGAAAAGCAGTAAAAAAACAATAATAAAAAAATAAAATAAAAATGGCCAATAGTAAAATTTTTGAACGTCATTGATGAGAACAAAAAAAAGGGATATTTGATCTCGAAGGAAAAACAAAACGGTCGAGATATTCTTTCGCGAGCAACCTCTCTGTGGGGGAGAAAAGAACAAATTTAATCACATAGATTTCTACGCTGCAGCTACAATTCGCTTCGAGAAGCTTTATCACCCCGAAACCCCAAAGATCGATAGGTTTTAATTTGCCCGAGAGTGATGGTTTTTTTTTTATAAAAAACTTTTTTTTTTTTGAGGTTTGAATAACGGGAAAGATATGACGAATGATTGTCAACTGTGCGTACATTTTTGAGGTCGTGTAATGAATTTCGAAGCCTCTGCGTGCGGGCCGCGGAGTGGACTGAGAGGAGATCCTTGCCGAGTTTCCTGGCGTCGATAAGAGAAAACACGCGCTGAATGCACAGAGAGAAAAAAAAGGGTTTTTCTCGGAACGCACTTGCCGATGCATAATAGCGCCCACTTACAATCGCTGCCTAGTATTTTATCTTTAAATAGTTCCGAAGAGCTTTCTAATTTAGAAAAAAGAAACAATAATAAGAATACGCAAAAGGCGAGCTATTCGCAAAATTCGGTTCGGCATCCATCAGGGGAAATTTCTATTTATTTAGTTTTTTTTTTTTTTATAAAATAGACGCCAGTCCGAAAAATAGATAGGAATCAAAGACAGTGGAGATAAAAGAAAAACAAATTGTGCAAAAAGAAAAAAGACATTCGATATCGCTTGTTGTACTTCGTCTTTAACGGCGCTCGATTATTGTTGTAAATACTGATTAATAAAATATAAAGTATCATGGAGTTTCGATGAACGTTTAATTATTTATCAGTTGCTTCATGAATCGGCCTCCAATGTTCTTGCAGGAAAAAAGAAGAAAAACAAGAAGTGCTGCCGATTACGAAGATAAGGACGGATAATTTTATTAATTATTTCATTGATACAATAACATGTGGAATAAGATTTGTATACGCAGTAAGATATATACGCAATAAGAAGCGTATAAACATTTGCTGTACCCTCACTCTGTTGTCAATAAATTCACTGTTACTACTACTAATAACAATATTAACAATAGTTTTTATTGCCTCCAGGAATGCATAACTATTCTTATAGCAGGGGGCAGGTCGTTAAAATTCATTGCAATTCAATAAATAATATGAAATATTAATTGAAACTAAAAAAAAAAGCTAAAAATTAATTTAAATAAAACCTATTAAATCTCTGGAACGATGAATAAATCGGAGAGTCCGTAACTCGCGCATGGATTGTTTATTCCCAACGACGGCGTTTAAGTTAATATTACCGGGCTTGATAATACGACCGACATAAATATTCCTACAGCAAACAGGGTTAGGTCGTTAAAATGTCTTGCAATTCAATAATTGATATGAAACGTTAATTAAAACTAAAATAAAAATAAATTTTAAGATACCATTAAATCTCTCGAACGATAAATAAATCGGAGAGTCCATAGCTCGCGAATCGATTGTTTATTCGCAACGACGACGTTTAAGTTCATATTAGGGGGGTCGATAAATCGTCGAGCAATCAATTTTTAATGCTCCCAGTGCGCGCGCGACTTCGGGTCCGAAACCGGTGGCGATCAATGATGCAGGCATTCGTTAATTATAAATGGGGGGGGGCCATTCGGCTAATGAGAACGGAATTTCGCGGATAGTCGGAGCGGAGCCGGTTGTTCGGAAATCGTGTAAATTTGGTCAAGCCATAGAGCTCGGGTTTTCGTGACCAGAGACCCGTAAGGGAGACGAATAATTGATGACGTTCCGACTCATCGGACGAGTTTCTCCTGTGACGACGCAGAGTCAGGCAAATATTGACGTCGGCCCACCGGCGAGGACTCCGCTCCGATCGCAAAGCTCTCTTTGTCTCCTCACCAGACGGCAAGGATAATACCACGACCGTCGAATAGTACACATCCGGAGAAGCTCTTCCTCGTCGATTCTGGGGGGTTTTCATTCCGCTTGTATCCCGAGGCCTCGCAAACCTCTCCGGAATCATCCCGTCCTCGCTCAATTCGGACCTACATGTAGACAGATCTCGGGTAAATATAATTCACCGAAACTACTCCGTTTACTGGAACCGCCATCCGATGGAATTAATCGAATTTCGAAATTCTGGGGGAAGTTTTAATTGAAGAGTTTTCGATGCGTCGATTGAATCCCAAGCGAACCGGAAAGCGATTGGGAGTCGTAGATTTTTCATTGATTTTTTTGGGCGAAATGCTTGAAGTTAATTTTTGAGCCCATTTGACGAAAGAAGATTGCACTGGGCGGGGATGCGAAAATAAAATAAATTGAGCGGAGAGGGGTCTGGGGGTTGAAGCCAAAATGAATATGGGACTGAAAAGCAGCCGTGGATTAATTCGAGGGTTGGTATGAAGTGGGATTTTTTATTGTCTTTATCTTTGGATTGGACCTTTCTTTTTTCAAATGAGAATCATCGGACAGCCTTTTGGCTACTGGCCAGACAGCGAGCGGTACTATCCACCGCCTTCGGGAAGTTCCGCGACGTCTGACCGCCCCGGGGCTCCGGCTGGCCCTCAAAATCATTTCCCTCCGATTCGCAGACACGTACGAAACTATGCGCCAAAGGCAAATGAAACTTCTCGTTTGGATATATATCAACCGTTCCTATCCGTCGGAATTAATTAAATTTCGGATCCGCTGCTGCTGTATCTTGCTCAACGAAGAACAATTGTTAGTAATTATAATCCTCTTGTCGTCACTCTCTTTTTATTTTGCATGGACACTGCCGTGACATAAAACTTATATAAAAGTAAGGCCGTCATACACCGTTCTTCTACCGGAGATTATTCTTATCTACTAGCGACGTTGGCTCGCAAGCTTCGCGGCTCGCAGTAGCTGTTTGAGCATTTGTGAGTATCTGTGAGTAACCGTGTGAGAATCTGTGAGTATCCCTGCGTGTCTGTGAACGTTTGGACAATTATTCATGTGAGTATCCGTAAGTATCCGTGTGAGTATCTGTGACTATCCGTGAATAACCATATGAGTATCCGTGTGAGTGTCTGCAATGAACCGTGAGTATCCGTGTGAGAATCTGTAAGTATCCGTGAGTATTTGTGAGTACCTGTGAATTTTAGTGCGAGTATCTGTATGAGTAGTTGTGAGCATCTGTGAGTATCCGTGAGTAACCATGTGAGAATCTGGGAGTATCTGTAAGTATCTGCGAATGTTAGTGCGAGTATCTGTATGAGTAGTTGTGAGTATCCGCAAGTAACCATGTGAGAATCTGTGAGTATCCCTGAGTATCTGTGAATGTTTGTGCAAGTATCCGTCTATCAGTAAGTATTCGTGAGTATCGGTAGGAGAATCTGTGAGTGTCCGTGAGTATTTGTGAGTATCCGTAAGTATCTGTGAATGTTAGTGCTAGTATCTGTATGAGTAATTGTGAATATCTGTAACTATCTGTGAGTATTTGTATCTGTAAGTAGCTGTGAATATTTGTATCCGCAAGTATCTATGAATCTTTGTGCGAGTATCTGTGAGTATTGGTGTGAGTCTCCAATCGACATGAACTTTATTATTGTGCAGAAAATTGTATGATTAAAAAAAAAAAAAAAAAAACGTATTATCGGCGAAAAATCGACACCGTAGAAAATCCGCCCCAGTTTCAACCGTCGAGCCCCTTATCATTCCACCGGTGCCGATAACCCGAAAATTCATCCCGTTAGAAAATCGATAGCGTCATAAATTTGTCACGCTTCCGTATCGCCCGAACTATCAAAACTTCCCACGTACCGCTCATACGTACGATGGGTTTCGCGATCCGAGAATTTCGCCGGAAGTCTCCCACGTACGTATCTTCGGTTATCGGTACGCGAGAGACAAGCCCGGAAAATCGTACAAGCTCATGTTAACGGCGAGGAGCAGTAGGGCGAAGGGCGGGGGGCGTTGGGGTAAACCGAGTGAAATCGATGCGTGTTTCACAGTGCGGAGAAACAGCCTCCCGAGGGCCTGCGGTACAGGAATATATATATAACGGTGTCTTAATCCACTCGGCTTCACGTACCCGCCATCCGTGCATGCAGCCGCTGCAGCGGCACAGCTCGGTCCAGCAGCTGATGCCGTGCCCCCCCCCCCCCCCCCTCACGAACGATTCCTCTTCCGGAATGTGTGCTCTCCTATCCTACGTCGTTTCCTCGACGTCAAAGGGAATTCCGTCTCTCTGTGAGATACGGCTAATAACGAGTTTCGGAAAATTCGATTAGCCCGGTCTGGGTGAGAGAGAGAGAGGAGGCCGGCACGTATAGCCGAGTCTCTCTGAGGTGAAGTTGGAACCATGCTCGGGGGAAGTTGGAGGCTCGAATTGAGCTTTCCACTGGCGGAGGTCACGGAACTCATCGATTTTCCCAATCCATCCATCCATCTATCTATCCATCTATATATATATGTGTGTGTGTGTGTGTGTGTGTGTGCGTGTGTATGTGTGTGCGTGTGTGGGTGTGTGCGTGTGTGCGTGTGTGTGTGTGTGTGGGTGTGTGCGTGTGTGTGTGTGCGTGTGTGTGTGTGTGTGTGTGTGTGTGTGTGTGTGCGCGTATATATGTACATATATATATGTATATATATCACTGGGATCTCATCGTCGGATTCATGAATTCGCGATCGAACGAGCAACGTTTTCGAGTGAGCTTTGCCTCTCCGGTGCATTCGAGGAAGGCTCATGGTTTACACATCGTAGCAACCTCCGCAGTCGGCGCACTGGATGATTCTCGCTCCCAGCATCCGTCTCCCAGGACCGGTCGGAGTTGAGAGAGAACTCGATGGGCTTCGATGAAAGCCTCGAGGAGTCGGAGGACCCGGGACCTTCGAGGATCTTCGAGAGCCATCGGCGGTCAAGAAGTTCGCGAAAGTAGAGGCTCTCGACGCGAGACGGGGCGTTTAAACGCCGACCAGGATTCACCGGCCCGATTTCTTTTCAATCTTCATCCCCGATTCATTCGCCGATCCCTCGGAGGAGGAGTCTTACCGATTCGTATACCTTTCTTCGTGGAGGCTTCGGGATTCGCGTCTCGCAGAGGGCGCAGCTATTGGCCGGCTGGACATTGGCATGGAGCGGCCTCGAAAAATTTGATCGTGCCAATGCTGATCTTCCTTTTTCCGCAGACATTATTTCAGGCACCTAAATCTTGATTTATAACGACACTTGCACGAATAGGCGGGGTCCGCCCGTCCTTCCTTAAAGTAAATAAATTATATAATATATCAGAGCTGGGCAGTACTTGAAGTAAACGGTACTTGTTTCGTACTTGCAGTACGGTACTTCAAGTACCGTACCGCAAGTACGATATTTACAAATTTGTTGAATAATGATTTTTATCTTCAATTTGTTAATAACAAATTGGAATTATCATTTCACAAAAACAGTCTTTGCAGCACTTCCCATATACTTGACTGTTTCAATTTTTTATCTCATCGCGAAGTAGTTTGAAATTTTCTCTGAAACTCACGTTTGGCGGGACTGCACCGCTCCGTCTACCTTAATTGTTAAATAGTGTGATCGAGAATGTAAAATTGTAGGTATTTTTTTCATTAACCCCTTCAGTGTCAGAGAAACGTACTTCTCTATACGTTTTGACCCCCTATAGGGGCTTCTGACAGTGAAGGAGATATTAGTACGTAAGCTAGTCTTTTTTTGGAAGGTTGTGCCAGTGCCGCAGTTCGAGCATAAAAGAAATCTCGGAAGAATCACGGTTAATCCGTTTCCCGGTTAATCGGGGTTCTGTTGTATTACATTGAAACATTCGAAAATGTAATTCAAGTACTTATACTTACATAAAGTACTTGAAGTACATGTACCGTAAGTACTTCTTAAGAAGTACTTGCAGTACATTACTTCGAGTACTTTGCCCAGCTCTGTAGTGTATATTATAATTATAATTATAATTATAATTATAATTATAATATATAGTATACAGTATACAATATGTAATCATAATACGTATTATTACAATTAGTTATAAGAGTTTGTGTACGATATCGAGTTGAACCTTAAGTCCGAACCGAGGATCGCTTTAACGTCGTTCACTTTTGCAATCTACTTTTCCATCGAATTCCTAAACCGCCAATTACAGTCCGTTCTCCACGACAACGATACTTTCGCCAAGCTCTCTTTTATTCGCGTTCCAGAGATCGTTTCATCGATTCATTTCGTGTGGCGTTCGGGGCCGTTCCGCGGAACGCGACGCATCCTCCGCCAATCCTCGACGGGGCTTAGCTCTTCGGATTCCTCGGGAGTATCGGCCGAGGGTAGCCCCGGGCGATTTTCTTCAGAATAAATTTCCTCGAAGTGGCTCGAGAGGACGTCGAACGTCCGAGACGTTGCGAATGGCGAGGGTCGCCGAGGGGGAGGGGGCGAGAGGGGGTTCCTCGCGGATTTGGGATAATTTCCGTCGGACGTTTAAAAAAGTTTCGAGTGCCCGGCGGGACTCTTAAAGCGATTCCGCAGTACGAGCTCGCCTCCCGCGGATCGGGAAGGCAAACTTCGAGTTATAAAATATACGGTTCGGCGGTCGTTGCGGATAGATTGTTTGATCGGTGGCGGCGCGAGGAGGAAGTGCGCCGAGCCTGGAAGGGGATGCAGCGGGCAGCGGGAGGAGAACGACGGCTATGAGATTGGGTGACGTCGAGATTGCTTCGCGGATAGCGAAGCGGAAAAGAAAATCTGCTGGACTATACAGGATAATATTCTTTTATTATATTTTTATATATATCCTGGCACCCCCCCCCCCCCCCCCCCCCGCCATCCTTATCGGGGCTTTCGCCGACCCTCGTCTCTCGCGCCTCTCCGGGGAACGCCGGCTGGGCATGACGAGAGAGTATACAGAAAATCACCGGGAAACTCATATTTGTATAGATTTTACGTTCCCGTGAACTTCGATGGACGATTCGAGGAACATCAAATTTATTGGCCGAAATGTGAAAACGGTGATGGAAAAATGTTGGCTCGAGGGTGAGAAGAAAACAATATCGGGAGTTTGAGGATATTTTAGGGCGGCTTTTACTGCCTGGCTGTCTGGAGCTAAAGCCTGATCTTTTGAGGAAATAATAATAATAATAATAATAATAACAATAATAATAATAATGTATGGCGACATTGCATTTACTATGTAATTTGGGATATATATGTAAAAATAAGGACTAAAAATATTTCCGAAATACATTAAATTCTGCGATTTTGTGTGATCGATATATCGACCATAAAGATTGTTTTACATTTCAAGAAAATATATTTCTGTAAATATATATTTCATGATCTGAAATTAAAAAATTGTGCATGTATATTATCTATCACCGACATGTTTTCGACGGGCGAGACATATGTATTTTTCCACGTGATCTCAGAACATAAAAATCCACGACAACACATCCCGACTTTCGATCCCTTTGAGCCCTTTCCGAGCATGTGCGCGCGCGCGATACTGTTTAGCCGAGCAAAAGTATAACTCTTTCCGAGATGCGGCATCGTCGCCGACCGGTAACTGTACATACCGAACGATATTGCTCCTCGCTCCCCGGTAATATGTACAAGAAATTTATGTAACTTTGAATTTACACGGAAAGTACATATATTCGCTATTATATAGGCAATATAACGTTGCGCAAGGATAGGCGGAAGCGGCGAGAGAGCGGGTGGTGATTCCGTGCTGCTGGAAAGACGGTCGCTCCACGAGCCAGTCTCGTTCCTCGTCGCTGCCTGTGTGGGTCGGTGGGTCGCGAACGACGCCGCGCATACGCCCGATCCCATTAGCATACAATTATCTTTATGCTTCTTTTATGATTCATATTTAGTGGCCCGCTTCCGGGAGTTTGCGCGCCCGAGACTCTCGAGCCCTTCCACGGTATCGCCCTTAAAGCCTTTTCCTCAGCCACCCGCTTTTCCATCCCTTTCCGTTGCCACACAAATGTGAACGTATATACATACATATGTACATCCCGGTTTCCCTCCGAAGCGCGAACGCGCCAAGAGTCGCGGTATATTCGCGACTCGACCGCTGAGAAACAGAAGGGCGCACCTCGGGTCGTTCTACGAGTTACATTGCTGGAGGTACGCCCTTATGTTTCCCAGCATTGGATAAATATGTATGTATGTGTATATAGATTTTACGATCGTTTTGTTCAAAACTCGTCGAGCATTCTCGCTCCCTCGCCTATCCGGACAAGCTTCAAGACGGTCCCCGCTGAGCTGTCCTCCGTCGTTAATCCTTTGTTTTCGCTCGTAATTTTCCATACGCTGCCACTCTTTTATTCAACTATCCCTGCGCTCCGATGCTTCTTATTTCGCACGGAAAAAAAAAATTCGCTCGCGGTCTGCTAAAGAAAATTCCTTTATTTCAATTCTACTTTCAATATTTTTCTTACAATTCCATATGACATTGAAACGACGACGCCGAGACTGTCACGGCGACATGTTATTGCTTCAATCTCGTGTGGAATTGAAAGTGGAATTGAACGTGGAATTGAACGTAGAATTGAAGGTATAATTGAAAGTACAATTGAAAGTACAATTGAAAGTACAATTGAAAGTATAATTGAAAGTCTAATTGAAAGTCTAATTGAAAGTCTAATTGAAAGTCTAATTGAAAGTCTAATTGAAAGTCTAATTGAAAGTCTAATTGAAAGTATAATTGAAAGTATAATTGAAAGTATAATTGAAAGTATAATTGGACGTAGAATTGAAAGTAGAATTGAACGTGGAATTGAAAGTAGAATTGAACGTAGAATTGAAAGTAGAATTGAACGTGGAATTGAAAGCAGAATTTTTTACTTTGGCGGCCCGCAAGCGACAATTACTTGAGTTATTGAAATTTTTCGTCAGTGAGCTTCGTGGACTCGGTTACCAGGTATTAAAAAGACAAGGTCGGCTTTTTACACACAGTTACTACAAGGAGTAATGAAGTTTGATTTTTCTTAAATTGGAAAATGTCATTTAACAAATGACATCGTATCTCAAAATCTATTCGTCCGATTGAGTTGAAAATTGGACGAATTTTTGATCATAACATTTTCTATCTAATGACCGGATTATTAAAAAAAAATCATTTATCAGTTAATAACAAACGGTTAACATCGTTTTTATCGTTGAAACGTCGAGTCAAATTGCAAGAGATGCGCCCTTAACAGTGGATACATATGTATATATGTGTATGTAGATTTTACGATCTTTTTGTTAAAAACTCGTCGAGCATTAACGGTCTCTCGCCTATCCGGACGGGCTACAAGACGGTCCTCGACGGAGCTATCCTCCGTCGTTGATCCCTTGTTTTCTCTCGTAATTTTCCATACGCTGCCTCTCTTTTATTCAACTATCCTTACGCCCCGACGATCCTTATTCCGCTTCGTGCACTCGGCAACCAACGATAAATCTTCACCGAATTACGTTTGCGATCTTATGTAGATGGTGATGTACATTATACATGTATATATGTATATGTACACGTTATGTATCAGTCTTGTCTTGCCGTGGATGTCTCACGAGACTCCATCTCGCTCCTCCTCGAGGTAACGTGTTCTCTCGTTCAAACATTGTTTCGGTAGGACGATCTCAAACATCGTTTGGGAACGAAATGCAAACTGTAGATACGTTGATATATACGTGTACTTGTGTGTATGTATGCACTGGTACGGGTTTCGTGGAACCACAAATTAAATCCTATTATACGAAAGCATCGCCGAGTCTGTACGATCGTAAAACGTTGCCATAAATTATGAGAGCCGAGAGAAGGCGAGACGCGTAGGAGATTATATTTCGCAACAGATTTTAGGATAATATGGTGGGGAAATTTTGGAGAAACGTTGTCGTTAATTGCGATGAAGGTTGGATATTTGTAGAAGAGGTTCATTTTTCAGTTTGTTCGAGGGTTGGCGGAGGGACTTAAAAAAATGAGGGAAATGGTTGATGATTCCAAATATACGGAAAAAAGATGGTACGTTAATTTTGCTCAAAAGTGGCTCGTGGAGCCGCGATGAAAAAACGAACAAAATGTAATCAGTACATTGAAAAACCCATATTCTTTGTTTCTTGGGTTTTTTTTTTTTGCACGATTAATGGTTTTCGAATTAAAAATGATGCGCGAGATACTTCCGGTGTATTTTCTTTTGGCTCAGTTGAGCGAAGCGAAACAGTTTGTCGATACTTCCCACTCTCAATATAGCGTCTTAAATAAGAAAATGTTATTTTTGTGATAATTGATTTGATTATTAAATAATTATCCAAAGTTCAAATTAAGCAAAGGTCGAAGGACCGTTTCGGTAACGATAAAACTGTATTTACGCGATCAGGAAGTTCCACCCGATAGCGTTCATAAATTGCATCTATTAATACCTATGTAGCCAAAGGTAATTGCTTTGAAATTCCTGACCTCTATTTATATGCAAAACCTATTATCGAAGCGGTAATTTCATCCGGACAAAAATTCGCCCGACTCCGATTTCGACTATATTCTACCACTTCCGACAAATTTTCACGATTAACGGTATATATAATCCAACGTAATAAATTTAATTCTGGAAAATAAAAATATAAAAACTTTCATCCGTTCCACTTGCGACACGACAATATTTCACATTTATTGTATTATAGCTCGAAATAATTATTTATAATCGATACATTTATTTATAACCGGTGTTTTGCTGGCAATTCGTTCTGTACAAATTTTATCTAGATAAAAATTTGCCCGACTCCCGATTCCGGCTATATCGTCTCTTCCGACAAATCTCCACGATTAACGGCATCGATAAACCGACATAATAAAGTAAACTTTAAAAAACATATATATATATATATATTGGAACTTTCATCCGCTCACAAGAAAATACTTCGCATTATTTGTATTATCGATCGAAACAGTTATTTATAACCAATATAATTATTTATCTATAACCGATCTTTCTAACAATTCGTTTTGTACTAATTTTATCCCGTTAAAAATCTCCCCGACTCCGATTCCGGCCATTCTATTACACTTTCCAAAAAATGTTCACTATTTACGGCAATCCGGTAACGCATAATCCAACGTAACAAATGAAATTTTTTAAAAATAAAAAATACAAAAATTTTCATCCGCGCCACTTGCGATATAAAAATATTTCGCATTCATTGTATTATCGATCGAAACAATTATTTATAACCGATATAATATGTAACAATTTATAATTATTTATCTATAACCGATCTTTGTAAAAATTCGTTTTGTACTAATTTTATCAGGATAAAAATCTCCCCGACTTCGATTCCGGACATTTTATTACACCTTCCGAAAAACATTGACGATTTACGGTAATCCGGTAACGGATAATCCGACGTAACAAATGAAATTTTTTTTTTCAAATAAAAAATTATAAAAATTTTCGCCCTCGCTACTTGCGACACGTTAATATTTCGCGCTTATTGTATTATCTATCGGAATATTTATTTACGACCCGTATATTTATTTCTCCATAAGCGGTGTTTGTTGGCAATTCGTTTCGCCCGAATTCGCGCGGCATGCCGAACCGGGGTAACAAGAGATTGTGTTTTGAAGCTGTAAATTGAATTCGATGATCTCGTTGATGCAAACAAGGGAGATCGACACGGAGAACGAGGGCATTCGGGGTGTGTAAAACGAGTGAACCTGCCCGGTCCGTTGCCGAACGTTTTCCCCATACAGCTCGCCCTATTATAGGCGTACATAACTGGAAAATAGCCACGGGGCTTGCCAATAAAGCCTGTCGTTAGTGCGCGTTCGCGCGGCTCTATGGGCCGATCTAACGAGCGTGAAATGATCTATCGATCTTCCCCGATGACCTTCGATGGCGCTTCTCTTCCATACGCTCTCAGTCCCCCGGACGAATCGTACGTATGTTGGCTCTGGGCTATTACTCTTACGACCGACGCCACTGTTTGACTCTCAAAGCGCCGTAGAACGCCAGAATTCCGTGCCCAATTCGGACCGAGCTGATACGCGATCCATCCCCGTCAGAATCGCTGTATAATGAACACGATCTATACCGACATAGGCTCGAAGTCGTTAATGACGCATTGTGCAGCGATAACTCCATTCCCGGAATACACGCTTCGTTCGATTAATTGTGAACGCATCTATGAATTTCACTGTTGCTACGTCGAGTTTGTTAATCACTGAGGCAATTTTTTGTTTTATTTTTTCGTCAAAACTTTTGCCGGGAATTTTGAGGTCTGAGTGAAGTTTCGTTTCGTTTGGAGATTAATAAAAAGAATTTAACTAATGCTCGAACACTTGTGGGGTAAATTGTACAAGTTTGAAGTAAAGTTGAGACACATTTGAATTCATTTTTCTGTCACCTCTCATGATTTTATTTATTTTTACAATTGCTAACAAAAAAAAATGAATTTGGGACCGACGAAGGGTATAATAAAGTCGTTTAACGGAACGAAATCAACGTTTTACGTTTTATTTCAAATCAGCGACTATGTGAGTGTCAATTAATCGATTAATTAAGCGGGTTCGAATGATGTTTATTCACAGGACACGGGTAATTGTTCTACCATTAATTAGGTACTGCCCACGAGAATCAAAAGAACCACTTCAACTCCGGTGTAATGAACTTCCGTATATATATATATATATATATATATATATATATATATATATATATACAAATTTATACATATTCACTGTTCACCACTAATTCATTGGTAAAGTATACACCAAATTTTCCACCGAATACCCATTGTATTTTCGTTTAGTAATCCGTCTCGATGTGTAATTTGAACAGAAGTTTTGCACGATGAATGCTCATTCAGCCGTCGCTGTTTGCCTTTCGAAAAGCACCCCCCGCCTGTTTCCCAAAGAGTAGACACAGCAGTCACGGCTCATGAGGAAGGCTCATGCGGCTTCGATGAGGAAGGCTCATCGAAGCCGCTGCATCTAAAAATAATGTTTCCGTTATCTAACATGATTGTATTTATATTTACAATAATTGCTAAAAAAAAAAAAAAAAAATTGGAACCGATAAACATTTTTCTCGCCCGGACAGAGTACGCAATTAGCGTTTTACGTTTTCTTTCAAATCAGCGACTACATGAGCATCGATTAATTAATTAATTAAACAGGTGCGGATAATTATTTTATCATTAATAATTAGTGCTATTTCCGCCCGGGGACAATGAAGTTCCGTATAAAATATATATATATATATATATATCGACCATCCGCCATCAATTCACCGGTAAAGGATCCATCAAATTTTCGTCCTACGAACGTCCATTGTGTTTTGGTTTAACAACCCGTCCCGATGCGTAGTTTGAACAGAAATTTTGCACGATCAATGCTGATTTTGCTGGCGTTGTTTGCCTTTCGAAAAGCACCCGCCGTCCCTTTCCCGAGGAGCAAACACACAGCAGTGGAAGGCTCATTGAAGCCGATGCAGCGAGCCTCGCGAAAATCAGCAGGTACGGTGAACGTCATAATGAACTCGTCGATATTCTCTCCCTCATAGCTCGTTAAATTTGCGTTGATCCACCTATCGCTCTTGTACGCTGCATCCTACCCGCCCGCCTCCGTACAACCATCCCGCTACCGGGGAGCTCGCTAGTTTGCACTGGTCTGTCGGTTTCCCTTGTTTTCACCGATGTAACTTCGCCGCGCCCCATCCCGCTCGTATCACTGTTAACTATCGCGAAACGT
This sequence comes from Amblyjoppa proteus, assembly GCA_963922035.1. Taxonomy (NCBI): domain Eukaryota; kingdom Metazoa; phylum Arthropoda; class Insecta; order Hymenoptera; family Ichneumonidae; genus Amblyjoppa; species Amblyjoppa proteus. The sequence goes on along the minus strand of OY998230.1, from coordinate 30,190,855 downwards.
GAATAATACTCGTTTCAACCCTTCATCCCCTTTCCGCCCGACGCACCCCTTTCTGCCTGCGGGCCATGTGCACACTTCTGTGCATGCACCATAGTTGGTTCGACTGTACGAAACAGACCGGACCGTCGATTGTTTCCACGTTAATTGCGAGCTCGATGCTCGTACCAGAAATGTTTGTTCCAAACAGGATTTTTAAACGTTATTATTTCGTCGCAGCTAGAGCGGCGGACGGATTTCGTTGCCGATGCATAATCGACGAATCGCCGTTCGCTGAGTTTATCCTCTTTGGTCATTGGAAAAATCTGCTAATGGCGGAACGATCGTGAACGGTCGGAAACGAGATTCAGCTGGATAACAGTGATAGAGCCTACGGTACGAGCCGACAAGTAGTCACGGGCCGTAACCGATCGGCCGAGCCCTGTCGCCAATTTGTAAAATTTTTGGCACAGATCGTGTTATCGATCGATGGAATTTAATCCGACCGCGGAAGAATGTGATTGGATGCGGAGGCTGTGATTTTTTTATTCGCTGGATAAATATGGCAAACCGATGATTGACAAAGGGCAAATGTCCCTGTACGGCAATGGAGATAACAAAAAAGTGGAATGTGAAAGTGGAAGATTCACCAAATTGAGTGCCTTCTACTGTTTGTTTTGAACGATTGACTGAAAAATCGCGAAGCTTGTGTGATAAAAAAAACAGCATGATCTTCCTTACCGACCCGCGGTATCTCGGCTGGATAAATATCGCAGCCCGGTTATTGGGAAATGGCAAATTGCGTCGTCATGCGGTAACGGTGACAAAAGAAGTAGAATGTAAACGTGGAGTATTTACCAAATTGGATGCCTTCTACTGTACGATTTATACCACTGACTGAAAAATTGCCACTTTTTCGCCTTAAAAAAACGGCACTACGATCTTCTTTACCAACCATGATATTTTAAATAGTCTCAGACTTCGCCAAAGTACGAGAATCTTCGAGTTCCTTCTCACCAGCCCGCGAAGAATGGGATTGGACTAGGAGGCCGCCATTTTGTTATTGACTGGATAAATACCGCAGCCCGATGATTGGGAAGTGGCATATTCAGTCGTCGTGCGGTATCGGTGATAAAAAAAGTAGAATCTAAAAGTGGAAACTTCACCAAATTGGGTGCTTTTTACTGACGTTTTGAACCGATGACTGAAAAATCGCAACATTTGCGAGTTCAAAGAAACGGCACTACGATCTTCTTTATCGACCGTGGTCTTAAACGTGGTCATTACCAACCATGGTATTTCAAATAGTCTTAAACTTCGCCAAGGTTTGATGATCTTTGGTCCCCTCTCATCGGCAATCTGAGGCGATAATCCCGACCGGCAGGGAGAAAAAGAAAATCTTACCGATCGAGCGCGAGCCTCCAGTAGATGGATCGCCAAGTAGTCAAAGCTCGTAATGGTCAGACGCGTTATGTCCTCCGCTCACGGTCTCAGCGTTTTCTCCGCTCGCGTTTCCGCAGTGCTTTATCGTCGAGCCGCACACCGTTTTGCCTGATTTTATAGTCCGGCTAATGGTGGTTGGTGAGCTTGGAGGAGAATATGGTCTAACCGACGGTATTGCCGTGGCGGTTCGCTCCCCTTGAGTGTTTCCCAGATGGCTATTCGATCGGAGCGTAAACTCTCGCTGGCCACCGCCTCCAAGCCCGGGCGGAGGTGTCGGCGGTCGTTCGGACACCTCGGTGGCGGTCGTCGACAATGCCGGCAGCTCACCAAGTTTGATTTTAGCGGTTCGGGTGCCGGCACGAGCTGACGGTAAAGCGAGCGGGATGATCCGACGACGGGGGGGTTCGAGGGGAACCGAGATAAAGTCCGCGAATAGCTAATAACGTACGTGCCTCGCCTACTAATCGGCTTTGAGGATATTTGCCCTCGGGGACTTTGGACAAAGCGGAAGGCCGCTCCCACCGGGGTCTCAAGAAGTTTCGACCCCTCGGCGAGATTAGAGTGACGAAGAGACCCATCGAATCTCTCACCTTCGAACACTGATTTTTTTTTTATCCGACGATCTCTTCGGGATAAATTGAAATAGCAATACAGAAAAAATAAGCAACGAAAAAATAAATCGGTGGTTTTTATGAAGAGTTCGAGAATTCGAGAAATTATTTTTATCAACGCCGATATAGTCGAGCGAACGAGAATAACGTTCGTAAAAATGCTCCAAATATTAGATTATCGTAAGACAATTTTGTTTAATCCTTACGTTTCATCGTCAATGCCTTAAAAAAATCCATCTTATATCACGAATTCGCAACTTATTTAAGGTAGTACTTGCGGTACAGTCCTGTCAAACATGAGTTTCAGAGAAAATTTCTAAAAATTCTCGATGGGATAAAAATCTGAAAAACAATCAAGTGTACGGGAGATGCTGCAAAGATTGTTTTTGCGAAATAATAATTGCGATTTGTTATTAACAAATTCAAGATAAAAATCATTAATCAACAAATTACCCGGTAACTTAACTATTTTATTCTATAAAAATTATTCGTTTATTTTTCTGAATACGTATGAGTTTTTTTTTCAGAATTTTTTGTAATTTTTGAAAATCGCGTTTTTCTATGTTCAAGCGGTGAAGAAACGCAATTTTCAAAGATGAAAAAAAAAAATTCTGAAAAAATTCATACGCATTCATAAAAATAAGCGAATTATTTGTATGAAGGAAAATAGTTAAGTTGCCCGGTAGTTTCTTGATTTTTTTCAGATTTTTATCCCATCGAGAAGTGTTCGAAATGTTCTCTAAAACTCACGTTTGGCGTGACTGTACCGCAAGTACTACCTTAATTTACATTATATAAATTTTTTCGCACAATAAACCGTGCCGGAAGCGAAAAACCAAAAACGACCTGTAAACACGTTGAACAAAAAAAAAAAAAAATGTACTCAAGAACCGACAAGGAACCGGTGAGTGGGCAAACCGAGGAAAATTTCTGTTCCGGTTGACTCCGGCCGGAAAGCAATCTAAATCAGAATCTTAAAGACTGATGACGTTCCACGGTTATATCCGCGCTTCCATCTCGGCGTCTTCGCGTTGGTGCGGTCTCGTCGTCCGTACGTGCCAGAATCAGCCGCGAGGGTGTTCTCGTGTCGCTATTATGTAAAGCGCGCGAGACCGAGCTAAGGATGTGGCGAGGCGACGGCCGGATGAGGAGCGAAGGGATCCGTGTGGAGTGAGCGTGCTGCAGGACTGGATCTCCTCGGTGTCCTGCGAGCTTCCCTGCCCGTCGAAACCTGGTGGCGTAAGTACCGTGTTAGTCTAAGGGGTTACCGTCCCAGCGAGCTGGAGCTAACTAATAGCCTCTTAGCCTCGGCTTACGGGGATCAAGCTACCGGCACAGCCGTCTCCTCCTTCGCTTTCAGTCTCGCCACGGGAGAAGGACCAGCCACGTTAACCACCCCGGAGCCACCCCGACGACGTACGCGACGGGCTGGCTCACGTTGATCGTGCGCGCACCTTGCGTCTCCCCTAAGCTCCCCGACGCTCGCAAACACCGATCTCCACCATACGCTTAACCCCTTCCTACCTCCACGACGTTCGGATTAATACCTGACGATCGGCAAATTTTTTTTCCCCTCGATCGCATACGTTGACGAATGTGTGAGCTGGCTGACGATGTCGATGAATGGCGTTGCGCAGATGATTTTCTTTTAACGTCAAAATACATTTGGCGAATGGAAAGTGTCCTAAAAAAGCGTTTCGGTTCCGTGGCGGCACTTAGTGTTTCTAAGTAACTAATTAGAGTCTGCGATAAGGTTATTGGCCGGAGTTGGAATAATCAGGGCTTAGGAGAACTTAGAATGAACGGGGCTTGGAAGGACTTAGAATAATCGAGGCTTCAAAGGACTTGGAATAATCGGGATTTGGGAGGACTTAGAATAATCAAGATCTGGGTCGCCTTAGATAAAATCAGGATCTGGGAGGACTTAGAATAATCAGGGTCCGGAAGGATTTATAATAATTGGAGCTTGGGGGGACTTAGAATAATCAAGGCATGAAAGGACTTCGAATAATCGGGGATGTAGAATTACGTGGAATTGGGAGGACTTAGAATAGTCGCGGTTTGTGAGAACTGAGAATAATGGGGGATTGCGAGAACTTAGAATAATCGGGGATTATCAGGACGTTGAATAATCGGGGATTGGGAGGATTTGGAATAATGCCAGTGTGGCGAAAGAGTCAATGATATAATTCTAGTCAAATGTTACTTGAAATTTCTCGGTAAGTTTCGTCGGTTCTTTCGAAGCCAGAGATGTATCTCCGGAGTCAGGTTGGATCGACCCTGCAGCGATCCAACTTGATGTACAGGGGGAGCGTGATGAACGTAGATACTTCGATAAGACACCGGTAAATGGGTATCATGGATAACTTTAACCAGGAACCCCTCACTCCCTGGGGACAGCGAGTGGCGTTGTGTGAGCGAATAAAAAATGCGACACTTCGTTTCGACAAGTCGATCTGTCCCTCGACAAGGATCAACGTGACTCGGGGGAGCGGCGGGGAGCAAGAGACAGGCAGACGAGGCTGCGAAATAAAAACATAGAGATTCTTTTTTTTTCGAAAAGTTCACAATCGAATTTTCAAATTTAACTTTTCTTTTTGATAGACAAGAATATTTGATTCTCCATTGCTTCAAGAACGGAGATCGAAAAACAGCTAATTGCGGATCTACAAACCTCGAAATCACAATAGCTTTCAGTAAACCCCCCTCAATTGCCCACTATGTAAAAAAAAAAAAAATTCACATGTTGCGCTCTTCAGGGTTTGACGTTTGCCCAAGGCTCGTTCAATCTTCGTCAAATTTTCATTTTTTCCCGAACTCCACCACGCTACCGGCAAGCTCCATCCGTCGGCTGCCAATTGCACCCTTTATTCCATAATTCTCTCTAAAAGCTCAAAACCCACCAAGAGCTCCAGTTACACACATATATGCATAGATAGATATTTCAAAACGCTAAAAAAAAAAAAAAAAAAATTCACCACTGGATAAGCTCGAGATTACATCCTGCGTATTTTGGCCGAGTGAGCCAATCGAGGGTGTTGCACACAGGAGGCGTTAATTTATTTAGTGTCCGAAGGTAAGGGGGCTTGATGGACGTTCGGTCTCGGGGGTGGCATCGATGCTCGACGACGGCGAGCCCGGCAGAGAAACGACGATGACCGCGTTCGTTCGTTCGTTGCCGCTCCTGTATCGACGGGTTTTGCAGCCCTTTGAAATATCACCTCTGCGGCGAAGCCACGAGCTCGTGCCCACCTCTTCCCTGTCAAGCTCTTTCCCCTCTCGCTTTCTCTTCACTCTTCGCTCTCCTCCACCACCCCCCCCCCCCGGATCGCTCTGGCTCTGACTTCCTGTCTCACCGAACCTCCCCCTTTTCCCCCCTTTCTACCTTTTACTCGTGGCGTTCGTTTCGTTCTCTATCTATCTCTACACACCGGCGAACCGACGGGGCAACGGGGGCGGAGAGAACTCCTGCAGAATTATACCCGAGCTATCTGTCTGCCCTGTACTGCCGTTACTACTCCCGCTCGCGTACACGTTTCGTTCGCCATTCCTCCCTCGCTGGCCCGACGCCTCTGCGAATTCCAAATTAATTCTACGAGACGGTTCGCCAGTTCGCGCTTCTCTAAATTAAAATATCCTTGCCGTACCTGATACTGCTATTTAGCGAAAAAAAAATTTAATAGTAATAGTCATTTTTAAGGTGATACGACGTTTTGCGATCGAAACGAAAAAAAAATTGGTGTACATTTACGTACACATTTTCTTCGCCAATATCCTTGACGTAGCTCAATAAGGGTATTTAGCAAAAAAATATGTTTAATAATAATAATCATTTTTAAGGTAAAACGACATTTTGCGCAGGAAACAAAAAAAAAAATTGATGCACATTGGCGTACACATTTCCCTCGCCAATATCCTTGCCGTACCTCATACGGATATTCGGCTAAAAATAAATAAAAAATAATAATAATCATTTTTAAGGTAAAACGATATTTTGCGACGGAAACGAAAAAAAAAAAATGGATGCACATTTGCGTACACGTTTCGTTCGCTGTTCCTTCCTCGCTGGCCCGGCGCCTCTGCAAATTACAAATTAATTCTACGTGCCGCTTCGCCAGTTCGCGCTTTTCTGAATGAAAATATTCTTGCTGTACCTGATACGGATATTCAGCTTAAAAAATTAATGAATAAAATAATAATAATAATCCATTTTAAAGGAAAACAATATTTCGCGTTCGAAGCGATAAAAAAAATGACTGCACTTTTTTCGACAACGAAAAGCAGAAGAAAACAAATTTAAGTTCGAACATAGCCTTAAGAATTACGTTACAGATGAAGTTTAATTTTTACTTAACACTTCTTGAACGAAATACGAGATTGATTGAAATTTTCGAAAGGGAAGCTCTTTGACTATAAAGACGAAAACATTTTAATATCCGCAAAAAAATAAACAAATCCTTCACGGACCAAATGTTATTCATCGAAGCGACTATTCTTCTCGTCGGTAAAAAAAAAAAATCAAAATAACCTTCGATTATTTCGCCAGGACTCGCCTGTATATAATACGAAACGTGTGCGAGGCCGAGCGTTGACCCGGTAGCGGGGGGTTTTTACGACCCGGTAATCGCCATAAGAAATATTAATTTGCGCAAGCCCCCGAGCCGCGTAGAACAATTGGACGAGCGTGAGGTCTGGCCGGCCAAGGAAATTGTACTTTTACTCTGTTTCATGTGTGAGAAATGGTCTCGCGTACCGTGGCGCCCTCCCCTCTCACAGTGAAACCGTCCCACAAACTTTTTTACCGCTCCGTATTTAACAGAGATTGTAATGAGCGGGTGAGTTTCACGAAACGTACAGCCTCTTGGTACAAAAAAGAGATTTCTGACCATTTTTTTTTTTTATCGAACCTAATCTAATCGATTTTTTTCGGGGCTGCCAATCGACTAGTTTTATATCCATAACTGTACTACATATAGTACATTCGTATAGTATATAGTGTACTATATATATATATATATATATATATAAGATCGTAATATTCCAGATTTCTTGTTTGTAAGTCAGGGTGCTCTTATAAGAGTTCCTTATATGCTCGTGTGTATACACACGAGCATATGTAAAAAAAGGCTCCCGTATACATTAGTAAGTAAATAAATGAATAAATATAAATATCGTATAACAAAAACGTTCAGTCTCTTTCCTGTACAAAAAAATATGTTTTATTTTAAAAAATTATTTTCATTTTTTTATCGAATCGAATCGATTTTTTTCAATGGTTCCCAAATGACTTTTTTTATATCTAATAACTGTGCTGTACTATATATGCTTGTACATACTAATCTTCCAGATTTCTTGTTTGTATGTCAGGCTCCAAAACTGTTCTATACACGCGCATTGAATTTTTTTAATTATGTAAAAAAAGGGCACTAACAAATAAATAAATAAATAAATATACCATGAAGGCCTTATTGGCTGGCGGGCAATGTTACCCCGAATTACCCTACGGGAAACAAGTTCTCGGGGGTCCGAGCCTCCAGACAGGGAACGGAGACTAGCCGGCTCGTTCAACGGTGGTCACGGCCTCGCGCGATAACTTTTAACCCCACGGGGATTGCCCGCCCACTACACGAAAAGTCGGCACCACGAGGCGCCGAAAATTGGACTAGCTGGCCGACCTTTTGTTTTTCATCGCGCACTTTTTCCAACGTGGGAGGTGCGTCGCTGGAATACGAAACCCACATTTTGCCGCCTGTTCCCTCCGTCCTCGAGGTCGGGTCTGGGCGACAGTGTGGACAAAGTGGCCGAACTTGTGCCTTCGTTGACGATGTTTCAACACACTTTTTATCGAACCCTGGACGAGCTTGTCTCCCTACTTGCCGCCTCCCCGCCCAATGGCCGAAGAACCAATATTGCGAAAGTTTCGCGCTCGTCGCGCCGGGCTTTTATTTCGAATTCAAAGTTTCTCGATCGGTAGCACGGGCGAGCTTTTCCCAAAGTTTTCCACGGGAACGATGCCGAAGACAGAGCCCAGAAGTGAGGAAGAATCGCGACTGCGGGACGAAGCCGTGGGTGGAAAGAGAGAGAGAGTGATGATCGTGTGAATGTCTGACCAAGCACTGAGCATAACTACTTGGATACTTTTATCGGGCGTTTTATTCACCAGCCGGCGTGCAACGGTGAGAATTTTTCATCGGGCCCGACGTTAGGAAAGCGAATCAGGTCCGCCTTGCCTTATAGCTCGGTCTTGGCAAACTTCATTAAAAAAAATTAATTAAAAATTAAGAATTTCACGAATCTCGTCTCACAAACCATACTCTTTAGTGTTATAATTTTTTTTTTTTTATTTCACTTCGTCGGAAGTATTTCGCGAGGGAGTTTAGGGTCGCCTTTCGGCTTAACTACTGGAAGATTTTACTCCGAAATCGTAAACGGCAGAGAAACGAGGCTGAGTGGTTGATCGTCGTCGACAAACGTTTGCTCCGGTAGTTGGATCCCGGTTCTCGCGATGTGTGTAACGAAGAGCCCAACGGTGTGGCGACGCTTCAAAGTGTTCGGTACGTAACGCTTACCTGTCACGACATTTCCAGGAAATCGTTAACCGTGCGACCGTGAGGAGTTTAAAGGGCTTGCGGAGGGAGCGAGGGAGGGAAAGAGGGCGCCTGCCCGAAGTCGACCGCGATTAAATCGAATTACGCGGCTCGTAACAGTGAAAAGCGGATGTCCAACGGTCGAGCAGTCGACGCTGATGGCGCCCGCCCGCTGCTGCCGAGGACGAAGGGGATGAAGTGAGAAGGTGATGCTGAGCCGACTATGTACGGATGTATAGATAACGGCTGACCACCGTGAACCCTCCGGGTGCTCCGATACGCTGAGTCCCGTTGCATAATACTAAACGGCCGTTAAACCCGAAACCGTAAAACGAATGGACAGAGGAACGGGACGAGGGGATAGAACGGAGATGCAAACAGGTTATAAAACTCTTATCGAAAAATCGTCGCCGAGTGCGGAGGCGATTTTGCTGGCGTCACGATCAACGGCCACCGTGTAATGTCCAGTAAAAATTTCTTCCCGGTCGTTGTCGCACTCATCGCTGGGCTCGGTCCAACCCTTTCGCTGTGTCCTTATCGCAGCGAAGAGCGAAGTCAAAAACCTGTGGGCTGCGTAGGGGAGAGCGTGGCAAAATGGGACAGTGGGGCAAAACGGGAGGGCGGGGCGAAACTCAATTTTTCAATGATTTTTGGACGGAAGAGCAAGGCTAAAAGGAGCTGCAAATCGGGATGTATCAATGGGACAAAGGGGGGTATCCAAAAATTAAAAATTGCGTTTTTCCTCATTGTACCGTTTTGACCCACTGTCCCATTTTGCCCCGCTCTCACCTAAATATTTCCATTGCGACTGGACATTCCTTTTTACGGAGAGCCGTTCGAGACTTTTTAGATCCGCTTTTTTTTTTAGATCCGCTGCAGGTTTTCTTGTGAAAATCAATACTGGGAAGTATTTTGATCCTGGAACTTGGAACTTATACATTATTCACTATGGCGGTGGGGGACTTCGACAGAGAGGTTGCTTATATTATGCCGCATCGATTTCACAACAGAGAAGCTTTAAAAAATTAATTTGAAATTGATCATTTGTTTCTTTTTTTGTTTTAATTTGCACGACGAAGTAATTGCAATTAAAGTTTGTGGAAGAGTTACTTCTTACACTGTCAGACACTGGGCTTTAAAATCGCCGAGTACATTGAACGTCATATATATATAGGGCAAGTGGGTAGGTGAGTGTCGAAACGAATTTCCGCGTTTCTGACGAGTCAACACCGTGGAGAGGTTTGCGACGACGTACCAGATCCTTTCGAAGATTGCTAGCTTACGTTGTCTCGGCTCCTCGTACCTTACATCTGCAACTGCTGCACCGAGCTCACTGTCTCTCGATCTCTCCTTACACAACTCATTTTCTCCTCCGATTCACGGAGAAGGTTGCTCTATTTCAGGTTGCTTGCTGATAGTTCGATTCCAACTTCTCCATCATCCGTGTTCAGAACAGACACGAGGAGCTAGAAGAAACTCTTCGGTGAAAACTTTCGCGGAACTTCAATGAAGTAAATTTGCTGTAAAATCGTATTAAGCCAAGCAACGTTCTCCGTACATTAGGAAAATGTACTCTCACTGAACCGCGGGTGAACAAATTTTCTACGTAATATAAGGAAATGGGACTCTAACTGTTGGGAACTACCGCAGCTCTCGTATTCCGTGTAATGAGCCGATTAACGCGCCGCAAATGCGTTGACCCAGATCTTCCCTCGTTAGAGCGGTTTCATCGATTTTAGGCAGGAAAACATGTTTTATTTTATTTCTCGATAGTAAAAAAATGGATCGAATATTCCCCTCAACTGAGCGATCTTTATGGTAATACGATGATGCGAAAAAATCCGCAGATCCGAATATAACAAATTGTTGAAGCAGTTTCATTTTTTTAGTTGAAAATATCTAATTCTCCGCTGCCAATAATCTCCTTACGGCTCACCACTAAGCTCACCAAAATAACTTATCCGTCCATGCCTATAATATCCGATATCGCGTCGACCGTGAGTACACACCTCTTGTTAGCCACGAATTCCCATGCAATTTTCAAGGGGTTCTCCGCGTCCTTATTCAGCGGTACCTCCTATCGTCGGAATGTTTGCTATATAGATTACACCGCAGACTATTCACCGGCGGAGTATCGAACTTCCAAGATTTCCGGACTTCGACGAGTTTCCCCAACGTCGTGAGGTTTCACATCGAGCGATTCCGTCGACATGGAGAACCAAGATATTATCGGTGAGGCATATCCGCAAGGACCACGTCGCTATAACTCTCGTAAGACGCTGTGACGGAGGATCACCGGAAACTTGGGCCAATTTCCAAACACCCGGAAGCTGGGGTATTCGATACCCAAGAGGCCCAACCAGTCAACCAGCCAACCAGCTTCCGCTTACAACCCAATGAGCGTCGGTCGAGTTAAAGCCAATATAGCCCTCACCTTTCCTTCAGCTTGGAAATCATCTGTAGAGCTTCGTTCTAGCTCAAAGTTAACTTCATCTCTTCATCTCTTTCATTTTCGTCTCTACTCAGCTACTTTTGGTACTTCGCCCTCACCCCTCCCCCCTTCCCGCGGCGCTGTTGAACAACCGAGTCTCTTACACTCTCCCCCCAAGAAATTCACTTACACGTCTCGACGAGGTCGCGAATACTCCTGTTTACAGTAAGTTCGGAGCCACTCCGACTAAGGTCGACTAGTTGCCTCGTAGAGAGAAGTGACTCGTAGGAGAATTTCGCCCTCTTCGTAAACTTCTCCTCGGGCTTTCCACGACTATTGCCCACTCTTATTCGCCCCCCGTCGCATCTCTCTCGTGCCAACCCGAGTGATGCGACCGCACTGATCTCCTCACTTTCCGTGCAACTCGCACCGTGTGCCCATGGTTTCTCGTAGAAGTGAATCAAAGTTTGCGGCCCGTCGTACCACCGCCACTACTCTTCGCTCGCGAATCTCCGAGGGCAAACTTTACGAGAGAGCCCTGCGCGCATCGCTGCGGGCTTCGCTGAGATAATCTTTTTCGGAATGACAGAGCGCGATCGCGTCAAGAGCAAAGGGAGAGGAGAAAAGGGCGAGCGAGAAAGACAACGCGGGGTTATCTCGAAGGAGAAAGAAAAAATTTGAAAAAAAAAAAACAAAAAAATGATTGAAAAAACGAGGTTGGAGAAAATTCCAGATAACGTTTAACGAGAAACTTATAATTGGAGGGACCGATGGGAGAACCGAGGGAAGTTAGAGATGGTGGGGAATGGAAGAAAAATATATTCTCGCGATTGGATTTTCTTTTGCTTGATTAGCAACATTGTGGATGATGGAAAGAAAATTCTTCAGTTTTAGTGAATTTTTTTTTTTTTTTGTTGGTTTTCATTATTTTCTTTTTTAATAATAGTTCATTGCCGTACGTACGCGATTTGTATTATTTAATTAATTGCTCAATTCTCATTATAAAAACCTGATTACCGCTTTTTTTTTTTTACCTCGTTACCTGATTTTTCTTTGTGTACCTGTTTACGATACGACGTAATTTGCGCTTCGATGAGTTCGCTAATGCAGCACGAACTTCGTAATTTGTGATGCTGATATGCGTTGTGTGCAGCGAATATGAGTCGAGCTGACCTGGCAATTAATAACGAAGGCCCCTACGGCATTATGAAGTCCATCCGCTTCTCGTTTTCCAACGTCGTTCAAATATAGCTTCAACAGAGCCGAGAAAAAGTATGTGCAATCGGGTACACAAAGTTCACCGGTTCGAGGCAAACTCGATGAAACTCTGTCGTACCATGTTGTCAATGTAAAATTATTACCGTGAAGAGATAATTTCAATCTTGCAAAAAAAAAAACAAAAAAAGGCAATCACGGGCAGTTATTATTCCAGTATCCTTTTTATATTTATTTTGCGGCACGAGAAAAAGAAATCGTTTAACTTCAATAGAAAGCTCTTGTGCACGGAATAATTTATTTTTATATATAAAAAAAAAAAAAAAAAAAAAAAAAAAAAATTACGCTAAAGAAAATTCTTATTTTTTAATACTGGGCGTCGAACCGCTGCCGTGTCTCTTGATACGAGAAGATGTAAGCGACAAGTTTGCTGGGATGAAATATCTTCGCGAATAAGTTCCGAAGTTACTGGCCGAAAACTGACTTGACCCGAAGAATCTTCAATTTAATTCTACAAAATTGATTCTCGGGACGAACGATTTTTTTCCACTGTATACTTACAAAGTTTTTAAGATAAATAAAACTACCATTAAAATAAATTTGGTTCCATACACCGTTAAAAAAAAAAAATTGGAAATTTAATGTACAATTGTGAGAAAGAATTCATGAAATTATGCAGTGAAATTAAAGTAAATTATGGAATTTAAAGAGCACATTTACATCTCTACCACTCCCAACTCTATTAGAAAACAACTCTACCGGAATTTAAATAAAACTGTACCGAAATGGAAATAAAACTGTAGCGGAATTGAAATAAAACTGTACCGAAATGGAAATAAAACTGTACCGGAATTTAAATAAAACTGTACCGGAATTTAAATAAAACTGTACGGTAATTGAAACAAAACTGTACCGGAATTATAATAAAACTCTACCGGAATACAGGGCTATCGTCTAGCCTTGTATTCCAGTAGAGTTTTATTTAAATTCCAGTCGAGATTTATTTAAATTTCGGTAGGGATTTATTTCAATTCCAGTAGAGTTTTATTTTGATTCTGGTAGAGTTTTTTTTTACTTTCTGGCAGAGCTTTTGGGTGTTATCTGGTAGAGTTGCGAGTGATAGAGATGTAAATGTGGCGTATCGGCGACGTATCTATTGAGTAATTCGAGCTTCTCACGCTGCTCTAGATTAGCAAAAAAAAAAAAAAGATTGTTATCCACCGGTTATCCTTGACGGTCATCGGGCGTTCTCGTATCGTCGGTAATCTCATTATGATTGCTGAGCCGGGCGATCGAGCGATCGTTGAACGGTGCCTCGAGAAGTCCTCGGGAGCGGAAAGTGAGAGGGGAACGCGCATGCCGCGAATATGTGTAGTATCCGATGATACACGCAGTTCGAGCCTCGGCGTGTAATCGCAGGCCGGTTATCGCATCGTCGTCCGCCTTGCGTCACATTATCTCTCACTCTCTCGTCGAACCGCAAGAAGAAAAGCAATGTGTGGCGTGGTCTCGGCGGTATCCCGGACTGCGGTAGTGATAGTCGACCGGCTGTTCGTGACGGAGCTATCGCCGGCCGGGAATTTCATTGTCCGACAGAAATAACGTTCGAACTTCGCCGACACTCTCCAGCACAACGCGTAGACGGGACAATAGCCGGAAATAACTATCAGAAAAACCTGAGTTCGCGCGCGCGCGCGCGCGTGTGTGCGATTTTTGTTTCCCTTCGAACAACCGCACGGTATAAAAGTAAGCGCTTTCTTTCCAATAAAAATTTGACGACGTAATACCGAATTATTCAATGAGCTGACAAAATTTTTTGTTTTTAGATCTTGGTCTCTTGATCTTTCAAAATAATAATTGATCAATTGATCATGAGTAATTAATAATCTGATCAAAACTTCGACAATAAATAGGCAAGAGAGATTTTTGATAAACACGAATAATAATAATAGCAATGATAATAATAATAATCATTAATTTTCTGATGAAAATGTTTTATCGAAGCCTCGTTTATTAATTTCTATATTTTTGCAATTTTTATTGCTGCGTGATATTGCAAAATCTTGAAAGCGGCTCGTTTACAACGTCTCTGACAGAAATTTGAGAGCAAACAGTTTTTGATTAAAGTTAATAAAAACGACAAATTAATAAAAACTGTTAATTTTCTGATAAAAATTTCAATGTCAAATTTGCCGACAAATGTTTATTGAAGCCCCGTTTATATTTATTCGTGCAACTTTTATTGCCACGTTATATTGCGAGAGAGTGAAAGTGTGTGTGTGTGTGTGTGTGTTTATCGAGAGCGTCCTGCACGTTGAGTATTGCTGAAAATGCGGCTCGTTTAAAGCGTGTCGACGCGATTCACTTTTGGGACTCTGCGAGGCATCCTGTCGACACGGTGCTCGAATCTACTTGACTCTTGATCGGGCTCGACAACACGAGGCTTCCCCCTCCACTTCCCCCCCCCCTTCCTGGATGTCTCGTTCACCCTACGCTATTTACATAACACGTGTCCATCTCCCGCTCTCTCTTGCTCTCTCTCTCTCTCTCTCTCTCTCACTCTCTCTCTCTCTGTTCAGAGTATTATACAGAGTAGCTAACAGTACAATAAACCCTCGTGGTGTTGAACATCGATTCGTCCGTCCGTTTGCCTTCATCGGGTATATCTCTGTAGCGCGCGACCGAAATACAAGCGTTTACCGTCGGCAAACGGGAATGATGGAAAAGTTAAAAGCTTCGAATATATCGAAACGTTTATTCCATTAATCCTTCCATCAATTTTTTTTTTTCTTTTTTCTCTCTTTTCGCCGAATTTCAGTCGTTAAACTCAATTAAAAATTGGCGATTTCGCATTCGGTTCTGTCGCCGTTCGTTCGACGGGTCGCCGGATTATCGAGGGTAATATGCCGAGTCGTCGGCTCGAATGAGTGGAATAAATGTGTTTTTTTTTTTTTATTATTTTACACTTTATTTTCGTTGTCACATTCTCTCGTAGAGGGGAAATTGTCTACATTCTCTCGTAGAGGGGTGTAGAGGGGAAATTGTCTACATTCTCTCGTAGAGGGGTGTATCCCCTCTCTCGTAGAGGGGATACACTGACGAGGATGAAACTGGAAAAGAGAGTTTAAACGAATAATTTGGCGAATGACATTTTGATCGTTCATTCTCGTGTTTCACGGGATGGAATTTCTGCAATTTTAACGCACAATCTTTCCGTAACAAATAGGAGAAACTGTGCGAAAGTAGCAACGGTGAATATTTCTCAAAAATATCCAGCTAAACCACCTACATTTTTTTTTTTTTTTTTTTTTTTTTTTTTTTTTTTTTTTTTTTTTTTCATTGTCAATTAAATATCTGATCCAGGTACGAACAATCTTTTCCTCGAATTGTTTTGCTCTCCCGAAATCGCACAAAATGACGAGTGAACAAAAAAAAAAACCTAAAATATATCTCCTTAAAAATTTCCCCGGACTTGGACACAATAAAAAAAAGAAACTTTATTCTTCATTCAAGCTCCGATCAACGCTCCCAAAAAAAAAAAAAACATTCAAATCCTAAAGAAAAGATGACAGATAAAAGAGAAGAAAAATATTATACTGAAAAAAAAAAAATAATCCAGAAATAAAAACCCGTAATCCGATTTGTTTTGTTTTTATCAGAACCAAACGCACCAAGAGGAGAGTGAGTGAGAGAAGAGTGAAGCCGCTCAGCGACGTGCGCACTCGTCCCGTCGGCTCGGCGAGTGGCGGAGACAGCACGAGTTCCGCCGCGGTTACCGGCTGCGCGCCGTGCAGTGAGCGAAGCGTGGGTCAGAGACGTCACAGCTGACGAGTAACGCGACGGCGTTACCGAACGACGAGAGCCCGGTCGCTGGGTTGTCGAGAGGCCAGCAGTGAAATAGTTGCGCAACACCGGGAGAATGTCGGGGGATCACGAGAACGAGAGTCGTGTGAGGCTGCGCCGTGCCAAGAGCGTCACCAGTGCCGAGGATATACAGCGAGCCGATATGATGGTCCGAAAGTCCCAGCCGGACAAGCCGTGAGTTGTTTTATTTTTTTTTTTCTTTCCCCTCCCATGGACTAAAACCGAACGCAAAGAAAAAAAAGAATATCGAGAAATCGACGCATGAAACTCTTCGAACCGAACTCACAAACTTCAGTATTTCTTTGTATTATGGCAGTTCGTTGTTTTTTTTTTATTATTGTTACAATCGACTCGTGCCCGAGTGATTGAGCGGGCAGAGCATCGCGCAGCGGCGTAGTCTCAAGGCACTGTTGTGAAAAAGGCTCGAGAGATGAGGAGCGCCGTCGAAGGTGTGTGTGCGGTCGTCCGTGGCGGTGGAGACATTGTGCCTGCGTTGCGCGCACATTGTGGACAGCGAGTGTTTCACGCGCCGCTTCTTCCGCGCATTAGTCGATGGGCGTTCGAGGAGCTTCGCGGAACGGCCGCGACGTCGGTCCGTCGCTGCCGGCGCTGCAACGCGAGCGCTGATCGAGAGTTTTTCTTCGCTCGATGGACCGATGGTTTGTGTAAGAGTTATCTTTTTTTTTTTTTTTGTTCAGGTGGGATTGAATGAATTTTCGTAGCGAGCGAGAAGAGTCTGTTGGCGAGAGGCGAAAACACTGTGAGGCGAAAGCCGGACGGGAGTGAAACTGAGAACTCGACGAGGCGCGCTCGAGACGACGAATGCGCCGGCGTGCTCTCTCGAGTCGTCCCCTCTATTGCCCGCGACCTCGTCCGAGCGCGGCTTGGCTGTCGTGTCGACGAACTACCGCGAGGACGCGAGGACGGCGAAGGCGCTGCTACTTCGTACGGACTGGCGCAGCTGGTGTTTGAAGTTTAAAACAGCTGCGCCTATTCGTGGAACTGTGTATTGACGCGAGCGGAGTTTGATAGTGCCGCCTTTACTGCGCCGCAATCGAGGCTCCTCGGCTCGCGGGACTGACTTACCGGCAGCTGGTAAATTGGCTCCTCATAGAAAATTTACTACTTGGAGTTTTTTTTTTTCTTTTTTTTTTTTTTTTTTTTTTTTTTAACGATGGATCTTTTAGGGTCTAATTTTAAGACACGAGTTTGAACTTAAGATCGAACTCGAACTACGATTTGTGTTGAGACTTAAGTTCAAACTTAAGATATATCTTAAGCACGCCATGAAGTTTCGACCTTAAGGATCTTAAGTTGCATCTCAAGAGCGATCTTAAGTTCAAAGTTTGGCCCGAACTTCATTGTGTGTTTAAGATCTATCTTAAGTTCGAATTTAAGATCAAATCTCAGTTCGAACTTGATTTCAAGTTTAAATTTGATTTTAAGATCGAACCCGAACTAAGATTGAAGTTATGCAGGAAATCGAGTTCAAAATGGGGTTCGGTCTTAAGTTCGAACTTAAGATAAGTCTTAAGCGTGCAACGAAGCCCTGGCCAAACTTCGATCTTAAGTTCGATCTCATGAGCGACCTTAAGTTCGAACTACTATCTTAAAGTTTGGCCCTTAGTGTTGGTACAAAAAACTCAAGATTGTTTAAAATATCCCTTGTGTAAGATCTAAGATTTTAGGCGATCATGATTTTTTTTATTATGGTTTTGAATTCACGCTTTGCTTTGCATCAATCCTAGCAATCGGGGCTAAAACTGTACGCAAACACGGTAAATCGGTCGCCGATTTTTGATGCAATGATTTCTCGGTTCTCGGATTTAATGGAAATTCGAATTTTTCCATAAAAATAATTACCCATAAACTGTCGATAAACCCGAGTGACCCTCGAGATGTCGGAACGACGTTGGCTATAAAATTTACGGAAAAATCGATCGGGCCTCCGAAACGCACGAATCTCATCTTTACCGGCACTTTGACTCTGACGAATGCGCCTTCAACGGAGATTTAGATATCCGATGGAAAAAAAAAATTTAACGATATCGATCCGATCTCGATTTGCCATTCGATATTCCCTCCTCGCCGTTCCCCTGCCACTTTGCTGTGATCCCGTCGCATCGTGCCCTGCAAAAGTGGCCATCCTTCGAGACCACTGCATACGGCGCGAATACGCCCGACGGCAAGAGACACTCTCAGGCTCAATCCAGGTTTCACAAACACCGTGTCTATATGCGCGCGTACCTGTGTTACACACACACAGTTCGAGATATAGGTGGAGTACGTTTGACTTGGCGAACGCCGAAGGTATCAAGAGCCAGAACGCCGAGGGATAGTGTGCCGAAAGCCGCAGCGTGTTCTACACTCCATAATGCTACTCCAACGGCCAACAAAGTCCGGCTTAACGTGATCTCCGACCATCTCTCCAGTCGCCTCTTAATTAACCATCAAAACACTCGAATTCCTCCGGCCAACTCGGGACCAGCGACCGTTCATAAACAGTCTGAGTATGTGCCTTATACCGGGCGCCGTTTCGGGAGCAAAGGGCCCGAGCGCTGTTAATTCGAGGGTCAATCCGAACCGGACCTCTCAAAGGGAATCGCTAACGGCCTTCTCCGAGCAAACTTTGCTCGCTTTCACGTGGATTCCGGCGTGAGAAAGGGTTTGCACCGCCGCGGCGTAATTCACTCGCTGATTGTAGTTCACTGATAGCGTCGGGAGGATCTTTTTTTATCGGAGATTTAGTTTTATTTTAGGCATCATCGACGATCTTCGACATCCGGAAGTGGGTGTCGTAAGGTAAACGGCCAGTTTCCGAGCGCAATTTATACACTCAGATACAAAGTGGATCATTGAAAAAAAACTGTATCAATGACTCAAGTAAAATTCACTTGCGGGCTGCCGAAAATGAAAATTGTTATTTCTATTCTACTTTCAATTCTTACAATTCCATACTGGACTGAAACGATAATATTTCACCTCGAGAGTTTTGCCGTAGTTGTTTCAATATCGTATGGAATTATAAGAATTGAAAGTCGAGAAATAATTGAAATAACAAATTTCATCTTTGGCAGCCGGCAAGCGAGTTTTGTTTTCAGTGTTAAATTTTTCTTGTACCAACTTCCAGCTTTCTTGTACTAACCAAATAACACCTTGGTTAATCCAACCATTTCTTTTTCTCAGTGTAGTAATAATAAATACAGCTTTCGTCTAGTGTACAGACAAAAAGTTGACGGCATGTTGAAGAGCGGATTTTACTCTTGATTATTGACGCAATACGTATATTTTTATAAAAATGTTCATTTGACAATTTAGTAGTATGTGCCGCAACTGGCCTTTCGGTACTTCCAGCCAAAGCACATCGCGATTTCTCCGAATACTTTAATTTCCAAGTATTAAAAATGATAAAAGTTGGTTATGGTTAATCATATATTCTTTTATTACGTGCTTTATTAGATTTGTCATGACGGAAAGAGCATCTGCTAAATTGGGTTTTGCTGTAATTTCCGTCACTTGTTACATCGCGGTTGTTATAAATTGAAGTTAATGTTTTGATATCATGTTGACACATAAAGTTATTGAAAAATAATAGTATTTGTACCACGGTGAGATAAAGTCCGGCATAAGGATAGAAACTTTGTACTCGGTCCGACATACTACGTCACCAGTGACGGAAACTGGGTACACGATGATTACAAAATCGCGACCTAAAAAGTGAGGGAAACCACAGCAGTGGAGAGGCATTGTTAAAACGATCATTTAATAAGTAGATTCTACTGAATTAACTTCAATAATAGCTGAGTCACATTCAGAAGGCTTCGATGCATATATTAAAACCCTTTTTTCGAACCGACCATCCAAACCGTCTATAAATAACGGAAAACTACGTTCAGTGCCCTAAAGGTGACGGAAACTGACTACACGACGATTACAAAAAGCGCAGCACGAGGCCTAAAAAGTGACGGAAACCACAGCAGTGGAGAGGCATTGTTAAAACGATCATTTAATAAGTAGATTCTACTGAATTAACTTCAATAATAGCTGAGTCACATACAGAAGGCTTCGATGCATATATTAAAAACTTTTTTCGAACTGACCATCCAAACCGTCTATAAATAACGGAAAACTACGTTCAGTGCCCTAAAGGTGACGGAAACTGGGCCGCTCACATTATCGCAAGTCTCCGCTGCCGCGACAAAGTGGGCGCTCCAACTATCAAATGCCTCGACGAATCGTCGCCAAATTTTTACCGCATGCTCGGTGGCTCGGTAGCTCACCGTGAGAATTGTTGCAATTATTTTTCACGCACCGTTTTTTTTTTTTTTTTTTATCCGTTTGGCTCGACGAGACCACACATGAATCTCGTCGATCCGAAGCTCTTGGCTTCCGGATTCCGTAATAGTTACACAATCCACTACACGGGAATGCCACCTCTTCAAACACGTTGCTCACATTCCCTCGTATCGATTTCACTACAAAGAAGCCAAAAAATATTCATTTCCGGCTGAGTTACACCCCGCCGAAGATGCTGGTTCGAAAAAATCTAGTCTTTTCGGCTCCACTTTGGAGAAGAAAAAAAAACAGTTCCTCTCGCGAATCCCTGGTTTTCAAAGGATTAAATCATAAAAAAAAAGAGCGAGTGAAAGCCATCGAGCGCGGAATCCAGGGCTCCGAATGCGACTCCCGTATATTCGAGCTGGGCCAAGGTTAGGCGGAGGATCTATAAGCTACTTCCGGAAAGCGAGGCGAAAGCCGTGAGCTTCGTGCGGGTAATTAAATGCACCACTCACTGCTCTAATTAGTTCGACGACCTCGTCGGAAACCCCTCTCCGGACCCTTCTCGCTGCATGCACTGCACACATCTACACATACACATGTATATATTGCCGAATGCACATATATATGCACGTACACACACCGCCAGCCAGGCAGGCATTCGTCGCCGTAACGGATCGGCCTTTTCTCTGTCTTTCCTCTTCCGTTTGTTCGTTCGAGCTTGCAACCGCTATCACTGCCAAGCTTTCCTCCTGCGCTCTCTATCTGGACCAACTCGCTTACCCCCCCCCCCCCCCCTTCCGCCCGGCTTCTCTCCATCTCCATGGGTAATAATTCTTCTTAAGTAACTCGACGGCGATCCGGTAACAAACTGCTGACGAATCTTCCCTGTGCGACACGACTATGAGAAATGCACTCGCCGGGAGAGAATGGAGAGCGGTCTCCATTCTCTCTTTCGCTCGGTTCGCCTCGCTGCCACGATCCGGCTCTCGGCGAGCTCCTCGTCGCATCGAGTCATTAATTAAAATGCTAATTCACCGGTGACTCCGCGAAATCGCAGATTTACCGTATGTCGGCCCACCGAAAACTCACCGGGGGCTTCGAGAACTGTCGCAATTGTTCAAGCGATGTTGCATAAATTATTTTCCGACCCGATTCATCATACTTGTATTTAATTACCATGGCCTGGGCAGTTTTCTTCGTTTTTTTTTTTTTCATATTTTCTTCTTTTTTTCATCTCGCGGCCAACCGTGGGAGGAAAGTTTGGGGAGATATCGTGCCGGTTGAGAACCGAACGAGAGAGGATAAATTAATCGTTCTCTCGGAGTCGGCGAAATCGCGGATTTGCCGGATGTCGGCTGACCGAAAACTCTTCGGGGCTCGGGAACTATCGAAATTGTTCGAGCGATGTTGCATAAATTGTCTTTCGACCCGATTCATCATATTTGTATTTAATTACCATGTCCGCCGCAGTTTTTCTTCCACCTCACGGCGAACAGTGGGAGGAAAGGTTGAGAATCGAACGAGAGAGGATAAATTCGTAATTTTCCTGAAGGACTTTCCGAATCGCGGATTTACCGTACGTCAGCTGATCGAAAACTTTTCGGGGCTCGAGAACTATCGAAATTGTTCCAGCGACGTTGCATAAATTATTTTTCGGCTCGATTCGTCATATCTGTATTTAATTACCATGCCAGGGACAGTTTTTTTTTTTTTAATTAATTTTTGTTTTCATCACGGTCAATCGTGGGATGAAAGGTTGAGAATCTAACGAGAGAGCATAAATCAATAATTTTCCCGAAGTGCTCCGCGAAATCCCGGATTTACCGTACGTCAGCTGACCGAAAACTTTTCGAGGCTCGAGAACTGTCGAAATTGTTCGAGCGATGTTGCATAAATTATTTTTCGTCTCGATTCATGATATTTGTATTTAATTACCATGTCAGGCGCGGTTTTCTTTTTTTCATCTCGCAGCCGACCGTGGCAGGAAAGTTTGGGAGAGAGATATCGTATCGGTTGAGAATCGAACGAGAGAGTTGCATAAATAAATTAATATTTTCTCGAATTAATTATTTTCTCGAAGGACAGGCAACGCTGGCGAATATGCGGTCGACGAGCACGAACTTTTTGCACGATTGCACTGGATGCAAATGCATGCATTTTTTTTTACTCTCTCTCTTTTGAACGATCTACCGTTGAGCAGACTCGCAGCCGAACGTATACATGTTTATCGAAGCCCCCGGTGTAATAACTTACCGGGCTCCGATTAATCAATTTTTTGTAGCCCGCGGAGCTTTCACTCACCGTGCATCACGCCGCGCCGGGCGTATTTGTTTGTCTTCCGGATAACCACGCTGGCCAAATAGTTTTCAATTTCGACTCGCTCTGATGTATATATATTCCCCGAAGTAAATTAAATTAATCAAATTACTAAAAAAAAAAAAGAGAAAAACTACTTTAGACACGTCTCAATTGCTTCGTCTGTAACAGTGCCGCGTGATTTCCTCATCGCACTTGTTGTCGAGCTGGCAGATTAAAACAGGGTTCGACCTCTTTACGTACCGGATCCTTGTTCAACGAGGACCCAGAATTTGCCAAGACGCAACCTTCGAACGATTCGAATGACAAGTTAATGTGCTAAAAAAAATCTATAAAAATTCACAGACGTGCCTCGAAGTGTTGTTTTTTTTTTTTTTTTTTTTGATACCACAGAAGAAAATTTATTACAGACACCTGTATCATTTTTGTGCTTAAACGAAGGCATGGTCGTTTGCCACTGGCAAAAAGTCTCCGGTACTTTAAGGATTAATTATCAGTATACTCTTTATTCGAAGCTCACCTAAGATTATTCGATGAGATTCTTTTTTTCGAGCCGAAGTACCAGAAAGTACTTACGTTCGGAAATACAACTTCAACAACCAATTTATTTTTATTTTTTTGCAGTGACCCAATTAACGAGAAAAACTCCAGTAGCCGCGTATTTTTTTTTAGTTCCAATTAGTCAAAGTAATCGAGTGAAGTTTTTTTCTTCCTCGGTCGATTGAACAGTATCGGTATAGACATTTTTTTTTAACGAAAGTATTATCGCGGAAATGTAATCAAATTTATAATAAAAAACATTATACACATTAAGTAGTCTTAATTGCTACATGTGTAACCGTAATTCGTTCTTCCACACCGCGCTTGTCGAGTCCGGAGATCGAAACCAGGTTTAATTAATTATTATCAGAATATTTCTTATCCGAGGCCCGTTTAAGATTACCCGATGTAATTATTTGCATTTTTTTTTTTTTCAGGGAAAGTACCAGAAATTATTTACGATCAGAAATACGAGACTACCAACGCTCACATTTTTTTCACTGACCCAATTAACGAGGAGAAACGCCAATGGCCGCTTATTTTTTTGCACTTCTAATTAGTCAAA
This sequence comes from Amblyjoppa proteus, assembly GCA_963922035.1. Taxonomy (NCBI): domain Eukaryota; kingdom Metazoa; phylum Arthropoda; class Insecta; order Hymenoptera; family Ichneumonidae; genus Amblyjoppa; species Amblyjoppa proteus. Next base: position 30,167,026 of record OY998230.1, on the reverse strand, counting down.
GTAACCGAGTGCAGTTGTTTTTTTTCTTCCTCGGTCAGTCAAGCATTATCGGCATCGAAATATATATGTATATATTTTCGAGATTAAAAGTTGAAGCGCTACTCGAGAATTCTCTTCGACAAAGGAGCTTCGTGACCTCGACCACGCGAGGTCCTGCAGTGAAAAAAATTTGCAACAGCCACGCGCCGCTCCGAAGAGCGCCTCCGGTAAACGAGGTCACGATAGGAGTCGAGGAGACTGAAAAAAAAAATAATAATAAACGAAAAGAGAAAAAAGAAGACATATTCGAAGTGGCTAAACAAGGGAAAGAGGCAAAAGTCGACGAGATACGAAGAGACAAAACTAAAATCTTAACTTCCGGCATGGTTGTAATGACTTGCAAACAAGAGATCCTTCCCCCGGAGGCACGAGAGGTCCGAGCAAACGCTCGAACGAATGAAACTGAGTGTGTATACCTCGCAGGTTGAAGGTTCAAGGTACTCATACACTTGTTATTCAAAGTTCTTCCAACCTGAGCTACGCTATATCTTTCTTTCCTAATCCCTTTTTTTCGCTTTTTCTTTCGTCCGGATTTTTTTCACTCAAGGCTTTTCCCGCCTTCATTCTCGGAGCTCTCCTCTTTCTCTCTATTCCATCTCCTTAACGAACGAACATTATATTTACTCGTGGAACTGTTTGCCAAGCACTCCTTGTTTTCGCCAACTTCGCAATTAGAAGCGCGAGCGAGAGAGTCGAAGAGCTCTCCCCCCCCCCCCCTCCTTTCAACCCCCTCCCTATATATATTACGTTTGGGGTAGCCTAGACGGGTAGGTTGGGAATACGTGGCGAACGTTACATCGACGGCGAACCAACATCATTCGCTTTTCGCAATTTCCCATCGAGGATATCTCCGACTCACTCTATCCATCGTCTCTGACGATCAACCACTCGTACGACAGGGGGAGTTCGTATAGATATAGAGAGCCCGGTATAAACTTTCCGATTACCGGCGCCCTTACGTGTAGGCTCGGGAGGTGCTCCTCTACGTGCGTTAAATGAATCCGCAAGGCAGACCCGAAATTATTCAATGAATCGATACGCGCTAGATGGCTGAAGCTTTTTGGCAGAGGAGAACGCAGATTTAATGTGGAGAGATTTTTACACAGGGAGATTATGCACTTGTATATTCTTTTATTGTACTATTAAAAAGAATCATCATTTTTTTTTTTTTTTGTCGAATCAACAATTGATAATCAATGAAATTATAATCATCACCCCGTTGAAGTAGCCGTTTTTCCTTACGTACGATTTACTTTAAATTTAATATCGGGGCGATTTTGAGGTCAACGATTTCGAAAATTAATTTCACAATAGAAAAATCCAAAATCTAAAATGGGCGAAGGGGGACGCTGCTCCACTAAAAATACCGTTCAGGGGTTGAAGACACCGTTCAGTGCACATTTTACACCATTAAATGCATATTTGAAACTTAAAGTTGAGCTCAACTGCACCATTTTTTAGACATCTTATCAGTTGACCACATAATTCTGTTGATGTTTATGTAAATAACACCGTTAAGTGACATCGTGGTTCATCGCACAATTTGGTGTTGGGAGTGTAACGCGTTACCAGTTTACCATATGTACGGTGTAATTTTCACTGGGAAATGGTGTTAGTTTTAACACCGATTTTTTTTAACAACACCATCGCAGTTGCCACTGCAGATTCGCTGCAGTGTACCTGCTTTTCCGAAAAAAAAATGTAATAATAATCAAGCCATAAAGTGCACATTCCTACCGTTACTGACTGATTCGAGAAATTCCGCCATAATATTTGTTTGATGGGGAAAAAAAATTGAATTTTTGGATGACGGGGAAGGGTCGATCAATTGATTCGGCTGCGGTTCGGACAAAGGTTTTAATTAATGAACGTGTAATCTCCCGCATAGCTGACGGCACCCGGTCAGCTATGCAAACCTGTCGATATTTCACTGAAATATTTTGTTGCTTGGCTAATGTAAAATATATATATATATATATGTTAATTAAACCATAGTGAGTATTCTCATACGAGAGGCAATACGCCGCGTTTTTGTCTTTTTTCTATAATAAACCGCCGTACCAATTGTTCGCTGTTCGTTGATAAGAGTCCGGTGAGCTTTTTATTAGAAATAATTTTTATCCCTCGGTACTATAACAGTGCCATTGTGCTGCTTTTATTCTGACTCGAGGCGGAAAATAATCGCTTGTCCTACCACCACCGCCGGCACCCTCCGGTACAAAAACGTTGGGGCTATTATAACACAGTACCTATACACATCGAACAAAGCTAGTTCGCTCTCATTTATTTCTTTCCATTTTTTTTTTGTACATTTTTGTTTTAATATATTTTTTTTGTTCCCCACTTCTCTCACTCTGTACATTCTACCCGGGAGCTACACCCATGTGATTTCGTTCCTCGGATTTTAATTAGTCCTTCCATTTTCTCGGTCAGAGCTTCTGGGTAGCCAATGTTTGCTATACTTCGACGAAAGGAAGAAAAAAAAACTCAATAAAGCTCGATGGTGCCGGACGGCGGAGGATGTTTTTTTTTCTTCGCCTTACTCGTTAGCCGACGTGCTCAGAATTCTTTCTTTTTTTCCTTGTTTTTTTTTTTTTTTTTTCATTTCTCATTGCACACCGCGAGTTCGACAAAAACTTTTTAATCTTCCCGCCGGTAGATAGAATGCAGTATACGCAATGCACTCGTGGTGGTGGTGCAGACCCGCTCTCGTCTACCGTGTCCCCTCTTTTTTCTCAATTCGGCGAAATAGTACTGGGATTAACATATACTTTACTATGTGCACCGAGCGACGTGAAGGAAAACCGATAGAGCTGTACGAACGGTCGAGAGAGTGCTCGCACGCATTATTACCGAAGATGTGGAAGAAAAAGCAACAAAATCAAGCGCGTAGGACGAAGCAAATTTGAAAAATTCCCCTGGGAGGAATTTTTTTTTTTTTTCATTTATTTTTTTCGAGACTCGTCTGGAAGGAAGATATTTTTCTTGGGATTCCTCTCGGCTACGTGGACTATCTTTGGACAGCTCGGATCGCTCATATACCCTGAAAGCTTTATATGCAAAAGACTTCAGCGCCACCCTCGTCTCCCTCCCGTCCCTCTTTTCTCCCAGACCTGCCGTTGGCGAAACCCCTCTCAAGATTTCGAGACTCTTGAGAATGTGAAGCGGCCTCTCGAAATCCTCACCTTGTACCGGTGGGAATGTTGCTTCCTCTCAAAACGTCGCCGGGAACCAAAGGATACTCTGTTTAAGGCGTCTTTAAACCCGGGAACGGAGAAAAAGGGACGATATTCGTTTGATTTCGAAGCTGCGAGGTTAATCCTATTTTTTATATTCTGCACCGTGAGTGGAGTTCTTTTTTTAACGACAAACTAGGATTACAAAACCAAGATTCGAACCAAACCAAACCAAGATTGTCCGATGAAGAGGATTCATTGGCTTCTTCGTTTCGTGTTTCTTAGCAGTCTCCTTTCCGTCAAAAAAATATGATTGTTATGAACCATTCGACACTTCACTGTGGTATGACTAAAACGTCTTCGTTCACTGTAGTTGAGATAATTTTTTGTGTATTTTTACGACACGGTATGACAAAAACCGCAAGTGGAGCCGGAAGTAAGTCACGTCGATGGAAAGGCGTATATTTTTGTTTTTGCAATTCGGTGCACAGTCCTGTGATTAGGTTATTGACTTGAATACTAAAAGACTACAAATAGCGTTATAAGGTTGATATATCGTTAATTCAATGCCGTAGTGCCTGTCGTCTCAACTATTATCTTAACATCTCGTCGACTCGTCAGCAGCCCGATCCATGGTTACCCTTGGGGCCAGGTCCGGGGTGACCCATGGGGCCAGGTCCGGGGTGACCCTTGTGGCCAAGTTCGGCGTGATCCATGGGGTCATATCCGTCATATCCGTCGGAATCCATGGAGGAAAGTCTGTCGCTTGACGGAGAGGGCATCTCAGCCGGTTTGCTCGTTGAGTATGAATCATGATGGCCTACTTGGATACGGTGGGAAAATCCTGAGGATTTTCCCCCTGCCGGAATTCCATCAGACGATCCGTCCGTTGAGTGGGCAGATGATCCCTCATGGACTGTTTTTCCTGCGGGCACTTCCGCAGCCGATCCACTCATGGAGTCTCCTCCCACACAAATTATTGTCCCTGAATGTCCTTTCGCGGGCGGGACTGCTCCAGACGACGTTCCCGTTGAGATTTTCAACGATGTGCCTCCCGCGGAGTGTAAGCCTTCATGATGCAGCGCAACTGAGGGTGTTCTCGCTGAGGGTGGTGCTGCACTGGAGAATTCAAAGGACGGAGTTCCCGTAGCCGCGTCACCCTTGGAGGATATTTCCACAGAGGGTAGTTCGATAGAAGGTCCGCGTATTTCCAACATGCCCAGCGGCGCAGGCAGGCCCTGTTAAATAATTAACTAATTTTACTCCATCCGCATTATGCCCATCGATTGGTTAACCCTTCGCGCCTAGTCTCTAACGAGAACCTAGACCAACCAATCAGGAAACTTAGAGCCACTCTTTTAGTGGCAGAACGTAATGAAGAATTTTTTTAAAAATCATGGGTGCACCTCAAAGTGTAGGACCCATGATGGCAGGAAATCAACTGATTGCAGACATCCATGTCGTTGTTATACATAAAAGAAGTTGAGGCTTGAGGGGTCTAATGAGGACCTAGAGTCAAACAGTCGAAAATCTTGGAGCCACTCGTTTGGTGGCAAAATGTGGTCAAAGAATTCCAAAAAAATCATGGGTGCACCCCAAACTGTAGGTTCCTTGATGGCAGGGAAATCAACTGATTGCAGATATGATTGGCTTTGTTATAAATGAAAGAAGAGAAGGCTTGACGGGTCTAACGAGGGCCTAGAGTCAACCGATCAGGGAACTTGGAGCTGCTCGTTTAGTGGCAGAATGTGTTCGAAGAATTCCAAAAAATGGATAGGTGCACCTAAAATGTAGGTCCCTTGATTGCAGGAAAACAATATCATTGCCATAAGTAAAAGAAGTTGAGGCTTGAGTAGACGTACCTGAATCCCCGCCACGCTGACAAGTATCAGACCGAAGATCTTGATGTACATGTTTTGTGATCTTCGAAACACCGGGAAAAGGAAACGTTGATTGACAAACTACCGAATAACTTAAGAGTCTGAATTTGTTCAAATATGTTCTCGGGCGTACCTATTCGTACGAACTTCACAAGCTGCTTAGCTACCTTTCGTCCGGAAATCGTCTTTATATACGTTTTCGTCAGTGATCGACAGCGCAGCTCGTACGACAAAATGGGGGCGAAACGTCGACGAATCATAAAACGGGGACGTGTCTTTTTCTCAGCTGAGTGACGACTAAACAAGCTCGTGTGACTGATACACGAACAATCAGTTGTTCATTATCGGAGCACTTTTAAATCATAAGCATGAGCAACATATCCAAGTATGCCGGTTCGCATTAACAAGCGATCTTATGAACGAAGAACCTCCGATCTTTGAGGACGTCAGCTCAAACGCAACCTAACGTTGCAGCGCATAGATATTTTCCCAATGAGGAAAACGTTATATCGCTTCAAACGTGCGCTGATAACTGCTAACGATATAATGAACCGTGCCGCTGAGAACCTGCGTGATAACCCTTTAGAACAATCGAACCAGTCACTGACTGCTCGACAGCGGTCGAGCATAATGGAAAAAATGGCTACCAGAATTTGCACACGAGGCTATTTGCATCTGTGTTTCTCGAAGATATTTTCATCACGACATTTTATTTATCTATTGTTATTACTTGGGATAAAATTGCTTAACGGTCGAATTCGGCTATTCTGGTTCTTTTGCTGGTTCCAACCAGGAAAAGTCACTAGAAAATATTTACATGCATTTTTTCTTATATAAGAAGGAAATTCTTCTTTCGCTGCACGTCCAATTCTCGGTCGCAGTGTCGAAAAGACCGGGTTTTCACGTTACTCGACATAATGTATGTATATCCGTCCGTCGGGAATTTTAAATATTCAGGGGATTCTCGGTGTGTCTGGAAGATCAGGCGGCTTACCCGACCAACCCTTCTCATCCTTTTCCCTTCCTTCATCCGGCATCCTGCCGCAAATCCTTAATTTTTTTTTTTTTTTTTTCTGTCGTTTTACTATTTTTAACTCCCTCGGTCTCGTCGCTCGGAGAAAGCCCCTTTCGTTCAACAACAATTCGGCGGAATTGTTCCCCGACTCTTCAACGACCAACGCGCAGGGTGCACGCTCTGCACGGATATCGGAGTCGTTAAAGACTAACGAGAGTGTTCGGCTCGACGAGATATGGTGTTGCGAATCATCGTTCTTAACGATCGGACCATTGTTTCGAATCCCTGTTTTTTTTTTTTGGTGGTTTTTTTCTTTCGTTTAACGATCAACCGATCCCTTTTTTTTCGTTTCACCCGATCGCGTTGTTAACGCGATGATGACTGCGCGGCACTCCGACGAGGTGACGAATATCGTGGAAACGTACCTCGGGTTCGTAACAAATTACATCAGGCGGGTATAATACGAGCTATGCACGCTTCGATAATTATACAAAACATCCACTGACTCTCGAGCTCACTTCGTGCTCCCTCGCCCTTTGAACGAGCCACGGCAGTGTACAGTACGCGGCCGCGTAAGTCTGAATCTCGGGAACCGAGCCAATCAGGCACGACGGGACAAGTTCCATCGGTAATTGAGTTGGCACCGATGAATTTTTATGAACACTATTTTTATGAGTAAAATTGTGATGATGTTATTTCAATGGGTAACATTTTGATAAAAATTATTGTCATGGGTATAATTGGGTATAATAATGGCCACTGGATAGATCAAACGGGGTCCCCGAATTGAGATTATGTTGCTCGACATTTGCTTTTCCATTTTTCCACACTTATCTTTTATTAATTATATTGATTTCCGGAGCAATTTTTTAGATGAACTCTTCGGCATTTTTCGGGTAGATGATTTTTTTTTCCTATTTAATTTTCAACTTTATTTTGATGAAAAATGTTGCCATGGATATGGTTATGACATGGGTGTTTGCCAAACAGGGTCCCCGAATTGAGATTATGTTGCTCGACATTTGCTTTTCCATTTCTCCACACTTATCGTTTATTAATTGTATTGATTTCCGGAGAAATTTTTTAGATGAACTCTTCGGCATTTTTCGGGTAGATGACTTTTTTCCTATTAAATTTTCAACTTTATTTTGATAAAAATTTTTGCCATGGGTATAATTTGGTATAATAATGGCCACTGGGTAAATCGAACGGGGTCCCCGAATTGAGATTATGTTGCTCGACATTTGCTTTTCCATTTCTCCACACTTATCTCTTATTAATTATATTGATTTCCGGAGTAATTTTTTGGATAAACTCTTCGGCATTTTTTGGGTGGATGATTTTTTGTTCCTATTAATTTTTTAACTTGCAACTTACCCGTTCGCGTACTGTAGCGCGATTTTCACTCGCTCGACGAAACGCACACCGGGGGTAGTTCTTCACGTCGACGAAGCACGCCGCCCGCCGGCACAAAACCCGTGACCCTTTTGTCTGGTCGGATTCACTGCACTGTACAGTATTATACTGTACCGTGTAGTGTGCGCTTTATGCAAAACCGACCGGTCGACTTTGGGCGTTTCGCTTTAGCGCCCATTCCCCGGAGCGGAATAATCCGGATATACGCTATTTTTTTTTTTTTTTTAATAAAATTCCCTTCATTTCCCGCCAAAGAAACTTTGCGATGATGAGGAGATGTAATTTTTTAGCTTAAATTTTGAGCGAGGTCGATCATTCAATTTTTACGGTGTCGAATTTATTTATGAAGCTTTCGGGAATCGCGATGAAAAAATCACATGACATTTTTTTTCTTTTTGGAATTTCGTACTTTTTCACCTCAACTTCCGTAGTCAATATCTCGGAAATTAAACGGTATATTTAATTTACATTTTGCACACATCTGGGTCGTGTATCGATCCAAAACAAATGCAAAACTCCATCGAGAAATCTATAAACCCGCTGAGTTTAAACTACCCTGAGCATGAATAAAGTAGAGCACGAGGCCTCCGATTTTACGGCGCTATCGGATCAGCTCGACGTCGGCGCTCTACCTCGTGAAAAACTTTTTTCACACGGCTCAAATGTGCTCGCGCAGTTATATGACACAGAGTTCGGATGATTGCCCCGAATTTTCGACGACGTGAGCGAAGATATTTTAGTACACGCGGCAGGCTCCGTTAATGAACTATTACCACGCTCGTTAAAATGAACTTTACAATATGTCGCGTAAACTTCAAATTTTTGCGCATCATGCAGGATGCACAGTAGAAAATAAATTATTTGAATATATATATTTTTATACATTTTATATATTTTTTTATATATAATATATATAATATATATATATATATATATATATATATATATATATATATATATTTATTTATTTGAATATACGAAACTGTCCTTTTGTTTCCCGTGGCATTGGCAATTTTAGTTTGCACTTTTGTTTGTAAAACCAGAAAAGTGAAAGATAAAAAATTGTGGAAGTTTGTGGACAATAAGTTGTAAAAAGTACAAACTATTTTTACTGTGTGGAATGCACCTGTGCGTCACATGTTTCACACTCCGTCGACGCAAACAGATCCTCTTGTAACGGTATCAAATTTTTGTAAAAATTTTGAAACGAAAAACCAAAAAGATGAGAATAAAATAAATTAAAAAATAAACAAATAGATCCGCCGATCCCCGCTTAATACGGCAGAACTGCCTGTCGCGACGGATTATATTGAGCCTCGAAATTGTACAGAAAAACAAAAAAATAACCGACAATCAAAAAGATAAAAATATAGATAAATAAAAAATAAACAAAGAGATCCGTCGATGAATTCCCCAGTCAATGCCGCAGAACTGCCTGTCGCGACGGATTATCCGGAGTCTCGAAATTTTACAGAAAAAAAAAAGCAAGCAAACAAACGAAAATTGCCTTTTTTTCGTCGCTGTTTTAACGAAGAACACAGATCGAGGTTCGGTCGCACATGTAGACAGAGCTTACGGGAATATCATACGTGCAACACCGAGGGGGGTATTACCGCCCTCGGATATAAACCGACCTATATACACCGTCGAACCTCGCGGGAAATCGACGGGAACGTTGAAATATCGGATACGAAAAAAAAAAAACAGAAAAAAAAATGGAAGATAAAAATAAAAATAAACAGACCCAGAGCAATAAAAAGGGGCAAAAAAAAAAGTTAATAGAAAACAACCAATCGGGCTACGAATTTCGTTGCGAAATTCAATTTATTTTTCGTATAATCTTTAATTACAATCGTCAATAAAATAGCCGAAGCGTCGGGGCTCTGGCACCTGGGGTCACGTATCGTTCTATTTATAACCCCGACGAGCCACTGGGATATATGTGCTATACGCTCTCGGGGGCTTCGAGCGAGCGTTTTATAGCTGTATTTATCTGCTATACAATATATATACACACACACATATATATATCTATATATATATCCATCTATATCCATCTATATCCATCTATATCCATCTATATGCCGATTTCACCGTTTCCTAACTACAGCATGCACAATTCCGCAACTCATGCATATGCGAGAGTATCTCGATGACGCGTTTGCATCCCCCGTCCCCCCGTCTGCCCCCTCCCGTCACTGTAACCGCGATATTAGACGTTTCACCGCGCCGTGGCGTGCGAGAGGCTCGCCCGAGAGAGAAACCGGTCGAACTAGTAGATACAGCTATAACCTAGTCAGACTCGGGGCGCTTTAGCGGCGTTACACACTCCTCGTCATTTTCATCCCTCTCGCTTCCTGCCCCCTCCCCGCAGACACACAGTACTCGTTCTATTAATTACCGGGGATCCGTCATAAATTTCTAACGATAGTCCATAGTTCACGGCGCCTAAAGCGGGTGCGAGAGACTCGCCGTTTCGCCCTCGAGGAAATTCGCTTGCTATGTGTGTGCGTGTGTGCGTGTGTATGTATATATTGTATATGTCGTGTATAGAAAGGGGGCGGAAAATGTTATATCGAATTCCGTACACCGGAGACCACCGCGGGCAATTACGGAAACGGGGGCGCGTTCGTGTAAACAAGACGAACGGAATTAAATGGCGCGCATTCCTGCGTTCAGCCGATGTGCACGACGCTGTTGTGCGGTGAGGGGCATCGAGCGGAATCCTCCGAGGGTGCATGTCGAGCGACTGCTACCGTCTTTCGAATAGTGGAGAGGAAATTTATTAATTCAGGGGAAAAACGTGGCCGAGGTTCGAGTCTCCAGGGTTTTTTCTGTTTCGGAGAAAAATTCTCAAACTGGACGATGTCCGGATCGAAACTAAATTGGTAGCTTCGATACTGGGAATATCGCTGAAATTGTGATAAACTGCTCCAGGGGAAATTTATTCATTTAAAGAAACAATCATGCCGTGACGAATTTCAAACTTCCTGCCTTTTTGTATTCCTGCTAAAATCTAAATAATATCTAAATAATGAATAAAACATCAATCGATATTATGGGACATAAGGTTTAATATAGAAAAAAATTACTTAAGTCGAATAATTTATTTATTTAATTCATTGAAATAAAATTGAATAAAAATGAATGTACGATTAGATAAATTAACTTATTGGATTTCACTAAAACTCTATTAAGGGCATATCCAAGTAAGCAAATTTGTTTGTTCAAAATAAATTCTATTTGGGTTCAGTAAACTTTTTTCTGGGAGTAGTTACCATTCGGGCGAACATGTGTACCCCATTTGGATGACTTTTTCGTGCCAGATGTCTTTTCACTACTTGGGAAACCACGATAAACTGCCCCACACCCAGAAAAAGAATTTATTTGACGGCCATCGTTTATTTAGATTAAGTAAAAAATGTTATTTGATTTAAATAAATATTTATTTCATTTAAGTAACTATTTACTTAATTTAAATAAATATTTATTTAAATCAAATAAATATTTTACTTAATCTAAATAAACTATGATCGTCAAATAAATTATTTTTCTGGGTGCAGTGGTAATTCATTAATTCAAAGAAAAAAATCATGCTGTATAGCAAAAATTCAAATTTCCCAACATTTTATTCCTGCGACAATCCGGTCGCGTTTACCGTAGGAAGAACCTTTGCCGTGTCCCAGAAACCCGCACGGTATCTCCAAGGGTTTTCACCCTTTACATTGTCCCCGGCAGCCCGTACACGCCCGGAAACAACTTCCCCGGGCTGTACGTACGGGACTCGTGGATTACAATCCGCGCACAGTGTTTTCACCCCGTTCCTCCTCGGGGTCGCGCAACCGACGCCTTATCACTCCCCTCGTCGTTTCGTCACGAGTACGTCTGCTCGTCTCGGAGCTCTTTCACGGTTCACCGATTCCGGACTTTGAAGTAATAAAATACGAAACACGCAAACCCTCCGCCCGGTGAATTAAGAACTTTGTCACGAATTCGTCTGTCTCCCAGCGTCTCTTAATTCCACATTCTCCCCATACTTTTCTCGGTCCATCAAAATTAAATCTTCCAAGTCGAATCCGGAGATGAGAGTCGCGACGAATTCTCCGCTCGCAGCCTTCCTCTGTGAACCTCTTCTACGTGATTTCTCCCGAGACGAGCGAAAATAACTTTTCGAAATGAATACATCGCCCTCTCGCACGAGGGGCTTTTCCCTGTAATCTTTCATCTGCACTCCAACTCCAGCGGATAATCATCCGCGGACCTGTGAGAATCCGAGAACCTTCTTCCGATAGATCTTTCCTTTTTTTTTCTCTCCTTTTTTTCCCCCTTTATTCATCAGCTCGCTTTTGTCACCCACGTTTGTGACGATAACGACTGGAGAGTTGCCGCAGATAGTGTGGGTAGAGACAAGATCCGTAGACGGTCTTCACATTCGAGATGGTAAACGCGCGGTGTAAGCCGATTATTCGCGGACTTCGCTTGGCGTTCAACCCCTTCGTCGGAGGTGTCGGGCCTGTCTAGCTGAGCTGGGGACTCTCGGAGCCTACCCGAGCCTTCAAAGACAATGGCACGCCGGATATCTCAGTACTCCCGTGTGGTGTATACGTGTACGTGTATATCTCGATAATTTCTGTCTCGCTCGTTTGCCTGTTCGGCCCGCCGTCCCTGAAAGCCCTGGATCTCAGACGTTGATCTCCTCCATTGAGCTTCGTATCCGGCAATTAAGCGGCGCTGGATCGTTCATTGTTTGGGAAGGGACGTTGACCACTTGTCGGGCATCGTTCGGGGGTAATAAACAATCCCGGACGGTTCGTGCAACGCGCTATGAGTCAGAATTATGCGAAGGGATTCGATGGGATCTTTATTGGTTGGTTGATGGTTTCGGGGACGAATTTTAAAATGTTAGTTTTAACTTAACACTGCTCTTGAGACTGAACTTAAGATTCAAGTTTGGCCCGAAGTTCATCGTGTACTTAAGATCTATCTTACATTTTAACTTAAGATCCAACTTAAGATCGAACTTAATTTTGAACTCAAGCTCCAACCTAAGATTAATCTGAAGCAGGCAATGAAGTTCGGGTCAAACTACGATCTTAAGTTTGATCTCAAGAGCGATCTTGAGTTCAAACTAACGTCTTAAAATTCGACCCTTAGTGCTACATTTTTTCGATCGTAGAGCAAACTTGAGGCAGATCATTTTTTTCGAAGAGTGGATTCAAAAAACAAAATATTGTCTATCGATTGCAATTATGTGAAGCGGTTTTTATTGGTGCGATAATGGTTTTATTGTTATTCAGAAAAGTGATGGCGTTTGTTCACCATCAGGCTTGACGAAGATAATTTTTTCGATCTGTGGATTAAAAATCCACAAAAATAATATATATATATATATTATTGAGTCTTTTTTTGTTTGATTCAGATGCCATCGGCCGAGGGACAGTCTCTTCTCGTGGAGCTCCGGCTTTGACAACTTCACGGGATTCGTAAACTGGGGCTTCCTTCTGCTGGGCTTAGGTGGCCTACGTCTTCTTCTCGAGAATTTCATCAAGTGAGTCCATACACGTGCATACCCAGAAGCGTTATTAAAGCCGTTGTGTCAAGCGCGTTGACACGATGGTGATAAAAAATAATACTGGCTACTTGTCGTCTCATCGTCGCTCGCTAACGCGTCAAAGTCCGTAGATAAGATTATCCACGGCCGGTCGTGTATTGATTCGTGGGATCAATCCGTCCAGCCGCCTGAAGCGGTTAGACTGCCGTACAGATCGATGGATCCAAAGGTTGAAGACCACTTTTTCTTATCCGCTCGAAAAAATCCCCAACGGAGCTGTTGACCAATTTCCAAACGTGCGATTTATCACCTAAAATCAGTCTTCCTCGACTGGTTAGTCTCGGGATTGTAAACGGCTGATATGAATTTTGAACATTGTCACAGTTAAGAGTACTTGACACTGGATAGATAGAGAGATAGAAAGCGACGTTTGGACCGAGCTCCCTAACGGTCGAATTTTAAGACGTTAGTTTGAACTTAAGATCTCTCTTGAGATCGATTTTAAGATCAAAGTTTGGCCCGAACGTCTTTGCGTGCTTAAGCTCTATCTTCAGATCGAACCCCAGTTTGAACTTGATTGCGTGCTTAAGTTTGATCTTAGGTTCGAATTTAAGTTCGAACTTATGTTTGATCTTAGGTTCGGACTTAAAAAAAATTAGTTTGCTCGGTAATTTGTTAAACAATTCATTTTTTCTTTAATTTGTAATTAACATTTTGGACTTATTATTATGCGAAATTAGTCTTTTCAGTACCTTTAATATACATGCATTTTTTCAAATTTTTGCACCATCGAGAAGTATTTGCAATTTTATCTCACTTTTCTCGAACTTATGCCAAATGAATACCAAGCGACAGAACTACCTTAAATCCACAGACTTAAGTCCTCAAGCAACATACACGGATGTTACAGTGTTGAACGATCATATGTTGCGCAGTTTTTGAACAAATATCAAAGGTTATGATTAACAATACAAGGTGTGAAACACAAAACAAAATGAAAATAAAAATTCTCTAAGCCTTTTTAAACACGGACGGACGACTCCCGTGAGTTCCGGTAAAAATGTCCCCCGAGAAAGTAATCCTTGCAAGAAAGATTAATGAATCTCGATACACTTACTTCCTCCTGCTCGAAATCCATTCGGAAAATATTTGTACGAACGTCCAAACATACATTCTTCATCCTCTAACTCCCCTCCCCCCCCCCTCCTCCCCTGGCCATTAATTTTTTTTATTTACTTCATTTTTCCTCTTCGTAATGTTTACTGATTCTGTGGGGATCGCGAGTGCGAACGGTTGAGGACGAGCTGTAGGTTTCTCGATTAAGCAGACGCAGGGGGGGAGATGCTGCAGCTTATCCCCCGAGGGAAAGTGGAAAATGAGAAAAGACCGCCTCATCGTACGTGGCCAGAGCACGCAGTTGCCCTCTTTCCCGGCTTAATTGCGTTATGTGGCGACCAACGTGTGAGCCAAACGATACGATATTAAAAGAAAAAAAAAAGTTAAAGCATCCGTTTCTCATAGCTCGGTATTCATTCGTTTCGCTGCCGCTACTACGTAACCCGGACCAAAGTTTCAAAAGGATGAAAAAATAGTACACTTCGATACGAGAGCAGAAAACTTTTTCTCATGAGTGTGAGTTTGCAGCGCGAGTCGAAGGCGAGTGTTGTGTTACGTCCAGACCGGCGGATTGTGAGTTCGCTCGGCAGAACCATAAATGAATGGTCTCGCTTTCGGGTCAAGGCGTTAGCCCTTTACCCAGGGACGGAGACCTCGCCGTACTGTCGTGGATTTATTTTAAAAAGGAATGACGTTCGGAGGTATTGAGCCTCCGAGAGATTATCAGAAGGCCGGAAATGCATGCACAATGATATTAAACGTTTTGGTTTTTAAACTTACTCAGTATTTAATAAGGCACGATGTTGAGATGGTTACAGGTTTTACAAGCAAAGTATAAGAGAGCCAACTTGCTCATTAAAATTCGTCGGACTTTGCCTCGCAGGGCTAATGATTTCGCAGCAGAGCCTTGCTCGCTCAGAGTGGATTTCGGTGATGCAGCAGCTTCGTTGTTCGTAGGATAACTGCCTGATTTGGGAAACTGTGGCCTATTTATACTAGGTCTACTCCTATGCGTATTGATGCTAGAGGGGGCTAACAATATTAAACTTGGACAGAAGATAGGTTCTAAATGTGTGGAAGGAGGAAAAGATGCTTGAGATCGGAGTGGGGAGTCGATGCTCCTTGGGTGACAAAGAAAGCGATATTCGATATTCGGGGAATCGAAATTTATAGTACCAATAGAGTCTTTAACAGATGTGAAGAGAGTGACGTTGACATTATAATGTAGAGCGATTTGTAAAGGTAAATATATTCGAGTCTTGGGTGTGACAGACTTTACTGTTGACTTTAATTAGTGTATCGGGAACTCCCACGAAGGAGCAAGAGAGAGCGGCAGACAGGGCGGGATTGTTTTTAGGCTCTAGTCGAAGGAAATATGTTTGGGTGAGTTTACTGCCTTTTGAAGTGGAACGTGAAAGATTTTTATGTGCGAGCGGTGACAGAAAACAGGGAAATGACCTGACTCGGTAGAAGTCATAAATTCCTACTGACATGGGTCGGTACGACAGAGCGCAGTAGGGTAGTGAGAGAGATAGCGAGATGGTAGGCCTGACCCTAGCCTACCTACGCTGAGGCAGAACTAATACAATATAGAATATGCGTTTAAATAGTTATATTATTTGTTATTAAAAGTTACGTAGGACGTAACAGTTGCAATCACACGAGTTCAGAAAACGTTTTTCATCACTCGGTGCGGAAATGGCCACTTTTTCGCTCGCTTCGCGTGCGGAAAACCCCCATTTTCGCAACTTGTGATGAAAAATTTCGTACATCCCTCGGGCGAAACACTTTGTCTAACTCGAGTGATTACAGCACTCGCCTCGGCTTGTGCTGCAAACTCACACTCGTTAGAAAAATGTTTTTCACCCTCGTGGAGTAATGTACTATTTCGCACGAGTATCGAACAAAATTTTATTTCACGAGGTGTTAAAATTGTGGTTTTCGCACGCGAAGCGTGCGCAAAAAATCGCCATTTTCCCACGCAGTGACATAAAATATATATTAAAGTCACGCTGATTCTTTTAGAATAGTGTTTTAAGTTATAGTGAACTTTTGATTTATGGCGAAACAAAATGATCGCTTCACGCAAGATTTTTTTTTATAAAAAAAAAAAAAAAAAAAATCCAAACGTCACTTTATAACTATGAAATAGAGATTTTCTCTGGGTGGTAGGTCCGTATCGTGCGTATCGGTGCGAACAAATGCGCGTTAATCATCGGCCAGTTGCGGTCGCCCCTTGAAGTTTTGAGAAGTACTAAGTACCGCAAGTACTTTAAGTACAAAGTAATTTCCGTACTTAAAGTACTTTTATAAAATACAAAGTACAAAGTACTTTTCTTCTTAATCCGAAGAGGCGTACCAAATTTGGAGAAGAATTTTCAAAGCGAACGGTCCTGTTCAGGGCCAACATTTCTTCAATACGCCAAAACTCTTCGTTTCCAATCCTTGGTAACAGACTAATCGACTGGACTACGACGACTGGACCTTGGGGTAGCGAGTGAAGGTCGACTGGATGTATAGCAACTAAATCTGGGACGTATGGATCTAGTACAGTGGCTGAAAGTGAGAAAGGTCTCAATTTTATGCATCAAAAATCGTATTTGTGGGATTTAAATGGAAAATATTGGGCTGAGAGTAAAATTATTATTATATTCGTGTTCAGCGGGAAGAAATACGTCGAATATAACCTTGAAACAACAAAAAAAAATCGAGTGAACGACGATTTTTCAATTTTTGAGCCACTTTTGGAAAAACGTCAATTTTCGTGATTTTCAAACGTCGATACCTCAGCTCCCGATGGAGCTCGGGAAAATCTGAGGTGCTCGTCGTATTCTGCGGGAAAAAACACACAAGGTAGGGTCTTGTCCGAAGTTCTAGAAGCGTTCTGTCAGTTTCAGGACGTTGAAAAACGCGAAAACTTCCCCTCGGAAGGGGTATCCTCGCAAATTTTTGACGATTTTTTTCTTTATTTTTTAAAATAAACTGCCTCGTATTTCGACGTATTTATTTCCCGCTGAACGTTTCACGAATCCGCCGGACTCTTTGGGGCTAAAGTACAGTGAGACATTGAAAGTCTCGATTTTATGCACGAAAAATGGTATTTTGGAGATTTAAATAGAAAATATTGGGTTGGCAGTAAAATAATTTTATAAGACAGACAGTTTTTTTACGTTACGAAAGAGGTGCAAAGTAATTTGCAAACGGTTTCCTCATTTATTACAATTTTGAGCATGCTCAAAATTGTACAAGTACTTTGGTCTTAGTACTCAGAAATAGTACTTAAAGTACCGAAAAGTACTTTGATACTTTAAGTCCGTACTTTAAGTACCAAAAAAAGTACTCATGTACTTTAAGTACTGACCAGCTATGGTCAGTACTGAAAGAATTCAAAAAAATTGAAATCACGCTCATTTTTTTTATAGAATTGAATGTTTTAAGTTTTAGGGAAATTTTTGTATATAGCGAATCAAAGTGATCGATTAATTCAAGATTTTTTTATTTTTCTTTTTTTAATTGAAACTTCACTTTACAACTAAGATATAGAGTTTCCACTGTCCGTATTATGCGTATCGGTGCGAGCAAAAGGTGCGTTAACCATCGGCCAGTTGCCGTCGCCGCTTGAGGTTTTGATTGATGCCATATCAAGCGTGATTGACTGCCCGATAAAAAGTCGACGGCTCTATCAAATAAGAATATTCTATAACGAACCACACACACAATCCCGTAGAGTACAGAAGATATGATGTATGCGCGTTGCCGTTGTACATAACCCACAGCAGATACGTTCCTCCCGGCCGCCTGAAATGGCCCCGGGATTTCATATCGCCCGGCTTTTTTTTTTCTTTTCTTCATCACTTTTCACCGTATCCACCAAGCCGCTCTCATAAATCGAGGCCTATGTAGCCCCCTCGCAACCTGCACATCGTTTTCGAAAATACACTTTACTGTCTCGTTTTTTTAAATTTATTTACTTAGATTTTTGTATTTTTATTTTATCGGCTCCCCGTCGTCGTTCTGGTTTATTTGCCCGTATCAGGCGAAATGAAACCACGGAGGGATCGTTGTGTGGGGAGTTGCGAGAGGGTGTCTTTCACCTGTTCAAGCAAACTGTAAATCAACAGTAGATTTGCAAGTGAGATAAAAAAATTTAGTAACATATGAATTTTTTTTTTTTTTTATCTTCTAACAAATTTTAAGATCGTTCCTGAGTCCGAACCGATTACACTTTACCAAAGAAAAAAGAAAAAAAAAATTCATCGGAGCAGAAAGACAGAAAATTATATCGCTGGCATATCACAGGTAAGAACGACACATGAAAAATGGTATTCGAGAGGAACAACACAGACAAAATTTCATCGAAGAAGAAAAGATACAGAAAGTTATATCGCTGGCATATATCAAGTAGTAAAGACACATAAAAAATGGTATTGGAGAGGAAGAACACAGACAAAATTTCATTGAAGAAGAAAGACACGTAGAAAATTTGGTCATTGGCATGTATCAAGTAGGAATGATACATAAAAAATTTCATCGATGAAGGAAGACCCATAGTAAATTATATAGCTGACATATATTAGACAGGAACGATACATAATAATAATTACTTATTTAAACGATTACGTACTATACTTCGTGCGTTTGAGGTTATGACATACCGAGATCGGGCGGCCAACGAAAAATGTGGAGTTCCAAAAATATATCGCAAAAAATGGCGCTCAATTTTCGATATATTCGAGTGACTATTTAACAAATCGCATTTATTTCTATCAATATTGTGCAGATTTTAATATTTCCTTGAAAACATTGATGACGGTGCGTCATAGAATAGCTGTATCAAATTTCGTCAAGTAATTTGTAGTCGTTTACAATAACATCGCGGACAACGAAATCGTTCATCGCCGTAAAACGCATAACCGTTTTTTGCTCTAGCGGGCAGTCGGGAGTTTAAAAGTCTCTGTTTGTTTAAAACAAACAAGAGGGTGTCTTTGACCTGTTCAAGCAAATTTCGCATCAGCAATAGCGTCGCGAAATTAAAAAAAAAATTGATTAATATTCATCGTTCATTATTCGCTTACCACAAATTTTAAGATCAATCCTCAGTCCGAAGTGCACTACGATCTTAAGGAGATTACACTTTGCAATAAAACAAGAAGATTTTCCTATTTTTTCTAACAAACAAGAGTCTGTCTCTGAACTGTTCAAGCAAATATTGCATCGGTGATGAAAAATTAAAAATTCGCGAATAAAAAAAAAGTTATTCATAATTTTTCTTATTTTCTGATTCTCTTTCTGTATAGTTTTTGAGATCGATCCCGAGTCCGAATTGCGCCACGATCTCAAGGAGATTACACTTTGCCAAAGAAAAAAGATTTTTCTTTTTACCAAATAACAATCAATGCCTCAAAAGTTCATGTCCCCCGAAATTTTTTTTACCATCGCCTCGTCTCGTTCCCGTTCCTCTACTTATATTTTTACTCCCCCTGCGGAAGTCTCTGAAATTAAATGCCAGAGTTACACACCGCCGGGATAAAAGTGATGGGAAGTGTGCCACTGAGTTATTTAGAGAAATCCGACGTCCCCGAATCCCCGACCGATCTTCACCCCTCGTGCTGCCATGTAGCAGCGATCGCCCGTTTCCTCCCGCCCTTGGCCGTTCCCTAGCTTCAGCCCAACGCGGCGTGCGCTCTTCGGCTTCGCCCCCTCCTCCCCCCTCTTTACCCCTATGGCACTACGGGATCATGAATAATTTTCAACGAGATTTTTATCGTCCCGGTAAACTCCCCTCCTCGGACTCTCGCGCCAGTCGGGGGTGTAACAAAAATTTATCGCGTTCGTTAAGTAAGGGCAAAAGTTTCGTCGAAAGCGGCGGCGGGGCTTGCGAGGAGTTTCTCGGGCGCGCGCTCGCTTCCGGTAATTGCCGACGTTCTCCGCGCCACCGAAGCTGCGGGAAGCTTCGCCGAGAACGCGGAGCGCGTGCGAGCTTTCCACTCTAAGGGATTGGGGATGGCGCGACGAGAACCAGGTTAGGCGACCTGGTGAGACTAATAACTCGACGGTGAGTATTAAAAAAAAAAAATGTTAAAAGAAATAAAAATAAAAAATCGCCCATGGGGTTTCCAGCTCGTTGAAGGTAGTTCTCCAAATTAATTAGCAACGTGACGAGCTTCGTTACGATCGCGAAATTACGGTCGATCGGCGATGAGGGACGGAAATCAGTGGAGCACTGATTGGACTGTTCGTTTTTTTTTTCTCTTTTTTTTTCTTTGGGCCTCGTCACATGTTCGGGAGTTATTGGCACGGACGGAAAAAATCGCTCGATCGGGTAAACCTCTGTTAATTACTTTTTATCCGAAAAAAAAGGAAAAATGAGGGGACAGGACTACGAACGTCAGGTTATAACGAAAGGTGGATTAGCGTGTCGACGTTATATTTGGGCATTGACGGGCGGGATGATATTGACGTTACTTGCGTGACGCCGATAGTCGTCGATTGTATTCATGATGTTCCGATAGGTCGAGAGCTCAAAGGTAAATTGATAATGGGTTGTCGCGTGTAACTGACTTTGTTGGATTGTAGGACGTACGCATGAACAGATTGACATTTTTTTTTCGTATCACATTTTTTGGGATAAAAAAAATGTGCATTTTTTTGCGTTTATGGGATCTCTATTCGATTAATTTTAATTGTTCGTCCCATTAATTATTTATCAATCCCTAACTTAGATCGATCTACATTACTGTAAGATAATTTTTGTATTTCACCACGCTGACAAAGCTCCAAAATTTGATTTAACAAAAATTTTCGTTAATTTGTTTAATGATTCAAGAACATTCTAAACCGAGTAATTTTATACGACTTATCGTCGTTTCGATAAGTCGTTTCGATTGTCTCTACAATACAGCGCAGACCGGGGTAAAATGGTCAATTTTAGATGAGACTCTTTGTTCCATCCCTTCGAAACACTCACTAAGGATTGTCCGTTTTGCCTCGGCAGTCCCATCTTACCCCGCTATCCCCTACCAAACAATCATCCGAAAAACGATAATTCACGAAATTATTTTTTCCTATCCAGACACAAAATCATTAATATTTCCGCAGCTCCGACTCGTCTGGATATTTGCAATTCGAAAATCCATCGTCGCAGATATTAAATACGCAAAGTCAGAAGTTTCGTCGATATTTATCGATCATGTATACCATGACCGAATCATTCCCGACAGTCCCATCTTACCCCGAACTCCCCTACAAAATAATCATCCGAAAAACGATAATTCACGAAATTATTTTTTCCCATCGAGACACAAAATCATTAATATTTCCGAAGCTCCGAGTCGTCTGGATGTCTGCAATTCGAAAATCCATCATCGTAGGTATTAAATACGCAAGATCGGAAGTTTCGTCGATATTTATCCGCGTTTCAACTATTTTTTGCTCGTCGCGACTATCGATCATGTATAACATGACCGAATCATTCCCGACAGTCCCATCTTGCCCCGCTCTCCCCTGCAAAATAATCATCCGAAAAACGATAATTCACGACATTATTTTTTCCCATCCAGGCACAAAGTTATCAATATTTCCGAAGCTCCGAGTAGTCTGGATGTCTGCAATTCGAAAATCCATCACTGCAGGTATTAAATACGCAAAGTCGGAAGCTTCGACGATGTATATCCGCGTTTCAACTATTTTTCGGTCGTCCCGACTATCGATCATATACAATTAATCGGCACGGAGTCACTCTCGAACGTGACCGAATCTTCGCCCGGGTGGCGGCAGGGCGGGCAGTCTGGAAGCCCGGTCGCGATGTGCACAGTGCAACGGTCCGGGAGGGGGTGGTTTGGTTGAAAACCAGACGAGAGATAAATCGGGACGAGATAGACGTCGAAAAGTAGACGCGATAATCGTGAGGTGAACGAGGCGTGGCAGGGAGCGAAAAAGGATAGAACAGTCCCGAAGAATCCGATCGGGGATTAATCGAGCGAAATGTTCGGATTGCGAGAGGGAGAGAAGGAGAGCGAGAGTTCGCAATTCCGAATCGAAGATAAAACGCAAGAGGGAGAGAAAAAAGATCGAGATGAATTTTTTTCGTCTCGACGGTCGCTCGGGCGACGCCTCGTTCAGCGAGCGAAAAACCGGAAGAGATCCGAGCCTCGCGGATCGAGAGATGGAAAGAAACGAAGAGGATGTTGAAAAAAAAAAAAAAAAAAAAATAGCAGAAAAAAGAAACCGGAACGAAAGATGTATATACTTATATATATAAAAAAAGAATATCGTGAAAGTTTGAGAGAGCTCGATTAATCGGACGTCTGACAAAAAAGTTGGCCGCGACGGTAAAGTCCGTCGTTCGCACGAGGTATAAGAGCGATAGCGAGGAAAGGGGGTAGAACGGGACGGAAGGAATCGAAAGTTTGCCGGCTCGCTTTCTCCGTTCCTCGCCCGGCGAGCCGCCCGGAAACTTTTACCGAATGTCGTCGATCGGTTTGGGCGAGGGAGAGAAAGAGGGACAGAAGAGTTTCGTGATGTAGTCATAATTTATGCACTGAGCCGGGGCATTCTTTCCCTATCAGACAGTTTTTACTCGTTTTCTTTCGATCCTCTCATTGAAATATTCTCGTCTTTGATTTCACGCGGATTAAAGAACGAGGGAAGTTTTTTTTTTTTCTATTCAATATTCTTTCCTTTATTATTTGAAGGATGGGCATTATTAATGGGCTAGAGGGTATTTAAAAATATCTGAAGGAATTGAACATTATTTTGTCGCGTTGCATCAAACTGGGCCTTGAAAGTAAGCTTCGCAATCATTTTTTTTTTTTGTTTTTTTCATAGAAATTGTCAAGAGATTCGAAAATTTAACAGAACTTCCTTAACGTCTTACGTAGATTTTATTTCCCAAAAATGATATATTAATATTATTCATTATATTGATATATAATGAATAATATTAATTATATAAGACACGGAGAACGGGGCAAAAACGGGACGGCGGGGCAAAACGCAATTTTTCAGTAACTTTTGGATGGAAGAGTGAGGCAAAAAGGAACAGAAAATGGGGATGTATCAATAGGGCAAAATAGGGTATCCAAAAATTATTGGAAAATTGCGTTTTTCCTCATTCTCCCGTTTTGCCCCACTGTCCCGTTTTGTCCCACTGTCCCCCAGACACGACAGGTGACCCGTATTCCCCTGAACCTCTGTGACAGGACGTGGAGGTGCGCAATAAAAAAACAGTTTGCACTTTTTACAACTTATTGTCCACAAACATCCACAATTTTTTATTTGTTAATTTTCGGATCGCACAAACGAGCTTTTCACTTATCTAATCAAATAATTTTTAAGAAACTTCGTATTCCGATTTTGAGAAATTATTTTTTACTGTGTGATCCGCTTTCGAAATCGAAACCCGCGGATTTAACCGGCGTTCTCAGAAAGCTTAACCTTTCTGGGAACGCCAGGCGGGTTTCGGGCGAGTACGGATAATCCTTGGCCACTAAATTGTCATCCTTAGTTACGATTTGCTATATCAGATGAGCAAAACGCTCAGAGGGTACGTTAATTAACATGGAACATCAGGCTGCGCAATTATATTTCGAAGATTGTTCAACAGGAAGTCAGAGTTCATAGCTCGTACGGCTTTTCAGGGACGACCGTGTCTTCACGCGAATTAATCAAAGTCGCAAGTGTACTTTAGCTCTACGGATAGCAATTCAAGTTATGCACTGTAAAAAAAAATTATACATTTAATGCATCGAACTAGAAGTTTTTATGCAAACACTGGTACGTTAAATTTAATGTACAATTGTGATGAAAAATGAATGTACTTTATTATAGTAAATTAATTATTTATATAAATTATATAATAATTATTAAAAATACAATATCGTCGATGTTTTTAATACATTCATTTTTCATCACAGGTAATTAAATATACCAATTTTGCATAAAAACTGATATATTAAATTTCAGACGAATTTTTTTTTACCGTATAAGCGTGTTAAATATTGTGAGTTCATAAATCGTGTGAGTACTTAGATACTTTATGCGTAAATTATAAATATTTCACCGCGACTATCTACAAATCCATAAACACTATAGTGTAAAAAGGCGAGGTTTCTGTTTCCGATGTAAAGGGCCGTCCTGCCTTAACCCGAAAAGAGAAGTCGAAAGTGTTGCACTCTCCCTTGCACTTTAACGAGTTCGGCTGGACGTAACACTTCTCGGAAAAAGCTGACGTCTTTATAATTAAATAAAAACCGTGTATAAATTTTCTCAACGTGCTGTCGCTCAACTTCGCGAGAATGTCGTCCAACCGAGGGCGATGCCGCGGCCGTCGATCTTCGACGGGACACGTTATTTTCGTTTCACGTCCTGACGTCATACGTTTTTATTCATCACCGTTAAATGTCACGTCGACCGGCACGGCGGGTTTTTTAAATTGCTGTAATAATAAATAAACCTATCCTTGGATTTTCCGTACACGCTTCGCTGTTCACTCGTTAATATAACAACTCACAAGACGAAAAGGTAGTCGTTCGTATTTAAGTAATAAAATTTGTCTCGTCTGACAACCACGGCCCGATTCTACTTCGTTATCCGAAGCGCGCCTGGCAGCCTGGTTTAACTTCCGCATCAATTAGGGACCTCGTTCGATGGCCTTTTTTTCTTCGTTTAAATATCATTATTATTCCTCAGTTCTTCTTAATTATATTATTGGCCAACCGATTCGAGCCATCTTTCACGTGACAACCAAATAATTTAGATCCGTCGAGGTACAAATTATTTTAGCATGCATTACCGACCGAGGAACGGAGATGTAAAAATTAATTACATTATCTTTGTTCTGATTAAGAAATTTATATCGTTTATTAATTCGGCGATAAGAAAATAGGTCGATTTGTCTCTCGACGTGTGTACAGTAAATTTATATGATAAGTACATTTATGCGGACTCTACTAATGTATGTAGAGCGGAGCAGCGCTGAGAAGGGTGAAAAAAGAAAGGATAAAAATTTGCGTCTGACCGGCGCGGACCGTAACTACTTCGCGGACCGGCGTGTCTGACTATTCTTCACCGCGCTACTGTGCGCTACACTTTTACCTAACTCCACCAAACACTCTGCACTTCTCGAGGGTCATTCTTTCTTTCTCACGACACAGTGGGAGGGGAGGAAGGGGGAAGGAGCAGAAACTTGGCTGCAACGACGCGTGGACAACCTGAAGGGTTTTCCGGGGCGACGAGAGGTTTCCCTCTCGCCTCTTCCACCCCGAACTTTTTATATTTCAGCATCCCGAGACACGCTCGCCGAGTGGCGTTTATTATTTACCGAAGTGGGGGCGAAGAGCCGTGGAACAATGAACTGGGGAACGAGGCAAAGGCACAGGATCAGCGCGAGACGGACTCGACCAGTTTTTTCTCTCGCATTTTTTTTTTTTTTTTTTTGTAAGTCCCAGCGAACAGAACCACACACTGGACTTTAATAGCCCTGCGCTTATCCCTACGCGATGTTCCTCTCAGCGGAAAATCCTCTGCGCAATTCTCACCGAACTGCTTACAAAACTCGGAGCGAACTTCAATGTTTTTTAAATAAAAATTATTCGACGTGATATTTAAAATTGCGAGATTTTCTCGTGAATTATTTTTTTTTTTTGTTTCGGTGAAAGTTTCTATAAACCGTTCGCGCATGCACCGATGGTCTCACGTAAGCCCTTAGCCCGATAACAGAATGGGATAAAAAGAATGTTGAAAAAATTTGTCGAGTTGCTGCAAAATATACTCTGTTGCGTGGAGCAGATAAAAAATCACGTCGAGATCGACCGTAAATTGGAAATTTTTTGTATTTTGTTTTTAAAGCTGCACAAGCTAAAGTTTTATATTTTTTGTATTGACTCGGCGAGAAAAATATAATTTAGAATGAAAACACAAAGACGAATCTGCAGATAAAATTTTCACTCTGTTTCCTCACTCAATAATTTATTTGTGTGCTTGTGAAGAAACGCCTTCGCAGACAATGAAAAAGACTCCGATAGTAATTCGCTAAATATTATTTTGATGCTTATTATTATTTACTCTTTGCTGGACTGTGCATTTTAATTAATTTTTCTCTACGGCTCCTTCCGGTTATTAATGTTTACCCTCCGCTATTAATTTCTCTGTCGCAGGTACGGGATCAGGGTCGATCCGATACAATGGTTCACTTTTCTCAGTGGAATGAACGACGGCGGGGAGGAGCATCCCTCGATTCTCTTGATTGTCTGTGAGTACTATTTTTGTTCTGCCCAAGCTTTTATCGACGCTGTCCCTCTCTCTGTACCTCGTTGCATTTTTCCATTCGGGTATTACTCATTTTAATCATCAGTATTTCCCGGAGATTCATTAACCGCGCTATCTTAATGGAGAGATATCCTCGTAGAGAGAGCGAGAGACAACAATATTTCGTCCCAATGCCGCACTCGAATTGAAAGCTTCTCTTTCGTTATCGCTGCTTCATTCGGCGAGAAGTACATTGTACTCTCTCGTAAAGTGGATTTCTTTTTATTTCGTTTTCTACTGAGTTCTTCTTCACTCTGCTTCTGAATTCTCTTAAAAAAATAATAATAATAATATTATTAAATTTGCAAAATTTTGGAAAATTCGCAAGGAGCGTGACGAACGACTTTATAAAATTTCGTCGAAAAAAAAAGAAATTGACTTTTCGAGAAAGTAGAATGCGTTTCTCAAATTTCGAACTTTGACCTGTCGACCAAGTTCAGAATTTAACGCAGGAAAAATCCTTTCGAGGACTTACAAGCCTCCTTAAATAGTAGTAGTAGTAAACGTGCATTTGTTGACAATATCGTGTAGTTTATCTAATAAATAGTATATCTTACTATGTAGTAATTATACAACTCCGGCCATCGACCGGAGTCGTTCGGTCCCTCCTTAAATATTTATCGCCACATTTTTTAAATAACCTCACAAAAAAAAAAAGATAAAATTCTGCACTGAGGAAAAAATTGGTTGGATTGACCAAAAGTCGCGGTGACATACGTTCAAAGCTGTTAATTGTTTGGTACAAATAAATAGTTGTGTTCTTAAACGATTATTTACCTCAATTTATTGAAAATTTCTCGATTGAAACAGACATTTTTGTTGTACCAACAAAATACACCTTTGAACGTATGTCACCGCGCATTTTCTTAATCCAACCATTTCTTTTTCTCAGTGTACAAGGATCTTCGAACATGTATTGTCGAATTTTCAAATCTACCTCGAAACAAAAAGTTGCACAAACGTCTTCGAATATCTGTCGTCAAAATTTCAAATTTAACCCTCAAAAAAATCGTACGAGCTCCCTTAAATATTTACCGTTAAATATACAAATCTAGTTCGCAAAAAAAGAAAAAGAAACACAAAATGGCATCTCATCGAAAGATTGGTAGATCGAACATCCGCCGTTTCCGCGTGTCGGGAGTGATCGGCCGGCTCGTTGAGCGTTTGATTGAAAAGAGGGTTGGATCCGTGAGACGAGGGTTGGCGAGCGTGTGGAATTTCACCAGAAACAATCGGGCATTTGGTGGAGCGATTCCGTTGATATCCGATAGCCCTGGTCTTCCTCGGGGCCCGTTAGGTCCGTCCGATTTCTTAAGAGGCAGTGTCCATCCGACGACTCGGGATTCATCTAGTCAGCTCACGCCGTTTCCGTCGATAGGGTATTAAGGGCCGTTATCTCGGGAACACCATCGCCCCGTCAAAGATCCCTTCCTTCTTTTTATGATTATTATTATTATTATTATTATTATTATTTCTTCTTTCCACCCTCCTAGCTTTTTTTTCGGCTTTCACTCGTAGACATAATGCGATTCCACCGATTCTAACACCCTCCGAATTCGCACTTCGCAACGAGATCTCGATGACGAGAGTCATCCGACCCCCTTTTATAGGGCGCTTGTTCCCTAATTTAATTTCGACTTTATCATCCCCGTTTCTCATTCTTCGCCCACTTTAGGCTCTCTCCTGTACGGCAGTATATCTTCCCGATGCTCTGTCTCGGAGTTCCTCGTTTCCATAGGAGGGAGACTCGCGGAGTCGTTTTCCCCGAAAGGAAGTGCCGCTTGGCTGATCCGCGGGAACGATATCTCGCGGATTTGTCGCGTGCCTTTATCGATCTTAAAAAAAATCCAATAACACTTGGCCGCGATGATGCGGCAAGTCGCGGGCGCCGTAGGAGGGTCCTCTCGGCGGGGAGGAAGGGGTTGGCGGATGGAGGAGCGTCAGGAGGGAAAACATTGATGGGACTTGGTCGATCTTCGATACTCGGTTGCTCTACGAACTACCAAGTATCGAAGATCGACAAATTTTGTCTCTGACTCATAAACGGTTCGACGAGGGCTTGAGAAATGTATGTGACATTTTTAGCAAGCTAATGTATCAGTTTCAGAATTAAAAAAATAAATTTCACACTGGCATTTTTTTTTGTTTCTTAATAATATACAATTTGGGAACATTTTTTTTTACAAAATTAAACATTCGATACTTGGTCGATCTTCGATACTTGGTTGCTCTACGAACAACCAAGTATCGAAGATCGACAAAGTTTGTCTCTGACTCATATACGGTTCGACGAGAGGTTGAGAAATTTATGTGGCATTTTTAGCGAGCTAATGCAACAGTTTCAAAATTTTTTAAATAAATTTAACACCGGGATTTTTTTTTTTGTTTGTTTTTTAATAATATACAATTTGGGAACATTTTTTAAATGAAATTAAACATCCGCTCGTCGATTCGTAATTCTTCATTCCGGCGAGCTGTTTTCGGGGTGAAATTTATGACAAAGTTTGACCCGAGAAATCACCTCGGCCCCATTTCGTACCTGCAGGGTACGAACGTTCACGCATGAGCTACGGTTAAAAGCCGTAATATTTTAGATTTTCTCCCTTCATTCCTCCCTCGTCCTCCCTCGCGGCTCTGTATCTCCCTCCGTCTCCTTTAACTCCCCAGTATCCCATGTCGTACGATGTATCTTCTCTTATTTTTTTTTATCGCGAGCCACGCAGCCGAGATCGCGCAACAACTTTTGCCTCGAGCTTCAGCACTCGCCCTCGCGCCGCCGCCGAGATTACTTTTCGCGGTGGGAAACTTCGGGGAGTTAGGGATACGAGCGTGCGTGAGCCTCACGAGAATTCATGGTTAATCAATTCTTCTTAAGCGAAAAAAAAAATAAGACAACATATAAAACCGTAATCCTTCCGTCTACATTTTTTGCTTATTAGTCAATAATAATAATAATAATAATAATAATAATAATAATAATAATAATGATGATGATAAGAATATAATATTCAGATAAATGTATTTATTTATAATTCAGAGCTGGGAGAAATACTCAAAATAAAAAATACAAAATACTTTTTATAATTAAAATAAAATTGTAAGTACTTTTTAAAGTACCTCTTAAAAATCAATACGGATGGATGAATGGACGGGATGGATCCGAGCTAACCGTACAGCTCTAATATTTAGAAGACGCGAAAGTATTTTGTATTCTGTACTTAAACGGCCCGAAAAGTACTTAAGATACCAGAAAAGTATTTGGGTATTTAGAAGCGTATATAAAATGCCTGAAATACATCAAGTATTTAGAATACTGCTCAGCTCTGATTTACATCACAATTATGATTATAATTTTCGCAGCCCCCAATCCCACCGTCTCAACTCTCGCCCTTCCGACTTCGTCGAAACTACCCAAAGAACTTGCCGCAAACTTACCTCTCGCGGTTCCGAGTTCCGCGAAACGGAGAGTTACAGTAAATTCGGCGTACATCCGTACGCCGTTTGGCCCCCCTCTCGATGGCGTGTCGATATCGGTTATAAATGTTTCCCGTCGCGATTTACAACCTCGGCGCTTTCGCTCGTCGGTCCCCGCGGAGATACATCAACTGTTTTCTCCTCCTCCTTTCGCTCGTCCCTCTCCGCTATTCCCGTTTTAAACTTCCCTTCCCGTTAGCTCCGACCCGCGTATTACGTTACGTATTAGGACGCGCAGCTGCACAGCGTCCCTTCGCGGATGCAATCACGCCCTTAATTCGATTACTCGTCGCCGGGCATTGGGAACGATGGCAT
Source organism: Amblyjoppa proteus (assembly GCA_963922035.1). Lineage (NCBI taxonomy): Eukaryota > Metazoa > Arthropoda > Insecta > Hymenoptera > Ichneumonidae > Amblyjoppa > Amblyjoppa proteus. The sequence continues at coordinate 30,136,738 of OY998230.1, read as the reverse complement.
CGTCCCGGCCACCGCCACCGAGAGCTCATGGCGACACTCTCTCGCGCCGTACCTTCTCCTCTTCCCCATCCGGATATATCTTCGCATTCCCGCTTCGACTCGGCTTCGCCTCACATTTTCCATCCCCCGTTCGCTTACACCGCCGCTGCAGAGCCGCACTACGATCCTCCGGTTCCCTCGGATTAAGTAATTTATACGACGACACGGTCGTTCCACGTTTCCCTACCCAACGACCGAGGCGAAAAGGCAACCCTTTGCTTGCTTGCTTGCTTGCTTGCTGCTGCTGCTGCTGCCTACTCACGTTTCTCCGCATGTACCGCTGCTCTATCTTTCCAACACGTCTCCACCGTGCACTCGTTCTCCAGAGCTTTCCACGGTCCCTGTGCAAGATCCGCTGTTACTGTTACTGATGGCCGGCAACGTGTGGCTATATGTATGTGACTGTCTCTCTGTGTGTATGTATAGATATAAATTGTGGATATGTATGGATATAAATGTGAGTGTATGTGTAGTGCAGAAGATACGTTGCGAAAGGTGTCCTGTATACGCGTCTATGTGTCCTGTACTGTCCAGCGGAGGAGCACGCTCTTCGGCTTTAAGGCTGAGGGGTGAAGCTATCGTCGATGAGAGTTTGGAGTTCAGGAGCGAAATTGTTGTACCGGGATTTCGATCGAGATTCGGGAGAGAGTTTTGCAATTTTTTATTTTCGAGGCGTTTTTTTTTGGGGGGATTAAAATTTTTCTTTTTTGGGTGAGATGGGAAATATAGTTTGTATGTATACTATATAGATATAAATATGTGTATATATATATATATATATATATATATATATATATATATATATATTGTATATAAGGTACGTTGTGAAAAGCATACGTGTCCTGTACCGTCCAGCGGAGAACCACGCTCTTCGCCGTTAAGGCTAAGGGATGAAGCTTATCGCCGAGGAGAGTTCGATGTTCAGAAACGAAATCCTTGTATCGAAATTCCGATTGCGATTCGATGCAATCGAATTACCAATACCAATAATCAGTGATTTGCAGTTTTTTCGGAAGGTTTTTTTTCGGAATGAACATTTTAGGGTGTTTTTTTGTGAGATAGGAAATATGGTATAACCGGCTATCGCCGAGGAGAGTTCACAATTTAGGAATGAAATCCACGTACCGTCATTTCGAACGAGATTCGCTGTAATCAGTGATTTGAAGTTATTTATTTTTCGACGGATTTTTAGGGATTGAAATTTTCGGGTTTTTTTTTTTCTGGGGATTGAGGTACGAGATATGGAAATTTACGAAGCGGTCCGCCGAAATCTGTCTTGAATTTCAGGAAATTATTGTTCGATTCACTCCAAGTTTGAACGAAACTAGAACGAAAGATAAAATCCTAAATCACTCTGCACGAAAATCGCATACACAGTCTCTTCGTTCTATAATAATTTAATACCCCACCGTTTCTCCTTTTCCCTGTTTTTTTTTACCATGTTTTCCTACGGAGATTAACGTCGAGCGTGAGAGTTATAAATTCTTGATTATAGTCACAGCGTTGCGCGGGTTTCATCAATCTCCACTAACGGGGGGGGGGGGGGGGGGGGCTTTGTGTTCTTTTCGCCCAATTTTTTTTTTCTCTCAAATTTTCATACACGCACACAGACCCATCCTGACATTATAATTTGTCACGAGGATAATAATCGGGCTATGTTATTCATCGAAAGAGCAACATGCACCAGGCAGCAGGTAAGCGCGCTATTATCTAGGTAGATAAAACCCGTTCGTACAAACGCCATATATATACATATATATATCGTTGCCGCGTTGTGTTCGCTGCTATAAAACGCCGAGAGGAGAACGTAATAAAACTCTTCCCTGAATCCTCTTTCCCGTCGGCATTCTCATCCCTCGTCGGCGTGTTCTTTGGAGTGCGATATCCCTCCATGCGGCACGACCTGGCTAACGAGCTAATAACGTTTTCGACGAGAGACGCCCTTCCGGTTCACAAGCTCCGCGAAACCCTTTTCTCGCCGAAAAATCTTTTCAAACCCCTTCCCCGATAAAAGCGATCAAACCAGCGGCCAAGAATTTTCTTCAAATTTACCGAAAGCCACCGTTCGCTCGTATGTGTACGCGGAGAAAAATGACTTTGCGCTAACGCCGACAAAACGCCGGATCGCTGATAATCTGTCGTCGAGGCAGAAAAAAAAATTTTTACCTACCGCCGCAAAAATTGTTCTCGGGCAGCGGACAAACAAAAAATCCGTCGCTGCGGCAACATACACCTTGCTGTCCCTCTATCGAGTACACACATTTGTTGCGGTAAAAACAAAAAAAATCTCTCGCCGTTTCGAATTTGTCTTTTTGATTCTTTTTTCTTAATCCCCGAATAAAAATAAATCGCAAACAAAAGTGTAGAGTCGCGGAGCGCAGTTCGAGTTTCACCGTGCGTACGTCGAGCCAACAGTGTTGGAGCTATGAAGGGGCCTTGATAGGAGAGTGAAATTCGTGAAAACGACCGGTCCGTTTGACGTTTCGCGGCTTAACGAGAGACACACCGGCGAGAGGGCTCTCCCTCTATACCTATAAGCTCCGGGCTCAACGGGATACGAATAGAGATGAAAATGGTTGCACTGAGAGCAAGTGCCAGAGACAGAGAGAATTCGAATTCCAACTTGTCGAGTGCTGGATAAAGATAGACACACACACACACACGCACACACACACACACACACACACACACACACACACACACACACACACACATATATACACATATGTGTGTGTGTATATATATATATATATATATGGGCGTACGGTGAATGGAATGGCCACCGCGTGGTCCGAGAGCTTCGAAACGTTTTCCCCATAAAATAATGACTCACCCTCTCGATCTCTTTCCCTCCCCGCTATAGTCAACCGGCCCTTCTCCTCTCGCTCCGCTCCTTTTTCCTCTCGCTCGTTCGCGGCAATTCGAAAACTCGAGTATCGTCGAACGCGTTCGCGTCGTAAAGTGCGAAATTAACGTGCCACTGGTAGCCGGTCGGGAGCGGAAGGGGCGAGGGGGGGATTTCATCCCTTGTCTCCTCTATGCCGCCCTTCCGGATAAAAATAGATTTTCCGCGTGGCCATCGAGTCGCGATTACTCTATTTCTCTCCGGTTGTAGCTATATCGTTACCTTTGTCGTTTCTTCTCTGTACGGTTCTCTGTAACCCCCCCCCCTTCCATCCCCTTCCACCCCCACCTCTGCAGAACTTTGTTGCCCTTTTTTCCCACGGAACAGTCACGTCTGAAGCTATCACGCTGATAAAAGGCCGCTAAGCCGAAAATTCCGGCGGTCGAAGCGCGATGGTGGCACCGAGTTTCCAGGGATGAGGGAACGAGCGAACGCGGAACGATGGAGGGAGAGTGGGGGGAAAAAAAATACAATAAAAGAGAAGAAAGGGTTTGAGAGCGGCGTCCAATATCGTCGATGCTCCAAACGCTGGTTAGTTAGCCGTTAGCCTGTCTGTCTACTCGTTTGTCTCGCTTTCGGGCTCTGTAGCTTCTTTTTTTTCTTTTTTTTTTTTCTTTTGTGCTTTTCGACGCGCATTCTCCAGCTCTGTCTGTCGTTAGTTGAAAATTTCCCTTTGACTGGTTCTTCACGAGTCGTATAAAATTCCGGGCGATAGTTAAAACTGAGCACGGCTGTACGAGTACCCTCGGACAATCGGAGATGCGAAGCTGCATGAAATGGGAACCTTTGGCGAGGAAGCGAATGGGTTTTTGGGAAAAAATTTTGTTGGGGTATTTGTGGTCAATCAATTTGGGACGAAATTTGGGAATTCGGAGATAATTATCGATTGGATTTTTGCTATAAAATAAATTAAAAAAAAAACACCAAGTTTTCTCTCAAATAATCGAATAGGATAAAATTATAAACCTATTTTATTCTGCGGTTCATCTCGCAGGTTATTGTATTGTTTATTTTGTAGGTTATTGTGTGGTTCATTTTGTAGGTTATTGTGAGGTTTATTTTGTTGTTCATTCTGTGATTTATTTTGGAATTATATTGTTTATGTAGTTTATTATGAGGTTTATTCCGTAGTTTACTGCAGTTCACTTCGTTTACCATAGAAATGCGAGATCGCGAATGAAGAAGCGAATGCAATCGGCTAATAATGTCAGGAACGCTTTCTGAAATTGGTCATCACCGCAGGGTCAATGACTGGCCCCAGACGATATTAGACACATTGGAAAGACTACTTAAAAAAAAACACAACAACAACAACAACAACATTTTAACTTTGATCCTACAGATTAAACCTCTCGTCGTTTATGTTCCCTTTTGAGGTTCGCGCGAGACTCGAGGTTCGCCCTCAATAATTTCCAGAAGACTCGGTTCTCGTTCGCACGCAAAGTGGTGCTTCAACAACGCTCGGAAGCTCGGCATTAACGATGCGTGTGCACACGAGGAACTTCGACCTCGCTAGGCGCAGGCCCGAAGCGGGGTGGCAGTCACGACATCGCGACACGGCGCGACACGGGTAGGGTTTTTATATCCGCAAGTCGAGCAGTGAAAAGGGGATCTTATCAAGGCTTCCCACTGACGAGAGAGTAAACCCTTGAGAAACCTCTTTAATTAGTACTAGTAATTATTCGTAAGTGGGGCTCGACTTTACGGTTCGGTGCGCGTTCTCCCTCTCTCGCTCACCGCCGTGGCTGCTTTTCATTCATTCATTCACTAACTTCCTTCGGACTTCCTTTCATTCGGTTTATTCGAGTCTTCAACCCGTCACTTTCCTTTCCTCGCTTTTCGACGATATATTCATACATTCAATTCATCTCATGCGCGCTCCGAACTTCTACCGGTCTCGGGATCAAAATCCCCCCCCCCCGATACTTCACGCGCGAAAAACTTTTTGCCAAGAAGAATGGCCAATTTTTTCAAATTATTTTTAATTTACTTTTATTTCTATTATTCTTCGAACTGTCCAAGAATTAATACTATTTGAGCAAAGAATTTTCTTCTAGTTATGGCTATGATAATTTTTTTCTTTTCTTTTTGCACCCTGCCTGGTCAATTTAATTCACCTCATGCGCACTCCGAACTTCTACGGGTTGTGGCTGAAAACTCCACCGATCCATCATGCGCGAAAAACTTTTTGCCAAGAGTGAATACCTAATTTTCTAAAATTTATGATTTTTTTTTAAATTATTGTTTGAACTGTCCTAAGATTAACACCTTTTTGTAATGAATTTTCATTTAGTCATGGCTATGACAATTTTTTTTCCTCTGCTCGCTCCTCCAATTTCCCTGCTGCGCATCTTCGCGATACACTTGTAGGAGCGAGGCTTCCATCTTCTCTTTGACTCCCACTATCGGTATCTTTAGCATCCCATCGCGAATCCAAGCTTGAGCGTTGTTTGAACAAAATCTCCAGTCGCCCTCTCTGACCCTCTCCCCAGGGTGATGCGGCTGCATTCGCACCCTCGGCCTTTCGGAGACCTCCTTGTATCGTGCCCTCATAATCCTTTCCTCTATCTCCGGCCATTGTGTTTTCCACCTCTCGAGTTCCGGCCCCGACGTAACCCCTTTTACTCGTAAAGTCATTTTACCCTATCTACCACCCCAGGAAATCCGATTTCTTTGTCGTATATCAAGTTTCATCCCCGCGTCCGATGACTCTAACACAGATTCTTCTTATCGAATTATGTGGGAAACGTGATGAAGATTTGATCATCCCTTCTACTTCACTCGTCTATTCAATCGCTCGATCGATGTCGAATGAAGCACCAATCGTCCAATCGTCCAATCGTCCAATCGTCCAATCGTCCAATCGTCCAATCGTCCAATCGTCCAATCGTCCAATCGTCCAATCGTCCAATCGTCCAATCGTCCAATCGTCCAATCGTCCAATCGTCCAATTGTCCAATCGTCTAACCGTTCAACCGTTCAACCGTTCAACCGTTCAACCGTTCAACCGTCCAACCGTCGACCGTCTAATCGTCCAACCGTCCATCGTCTAATCGTCCAACGGTTCATCCGTTCAACCGGCCAATCGTCCAATCGTCCAATCGTCCAATCGTCCAATCGTCCAACCGTCCAACCGTCCAACCGTCCAACCGTCCAACCGTCCAACCGTCCAACCGTCCAACCGTCCAACCGTCCAACCGTCCAACCGTCCAACCGTCCAACCGTCTAACCGTCAAATTGTCCAATCGTCCAACCGTCCAAACATCCAACCGTTCAACTGTCGAAAAGGGAGACCGTCCGACCGACGCCCTACTTTTGGTACAAGGACCAAACTTAAACCTCCGTCAGTATAATCGTTCACCCTGTTATCACAACAAGAATACGAAGGTGTCCTGACACGACCGTAGTGTCTACGTAAGTGTTCCAGCTGAGACTTATCGCCATGACTCTTCCACTCTACCTTTTCATATCTCGTTTTTTCGTTGGGCTCATCGATCCCCTTTACCCGGTCTCGGGTTCGTATCACATCGTCTCGTTCGTTTTGCCCAGAGCTACACAGAAGCTACTTAGAGCCCATAAAAGAAGTCACTTAATTAGCGGCCTGGCGCCCGGTAGGGCACGGAGAACGAGTGCCCGTGTAGAAGATAGCCAGGGGGGGGGGAGGAAAAACGATTACTCTTACGTCCTGCCGGACAGCCGCTCGGTATCTCGGTTCGCGAGTTCTCTCATTGGAATTTCAAAAAGTCATCTCCCACCTCCCCGTCCCGTTACAGCCACGGCTTATTCGGACTTGCCGACGGGAGAGCCGACAATTATAGCGGAGAGACGGCGAGAGAGGGAGGAAACATTATTATCGTGAACGGCGAGCGCTAATTGTAAGCTTTGCACGCGTCAGCGTCGACCCGTTCCTCCCTCGACAGCGGTAATCGGATCCTAAAACTCCCTGGGACATACAACCGGCGGACCAGTGTCAAATGATTAATAGAGCATTCCCGCTGAATTCGGATTCACGGATTATCCGCGGATAAACCTTTTAATTAGCCGACGAAATCCAACGATGGCGCAATCGCCGAGGAAATCATGTCAGTGGAATGTTCCATTGATAGGATTGAAAAAAAAAAAAAAAAAAAAAATCGATTTGAAGCAAAGTAGTCATTTCGTCATATCGTGGATAAAAAAGTTATTAATAACCGGGAGGTCTTTTTGGAGAAAAAAAAATTCGTCGGTAATTTAATTAAAAAATTATTGCGCGCTGAATAAGAATGACGGACTTTATGAACGATTCGCGATAAACGACAAAAATATTGCATGTACGGAACGAGTCATCGCATCGACATCGATTTTAAAGAAAACGTTCCGACGACTTCTGCTTCTTAAAATAATTCCGTCGAGGTGACGGAGCTTTTCATGATAAAAATAACGGTTCGCACCTCTAATTGTCCCGTGGATTGACGCTGACTCGTCGTAACGAATGCATCGCGATGATCACTTGCGATGGGTCTTGAAATATTCTTCGCGAAATAATTTTATCCGCGAGGGACAGTTTTTTTTTTATATTAAAATGAAAAAGAAAATAAAAAAAAATATTGGGTAACATTGAAAACGAGCGGAGAATGTTATGAAGATTCGCAAGTATGGGAAAAAATCCATTCAAAGAATTCGCAGAATTCTCGGGGAAAAAAGTCCTACAGACGAAAAAAATTCACTTGAGAGCTTTTTTATAGGAACGAAAACAAACGCAAACGACTATAAAAGCGATTATGCAATGTAGAAAATGAGTGCAAAATTTAATAACGAGCCCGTGCGTGAAAAAAATTGTGTAACATAGAAAAAGTCCGGAGAATATCATAAAGATTAATATGTACGCAAAAAAAAATCCTTCAAAGAATTCACAGAGTTCTCGGAGAACAAGAGTTGTATAACCCAAAAAAAAAAAAAACATGACTTGAGATCTTTTTTGTAGGAACGAAAAGAGATCCTCAAAGGATCATAAAAAACGGTTATGCAACATAGAAAATGTGTGCAAAATTTAATAACGTCCCAGTACGTAAAAACGTTACGTCGAAAAAGCCGTGTATATAAAAAGGGATGCAGAAAAAATAAGGGCCGGTACATGGTAGCTTCATTCATTTCGATTAGTTCTCTGCGGTGTACGACATGAAGCAGATTTTAGTGCACGACGTGTTATCTCCCTACAACGTTTTTCACCCTACCCCGTTTAAATTGTATGCTGTACGTATCGTTCTGTCCCGCTCGCCCACCGGCTTCCACGCACTTTGTCATGCCTCCGCCTCGAGGAATTATATAAAGCTAGCACAGTCGGAAAGTCGGATTTTCATACAAATATGAGTATTCATTTGTTTCCATTATTTCGATGCCGGACAGCTATGAAATATCGCGATTTTTCCGTGCGTCTGGCTCTACCGGCTAATTGGGATTGCCAATGTCCGGATCACACGAGCACCGGTCTCTGCATTCGATAGCGCTTTATCTACCCTCTTTGTGCTGTGTTTTTTATTCTTTTTTTTTTACACGTTCAGTACCAGTGCAGTCTGATTAAGGATTATTTACACGAAAATAATTATTTACATGAATACCGATGAGTAAAAAAAATATGTATTACGATGTAATGATTTGAGTGGTTCAAAGGTCCGTGCTATTTAATTATGTATCCACTCGAAAGAGATTTATTCAATCGCAATTTTGATTCGAGAGTCGCGTTTCCAATTAATTTGTCGGAAGGTCAAAACGCGTCGAGCCAAAATGAAACGGTAGAGTCGCTCGATCAGTGATGAATGACACTGCCGTGCGAACGTACTTGTACCCGTCGTAAACGTGTGTTTCCAAAAATGGAGTAAATAGTCGACATCGGGCAAACGATCGTTATTAATTAGTAAACTGGCGTACATTCACGCGAATATTTAGCATTACAAAATACAGTTTTTGCCAGGCTTTTGACGCACTTCATTTTACTGATGGCCATTAATACGTTGTATAAAAAAATGACTGTCAGCGTATGATCCAGCGAAGTGTTTTGCGTACTAATAAACACTAAAACACATCATTTTCCCCATTTCCATCGGTCTGTACGTTCGGTTCGAAAGCTCAATAACCCGTCGGAAAGTGACTTCGGATTGCAGCGAAATTTGCTATGTGTCACCTACACACGAAACGCAATTGCGATATTAAATTTCGAATTATTCCGTCCATGATTTCCGGTACTTTACCTTAAGCAGGGCGGAGCGCTTCACACTAGTCAAATGCGTGCTACATTTTTAACGTCATTCATCCAAACTTTTAAGCGTTTATCGATTGTAATGGATGATTATTTGTATTAGAGCAGACGTTCTTAACGGAGAAAAACGTTAATTGCAATGGATGTGCAAAAATATTAACTGGTTTGTGCTGATTTTCGGAAAAGTACTTATTTGTTAAATTTTGTCCAAAGAATAACCCGTAATTTTTTGCTCGACTTTGATGTATTCCGACACATTCTCTTTCTTGAAAGAAACTCTACAAATTCACCATCTGGATATTCGATAGTATTTTTCGATAAAAAATGCGAGACTTTTTATGCATCAACGAAATTCCTTCATAAAAAAAACAGCTACCATATTTAAACGGAAAATTCTATGGAATATCTAGACGGTGAATTCAAAGAGCATGTTTCAAGGAAGAGAATGAGCCGCAATAGACCAAAATAGAGCAAACATTACGGAGTATTCCTTGAAATAACTGAACGAACATGTAGATTTTCGAAAATTACCATAAACCAATTAATATTTTTGCAAAACCATTGCAATTAATGTTTTTCCAGGTTAAATAGATCTGGTGTAATACAAATAACTATCCATGATAATCAATAGATGTGTAAAAGTTTGTACAAGGGACTTTGAAAATGTAACACTCATTTGACTAGTTCGTTTTTATTTTGTTGACCCATTAATTTCACGACAATTTCGCTGGTGGCGTAGTCCATTTGTTTATCATATTATTTGTCATTAATATATTGCGTAAAAAATAAGTGTTTTCCGTATCCTAGATTACTAAAACACAGAATTTTCCGATTTCCGTCTATCCGTCCTTCCGGTCCGAAGTCGCAACAACCCGTCGGAGAGACTTCGGATCGCAGCAAAATTTACTGTACGCGTGAACGGTAATTTCGCCATTGAATTTCGAATGAATGTCCATGATTTTCGGTACTCTACCTCAAACGCAAAAGAAACGTACGAAACATTGCTGTTCGAATCGTTCGTTTTTGCGCCGAAGCGAGTCCAATTTGATGTTTTCGTTTTTATAAAAAAAAAAAAAAAGAAAAATCTATCGAAAATAAATTTTCGTTCGATCAATGGCCGTAAGCGTTCGACGCGGTGAAACACGCCGCTTTTCCAAAGTAATTTATCATGTTGCCCATGCACCGCAACGAATATATTTTCGGTACGAATAGTAGCCCGACCAGAGCAGCGTTAACGATGCTGTGGAAAAGTTTCTTTGATCAGTACCATGTAGCGACGCCCGGCAGCTGTACATGCAATGTTGGAGTGCCCAAGCGTTTCGTTGATTGCACTCTGACGGGCGCGCTGGCGAGTTTTGCGCCGGTGGTGGAGCCCGATCACTCCGGCATCGCTCCCTGTTCGTTCGCTCGATGAAAATGGTTTCGCGGATGTTGGCGACCCCGGAGTGATCGAGCTCGAGTATTCCGGGGCGTGCATACGAGCACGATGGCGGAAGAGGGGCCGCGTATACGCGATCGCACGCATCCGCAGGAAACAATACGTGCTTGCTGCATCACGTTCGAGTTTCGTTACCGGAACTAACTGTGAGGGATCTTTTTTTTTTCGTTTTTTTTTTTTTTTTTTTTTTTTCAAATTCACTCCATCCCAGGCAGATCTGTTCGTCATGTTATATCCCTTTTATTTACACGAGTGCAAAACGAGCGCAGGCACAGAACGGAGACAGAACATAAAAGCTGAAATCGACCTCGCGTTCCCGTTTATCGCTTTTCGATCGAAATTTAAAAAGTGCTTTTCACGTTTTTTTTTTTTTGTAATCCTCTTATCGATCTTTCTCGACGCCGGGCACATTTTTTCCATGGCGAATCATTCGAGTTGGTTGGTTTTTTTTTTTTTTTTATTGCACGTACTGTTGGGTGTTTTTTTTTTTACAAAGCTTTGACGCAAAGCTCGCGCAGTCCCGGACGACTCTAATTGGAAAGTAGCGGCGGGATAGTTACGTCCATAAACGGTTTTTCGATTTTTCGACGTTTAGGTCGGAGAGGCATTTTTTTTAGTGTTTCCTTTTTTCTTATTATTATTTTTTTGTCCTAGCCGATTTCGTTATTCCGCACACAGGCTAATTGTGACTAATTGGTACACCTCGCCCACCCTCCTTCGTTTTCTCTCTTATTCGTTATTTTTTGCCCCCCCCCCCCCTGTCTGCGCTTTCGGTTAGTGTGTACACCGCTTAACCCATTTTCCCCGTGACGGAGTCCACCCGATTTTTCCCACCGTAAAACCTCGAGCACCGACTCTCGACGCCGGTCTCCCACTCTCTCTCTCTCTCTCTCTCTCTCTGTGTCGTCGTTCCTCTTTCCCTTCTACTTCCTCTTCTTCTCGTCTCCACTTCCGCGAGCACACACGCGGCCCGGCTCTGCCTAATTAAAATATTATTCCAGATTGACTCTGGCACCGTCCGCGACTCTGAGGGAAAAGCCCGACAATGACGAGGGAAGAGTCGAGGGCGTAGAAAAATAGGCTAAAAGTTTCCTCCATAGTTTTTCCAGAGACTCCGCCGGACGTGTGCTCGCTCACGGAAAAAGCTAATAAAAATTGTTCAACGAAGCGTCCCGTTGTAATTCTATTTTTTGGTTTTTTTTTTTTTTTCATTCTTCCAGACTCGACGGTGCCGGTCGTCCTGTGTCTTCTCATCGAAAAAGGCCTCTCGGTGGTGAGTACAAAATAAATAAACGAATACCTGGATAAAATTGGAATTAAATCCTCCATAGTACAAAATAGGTAAGAACGTCTCTTGTCCTTAAACGTCCACGATTACTTTCTCGTTAATTTGACAACATTCTTGTCCGTCTCTCAAGAATATCTATTGATGCTACAAATATGAGTTTGCAAGATTATCGAGAAAATAATTGCGGACGTTTGGGGACCAAAAAGTTTGTTAAATGTACAAATCTTTTTTTTGTTTTTACTGACGTAAGTATCGGAGTTTGTTCTTAGTTTGGCGCGAATTGTTCTTTTTTTTTTTTTTTTGCGAAAATTCAATTATCTGACGCTGCATCGCGGTGCCGATAATAATATTCCGCGCAAATATATAAATAATTGTAATGTGTGTTTGATCTATGTAAATAAATATATACATAGATAAAAAAAAAATCAAATTCTACGCAGTAAAATAGATTCGAACGTTCCTTGCTCGTTAGTTTCACAAATATATTTTTGTAAAATGAACAAGAAAAATAATTGTGGACGTTGCTCGACAAAAAAAAAAGTTTCTTAAATGTCCAAATCTTTTAGACCCTGTATCGAATTTTATATCTAACTTCGCCCGAGTTGTTTCATTTCTTTTCGGAAATTCAAATATCCTGCGCTGCATCCCCGCCGATTACGGTACCGATAATAATATTCAGTGTATTCGATTATTGATAGTCACCCCTCCCATTTAGTTCGATCGTTTCGTTTTTCTTTACGAGGATCGCCGATTACCGCCTGAGGACGTTAATCGAGGTGGGTGGAGGGGGAGGGGGAGGGGGTGAGTGGGGGGGGGGGGGGGGATGCGAGGGAGCTTCCTCGTTTACGACGGCGATAAGAGAACTATGCAGAGCGACGGAGACGACGGACATGGAAACCTGGAAGAGCTAGAGGGATGGATAGAGAGAGAGGGGCGAAGGGGAGCGGAAGGGGGAGGAAAAAAAAGTGTCGATGGAACGAAAGCTCAGAAGCGGATATCGCGAGATCGTGCTGAAAGCGATGGCGAGAAAGAGACGTGCCGGCTGGCGTCGGAACGGCGATTGTCCCACTCTCACTTAGCCTCTGTCCCGAGGTCGGGAAAATCCTTCCAACCCGGCACGATACTCGCGGCACGGGATGCGCGGGGGGGGGGCGGAGCGGGGAGGGTGGTTCAGCGATTTCCGATGCAGCAAATCTCGATTATCGTTGCGCTCTCTTTCCCCATTCGCCGTTTCGCCGTTCGGCTCTCCTCACCTATTCAACGATCGTCTACGGCCGATACGGCCGAATCGTAAACCGGTAATCGTTCCGCGTCGTTTACGAAACGAACAACTCGCTCCGATAATCGTCGCGAGAGTTTACACGTCGTTATTATTGCGGCAGTAAAAATTGGAAGATGAAAGAAGAAAAAAAAAAAAAAAAGAAGAAGAGAAAGAAATAAAGTCGAAGTGGCGAATATGGAACACCCCGATTATCGTCTGAATCAGCGATACGTGGAGCGGTCCGTATTCACCATCTTTACCCTATACGACAATTTTTATACTTTTTACAATCTTTTTACACTCGTTTTGTGCACTTTATACCGTTTTTTAACAATCTTTTTACACTCGTTTTTTATACAATAAAAATGTTTAAAATCGTTTTGTATAGACGACAATTTACAATCTTTTTACGATTTTATTTTCGCACCAAGAATATCCGGAGTTCTTATGGAAAATGATCTACCGCTCGAGATTCGTTCCCTTCCTCCCTGCTGTCCGAACGCCGCCCATCCAAGTTGTAACCGCGAGGGGCATTGACCCCAGGGGAACCGGCGAACCGTATCTCCACGGCGCACCTACGGTGGTCCATCATAGTTTAGGCAAATCATTGTTTCATCGATATTGATCGTCGCCGGAACATGACGATTGACCGCTCCTCCGGTGGTCCATCGAAGATACCCCCTCTCCCCATTCTATCTTCTTCACGATCGTGAATATCCCAAAGATCGTTTCAACTGCATGGCCGAGACGTGCAGTGCACGGTGGATAAGGAGAAATAGTTCATGGAATAGTTCGTCCCTTCTCTGTACACACTTACACATGAATATATATATATATATAAATATCGATATATATCAACTACTAAGAAACGGAAGGGCGTATCCCTCGCAATTTAACTCCTAAAACGACGTCGGTTGGCGCCTTCTGTTTGTTGCAGTCATATATATATATATATATATATATATATATATATATATGGGGCATTCCACGTCAGATCTGCAGCCCGTGTCCCTCACCTCCGTTGATTTTGTTCATTTTTCCGTATGATGTTACCGATCTATAAGTGTCTCGGGATTTTTTCAGATTTTTTTTTCACCACTAGTGACATTTTTGAATCCTCGAAAAACACATTCCAAAAACCCTTTTTTTATCTGAAAAAATCACATTAATTGTAAAATTAAAAATATGATTTTTAAACGCCACTCGATAATGGGACCTCAATATTTACTATCATTCCCAAATTTTTTGATTTTTCATGTTGCAACTGGAATTTTTTTCCTCGGTCATAACTTTCTCAAATATCGATTTCAATTTTTCTAAAGTTTATAAAAGTACCCGATAGCCTGAATACAATTGATAATAAGATAATAACATCATACTAAAAAAAATGAACAAAGCTGATGTGGCTGAGGGACATGGGCTGGTCACTTGACATGAAATGCCCCATATATATGCATACACACATACGTGTAGCAACCACATACAGAGATGGATAGCCGAGCGAGCGATCGTCGCGGTTCGCGGACCCAACTCGGAGTCGAAGGAAACTTCGAAGGGTTCTCTTCCCTCACCAGTTCCCAGTAGTCTCACTCCCTCGCCACTTTGTGCACGGTTTACGTGACCGTATTGCGAGCTTCTCGCCATCTTCACGTCTTATTTATATATCTATATACATGTATGTATATATATATATGTCCTCTTCTTGGTTTTGCTTCACCCGCCGAGATGTACCGTACGCTCTCACTCGATCCGCACACTTGCTTTCATTCCAATCCTCGAAACTCCCCGCACATCCACCGAGCCGAATTTAAGTGAGTGCCTCGCTCTCGTACCAAATGCGATTGGCTCTCCCTCTTTCGCTCTCTCTTCTCCATGAGCTTTGCACGGATTCGCCTGGATCTTCCCGGACGACTCTTTCCCGGTCGGCTACTCGCCACTCGGCGAGCTCGAATCGGAAGTTGACACAGCCTGTAGAATTGTCCCTCCTTCCCACGGCATCATTACACTGTATACTGAGTACCGTCGCTCGCGGAGATACATGTAAGAGGTTGTATCGGACATTTCACGCCGGATCGGGCGCATTATTTTTCTTGAGATAACGAAAAAAAAAAATATCTTAATTAAGTATGCTGGTGCGTGAGGAAAGAAAATTGGCCACATCAATGTAGAAATGGCGTGAAATTCCCGCCTGTGAAATTTCCCCTTCATCCCACGGCATTATTGCACTGTGTACTGAATACCGTCGTTCGAATGGTTCTCGAGATTTTTAATTTTTGATGTATTTTTATCCATTTTAAGTCTGCTGGAGGGCAGGAGGTTAAGGAAACAAAATTGTCCGCGCCAATTTAAATGATAGGGAACCATAGATTACAGTACAAGTACACTGCACTGAGTACCTTCTCGGAGTACACGAAAGAGGGTGTATAGGGCATTTGACGTCAGATCAGACTCCTAATGAAGCTCGAGATTTTTATTTAATTTCATTTTTATCTTTTTCAAGTATGCTGGAAGGTGAGTGAACAAAATGATCGCACCAGATCATAGGAAATCATTAATTCCATATGATTTTCATTCAAACGTCTCCCTAGTAGTGTTTTAAAATTTCCAAAAAAATTGAACTTTCTGAGAGTCACACATGGGTCGATTCGGTGTGAAATGTCTCACGCTTTAGCGTTTCCCGACAAGCTTGGATATCGTAAAACAGAAACTTGGAAAAGCTAAACGAGCTTGAGGCCAGATCGAACTCCTAATGATTTTTCGAGATGTAAAATTAAAAAAATGTATCTTTATGTTTTGTAACTATGCCAGAGGGTCAGGAAAGAAAATTGGTCGCGCCAATTCAAAGCATAGGAAATCCTAAATTCCCTGTGTTCGCCATTCAAAAGTTTCCCGGAAAACGTCTCCGCATTTTGTTTAAATGTGAAAATTCCGAGAGCCACGCGTGAGTCGATTTGACCGCTGAACGTCCCACGCACAGTATATTTATTCGGCGCTTAAGCTTTTCCCGACAAGCTCGGGTGTTGTAACACGGAAACTCGGAAAAGTTAAACGAGCTCGAGCATGGGTTAATACGTATATTTCCCGGCTCTCTATCTCTCCCCTCCGCGTCCGTACACCCTTGTTATCTCTTCGGGATTACTATAATCCTAATGACTACGCTCTAATCGCTACATAAATACACCAACTATTATAACACTCCCGAATTCATTCGGCTGGTATTATAGCCGAAGCTTGAGAAGTTCGGATGGCTTCAAGCTCGCGTCGCGTCGAACAGCTTCCCGGAAACTCTCCTTAAAATTCCCAGTGGGATTTGGCCGCAAAAAAAAAAAAAAAAAAAAAAAAATTATTTAAAAAAATGAAACGAAAGTGGAAGGAACGAAGGGATTAGCCATCGGTCAGTCTGGATTATATCGTAAGCTTCGGAGTATTCACCGAGCGTTCGGCGAATTGAAGCCGGAGTAGTCGAAAAGATTTTTTCTTTTTGGAAAAACAAAAAAAACAAAAAAATTTCCCGCGGAAGTCGAGAGTGAGTTTGCAGCCGAGCGCTGTCCGGAGTAAAGAGTTCCGAGTTTTTTTTTTTTTTTTAACCGGCGCACGGAATGAGTGACTATTAGGATCCCCGGGAATAAATGTGGCGCACTCCGAGTAACCGGACTCTGGAGAGGATAATTTTTTTTGTTCCACTTCACATTTTTTTTCTACATCAGAATTTCATTCCGAACACCCGCGAGCTGAAATTCGCTCAAGATAAAATTTCAACCCTCCGCCGCTCACATTTTTTTGTTTTCACCTCGGTATTTCCACTCCGAAATTCGACGGTCAAAGGCCGGAGAGCATCGAGGATCGTTGCGGAGGTTCGTACCGCGCGGAACGAAGTAGCGGCGAGCGCTGCGGCTGCTGATTTCGACGCCGTGTTGACGATCGAAAGCGGTGCGAAGAGCGCGAGCTCCGGCGAGGCTCTCCACCTGCGGGCAACGCCATCGGCGCGTCACCCTGCTGGTTTCCGCCTCGTTTCCTCCTGCACGACGAGCCCTCACCGTTTCGGTCGTACAATTCGTGACGGACTCGGAGCCGGAGAGTACTCCGAGGGTGTGTTGTTCCCATCCGGCGATTCGCGGTATCCTTTTGTGCCGCCGACGGCGACCCAACGTATTCGTAATTGGGTCAAGCCCCTGCGTAAATATTTGATCTGCGCGCCGAACGTACGTAGAGTCATGCATCGATGTGCCTACGCGGAGATGGACGTGTCTGGAGGGCGAGTCGGGGGTGGGTTAGGTAGGGGTGAGTACGTACGGTTTGCCGTACGTGCCCTCCCGGCCGGAGCGCCGGTCGGGCATCCGCGCATCTTGTTGCTCGTTCGTTCTATCGTTTCCGTTCGCCACGGTTCAACGAACGGCACCGCAGCACAAACGCCGAACGCGTCACAGCTTTTCACTGCCTCGGTGTTGCTCCGCCATCAGTCGTCTCCTCTGTGCACTCCACCCGGCAACGCGGAGCGAAGCGTCGAGAGAGACCCTCGGGGGTCCGTCCATGGGGCGGGGGGGGGGGGGGGGGGTGGATACCGTCGAACAAAAACGAGGAAACGAGAGCGTGGAACGCCACGGCCAAAAAAGCCTGAAACGACAACAGCGTGTTTTGTCGCGATTACAACGAGGCCCTGAGTGTACGAAAGCGTAACGAGCCTCGAGAATCCTGTTGTATGTATGAGGGCGGTGGTGGGAAAAAAAAGGAGTGAAAAGAATTTACATGAATTCACGAGCTTCTCACGCCTCTATGGGATCGTTTGGAAAGATTTTTTTTTTTTTTTTTTTTGCGAAGCAACTGTCGTTTCGCTGATCGGGCGATTTTGTTTCGTGTTGGAAGAGCTTCGGCAGGACTTCTGAGTGAAATGTGGAGTCGTGAAGCGGTACGGTGACCTAGGGGAATAATCGGGGTCTGGGAAAGTAATTTTTTAAAATAAATATGATGAGAGCCCCTAGAAAAAATAATCACGGCTTGGGAGGAGGTTCTTACAATAAATAGGACCTGGGCAAATAATTTAATAAAATAAATACAATGAGAGCCCCTAGAGAAAATAATCACGGCTCGGCCGGTGGCTCTTCAGGGGACTGAAGATAAACAGGACATGGTAGAGGGGCTTTGGGGGATATAAAATCAGGGTTTCGGTGGATGATCTTAGAATAAACAGGGTCTGGGACAATAATTTAATACAATAAATATAATGAGATCCGCTAGTGAAAACAATCACGGCTTGGACGGTAGCTCTTTAAGGAACTAGGGATAAACAGGACCTGATAGGGAGAAAAAATAATCAGAGCCTGAGAGGAAGCTCTCGATGGTACTGAGGACCTGGTAGGAGGACTTTCGAGGATCTCGGAATAAACAGGGTCTGGGAAAACAATTTAATTAAACATAAATAACGGCGGTAATTTAAGTAATCAAGTCCTGGGAGGAAGTCAAGTCCTGCGAGGAGGCTCTCGGTGGTATTTAGAGACTTGTCAAGAGACTTTTAGAGGACCTCAGGATAAACAGGGCCAGGAGCGCGACCTTATGGAGAGAATAATCAGGTTTCGTCTTAAAACTACCAAAGATGTTTTTTGCATATAATTTTAGAGGCTACACAGTCGCAATCGCTACATTTTGTAATTGTTTCATTACTGTTTTTCCTCAATTTTTGAGACACGCTCTACGCGAACTCCGACACGAGATCAATATCCCTTGGATGA
Organism: Amblyjoppa proteus; assembly: GCA_963922035.1. Classification (NCBI taxonomy): domain Eukaryota; kingdom Metazoa; phylum Arthropoda; class Insecta; order Hymenoptera; family Ichneumonidae; genus Amblyjoppa; species Amblyjoppa proteus. The sequence continues at coordinate 30,117,846 of OY998230.1, read as the reverse complement.
ATAATCCGACCGTTCGAATCTATCGGCTGTAACTCTTTCCCCGTCCCTTTCTCCGAGCACTCGAGACATTTTGGCAGAGACTTCTGTCGGACTTTATTGGAACCGGAAGTCGTGACGGAACGCTCCGGCAATTTTGTATAATACGCCAGTGGACGAGTCTAAACTTTCGCTCGATATAACACCCCAACCTTACCCTCCCCCTCCCCCCCCCCCCCCTTCCGAATAAACAGAGCGCGACTCCGTAAGCGTACATTATTATTATTGTTATTATCATTGTTATTATATGGAGATACGCGGGTGCGTTCTGTCCGCAGGATATCATCGCTCATGGACCAGGAATGGTGTTCCACGTCGTAAACCTTATCGTGATGGTGCTGATGCCGATGGTCGTCATACACGTCAAGGACTCTGGATTCAGCCTGAGTAAGCATATCCTCATTTCACGTATCGTTTCTCACGCTCGCCGCGGATATCCGCGAATACCCGCGACAACGTTTGTCCACTCAGCCCTCCGCGTTAGGTCTCCGCCTCTGTTTTAGCCGAAGCAACCGAAGCATTTTGACGCTTGCATTCATTACTCGCTCCGACGTTGTTCCACGTGTCTTCGTTATGCAAACACTCGAATCAACCTGAATTTTCATCGATGACTGGTAAAAAAAAAAAAAATTTGATGAAAAAAAAATGTACGAAAAAAAAAAAAAAAAAATTGAAAAAATCCCCCACGAAATGCATCGGCTCTCCGAGAATGTTTCACGATTTTGACGATTCATCGAGCCGTTAAAAATTTACGGTACTTTAACGATATAACAGGGACATTCCGCTTCGAGCTACAAATCCCACGTAAAACAAAAAAAAAAAAAATTTCAATCGTCCAAAAAAAAAATGACACGCTCGACCAAAAAATTTAACGCTCGCCGCTCGAACTCAATTACCGAATGCAAAAATTTCTGCCGTCCGCGTTACCGAAAATAAAAATAAAAATCCTCCCGTAGTCTCGCCCGCCTCGACCGTTCTCGCTGTCCCCGCAAAAAATTCTAATAAAATTCATAGGCATTGTTTCGGCTTTCGGATACACAATAGAATTTTTCAACTATTCTGATATTCCGAGATGGCGCCCGTCCAGCTCTGCAGCGATTCGTATCCGAGGAATGCACGTTCGGCGGGGTAGCTTCGGATGGGGGATTCGACAACGATACGGAGAAACATACAGCATCGGGATGGTAATCTCGGCAAACGCGTCGCCGATACAGTCGTTACCTGGTCATCTCTCGCACGCGCTCCCCCGCACCACTCCGAGCCGTTATCAACCCTTTCTCGCTCCGATGCCCCCGCACGAGAGATCCCTCTGCATGCACAGGATAACTTGAATGTACAATCAGTATACGCATATGTACACATATATACAAACATATTCATATACGGGGCATTCCGTACCATTTCGACCGTCAGATCTTGGATTGGGCCCGCGATTTTTTATACGACGGTCAAGAAGACTCAGATTTTTCATTAGATTGTTTTCAATTGTTTATAATTACTACATGATTTTTTTAAATGACTTGTCGATGGCCACAATTTAAATACTCTGACACTGAAATCTTGTTTTTGTTTTCTTTTTTTTTTTTTGCGAAAACATAGCTTCCTCTACGAGGAAGCAAAATCTGAAAAAAAATCTCGAAAATCTTGTCTCGTATATTAAAACATTTGAGATTTAAGTCAGAATGGACCAGCGTAAACTTCTATATATTGTATATTTTTTTTCGACAAAAAAAAAATCAGCGAAAAAACTAGAAGAAAAACTCAGTATATTGTAGGTTCTCGCTTGACCATTGTTACATGTAACACTTTCAGATTTTTCCGAAGAAAGAAGAGTTTTTAAACTTCTAAACTAGAAGAAATAAAGCAGAGTTTTTGAACTTTAAAAAAAATTTGCAAAAAGTGGACTCAAATCTTAAAATCATTGTAATGGTCCAAGATTTTTCAGAATTGTTTCAGACTTATAAATTGTGTCGTTCATTAAGTTAATTTTTTTTTCATAAATAATTACAAACAATTTCAAAAATCTAATAAAAAATCCGAGTGTTTTTGAGACTCAGTCCAGCCGTATAAAAAATCGCGGGCCCAATCCGAGACGCGAACGATCGGACCCGGATCGAAATGGTAGGGAATGCCCCATGCACATGCACATCGATGAACATATCGTCCACTGAGAAGCAAAAATAGCGTAACTCACACCGTTTCAGATGCAAAACGATGTGCGTTGCGCCCTTCTGTTTCCCAGCGTCCGATATACATATAGGTCTATATGTATACATATTCACAGGATGGTTTCGCCATAGCTCCGCTCCGTCGCTCTCCGAATGAATCCGGAGCGTGAGAGCGGAGCGTGAGAGGCCTTCCCGTCCGGCCGCGTTTACGCATCCGCTGTCCTGGCCTCGACGTTTTCGTCCCCGGCACAGCGATGCAGAAGCAAACCAGAGAAGAGGAACGACGCGAAACCTCGCTAGTTCGCATACACCGCGGAATGTGTCACTCGCGTTTACATGCAAATGCAATTACTTCGGTGTGCCTGGCTTGGCTAACTCCTCCCTCGCTCGCTCGCACGAAGGGAGAGCGAGAGGGTGCGAGCGGGCGGACGCCGGTGAGGGATGCACCGGGGGAGCGAAAGCGAGATAACTAAAATGGAAGGCATAGGCAGAGGGAGAGAGACGAGGCTGGGGAGACAACGCCCGCGTTTTCCCCAGCTTGATCCCGCGCGACCTCGCGGGAATGATCGAGCGACACACGTCGCCGCGAGTTTCGCGAGAGAAATGAAATGTCCCCTCGGTTATTAGACGAACCGCGCGCGGGTGGAGACACAGACACGCTACGTTGAGCGCGGATGAGGAGGAGCAAAATTTCTCGGTAAAATTTAGGATGCTCGACGAGGTAATCGTCAATTTTACGGGTTTTAAGGGCTCTCGGCCAACAGCTCTAGCTCTCCGGAAGATCGAGGCGGAGTAGGGGAGAGCGGGGCAAAATGGCACAGCGGGGCAAAAGGGGATAATGAGAGAAAACCCTATTTTCCAATAACTTTTTGATGGTGCACCCAGAAAAAAAAATGTATTCAAACCAAATAAAATTTATTTAGAGCCAATAAAATTGCTTATTTTAATATGGGCTTAATAGAGTTTTATTGAAATTTAGTGAATTTTATTAGAGTTAAATATCGCATATACTTGAGTCAAGGAAAAATATCCTTGAGTCCAAATAAAAACTTAATTAATTCAAATAAAAATATTCTAATATTCAATTTTATTGACGATTAATAAACTTTTTTTCCGGGTGTGGCGATGCTCGTACGTGGGACAAAACGGGTTCAAAACATCGGATGTACACTGTAAAAAATAATTTCGTAGAATCGGAATGCGAAATTTCGTAAAAATAATTTTGTTAAATAAGTGACAAACTCGTTGGTTACTTATTTGAATATACGAAACTGTTTTTTAATTTCCTGTATCATTGACGATTTAAGTTTATACTTTTGTTTGTAAATCTAGAAAATTAACAAACGAAAGATTTGTTACAATACGTTTGTGGACAATAATTTTTTGTAAAAAAGTACACATTTTTTTACAGTGTATCGTTGGGACGAAATGGGTCATCCAAAAACTACTGTAAGATTGAGTTTTGCCCCGACTATCCCGTTTTGCCCCGTTCTCCCCTACAGTGGGAACTCAATTTTGGCCGCTTCGCGAGCCTTTGAGGTTTCCGTAACAGGATCGCGAATCGCGGGATTCAATTGAGGAAGATCGGGTGCTTTTTCGGTCGAGTCGCATCCACTCGTTTCCCGATTCGCGCATCACAAACAGCTCGTATTCCATTTACAGTCTGAATGAAGAGAACCGAACATATGTACAAATTACATCGATCTATAAAAATCGGTCAGTTAAAAATAAAATTCGATCAATCGGTGAGTCGAAGATATAAATTAAACGATCGCGGACAAATACAAATTAATAAATTAAAATTAAATTTTTTCGACTAGGACGTCTATGAATAACGTTGACTTTCGATTCTCTTGCTGCAGTAATATTTAATAAATTAAGATGATAAAATCTGACGAGGAAAAGTAGAACAATCACTTTGGCTTCAGTATTCTCAATCCTCTGATCTAAATTTTACATCAATATCGATCGAGAGCCCAGGCTCGAAATAAAAATTTAACAGCATTTCCTTAACGATTACGATTTTATTACCGCGGTCGGTAACAAAATCGGTAACAGATTTTTACGGTGGCGCTGACTCCGGGGGGATAAGAAATTCTGACGCGAAGACGAATTGGGATCCGCGTCATGCACGAATTTGCTTTCAACCTGAAGTGGAAATAACCGGTGGAAAAAATCAATTACAGCTTTCCTTACCGACCGAGGCCGGGTTGAGCAGGGTGGGGGAGCTCGTCGCCTTAAGGTAGCCCTTGCGAATAGTGTTCACTTCGCATAAGTTTCAGAGAAATGAGAGGAAATTGCAAACACTTCTGGATGATCTGAAAATCTGAAAAAAATCAAGCGTATTAAAGATGCCGAAAGGATTAATTTTACATAACAATAATTCCAAAATGTTATTAACAAATTGATGAAAAATAAAATTGTTCAACAAATATCCCGGAAAACTAACTTTTTTTAAGTGAAAATTATTCGTTGATTTTTTTGAATACGTATAAATTTTTTCAGATTTGTAAATTCACTTTGATTTTTTGTTTTTTTATATGGGAAAAACGTGTGGAAAGTCACAAAAATTCAAAGTGAATTTAAAAATCTGAAAAAATTCATACCTATTCAGACAAATGAACGAATAATTTTCATTAAAAAAAAGTTATGTTTCCAGGTGATTTGTTGAACAATTTAATTTTTCATCAATTCGGTAATAACATTTTGGAATTATTGTTATGCAAAATTAATCCTTTCGGCATCTTTAATACGCTTGATTTTTTTCAGATTTTTATACCATCGAGAAGTGTCTACAATTCCCTCTCATTTCTCTGAAACTTATGTGAAGTGAACACTATTCGTAAGGACTACCTTAAGATGATGTGAAATACCGCCGGGAGCACCAAAAACTGTACTGAATGTCGTTTTGAGACCGCAGTCTGTCGACGACAAAAAAAAAATGTCTGTCCCTGGGGAATCGGCAGACGCAGGGAAAGACCGAATTTTCTTTTTCGTCGGCGGTCTACGGTCTCAGAACGGCATTCAGTACACAGTAAAAAATAATTTCGCTAATTAAAACCGTAAATTAAATACGTAAATTAATCACGTAAATTAAATACGTTAATTAAATACGTTAATTAAATACCTTAATTAAATACAATTAAATTAACTTTAAATTAAATATGTTAAGTAAATATGTAAAGTCGGAATACGAAGTTGCGTAAAAATAATTTTGTTAGATAAGCGATCGTTTGATAAGGTTTGCACGTACAAAACCGTCTCTTTATTTCCCATGTCACTAACAGAAAATTATTAAATACAAAAAATTGTAGACGTTTATGGACAATAAGTTGTAATAAGTACAAACTTTTTTTTTACTGTGCACATTTTTCGGGCAGGCGTTGCACCCCATTACCTTAAGGAGCGCGGCTAGAAGTTGAGGTGCGTTGAATCTGGGCCTTGTCAGGACGTCCTCAGACCTCGCCACGGCCCGATCTAACCCCGTAAAGTTTCCACCAGGGTGCTTCAAGTTAACGACAAGAGTACCTCGCAAACTTGCAACTGGATTAACCGACATCTCTCCAAATTGGCCCTGATAGTTCACTGGTGCTTTATCCGCGATTTTTCGCATCCTTGTTTACGATCGACGTTACAACTACGCCTCTACTTCGCGCGAGCCTTTCTTCTCGACATTTACGTTCGCGTTTCTAAGCGCCGGAAGCTCACCCTCCCCTCTCCCGCCCTGCTGTTTAAAAACACTGCACTGCACTTATGAAAGACTGCACTGCATAAAAGTTGAGAAGTCGAGAGAGTTAAGCCCAGCAAGAGGATCCGCGGAGATTCACTCCGGAGATTCTCCGAAAAGAGTTACGAAAAAAAAAGAAAAAAAAAAAAGAATGAAGCAAAAGGAGAGAAGCTAGAGATCGTGCTTCTGGCAAGCATACGAGTGCATTCTCACCCCTCCAGCCTGAGCGTGCATCACTGTGGGAAAACCCTCCATACGTATATCTATACATACATCTATGTGTACTTGTTGGCGTGTAGTATACCGTAGGTAATACCCTACCGGAGTTCATCTCTTGCGGGTTGCCCTACACCGGTGCTTCTCGTGAGGCCCTTCGACATGCGGAACGACTCGCAGCTATGCGCCCGAACCACCCGATGCCCAATCCCCTTCTTCACCGGTGCACTTTCCTGGGCGCATTCGACGAACGAGCAAGACACGGGACGCGAATGCTTCTCTTCCAAGAGCTATGTATCTCGCCGCTACCGTATTGCCCACCTACGTCTACGGATATCCTGCGCGATGGCTTCTCGACATAAAACTCCTTTCACGTCTTACTATCCACTGTGAGATAGAAAAATGCGGGGCAAGAACGGAATCGGGATAAAGGGAATCGGGCCAATAGTCCGCAACTGGAAGCCAAGGGGTGACTACCGGTTTTATTTCTTTGTTTTTTTTTTTTTTTTTATGAAATATGCTTTCGGAATTAAGGTCCAACTCAAGTTGGAGCTAAGGTTCGAACTTGATTTCAAATTTGGACGTCAGAGAAATGAAATCGGGACAATAGTCCTCAACCGGAAGCTAAACGGTGACTACCGGTTTTGTTTCTCGGTTTTTTTTTTTTTTTCAAATGAAATATGCTTTTGAAATTAAGGTCCAACTGAAGTTGGAGCTTAGGTTCGAACTTGATTTCAAATTTGGGACTACGAAGTTGGACGTCAGCGAAATTAAATCAGGACAATAGTCCTCAATCGGCAGTCAAACGGTTACTACAGACTGTGGATTTTTCTTTTTTATATATTTTTTTTCTAAATCAAGTTCTAAGTTAAGTTGGAACTTAAGTTCGAACTTGATTTCAAATTTGGGACGATAAATTCGGATGACCCCGAAGACATCTGCGTGACATAAAATTTGATCTTTGGCATGTTTTTATCAACGTACAGCTTTAGGATGAAGAAAAATTGTTGACCCATAGAATCTTATTCTCTGATTGAAGTTTCCCGAACCAAGTTTGCGCGATGCAAAATTCGGATATTATAACTTGATAAAATTTCGTGTCATGCAGATATCTGCAGGATATTAAAGTCGGCCTTTATCTTAGGGCAATGATTGACCACACAGCATCCGAAAAATCTTTATAAAAAAAAATCTTTAAAATCGACAGCGCAACCAGAAATTCCGTTAACACTGAACATCAAAGTCAGGCGTTTGCGCATAATGGAATGGAATAATTAACGGAGAACTCTGTCAAAGCGGAAGAAAAAATTGCCGGCTGCCGCTAAAATATTTTCGCATTTCAATCTCGCCGCGGAATGAAGAATGTCCATGTACCGAATTTTCGGGTGGTTCTCCGGCCGAGCACGCTCGATCCGCCGGTATTCCGTAGCATGCCAGAACCGCGCGGGTCCCGCGCACAAAGGCGGCGGCGGTTCGAAATTACCGGAGGCGAGTAACGATTTAATTTTGCCGCCGTGCGCTGCCGGGCTTTTGGAAGCAGTTTCATTAATTCCCGTGGATTCGGGATGATGTGGAGAAAAAAAAAGAAAGAAAAAAAAAAAACCAACACCAAAAAGGGTGACCAGACCCATCCGAAATCGTGATTACGAGCTCCATTCCGAAAGTTTCCTTTACCCTTTCGCCTCCAGCCTCGCACTTGTGACATTCCCGATGGAGCGAGCGCTCGTTGCCCAATTTATTTATTTTTTATTTTCGTCCCCAGTGGCCTCCCCTCTCGCTGCGGCACGATCTATGGCTGCACATTTCGATCCCTCCTCTCGCTGCGGCTGCTGCCAACCAAGCCGGAGAACCCCTCCGAACCATTCACCCTCTTTCCCTGCCGCTCGTTCCGCTTTTTCTATTGTCTACCTCCTGTCTTTTTTACGTAACTCTCCTGTCTATTTTTTTATTCATTCGACGTGCCGAGAGAAGCACGTGAAAAGCGCCTCGCGCGACTATGGGGTGGATAGCGACAGTGAACCCTGCGCTTGGAAGCTCGCTCTCTCCATCGGCCCGTCGCATTTCCCAGCGGAGCAGAATCGACACCCTCGTTCGCGGTTCTCGTCTCTCTCTCTCTCTCTCTCTCTCGTCAGCGCGATGTACATCCACGGCAATGGGAAGCGCGCGACCTCGAGGACGAGCCCGGCGTCGCCGTGGGAAATGCAATAAAAGGCGTCGAGTGTGTTTGCCTCGAAACCGGTGCGAGAGCTTCGAGTGGCCACTCGGGTGTCATATTGTTGTTGGCCCGCGGTGGTTCTCCTTCACCGTGGACGAGACTCGCGGTGGTCGTCCTTGCCCCGCCACTTTCGACGATTCCAAACCCTGCCACCCCCAAAACGGCCACCCACCCCGACTCACGGCTCCAACCTGCGTCCTCGAAACCCTTGGCGGTCTTATTTTAATTCGCAATATCACGCTTGCGTTCGTGCGTCGACACACCACTCGCCCAGTTTGTCATCCACCGGAAACTCCGTGTTCTTAATTAGGGGCGCGGATGCATTCGGAGATGGAGATAGAGAGGATTCGTATGCGACGATGCGAGGAACGGACCCGGAGGTTTCAAAGTCTAATTAAAACTTGTCGTTTCATGGATCAAATAAAGTGGGTGTATGGAAGTCGGGGAGTAGCTTTTGTCTGGTGTATAAATACGGTCTGATTACTCGGCTCCACGCGTTGTTGCCGAGATTTTATTCGGAGAATAGGGGGCGTATTTGTTAGGCTTCATTCTCGTCTGCGGAAGGAAATTCTCTATCAGCTGAAGACGCGGTAAAATTCAAAAGCAATTTTGTAGATGAAAAATTATCCAATCTTGTATCGTCGACCAGATGGACAAAATATGGAAGGTAGTGTTGTTGCGAAATATGATCCAGCTTTCACCGACGGTAATGATAATAATGATAATGTTTTCCCAGGGAGGAACGGGATGTTCATATGCGAGAGCCAATGGTGGGAGATCCGGGATATTAGAGAAACGAAGATAGGTAGGCGAGGCGAAGAGGATGCGTCCGTACGGGAGGATGAGTATACGACGGCAATATTACGCGAAGCTCATTCTGACCGTATGGCTTTCGAAAATTGAATATACCACCGGCGAGCGGACCGCCGGAGCTTTCCGCCAGACAACCGGAGAATTCTGTATTCCGTGGTGTAGTACAGGGAACGAGCGTAGGGCCGGACGTGTACCTGCAAAAACCAAGGGATACAGCCCACTCGGGACCGTTCGTGGTTGACCCATCCGTGCAGATAGCGAGCAACTAAAGGCATACACGGCGACCCAACATCTACAAGAAAAAACCCTGCAAATTCGTATTCAGCTTTCAAAACTGAGCAAACTTTCCCTCTGGCAAAATTGGCCATGACGCGTAGTCTTTGAGATACGGGCAGCGAAAGGTTTCAGCCAATCAGATGGCCGGAAAAGCGGCTCAAACGTAACTCGCGCTTATCTCTGGAACGGTGCGCTTTAGAAAACAAGTCTAACAGACAAATGTGTACAGTTTTTAACCGAGAATATGATGTCACGATTTTGTTGCGTAATGTTTTTTTCTCCGATACGACCTTTACGTAGTTTCAGTGAAAGGAGCTTCAAAGGTCTTCGACTACCGGCATTGAGTGTAACGGGCTATATGTGTAACACTCTATTCACCCTCGGCTAACTCTTACATCGTACGTTTCTTAGTCTCGCTCAACCGACCCGAGAATTTAATCACAATTCGGATGGAGACCGCGGAGCCCTTTCCTACGTACACCCGCTTCGAATTTCTCGTGGTCGCGCTCATGATATCCGTATTAGCAGATCCTGGACCGCGAACGAGGTTTCCTGAGAACCTTTCCACTGGTGGCAGGGTGGGGTGGGGTTGGGGGAGAGGCTCAACGATCCCGAGATATTCTCTCTCTCTCTCTCTCTCTCTCTCTCTCTCTCTCTCTCTCTCACCAAGTCACTTTGTCCTGCTCACTCTATCCTGAGGCTTTATAACCACAAGAACCCGGTATCCACTGGAGCAGACCACGAGCTTTGAAAGCTCCTGCCATCACCACGCCGTTTCATGTTAATTCTTTTTGCCCATCCTATTACGTACGAAGGATGTGGGCAAAGAAGAGATTAAAATATTGAAAAAAAAAAAATTTGTCTCCCGCATACCGGGATGGAAATGCGAGCTTTCGGTGTCCCGAGATCCCAAGCGACTTCAGTCGTCGCACGTTTCTATCAAATGTTTGCCATCCGGAAACCGGCTTTTTGCTTAACCCTGGAATACCACGCGTATATTTGCACTCCTGTCTTCATTTGCATACAGAAATCAATAAGCCGTCCGGTCTCGTTTGAATATCTGCATGGATTTCATTACATCGCGACTGCGAAAGGAAACCGAAGTAAGACATCTCCGGGACAGGCCAATCTATAACTTTCCATATCCGTGCCTCGAAACGCCGTCTGCGTGAGCGACGTCGTAACTCCGTTGCGTTACGAACGATTCGAAAGTAACGAGACTTAAAACCCAACCCCTTTCGAACTTTTTCCCCTTTCCCTCAGCTTTTATGGCAGCCAGCTTTCAAGTTAGATTTCGCCGACAAGTTTCTCCCGTCACTTCTTTATAAATTCTCTTTGAGACGATCGATTATTCCCGACAGTTTCGAAGACTTTTCTGGCAAGGCGCTGAGAGAGAAGGCGGTAACACGGACGATAAAGAAAGGAGGTCTTCGCTGAGCCCCGTTTTCTCGGGTTCGGCCACTATAACGGTGGGGCAGAGGTGAGCGAGACCGTAAAACAACGATAGGGGCGGTACGGGGGGTTGGAAATGCCTCTTGTTATATCATCGCTCGCTCGCGTGATGACACTAAATTCACAAGTTTTCATCGAACCCTGAGGAAATTCAGGTCCAAACGAGCGCGAGGATCATGGCAGAAGGGCTGAACGAAGTTTGATATGTACTACTGGTATATATATATATATATATATATATATATATATATATATATATATATATATAGTTAGGGACCGCTCGTGCATGCGTTGCGGTCGAAGCTTCCGCGCTGCTACCTCTTCTACTACCTCTTTACAATATTATCGTGAAACGTCCCCGTTAGAGGAACACCTCAGCAAAGTCCTCTTTGAATAACGTCCGACATTCCTGGAAGCTCTTTTCCACCCTTGCTACTCTGACGGAATTCCTCGCGAGAGCCGCTCCCCCTTGCCCGTTGCAATGTTCACGAGACCGAGAGACCCCGAGTTATTCGATCTTTAACAAGGATATTAATCCGCGGAAAGGAGGCGTGGAGCTTCCTCTCCCTATGTCTCCCTCGGCTCATCTCTTCCTCAGATTCATCTCAATCCTCCCCCCCCCCCGCAACCCTAGCTGCGGCTATCACCCTCAGAGGGAGTTCACCTTCTCACCGCCACCTCCGTTTATTCTCCAGCGTAATTTCCGTTTCGCGCAAACTTTTGACCATACCGCTGCTCAACGAGACGAAATGTGTTCCATGTAGAAGCGTGCGACCCTCCGCCGGATTCTCCGTTCCGTCAAACCACCTCTGCAACTAGCTTATTAGCAATTCCGAGGACAAGGATGGGTTTCACGATCCTCCCCGCCTGTAGGCTGGATAACAAAAATCACGATTAAAAAGAGGAGAGGAAAATGTGGATCGTTCTTCCGGCAGGCGAGATGGCAAAAAGGCACCTTTCGCCGGTGAAGAGGGAAGAAGAAAAAAAGGCACAGAGAGCGAGAGAGCCAATTCCCGCGACTTCAAACGAGAACGGGCTCGGCGTAGCGTGAAATGTTGCGAAGGGGGAGTGGAAAAGGCGCGTGTCGGGAGGGTATGAGAACGGAACCGGCGCGATGGAAGTAGGTTCACGCTGTACGTACAGCTAATGTGGAATGGGAGCCCAAGTACCCTCCTCCTGGATGTTTGCATATTTCAGTGCCCTTACATTCTGCGCCTTCCTGGAAACTGTTACCGACTGCGAGTCACGGAAATCACACACTTCAAGTCAATGAGAGTTGGAAGGAGATTCGAAGTTGCAGAAACTGGTTCCTAAGTGGACAGAAGGAGCAAATTTGATTATGTTTGATAGTGGAATGCGAGTCCTTTAAGTGGTCCAGGTGTTCCCCAGGACAGAGAGTTACATAGCTGTTGTTGACGCAAGCTTGAACAGTAGGATGGACAAGACACACTGACCACGTCCGCGTCCAACAACGCTCTTCCGGCGAAAATGCAAACACGGGATCAAACGTAGTCCCAACGGACCCCGCCATTTTGTCCGGACCTCTTCGGTGTTGCCGCTCAGTAGAATTTTTCATAAGGAAAACCGACCTTTTGATGGTTGAGGGCTGTTGAGACGTTGCCGACACCTTCAAATGGTACCATTACCCTTTGCTCGTGTTCCGACCATAGCGTGCGTAAGCATAAAGGGTCACGTTTTCCTTTAACCTGCGTGGGGCCCTATTGTACAGTCGGCAACCTACCGGAGGCGGGTTCTGCATGCACGTAAACCCGTGGGTCCCGCCTGTATAAGTATATGTATAGCTTTTACTACAGAAGCTTTACGTACGCTAATGCTCGCACGTTGGAAGCGCAAAGTTAGAGCCGGGCTGAGCGAGAAAGGCGCGGTAAGAATGTATTTACATATGCAACGACGACGACGGCGACGACGACGATGTCGACGCGGAAAGGTTGAAAGCACAAGGGCGAAGGAGGAGGAGGAGAAGGAGGACGAAGGTGGAGAGGAGTCCTGGAGCCTAGCCAGCCCGTTAGGCTAACTAGCTCGTTCTAGGCGCGTAGGTATACCAACGTATACCTTTCTGTTACCAGCGGAACGACCATGCCATCTCGCAAGGTTTGCCTTCATCCAACGAATGCATGTGCATCTTCTCTACACCCCTCCCCCTGCCTGCCCGTTTACACTGGATAATCCGTCCGAAATTAGGGATGGGAAAATTGGTTCCCAACGAAGCTACGAAGGCGGAACGAAAGGCCGCGCCTCTGCACGGTTGCTCCCGTAGCGCAACAGCCCCAGCCCTCTGCAACAAGAAGGCAAAGCGACTCCTTCTTCCTTTTCCAGCGTAAAGATACCTCTCGCGAGGCGCGTCGTCGAGGGGTCGAGTTCTCCGCGAAGAAGAGAAAGGGAACACTCCGAACCAGACTCCGTCGTCGGATTCAGACGCGAGATGCGTCCCGCTGTTCGTTCTCATCTTCCGTGGCTTTTCCCTGCGCTCCTCCTTCCCTGCCCCGGAGTTCTCGTAGGACTCGTTTTCTGCATTCCTCGAATACGCCGTAGGGTCCTCGACCGTCTGCGGGCCAAAGTACGGAAGTCGCCTTGGTCTGTGTATGTAAATACGACTTATTGTGAGACGTGGGTATTTCCATACAGATTACGTGTATCTGTACCTGCTCGAGTACAGGGTTTCGTATTGGACGAGGGAAAAAACGTGTATATCCGTGCCGGAGTGGAATTTTTAATCAGCTTGACGGTATTGCGCGATGTCGGAGGGATCGGAAGGACAGATGTGAAACGTGAGATTTCATTTGCAATCGCATCAGCTGTCCGTTTATCCGTGGGTTGTCGGGGAGCCGCGATGTAAGCGTCACGTATGGACGTCATGTCTATTTGGTACACGTTTCCCCACATGCTGGGCTATATGCGGAGGAAAGGGTCGCGCGGTCACCGAATCCGTACAACCCCGAAACTGCGCTCGCTAGAATACTCCAAATTTCCGGAACTGTTACGGCTGACCCGGAGAATTTGGCTTAACATTCGAAAGCCGCGTGAAACAATTCGATGGTATGTGTGGTTTGGTGAGAAGACACGCTACGCGCTTTCCAGGTATCCCGCGCCCTCTAAACCCAGCTCCCCTGCCCACGAGTGAGAGAACATCGCGCGAATTCAGGATTCAGGTAGTTCCGGAGATCCGTATATAGATGTGGCGGGGAAATTGAACGGACGAGGGTTCTCGCGCAGACGAGACCGGAATACCTTGGCGATGGGTGGTTGAACATTTTTCACCAGGATCTCCACAGTAAGATCTTGTAATGTGGACCTTCGGGGGGGGGGGTTCAATATGGAAGACAATCTTGAAAACACTATAAGGCGCAGCTTTAGCAAATCTACCGGATGATCCAGCAGCATTTTGATGCAGAATCAATCAATTGGCCGAGTTGATCAACGTTAAGATTCCAATTCAGCCTGAAGTAGGAACTTCTTGGATATGACAGACTCCAGTTTAATGTTCTGTTCCCTTTAGGGTTAAAAATCCGAATCTTCAAGCACATTGATCAGAAACTTCTCAATCGGAATTCCAACCCCAGAATGCATCTAGATATCCGAGCAGGCAATGGCGACTGTAACCTGGAGGCCATCGAGACACCGACACTGTGGATCGGGGCATGGTTATTGGTACGTTAATCTTAGATCTGGCCGTGCCATAACCATACCGGACGAGATTCGGGCCACCGAAAGACATCACCGCAGAATTATAGGGCACGTCTGCTTTCACGCCCGACGTGTTTATCGAGTCCTCTCGCCATATTCTCGGCCAGAACGCTCCCAGTGGAGTACCGGGGGGATCGCATTCCCGGCAACGAATTATGTGCCGTCTTCTGCCAAAAGAGAAAGAGACGACGGAATCAAAAGGATCCAGAGTGAGATCCGAGATTTACGCACGATGTAGTATAAAACCCAACGTGGGAGATAGACCGTCCGGTGATTACACCCCAGTGCCAGTTGGAAACGGTGCCAGGATTCCTCGTGAAAACTCTTTGGTACTTTCTGGTACGGTGCCGTAGGTGCCATTGTACGGGATCAGGACGGTTTGTAAGCGAGGGGGGCAAAGTCGCATCGAAAGGAGGATGGCAACGCTGATCCGGAGACCCAACTCGGTCTCCCCGTTCCTGTACAACACCGAACTGCCTGAGGCTGCCAAAGACATCGCTCGGTGTCTTTTCTTTACCATTCGTCCCGTCTCTTGTCCTCGTCCTCCGAGTTTTCTACGACAGACACACATAAGCGCGTCACATAAAAGTAGGGAATTACGCGTGCTGCACGTGAATCACGTACCACGATAAATCCACGTGATAACCGTTATCACGTAGCTCTCGCGGGTCTCGAACTGAGCTGGAATAGTCCTCATTCTTCTTTCAGTTGTTCTTTCTTTTTCGTCTTTTCTGCTATAAGGCGCGTATCCGCGTCGCTGTTTCACACTAAGTAGTACGCGTACCTCGTACCTCCGGTAATATACGTCTGTGTCTTGGTACACGAACATTGGATTTTTATAGCTCGAGCTTTCATGGATAAGTCGATGGGTACGAAATGGCCGTTTGTTACTATTTAAGTGGGCTATTAAGTATGGAGAGTGTCTTTTCCCAGTGGAAAATGAGGAAGACACCAGGAAAACGATATGATCGTCTTGTCTGGCTTCGTTAGACATTCTTTTCCAGAAACGCCAGTTCTCACAGAGTATAATCATCGTTGTTCGCTCCTCCGGTCATCCGGTGCTCATCCGATTACTGCATTTCCTTAGTAATTTCTTCATGAGCAGATAAACACTGCAACTGCACGGCTGTCAAAGGCCAATCTAGGTCAGCCCCGCTACTTTTCCACAATAAACGATCGCTTTTACCGTCCACAAATTTGACAAAAATGCAGTAAATAAAATTGGCAGATCAATCGACAACGCAATCCACCAGACCGGTTTGGAAATGACGAAATCGAATGTGTCCGATAAAGCTGATTGGTTCGACATTGCCAACGGTACCGGTGAGTTTTTAACTCGGCTCCTCATCAGCACCGACTTCGAAAACTACGAATATCGGCACTCCATCGATAACTAATGGGAGCATTCCTCGATAAATTTTCAACAGAAAAAAGTCACACATCGTTTCTCCGTTGACTGCTGTCGGTGTTGGAATATATCGCGTGACTTTTAGTCGATTTCACCGATATCATCGTCGAAATGTCGTCGGATTGACTTGTCGACGTTTTTATGGCAATTTTAACATTCCCGCCTGGTCTCTGTCCGTGGCGCCGCGTCCTGCCGACCACCTCAAACTCCGCTCCGAGCCCCCCTTACGCTTTGTTCCGCACCTACGGCCGACTCCGACTGTCACGTCAGAATCCGACACGCGAACGAATCGAGATCACTATCTCTCCCTCACGACAATTTTCAAGCGTGTTTTTCCATACGACCACGATGTTTTGCCGGTAGCGATTAGCTCGTACCTTACGAAATTTCTTCTCGTATCGCAAAATACAATTATGCGCGTTCCTATTTTATTGCCACTTCTCACGAACTGTCGGGCTCGAACGAATAACGGATCATTCTCCGGAGAACAGAAAAAAAAAATAAACGCAATAAGCTTCATCGACTTTTGTGACACGAATCAAGGCAGACAAGTAACATTTTATATTTAAAACTGTCGCGGATTCGCCAATTCTTACCCCAGCAGCAGCCATCCTCGTGCATAAAACATGCGATTTCGGGTGGAAATCCGTAAATGAGGCGAGCGCTCGATTCTGATAATTTTAGCTTCCTCAAAAAAACAGAACAGACACGTGACAAAATGGGATAATTGCAACCGACGGCCACGACTAGTCTCCAGCCCTCTCAAATCGACCGAATGAAAAATATGCCATTTCCAGGGAGGAAAGGAAAGAAAAATCGTGTCCGGAAATGTTTCCAGTGCATCTAGCTGGCGTAAAGAATTTATAGATTCCTGAACCCCTCCCCCGACTCTCCACTTCCGCGAGATCTTGATGGAAGAACCGAGTATCTCAGGAGTTCGAGTTCCAAGTGAAATAGAGGCCAACAGATAGAAATAAGAATAAACGAGAAACTCCACCGTGGATGGAAAGCATTGTCATCCCTCCGCCCCTTCGACCACCCCGCGCCGCTCCCAGACCGTCGAAGGTGGTGGTAGTACGCGACTATGACTAGTCTCCCGTTCGCGCTTGATGGGCAAAAGGAGAAGGGGCAAAAAAAAATGGGCAAAACGACTTGAGAAAAGATCTCTGGAAGTGAGTTTCTCTTTTCCATTCTGCGGCTGTTTCTTCGCATCGACAATATGTGTGTCGCTACCAGGCGACGATTTCTCAGCCGAAACGGCTGCGGAAAATTGAGAAACTATTTTCCCACGCGCCGCTGAGGAACTCTCAGGGTGGCCGGGGAGGAAAGCGGGGGGCTTGCATCGTTGCAACGATGGCAAAATGCAGGGGGGCGCACGAAAGGAGATCTTCGGATACAATGCGAGGCGTCACGACACGATCGTCCTATGTACACGCGCGGATCCCGACCTATCGGTAAAACATGGCCCCGATAGCGCCGTGAGAAGTTCTTTCGTACTTTCGATCAGAGCGGGGTTAGAGAGGGTCGGGGACGCCGCGGAGAGGAATGTATAGGAGCGAAAGGTACGGTGGATGGAGGAAAAAAGGAAGGGAGGAAAGTGGACGAGCAGGAAAATAATGGACATCGTGAGGGAGAGAGGCGAAGGGAGGGAGAGAGAAAGTGGGGTTGAGGAGCAAAAAGAGGGAAGTTGAGGGGGCGAGGGTGGAACACAGTGGAGTTCAGCGTCGACGTCGTCGTCGTCGTCGATCGCCGAGAAATCTTAGGGGATGAAACTGGTTCGAGCTTACCGGGCGAGGAAAGAGAAAGGAAGGGTGAAAGAAAGGAAAAGACGGAAAATGGAAAGGAAAAGAAAAAGCAAAACACTATGCGCCGCTGCTGCATGACGGAGCTCGATAGCAGCGTGGCCCAAATCGAGATGGAATAATAAATCTTAAGCATACGGGGAAATAGAAAAATCCTTACCTGCTTCTTTATTCAGCTCTTTTCTTTATGCACGTATATAGCTGAGCTCTACGTAGACGTAATCTCGTAACTCTTCCAATCATGCAAAGTACCATTTTATCCCGTCGAATAAATTTTTGGCAATCGAGCTTATGGCTCGAACTTTAAGACGTTAGTTCGAAATTAAGATCGCTCTTGGGATCGAAACTTAATATCGAATCTCAGTTTGAATTTGATTTCGTATTAGGTTTGAATTTGAGTTTGAACGTAAGATCGAACCTCAGTTTAAATTTGATTTCGTGCTTGCGTTTGAACGTAAGATCGTACCTCAGTTTGAATTTGATTTCGTGCTTGCGTTTGAACGTAAGATCGAACCTCAGTATGAATTTGATTCCGTGCTTGAGTTTGATCTTAAGTTCGAACTTAAGTCTGAACGTAGATTCGATCTTGAGTTCGAACTTAAGTCTGAACGTAGATTCGATCTTGAGTTCGAACTTAAGTCTGAACGTAGATTCGATCTTATGTCCGAACATGAGAAATTTCTTAAGCCCGCAATGAAGTCCGCGCCGAACTTCTATTTTAAGTTCGATCTAACGTTTAAAAACTCAACCCGCGAAGGGACGATCGTACATTGAGATCTTTTTACTTAAAAACTCTCCCTGATGAAATAACTGACTTAAGGCAAGAATTATACTGGCGGAATGGTTGGCATAGCAACAAAAAAAAAACAAGAATTTTATAACGAGGAGAGCGGGTAAAAACGGACCATTTTCGCTTTTCCACGTAGCATTAATATAACATAAAATCGGAGGTCGCTCGATCGGATAAGCAAAGTGGCTGTTGTACAATATTTTTTGTTTCCGATCTTTTTCCACCCCTCTTTTTTTTTCCTATGTCCATTTCTCCTTCGTGAATCCGGGCGATCGTGCAGCGCTCGGTCGAATCTATTTTTTTTTTTTTTTTTTAAGTTGGGAAAGCGTACACGAGTCGAGGTCCCGAGTCGAGATAAAACGTCCCGTCGCATCGGCGAGGGGGTCGGCCGAGGGTAATAGAGAGGAGGGCGCCGGATAGATTTGTCCGAGCGTTCCGTAATCGCCGCGGCAACGTGCCGGCTCGCGCGCCCGTTGCATTCTACCTTTGTGTCACGACATCGCGCAATTAGACGCCGTTTCCGCGGCGAAGACTCTTTCCCTCCTTCCGTCGCGCTCCCCCTTCGCGTTTAACGATCGCGTTGCAGAACTGAACCGGCGAGATCGCCACTCGTAATCCCTCGTTTCCCGCCGTTTCATGTTTGTCTCAGGTGCATGCGAGGCACTCGCAATTGTCCCACAGACATAATGTCGAAGCGCGGCTGATTACGACACCACGGCGATAAAACAGAGCCCTCTCATAACGGGGCGCTTCGGCCTGGCCGGCAGCGCGTCGCGGAACGACGAGGGAACGCGACACGGTAAGCGGAAGCTCCCAAAGCCTCCGCACCCTCGTTTCAACTTGTGATTCGAGGAAAAGCCCGGCGTGTTTGCCTCCACGCGAGACTTGCAAGCTCTTTTTTTTTTTTTTCTTTTTTTTCCCTCCTTCTTGTAGCTTGAATCAACACGAGACGGAATTTAGCCAACATACACAGGGGGGGGGGGGGTGGCTCGCGCATTAACGAGGCAGATCTTATCGGAAGGTCCGCCGGCGACACTGCCCATTCGCGATACTCGTTATCGTCTCACTTCGCTCCACGCTCGGTGTACCGACAACGGATAAATGGACGGTGATAATGCTTAGAATCTTCGTTACGGCGAGCGTCGGGCGATCTGGGAGATTGAGGATTTGAGGGAGATTCGTCGTGCTGAGCTCAAAAATTATATTGGTGAAGGTTTTTTTTTATAAAATTAAAAAACGAGAACTTTGGTATTAGGCATTTTTCATTGGATTGAGATTAATCTTTATCAAGAACAACGTCGGAAACGAAGTTTCGTACACTGAAAAAAAGGTTTGGTAATATCAACTAAGCTGCGGTTGCGGGTGTTTGTTCAATTCAAGTAATGACCATGTTTGTTCAATTCAAGTAACTATTCGTTCAATCAACTAAATATTCGTCCAATCAACTAAATATTCGTTCAATCAACCAGATATTCGTTCAATAAACTAAATATTCATTCAATCAACTAAATATTCGTTCAATCAACTAAATATTCGTTCAATCAACTAAATATTCGTTCAACCAACTAAATATTCATTCAATCAACTAAATATTCGTTCAATCAACTAAATATTCGTCCAATCAACTAAATATTCGTTCAATCAACTAAATATTCGTCCAATCAACTAAATATTCGTTCAATCAACTAAATATTCGTCCAATCAACTAAATATTCGTTCAATCGCCTACATATTCGTTCAATCAACTAAATATTCGTCCAATCAACTAAATATTCGTTCAATCAACTAAATATTCGTTCAATAAACTAAATATTCGTTCAATCAACTGAATATTCGTTCAATCAACTAAATATTTCTCTCAATCGACAAAATATTTCTCTCAATCGACAAAATATTTCTTTCAATCAAATACAAATGATTTTGTTAAATAAGTGACAAACTCGTTTCTTCGCGTTTTAATCTACAAACCTGTCCTCTTATTTCCCGTCTCATTAACAATTTTAGTCTGTACCTTTGGTTGTCAAACCGGATGGGGCAATCGGAAAATTAACAAATAAAATATTGCGGACGTTTATGGACAATAAGTTTTTGCGGAGAGTATAATTTTTTTTTATTGTGTAATTAACATTAAGATATATTAATAAAATATTTATTTAATATGAATCAGAGCTGGGCAAAGTGCCGAAAAGTACTTAAAGTGCTAAGTACCTTAAATACAAAGTAATAACTATTTTTATTGTTATTTAGTGCCGTACAGAAATATGACAGGATATGGATTGAACTGCGACAGCTTTTGCGATCATTCTCGCATTAGACACGCGATGTGCGATATACACAGGTTACAAAACATTACGTTATAGTGTATTTTAGAATTCGAAAAAGCACCTATCGCATCGTTACAGCTGCCGGTCTGAGAACTCGTTCGCGAGAGTCTCAAAGTAACAATTTGCATGACGCATTGCTCGACCTCTTGTCGCGAAGCCGGCATACTTTATCGTACACACTACGCCCCTGGTATACGTATTATTACTGCTCCCGGCTATATCTTTATACATATTTTTTGTATGCGCTATATCGTCTCACGTACTCTCGCTTTATATTTGCAGTCGGTGCGATGTACGTATGCATGCTGTACGCCATTCTTTTCCTGAAGCTGTGGTCGTACGTGCAGGTGAACATGTGGTGCCGCGTCAGCAACAAAAGGAACTCCTCGTCACAGGGCAGAATGCGGCGGCAGTCGATGTCGTACAACAATCTTCAATGTGAGTAAAAACAACTCAACATTAAACGTTAAGTTGTTTCTTTCCAGTTTTTATTATTTTCATTCAAAAATCGAAAAACCAGTAATAGAACGGAAAACCAATCGTTTCGCACCCCTGAGTTTATCGTCGTGCTGTGTTGCCTGGAAACAATTTTTTTTTTTTTTTTGCTTCTTTGTAGTGGAATCGATAGAACGGAATCCGAGAAATATTTCTGTCGAGGCAGCATTGCTTTCGCATACAATTTTAACCCTCTTGCTTCCTTGTAGAAAACTGTTTCCGTTAAAAAAAAAAAAAAATCGAGTTTTTATTATCAGGGTACTTAAAATAGTCTACAATGTCGAGAAATCGGATTTTACACGATTTCGAGTTTCTTAAAAATTCTCTATAGTAGCTCTATCTTTCGTAAATTTTGAGCCTAAAACTGCATGCAAATATAATATTTTTATCAAAGATCTTCGGTATGGAATTTGGTCAAAATCTATCCGAGCAGTCAGATTCTATAGAATTTTCATATTTTTATGAAAAATGACTAAAAACTGTCTAATTCAAATAAACATGGAGCTATCGAGCTTAAATTTGATGCGGCAATGGACTACACAGTAAAAAATATTTTAGAAAAAAAAAGGAATACGGGCTTTGGTAAAAATAATTTTGTTAAATAAGTGGAAAACTCGTTTGTCAAGGCTTGAATATACAAAGTTGTCCTTTTATTTCCCACGTTATTAACAATTTTAATTTCTACGTTTGCTTGTCAAACTAGAAGCCGGTTGGTGCAATCGTAATATTAACAAATAAAAAAACCTGTCGACGTTTGTGGACAATAAGTTGTAAGAAGTAAAAACGTTTTTCACTGTGTAGCTCCGTACAGTGTATTTGGTTCCTCACAGCGTAAGCTATGTTTTTATGAGCAAGGAAGTTCGAACCGATTTATCTTACTAATGCATCGATAAATCAGTTCGAAAAATAATGGGTGAGGTCGAGGCGAACATTTTATGCAATTTCGACGGATATGCTATTGGGGAGGTGTGTGGTTGGTCAGCATACAGGGGAAGGTTTCAATCGTTATGCGTAATATCGATACATAGTAGATGTGCGGAGTCGAAGGCAACGTCGTTGCATCGTCGCCGCACACGCTGCGGCCGAGCATGTATGCCGAGATGGACCGGGACGGAGGCTGGCAAGGGAGGACCGGGGGAATAATTTCCACCCAATTTAAACTCCCGATCTGCCGCGCCTCTATTTCCGGCCACGGGGTCGGGTTGGATATCGATTATTCAGACCGCCAGCAAAGTCAAATTACGATCGGCCTTTCCCAATAAACTCGGCCGACCTCACCTCCTCGTTCCGCCTGCTGCCGGCACCCTTGCGGCGCGCACCTGTCTCACATCCCGCTCTCACCCTGAATATTAAGCCTCGGGCCAGAACTGCCGTCCGCGTGTGCCTGTCATATTTCCACTTTGGCTTATTTCCGTCGTAACATTCGACATATACGGTCGCTACTCGATAGCCCCGGCACCGATGCCGATCGTGTGTTCTCCGCGTATGAAAAAAAAATAATAAAATAGAACCTGCGACATCGACCTTTTCCTCGAAGAAACCGGTAATCGATACGTCAATTTTTTTACGGATCTCGTGGAAAAGGCACAATAAAAATATTCTCGGAAGGCGTCACACAACGGTCGAGCGATCTTTTTTTTTTTTACCCTCCGTGTTTCAGGAGAATTTTCGCTGAGAGCGAAAGGCGTTCCGCTTTCTCGAGCTAAAACTAGGAGACGGATGTTTACGGTCAATTTTCTTCTCACCCATCGGGGAGAATATTGCGGTATCCGCCTGAATTTTATGCAGAATTTTTTTTCCATACGTTTTGTTGCTCGATCCGTACGAAAGTTCCGGACCGGCGAAAACTGTGGATCGTTGTTTGTAGCTTCCAGCGTTATCGAGCTGGCGATTCCGTCGGGTTGCCGAATTCTTTATTTTTCTTCGCTTTTCGAACATTTCTGTCTTCACCGGGGAAGAGCATTTTTATAAACGTAAATTATTCGCCAGGAGTCCGCACGAGGTCGACGAACTTTGACCAACTCCTTCGTAACTCCGTCGAATTACCGCTGTATCGACATAAGTGAGGAAACATCGTGCTTTTGCCAGCTTGTCGTTAATTGACGGTTCGACCATCGGCGTCTAAATCACCCTCGCGATTCTCCGGAACGTCAACCTCTATCGCCAATTTTTTAATTCTATTTTTCGTCACAATTTTCCCCGAAGTACACTACGCTGTATCCGCGTGAATTTTTCACGGAATTTTTGTTCCCCGTGCGTTTTGTTATTCGATCAGTACGAAAGTTCCGGACCGGCGAACTGTGGATCGTTGTTTTTAGCTTCCAGTGTCACCGAAGTGTGGCGACTCCGTTGGGTTGCCGAACTCGTTGTTTTTCTTCGCTTTTCAAAAATTTCTGTCCTCATCGGAGAAGAACATAAAAAAAAAAAGCGAATTATTCACCAGGAATCCGCGCGAGTTTTCTTCGTTTTTCAAAAATTTCTGTCTTCCCCAGAGAAGAGCATTAAAAAAACAGCGAATTATTCACCAGAAATCCGCGCGAGATCGACGGACTTTGACCAACTCCTTCGCAACTCCGTCGGATTACCGCCGTATCGACAAAAGTGAGTTAGCATTGTGCTTTTGCCAGCTCGTCGTTAATTACCGGCCCAACCGTCCGCGTGTGAATCCCGCTCGCGATTCTCCGCACCGTCAACAACCTCCATCGTCAATTGTTTCATTTGATTTTTCTCGTCACAATTCTCCCCGCGAATTCCATTCACACCGAGCTTCCGCCTCGCCTCTAAATAATCAATGACGACGGAGCCAGCACGCTGGAAACTCGTTGAAAAAAAAAAAAAAAAAAAAAAATCGACTCCACGAAACGATAGAATCGAAAGCGATGTCACAGATTGCTCATTGCTCGCCGCTGGGGTCGTTGAACTTTAAACCCGAACGCCCGGCGACCCCCTCGCCGTCCTTCCTCATAACTTTCTCAATTTGCTGAATTTCCGATAAATGCCCTGCCCGCGGAACCTTATTGTGTGTTATCCACTATATTTTAGCCTCGTTTCCTCTCTTTTACTATTCCCACCGAGCATTCGCTCGAGCCGGTATGAGCTACGAAGGAGTACGAATACGGAGTGCCGCGCGAGTGTTGGAGTCTTTCGGCGCCACAAGAACGCAGGCACGAACGGTAAGCTCGGGCTTCTTTACCGGGAGGGTTTGGCAAGACGCAGTCAGCACCGTCGGGAGAGACGGGGGTGGAACGTGTCGGCGGGTAGTACAGCCACAACTGGATACTTATAGGCTCCGGCCGTCATAAGGCCCGAACGATCCTTTTTCCCTTCGGCCCCTCCTCGGCCGTCTTTCTTATATTCTTCGGGGTTTTGATGTCGCGTGCCCCGCAGTCGTTCAACCGGGCGATGAGTTTGTGAAAACGTCCCGTGGCAGCCGACTGTACGGCCCGCCGATCGCGGCGGAGCATGTAGCATCGTGCCCCATCAGCCGTTCTGCCGCCATCCCAGCGTTCCGTCCCTAAAGTCGACAGGCCATTTCTGCTTTCTGCTCGGCGTCACGGATCCTTACGAGGCCATCGGACTTGGATTCTCTCCTCGTCCGCGGGCTTTGAACGTTTTGCTCGCGTTGCGTGCCGTTAAGAACTCGCCCTCTCCACCCCCACCCCGAAGAGGGAGAGGAGCGTCGGGGAGGCGGCATGGAATCCGAGCATGGAAACGTACGAGCGCGCAGAGAAGCTCGCGAGCTTCCCTGCGCTCGTATCGTGAAGGCATAATTTCACGGGGATGATGATCGCGTTTCGTATACTCGTCCCGATTCTCGAATCGACCCTACCGTGCACCGCGGCACACTGTACACTTAACTGGCTATCTGTACTCGGCCCTGGCGTGTTGAGCTACTTCCGAGGTCCTTCTGGTTTACATATAATTAATCGATCACCGCGTGAGCGGGTGGATTCTCGTGTGATCCGCCGACTATTCTCGGCCGCGAAACTGCTCCGCGATGCTATTTGCTTCGCGTTACGCTGCTCGTTTCTCCCCTGAATTAGTTCTGAGAAACTGAGCGGAGGCACGTTTTTCGTGTACCCTTTGAATTCGTTGAAACTTCCGAGTTGGGATTTTTTTGGATCCTTATCCGTTGCCTGTTCATTCGTTTCTGCCGCTGGCTGCATTCGAGATACATTCCAGATAATTTTTTTTTATCTTCTGTACCATCACTTCCGGTTTTGAGATTGTCACTTTTAAATCAGAAGTAACGTCATTGCTTTCGGTTTCAAAATCTCTGTTTTCAACCGAAAGTGATGTCATACCCGAAATCGACACTTCCGGATTCGAAATCTCAGTTTTCACCCGGAAATTACGTCATACGGAAATGACGTCACGAGGTACGTCACCGTCACGGATTAGATGTTGTTTCGCAAGCATTTGTAACAGGTTAGCGTAAACATTATTCAATATGTTTATCCAAACAACTGTCACCAATCATACAGCTGTATGACTGATATGATCTAAGAGGGTCAGGCTACCATTCCGTCCGATCCGCCATCGTCGGGCACTCGTCAAAGAACGATTTTGTCACGACAGACAAAATGTTCGAGTGAGATCAGTGCCAGATCTAACTCCGATATCTCCCGCACTTTGTCCCCTTTCGCCCGATCCGTCCGTTGGGGAATCCTAAAATCCTCGTTTTAGCATAATCCATCGATCACGAGTCTATCCACGATAAATCATAACTCCGCGCGTCCGTACAGTGTATCCTTGGCTTCTCCCATACTCCCGTGCGTTTTTCCTTCCGTTTCTGCTTGCGAAAAAGCTCAGAACTCATCTCTGGCACTTTCCCGAGTGGGAGAGATCTCCTTATACCTGTTTATATCCCTTTCTTGCGCAACCTTACGGTAAGCTTGAAAAGGGTAGAGAGTACACGACGACAGTAACGTAGGGAATAAAGCGATATTTTCTTCCCGATTCCGAGAATGCCGTAGTGGAGGGCTGGCGGAATTTCTGCCATAGGAAAGCCACCTCGGGGGTCGAGGCAAGAAGAGGCGGAAGAACCGAGGAGAAGAAGGAAGAGTCCTTCCCGGTGCGCGTATAGGACGCGGCGGAGAGATATAAGAACGCGCAGTGACTGCCTGCTGCTGGCGAAGGCGAATCCTTCTCATCTTCCTCTCGCTTTAACGTCCGGGTCTCTTTATCTGTCGTTCGCGCACGAAGAGGGTGTACCATATAATTTTTCCTTTTTTCAATCACGCCCCCGGGGGCCCGTGCTCACGAGGACCCCGACGTAATTCCGTCTTTGTGTCGGCGAGAGAGCGGAGGATGGCCCACTCGGTGCTTAAGCCCACCCCTGGCCTCTCTCCGCCACTGGCTCTGCCTAGCTGGCTTCATATATCTCGAAAGGAACGGCCCGAGAAGTGCCGCGAAGAACCTCAACGCGAAAGAAAGGAAATAAAGGAAAGGGGGCTTCGTGAACGGCGGAGGGCGGGGGGGACGGCTGGAAAAGTAGTCCGCCGGCCGTTTGCGAACGGCGACAAGTGTGCGCGAGAGAAAAGAAGGCGAGTCAGGAGGAGAACAAAGTGGAAGGAGGTGAAAGAAAAAAAGAAGTGGCAAATTCCTGTGCTCCACACTGATGCTTGTGTGCGAATCCTGAGGAAGGAACGGGAGAAACCCCTGTGCCAGTGAGACTCTCGCAAATTAACTCGGTCGGGGCCACACCGAGAAAGCCACCGCGAGCTTTCTTCGCGGAACGAGCGTCGGCAATTTTCACCGGGCAATTCCCGGACGTCCCTAAATTGCGCTGTACGACCGGCCAAAGTGCGAGACCGCAGGAGCTCCGAGGTGGCGGCGCGACGCGGAGGACGAGGGTCGCGCAAGACGGAGCGAGGGCCGAAGAGGAAGTGTCCGAGCAGGGCTATATATCGGTGAAACGAGCCTAATTCCAGGCCGTTTCGATACCTCCAGCTCTACTTTCCTGCCACTGTGTTTCGAGTGGCTTGCACCGTGGAATCGATCCGTTTTTTTTTTTTACTCGGGGATGAAAACACGGGTAACTTCAAGTGGGACGTTCTTCGGGGGACGAAAGAGGCGTCCAATTTTAAAATTGGAATGGTGAGTGAAGTCGGATGCTGCAAATCCGTCATCTTTTCGGTCGGCCAAAAAACGTCATCCATCCGAGTGCGACTGAATCCAGGAACCACTTTACACTTTGCAAGATTCATAAAGCGAATGGCACGGAGCCACTTCACTCCAAATGTAGCTTCGATACTTTAAGCTCTACTCTCCTGCCGGTGTGTTTCCAGTCGCCCGTACCGTGAAATCGATCCATTTTCTATTTGGAGAAGAAAATATGATTAACATCAAGTGTGATATTCGTAGTGTGACGAAGAAGCGTCCAATTTTGAAATTGGAACGGTGAGCGAAGTCGGATGCTGCAAATCCGTCATCTCTTCCTCCATCCAACAAACGTCATCTATTTTAGCTCAATTAAGTTCACACCCCACCTTGCACTTTGCATGATTCATAAAGCGAACGGCACAGAGCCAGTTAACTCCCAATGCTTCGGTACGTCGACCTCTACTTTCCTGTGGCTGTGTTTCGAGTGGCCCGTGCCGTGAAATTAATCCATTTTCTACTCGAGGAAGAAGACAAGGATATCTTGAAGTGTGAAAGAGGCGTCCAATTTTGAAGTTGCAACGGCGAGAGAAGTTGGATCTAGAAAATCTGTTAAATTCGTTCATCCAATAAATATCATCCATCTTAGCTCGATTGAATCTAAGTACCACTTTGCACTTTACAAGATCCATAAAGCAAACGGTACAGAGCCAGTTCAGTCCCAATCTAGTTTGCACTTCCTGGCGGACCATCCGATCCGAGAACGCCAAATAAAAGCCCCCTCGCTTCCTTCCTCCCGGGGAAACTCGAGCCGGAGGATGCTATAGCAAGCTCAGGCCGTTCAGTTTCACCTCCCCGTATATATTCGCGTTTAATACTCAGGTGGATAGGTTGTACTCTTCCCTCGGGGGGTGTCGGAAAGTACGAATGTACCAGTAACAACCTTGAGTGCCTGCTGCATATTCCATCGGACAGTAGAGATACGACTTTAACTACCGTACCTTACACAAGAGAAAATACGTTGCCTCATGTCCATCACGGACGCGCCCGTCCCATCCCCCGACCTACCGTGACCCGTGTAGAACTGCCCTCTCGGCTACTTTCGGAAGTTAACGTCGTTATTGGGGATCCAAGAAAAGGCAATAAAGTGGGCTCATCGCCGATGCGAACCACTCACGAACGATCTCATCGTCCTCGTACACCTTAGTCACCTCTCTACCGTATCTCTTTATGCTCTTCCCGGTGCCCTCTTCACCAAGGTACCTCCCCACTCGTTTTTCCTTTTCTCTTTCGTAATACGATTAAGTTTTCCACCTTCAATCTATGCTGATTTAAACATTGCCTGCGAGCTTCCACTGTCCTCGCGAGCGGATCGAAGTCTCGGTCGTTCCGTCTTGTACTATTCTTCATCGGCGTTCAACTTATTCTCCCCACCGCGTTCCACGGATAGTTGGGCCGGACTAAAGGAAAAGGTCTGACCCGTCGGCCCGGTCGCTCCGACCGATCTTCGATCAGTTTCAACGGCGAAGAGCGAGAAGATTAACGGCCCGGCTGATAGTCGAATGGAATGCTCTGATAAAATTATCGAAGCTAATTTCAACGATGGAATGAGAAAATTCCCATGGAATCTTCGTCATCCGGCACGTACGGTGATCCCGACGAGTCCGCCTCGTTATTATAGCGTCGTACAAGCGTCGGAAGTTCGATTGCCCCGGTCTAGGAGAGGACACCCCGGAGACCCTCCACCGCGCCATCTCCATTTAACGGCAGATTCGCCTACATCGGGGACAAAAGGCGAGGCGCGACGTCCGGAGGATGGCCGAGTAAGGAGGACGGATCCGGACAGCCTGACGCTATAAAGAAAACACGTGGAATTTCATTTGGACGAATTCTTTGGACTCGTTACGCGATTCCGTTGAATACGCGAGAGGCTTGGACAAGAAGAGTCGGTGCCAGTCGGACGAAAGTGGAAACGAGATAGAAAGCGATGGGTATAAGACGATGGAACGACGCCAGGGCGTCGTCGTCGCAGTCGTCGTCGACGACGTCCTCGGAGTCCTGCACGACGCTCGTTCGAGACGAGCCAGCGCCGTGTATATGGGTGTCTGGTCGCTAAATCCCCGCGATTCGAGCTTGCGAGACGGACAGGGGGGGGGGGGCGCAGAATTGGGGGTTGGATTGGAAAACGCCGGTGTCTCGGGACGCCAGGGAAAATAGACGAGGATGGAGGAACTTTGTTCGACCGGAAGCCTCGAATCAGGATCGAGGATCGGGATCGGATCCGACATGTGTACCGGTACCGAGGGGGTGCAAGCAAGCAAGAAGACGCATCTCGGAGATAGTTCGGATGGCGGGCGACCGGGCGGATACGAGAACGAGAGATTCGCTGGGAGGCCCAGCCGGCACCACCCGACAGCGAAGTCGACGGTGGGCTTATTTGAATTCCAGATTGGATTATCTATCGGATTTGGATAATTGAAGGAATTCTATCAGTAACCCTTGGCGCTGCCAAGGTTTCCAAGCGGAAGCCTTATCGGGGCACGGAGAACTGAGGAGGAACCCTCACGAGAGTGTAGATCTCGCGTTTCTCTCGATCACGAAAAACCCTCGTCCCCCCCACCACGCCTAGGTTCTTGCTCAAAGCAGACGCCCTGCACTTGTGTGCGCACTTCGGCGACGTATACTGGATTTTAGGATGCATAAAATCACTATTTTCACCCCGAATACCCGCGACGAAAAGTTCAAACGTTTGTTCACATGCAATCAGACGAGATTCGCTTCATCGGGTTTGAATTTTTCGTGACCCTTCATTGAAGTCAACGGGCTGTCGAAATGTTACGAAACGAAACAACATTGGGTGCGAGATTTGGTTTGAAAACGTCACTTCTTTGAAAATCTTGATTGTTTATCGGAAGTGACGTCATAAGGGAGAACGTCAACTCGTGTCTTAAAATTTCACTTTTTAACCGTTTTCAACCGAATGACGTTTCCCCTATGACGTCACATCCGGTCAAGAATCGAGATTTTCAAACCGGAAGTGACGTTTTCTCCTACGACGTCACTTGCAGTTGAAAGGTGAGATTTTAAAACCGGACGTGACGTAATACACAATAGCTTTTATGCAAGAATGCCAATATCGTCGCCCCGAGTTATTTGACGTATGTTTGTTCAACTTCGAACCCAGAATACTTTCGCACCATTCTTTTTTTCTTTATTTATCTTTTCATCTATTTTGGGACACTGTATACGAATGTAAATTATTGTGTTCACAGCTTCCAGCGTGAGTCATCAAAATGGACACGACACGGAGGACTCGTATCACAACGATAAGGACGTTCCCAAGGGTTTGGTTCAATATCCTGACAATTTGAGGCTCGGCGACCTCTACTACTTTATTCTCGCGCCGACTCTCTGCTACGAGCTCAATTTTCCTCGTACCGACAGGATTCGAAAGAGGTAAGATGTTTCCCTTCGCTCCTAATAGCCGGTGCAGTTTCATTTCGGTCTCCTCACCGGAGAGAGCTTACGTCATTTCGCAATTTTATTCCGACTCCCCCCCCCCCCCCCCCAGTATTCTCCGTCGTAAGGTGAACCTTCCACCTTCGCGGACTTCCGCTCCGCTCTCGTGGCCTCAATTAATTAGACTTTACTTCACTGTTTCTCAATCGCACTGTGAAAAATTCCCCGAGTCCTCTTTCAACAAGTGAAGCGGGCCGAGTGAATAAAGAGTAGGAACAAAAAAGAAGAGAAAAAAAAAGGCAAACAAAAAAATCAGGTAAAAGGTGAATTCCGGTCTTTGTGAATGAAACATAGCACGTGGCCTCATTGCTCTCTGCTCCACCTCTCCACCCTCCCGAGTATACTCCCGGGGGTTGAAACACTCTTCTTTTGGCTTGAAAAAGCTCGCGAGAACTCTAGTTTCGGTGCTTTTGAGTTTCTTTTCGCGTTCCCTCGTCTATTTTTTTTTTTTGCTCGCCCGCCTTCCGCTTCGACTTTTCCTCTTCTTATTTTCGGGTCAGAGCTAAGAACTGGCTCTGCCAATGCTGTTCGCATTCCTGCGATACCCGCCCAGGGAAACGGACAGAAACCAGCGATGAAGCTACCTCTCTCGCTGCGCGTTTCTTCCCGCAGACGCTTTTTGAGGTTGGCCCACTCGTTGAATTAGATTCGAGTGGGGTCCATTGTTGCCCTCTGATGTTCGCAATCCGGCGCAGTGGAGGAGGTGGAGCCGGGAAAGGGAATGCACGGCTTTGCGGGACCCGGAAGCCCAAGAGTGATGTATTCCCGTTGTGCTTCCGCTTTAGTCAGACTCGCACTTCCGGACCCTCGGCGTCCTATCACTATTATTGCAGCAACGCTGGGCTGCTGCTGCTAGTGCTGCTGCCACAGCGGCTCTCGCCTGGAAATTACGAAGAAGCTGTGCTTACCAACGGGGCTTTTGCAGAGTACATGTCTATATATATATATATATATATATATATATATATAAACCGAGAGGGACAGGGATGAGACTGGAGTGGCTGAAGCTTCTCTGTAGCTTCTCTCGCAATTGTGCAGGGAGTCGTGAAATCCGGATTCCCCTTGCATCCCCATACGTTACACTCGAAGGGAATGTTAACCCCCTCCCCCCTGACTCACCTCTATCAAAGAGTTAGAAAAGGATTGGTGATTGGATCGGAAATAATGAAGATCGGAAGATCCATTCAAGGCGACACGGAAGAGAACGAAACGCTTCCGAAAACTCTAATCCACTTTACAAAAGGTTTTTGTTTTAAGAGATTGTGGGCGGAAGGTAAATGGTTACCGTCCTCATGTTACGGTTGATGATCGGATCTTACCTTTTTTTTTTTAACCAATGAAAACCAATAGAAAATTTATTTGCGAATTAGCCTAGAGAATTTCTAATATTGCATTAAAGATTGCGAACGTCTTGTTGATTGAAGATTTTAATAATTAATTTGTTTACTTTATTTTATGTTCAGGTTTCTGATGAAACGATTATTCGAGGTATTCGTCGGTTGCCAGGTGGTGATGTCCCTCTGCCAGCAGTGGATGATTCCATCGGTGAAGAATTCCCTCATTCCATTGAGCGTGAGTACAACCACTTTTCGAATTCCATGAGCATCCTGTACCTGGGAGTGGGGGAGGGAGGGGGGGGATTGGGTCGGAAGGGTTTAGTTTATTGTGTTTCCCGCGCATGTGCAGTTTACATAATGAGCGTGAACCGTTTAGAAACCTGTGGTTTACGACGAGGTACCAGCAACTCGAAATAACTATAGTAACGGTAGAAGTAGCGTGGCTGGATTCCGGACGCAAAAGGATGGGCGGGAGGGAGGAGGGGGGAGGGTGCTGGCTAGAGTACTAAATGGAGAACGCAATCGAATTCTCTCCTCGGCTACCGCGAGCGAACAGAGGGGCGCTTGTTTCCAAAAGTGGTTAATCGCGAATACGAAAGTTTTAGACGACGAGTTTCCTCTGCATCGCCAAATGTACCAGCGTTACAATATTAACCCATTGAAATGGCCTGGATAGTCAGCAATAGGGGAACCGCCATCCTCGACAATCCGATCGATTGTTCGCCGGTGCATTACTTTTGTTTCGTCGGTCCAGTCGATTGGATGCGGTTTAACGTACGGCGTCTCGTGCATAGCGGCTGATCCATAAAGTTTCAAAGCAATCAATCGGTTGGCGAACGACTGATTGGTCGGCGAATGACTGATCGGTCGGCGAATGACTGATCGCTCAGCAACCAACTGATCCGTCAGCAACCAAGTAATTGACGAGCAACTAACTGATCGATCAGTAACTAACTGATCGTTTCGCAACCAACTGATCGGTCAGCAACCAACTGATCGGTCAGCAACCAACTGATCGGTCAGCAACCAACTTATCGGTCAGCACTCAACTTATCGGTCAGCAACCAACTTATTGGTCAGCAACCAACTTATTGGTCAGCAACCAACTGATCGGTCAACAACCAACTGATCGGTCAGCAGCCGACTGATCCATCAGCAATCAACTAATCGCTCGGTAACCAAAATGTTCCAAAAAGCTTTCCCAACACACGCTTCAATCAATTCGCGCTCCGAAACTTCGTTGCATATGTGCACTCGAACATTTCCATTATACTCCGGCGTACACGAGAAACTACGATCGAGGTAGTTTCTTCCGCGGCTCAGTATTTTACCCCTCTTCCCGGCCGCTCTCTCGACTCGCCGGAATCGGTGGAGCTTCAACGTACACTCCAAAACTGAGACTTCCAATTGAAGTACGTGAGCGGGTTCGTGTGTGCAGCACAGCGGAGAACTCCGGAGCGAAGTTTAACGACGATTCATCGCCACCGAGCGTACAAGTATGCAAAGGCCCTTCCAACACCATCCATGCACGAGACCCCTGTACACCCTTTCCGTCGTCGTTTCGTCGTCGACGTCGAAACGTGGAAGTTCGCCATCGCCGCTGGCGCGGGTGGGAGGGAAAGAGGACCGTGCGCGTTTCGCAAGCCAGCGAGCAAACCAGGCGCGCGTTCCTTCGATGCAGCACGAACGTGCTAATCGAGCGATCGAAGGGATTCGGAAAGACGGGGGACAACGGCGTACCGTTAGGTTTTAGGTTGGCGGAAAACGCGGACCGGAGCGGGGCGGCACGAAGAGGAGGAAGGGAAGCCGAATAAGCTAGAGGCGATACCGGCTTATCGCATCGTACAGCGTTGACGCGGACGGGCTCAGCAACCCTCCCTCTACTTCCGGCTCGGTGGCCTGCGAAAAACGAACGCTGTCCTCTCGCCTCTCTCTCTCTCTCTCTCTGCGTCTCTCTCTCTCTCTTTCTCTCTTTCTCTCCGTACCTTTTGTCACGTCGGAAATTTTTAGGGGACAATCGTCCGATAAATCAAATAGGTTCTCCCATGCAAAATTCTCGTCACGTTAGGGCAAAACTCGATTGGAAAAGCCCCGACGACGGCTATCCAATTATTTTTCGTCGATACTCAACCGAGTCTCACCTGCTTTTAGTTATAAATTTGAACTTGAAAAAACGACGAGATATTTTATTCTTTTTATTAGAAAAAATAAAAAGTTGATGGGAAAGTTGGTTTTTTTTTGTTTAATGGTCCAGCGGTGAGTTTGCAGTTTTTCCGCTTTCCTTATCTCAGGAGGACGTGTCTTTGACTTCCGGCTTGTTGGCCCGCGAAAACGACGGCGCGTAGGAGAACTCTTCCTCTTCCGAGTCTTCTCGTTCGCACCTTCTCCGTTCGGGATTTAACGGAGGTTCGAGCCGGAGGGAGAGTTTTCAGACGGCGGCACTGAACAGTATGTGACGAGGAGGCTGCACCAGCCGCACAGCATCTTTCAGCCTCCTCGTTCCCTCGAACTCGCGCGAGCTTCGAAATGCCACGACGAGCATTGCCACACTGAAAAATTTATGAAACATCGCATCGATTTCCCCCGTCGCGGCGGGGGGGAATAATCCTTTCGTCGCTCCTTCGGCCCACGTGGCCCGTGGCGCTAGAAAAAGTAGAATCTCCGATGCGAAGAAATAGAACGACCGAAGAGCGGAGCGTCGGAGAGGAAAAAAAAGGCGAAGGACGGAAAATCTCATAAACCCTCGAGGAAAAGTAGAGAAACAGGTTCGATCATTTATTACAAAAGCATTTTCATTTTTTTTTGTTTTATCCCACAATACCATTTTTTTTTTATTTGCCTCGTTGTGTTCCGTCTTCGACCGGACCCTGCAAACATTCTCATCGTTCGATCTGCAATAATTGAAAAAAAGATACGCCTCAGCTCTGCAGTACTAAAATGTAAAAAATATATATATATATATTTTGCCATGCTCGATAATTTAAAAAAAAATGCAGATTCGATCTCAGACCCTAGCAACATGACGTTGCTAGGCTATGACAGCCATCGTTGCTCTTCCGGAGAAAATCGTAGTCATCTGTCGTTCGTTTTCGAGGAAATTTCCCGTAGAATAAAGCAGAAATATAAATTTAAAGGGCACAAGTAACCAAAGAGACACCTTAGACCATTTATTACAAAAGTACTTTCCTTTTTATATCGCAAATAAATTTTTCTTTCATCTGCTTCGTTGCGTCCCGTCTTCGATCGGACGCTGCACACGTTCTCATCGTTTGATCTGCAATAATCAAAAAAATATACACTTCAGCTTTGTGGTACTTAAATAAAAAACAAAATTTTGCTGTGTTCCAGAATTTAAAAAAAAAAAATGCAGATTCGATCTCAGACCCTAGCAATGTCATAGCCATCGTCGCTCTTCCGGAGAAAATCGTAGTCACTTGTTGGTCGTATCCGAGGAAATTTCCCGTGGAATAAAGCAGAAATATAAATTTAAAGGGCACAAGTAAAGAGACACCTTGTCGTCGGAGGCCAGACTGACTTTGTCGAGTGAGCGTCGACGAGATGGCGGAGTGATGCTGCCTCTCGTCTTTTATAATTCCTGAATAAAGATGCCGTGAGCTGGTATCGTTCGCCACCCGTCCCATCGTGCTGCGTACAATCTCTCGAGCATCTGCACTCTTTTTCCGTCGCCTCTTCTCATCTTTCTTTCCGTGTTTTTTTTTTTTTCTTCCTATCTTCGCTCCGTCGACGAGGCTGAAACGCTCGAAGCCTTTTCCCCCCGGGGCACTGAGTGCCTTTTAATTTTATTTATCTTTGCCCCGACCTGGACCGGTGAGAGATCCGGCGACCTCGTCGACAGACTCGGCGTTTCCTCGCGATGAAATTCGCGAGGGTACATCACGAACGAAGAGGCCGTGTGTCCTGCACGAGGCATTCAACGATTCCGTGGAACGTTTCGATAAACGCTGAATTTCCGATTGCTCGACCCAGAAAACTCTACGGCGACGGGGAAGACGACGAGTTGCCTTTTCTTCTACAATTCAATGCGATGCAAAGCTATCAATCCACCCACTTTCTCTTACGTGAACGGCGAACGGAGTCGAGGACTGATGGAGAAACTTAATTGAAACAATTGAGAGGACGGTCCGGAACGTCCAAGTTCATTTTTTATGGATTATTTTTGTTTGCTTCTTGTTTTTACTTAGGTCTTTGTATTAAAATGTCGGGCCGTGATCGATAATCGATCTGGCGCGAATATGAGGTTGGCATAGGGCAGGTGAAATTCTTACATTTTCATGGAAGAGAAAAGAAAAATTAATTCCAAAGATCCATATCGTTGCTTCGGCTGAATCAAAATCAACACGATTTTGTACAAATAAATTGTTTTTCTTTTGATTAATAGAATTTCATTATTTTAAAAAATAATTGTTTCGCTTCAAGTTTTTTATCTTAGATATATTTCGGAAAGTTGTCTGTCCCAACTTTCAAGAATCCAGGGACGTATTGCTGGTACGACGTCACTTCAGGTCGAAAAATATTATTTCCAAACCGGACGTAACGTACTTCCGGTAAATCGTCGGAAATCCAGATTTTCGGTTACCAAATTTCACCCCCTATAGCGAGAGTATGAAACAACCTATTAGTATATATAACAAACTAAATCGCAGGTAATTTTGTTTTTTTTTTTCAACTGAAAAACGTCGTCTCCACATTTGTGTATGGGCCAGATTTACTGATCGCAGTTTGAATTTAGTTGAGGTAAATTTTTAATTGCTTATGACGAAAGAGCTGATTCCGAATGATAAAAATCTTGTAGTCTTATCACGTAAGACGTTTTCGTCGTTCTCGGCTTTTGTCGCCCTCGAATGTCTGGAAATCTAAATTTTCGATATAACGATCTAAATCGCTGATGATTTTTGTTTCGTAAAATACAAGAAGTCGTTATCAACACTTTTGTATGTGCCAGTTTTAGTGGTCGAAGTTTTAATATTGTTGAGGTAAATTATTAATTGCTAATGACGAAAGAGCTGATTCCGAATGATACAAATCTTGTAGTCTTATCACGTAAGACGTCTTCGTCGTTGTCGTCTGGAGGAGTCTTGGCTCCGTTGGACGATGATTCTGTTCCCCCTTGCGCTTTCATCGCCGGCTTCGGTGGTGGCTTATTATAACCCTTTGTGATTTCTAAGGCTTCCGGCATCACAGGCGGGCTCCCCTCTCGATACAAAACCCAGATCGGATCGACCGGGCCGCCTCGAATCGCGCTCAAGAACGTCGACACACAACAGTCTCTGCAACCCGCGAGCCACAGACTTTCAGCCTTCGGGGCTCTAGACACTCGCGTAATCTCGTCGACCGAGAATCCGGCGATAGGGGAAAGTATGAGGGACGAAAAGGCAGAAAGAAAAAGCGTGTATTGTGTAACTTTGCGTGCAAACATCACATATTTGTCGATTTTATTGCTATTCTCGCGTCAGCCCTTGGGCTATTTGGGTGCAAACTTCGAGTTCAAACAACGTATGCGTAAATAGAGGAGACCCGAGGTTAGTTGACGCCCTCAGCGCCGCGACGTGTATGGAGCTTTTCTCAAGAAATGAAATTGGTCGGAGGCTTCGCAATTTTTTTAGAGGCTGATAAAGGGCCCGTCTCGATAACCGCCAAAGGGCAATTTTATTCGAATCTACAACGACATAAATATAAAAGAATATGTAAAATTCGGCGCATTTACATCTCTACCACTCACACCTCTGCTCAATTCGAACTCTACCGAAGAACATCTCTACCGTATTAAAACTTTACCCAAAATCTCTACCACACTATGAAAAAAAAAAACTCTGCGAGAGCCATTTGCGTCTGAAGCGAAGTACTAATTTTTCATAAAATCCAGAAATTCAATACAGTATAAAATGTTAATGGCTCGATCGATTCTCATCTCAATTAATTCAATAGATCGGTATTTAATTAAATTAAATACCGATCGTCGTTGATAATGAATTGATAAATGGCGCATTCACATTTTTTTTTCCGCAAAAAGGAAATTTGCCAGAGTTTCGAGAATTTTTTTATACACCTATAGAGACCACATCTCTGTGCGTGCCAAAGGCCAAATTGATTCGTCGAACAACGACCCTGATAAAAATTGCAACGCAAAACGCGAAATTCTCGTGCGTTCGTCCAAATTTGATTTTCAATCTCCAAGGTTTCTTCAAATCAAAACTTTCGTCCGATCAACCTTCAGAAATATAACTCGGAACCGCGCGATCGAACCGACAGACTTCCCGCAGTGGTTTTACCCACATCTGCTTTCGATAGGTAAAACTTTCGCATAAATTCGAGGATATACTTGCTCCGTCGTCCCGCGACCGAGCCGCGAGCATTTCGGTAGCGTTTGGCCCCCCAGGGGAAAAACGGCGAAGCCTCCAACGAAAGCGATGAAACTTCGGGCGAGGGTGGTTTATCTATCCGAGACTGTTTACACGCGCGCTCGTCTCGAATAAAAAAGAAATTAAAAAAAAAAACACGAAAACAAAATAAACTAAAAAAGAATTACATCCATCAGAGTGACTGCTGCGATAATTCTAACGCTTGAACTGTTTTTTAAAGAATATTTTTCACTGAGCTAATATCTTGCGGTGTATCCGCGGCACGGCGTACAAACAGCCTGCGGGATCTTTTCTGTGAAATAAATATCTTGCGTCTGTCTTAACCTCTGTTTTCATTTCGGTTTATTTATCGAACGTCGGAACTGGCGTGCAGCGTAACTCAAGGAAAGAAGGGAAACAAATACAACACAAAAAATACAGTCTAAGGACGCGCAAGTTCTCAATAGTTCTCCAGGTATCTACTTTCCCGGCGTGCCCGAAGCAGCCGTCTCGAATTTCGCTTTTATTTTCCGCGCGACGGGAAAGAAAACAAGAAAAAAAAAAAAAAAACAAAAAACAAAGCAAAATAAATCAACGCGACAAGAACACAAACGGATATCGGCGATAGAAAGTCGAGGATTATTAAAAAAGACTCGAATTTTTTCCCACCCGTCGTCGCACCATTCTCGTGCGGAGCTATCAAAGACGTCCGTAAGAATAATCCCGCTACCTGCAGAAAATGTCTTATCTCCTGAGACACGTATCCAATATACCTGAGGCGTCGGTGAGATTCCGTTCTCCTCGAATTTCTTTGGATCCTCTTACATCGCGAGTCGAAGAAAAGTGAAAGAAAAAAAGAAAAATTCGCGTGGGAGTGAAAGCATCGGGCATCTCGTCTGGATCTTCCAGGAGGGGAAAAAAAAGATGGTGCGCGATCGGCGAACGATGGACAATTAATTTGAGCGTAATCTGTCGTCGCAAGCATTGTAAACTTTTTTAAATTATACAAGCCAGAAAAAGGCTGATATTTTACGGTCGTTTGATAAACGGCATTAAA
This sequence comes from Amblyjoppa proteus, assembly GCA_963922035.1. Lineage (NCBI taxonomy): Eukaryota > Metazoa > Arthropoda > Insecta > Hymenoptera > Ichneumonidae > Amblyjoppa > Amblyjoppa proteus. The sequence goes on along the minus strand of OY998230.1, from coordinate 30,078,045 downwards.
AACCCGGAGGTAGCAATGGTTGAACGTTTTTTGACATATAAACAGAAACACATCAAAATACATGACAAGTAACCAGTTGTAACATTTATTATTGATTCCTTCAATTTTTAATCCTCTCGCTGTCCATACAATTTCGCAATAAAAAACAAATTAGCCGGCAAATGAGGTTAAAAAAAATCATATCAACGCGCGCTTCAAATAAATATACACATATTCGAATACGCTCAGCGTTCTTTCAAACCGTTCACTCATTACAATATACGCCAGAATTTTTTATTATCTTCCATTTTTGGAGTACACCTCTATCTGCTTTCCATTATCTGGCACGAGGCCGGCACAGAGGGACTCAAAAATAAACACAGAATAAAAGACGTTTCAAAATGGTACTCAAATTATAAATTCATGGGTAACTTCCACAATGGCTCTTTCTTTATTCTGCGATCACTAAATCTGGTACAATTTCGCAATAATTCTTTTAACTGCGATCAGTAAATGTGGTACAATTTCGCAATAAAAAACAAAATAGCCGGCAAATGAGGTTAAAAAAATCATATCAACGCGCGCTTCAAATAAATATACACATATTCGAATACACTCAGCGTTCTTTCAAACCGTTCACTCATTACAATATACGCTAGAATTTTTAATTATCTTCCATTTTTGGAGTACACCTCTATCTGCTTTCCATTATCTGGCACGAGGCCGGCACAGAGGAACTCAAAAATAAACACAGAATAAAAGACGTTTCAAAATGATACTCAAATTATAAATTCATGGGTAACTTCCACAATGGCTCTTTCTTTATTCCCTGTTAGTCCGGACGCCAGACGTGGTTCTGTATGCAATCCGGGGTCGCCGAAATAACTTTGTTGGATTCAATAGATTTTGACCTCCCGATCACGAATATATAAGGTGTTCTGCGAAAATCCCGGTCGTTTAATTGTTAATCGTAATTGTTTGTTAACAAAATAGGTTATTGTTTTTTTCACTTCGGATATTTTTTTTCCTATACTTTGGTTGATTTTGACATTTCTCTCAGACATTTTTAACAGTGTATTTACGCAAGTGCGTAGATCAGCGACATCGATTGCCGGCGCCCTTGCTCGATATTCGGTCATTTCAGCGGGCATTTAAATTCATAATATGAAACGTGTTTTTTTTCGGTCGAATATCTCACAGCATAGTCTTTACGGTAATCGTTTCCTCAGCAAGCGTTACATTTCCGCCCTCTCTTTCCACCTCCTCGAGGACCACTTCGCGATAAGGCTCCGCCGCTTTGGCTGTTTCACACTGTCCAACGCCGGCTCTATCTCCCTTCCGAGACAAAGCTCGTTCTCCGCGCTCCCATCGAGAATCGTGAAAAAAAAAAGTAATAGAAAACACCGCGCGTTCCCAGGAGGTCGAAGGTTAACGGTGGCCGGCTGGCCGCGAGGAAAGGAAACTCAAAGCGAAAAAAAAAGCAGCGAAACAACGAAAAAGGAAAATGCTTTTCCACCCGTTTCTTCTCTGCCTCTCATTCGTTGTTCGGCTCATCTCCGCGCCGCCGCGCACGGAGAGAGCTCCGTTGATGCTCGCATCACAAAGCTCCGACCTTTTTTTTTTTTTTCTTTCGTTCTCCGCCCTTTTTTCTCTTCCTCTCCCCTTTTCGTACTTTAATCCTCGTGATTCCTTTTTCGCAACGCACGCGTGCATTTCCCACGCGGCTGGCTGAGCCGCATTCTCTCTCTATATGAGCTCTCCGCTGGAACTAGTGGCGCGGCCTCGAGACGTCCCTAAAAACATATTTCTCTCGCGTCTCTCCTCCGTTTTGCCTCCCCGCGCGGGCTCGCGGGTGTTTTCTCCCTCATCGCCACCCACCTTCCCATGGTCGAGTTCAAAAGTACGTTCCATCCAATTACAAAGTTCCGTTTGTATCTTACCGTCCATGTTTTGCAGCTCCGAGCGAGAATACTTCCATTTGTTCATCCGGCGAACCTCCAGCGTTTTCTCGCACCCTCCCGATGTCCCGCTCCGTCGCTCCAATCCCGCGAAGCTTCACCTTTCTTTTTTTTTTTTTTTTTTTGTGCCCCACCGCTTGGAAATCCCGCTCTTCCGCTCTTTATCCGCCCTCGAAACAGGCTTACATCCACGGATTAATAATTTCGCTCGCTTCCTCTTCTGTTTTCAGAACATGGACGTCGCCAAGGCCTCGGAGCGTCTTCTCAAACTCGCGGTAAGTTCTTGTTTTTACTTACTTTTTTTTTTCTCCTCTCCTTTGCATTATTTTATTATTTTGTATTTCAGTATTTTCCATTACGTCGCTTCATTATTTTTCTTCCTCTGTACGTATCATTTTTGCGTATCAAGGTTCTTTTTTTTTTTTTTTTTTGCGACCTTAGGGCATAACCGTGTGGAACTTCAATAAGATCTCGTTTACGCACAGAGCGCGAAATTTCATTCGTTAATTTCGCCTTGATCTCGGTCTTTTGTGAATTAATGGATGGTTGAGAGAAAAGTTTTCCTCGTGGGAGGAAAGGTGAGAAAAGTGCTGCGAATGAGCTCTCGAGCACGACGAGAGATCGAGTTTTCCTTTGAAGATCGCCAGGACTTCGGATCTTCTCTCGCAGGAAGTTGGTGAAAAGAGGGGAGGAAGGTGGAGGAGAATTAAAAAAAAAAAAGAAAAAAAGACAACAAAATTGTTACTGCTGATATTTTTGCACTCGAAGGTATATCTTTGGAGATCACGTTTCACTCGCATATCTCTTTTACTCTGTGCACCGTATGGCGTCACATTAATATAGCGTCGCGCACGTACAGTCGGCCGCGCTCCTCTCGTCGATCAATGACGAGTCGGCATATTGGATTTATGAATATTGCATGATCAGCAGCGATGGGGAACAGCCGTTATTCGACAGTCGGCGATGGATAGTTTCAACCGGGCGAATTTAGTCGTATCTATCGTTATGCGAATTGTAGGAAAGTGGCAAGTCTAGCCGGGGGCTTTGTACGTCATCCATCCGCAGTGGATTATAGCTTCGCCCGTAGCGTGGAGACGTCACACGAAGACTCGAACTAACATAATCCGATGAATTATGGACATTATGGCAGCAGCGACTTAGCGGAGATAATCGATATGTTCGGCGGATATTATCATCGAATATCATTTAAATTCACGATAATACGAACAATCGTGGTGCTGAGTTGCGATGTTCCCCGATTTTTAGCGACCGAGCAAAAGCTGGTATCGTCGAAAACCCGAAGAGAAAATGGCACTTTTCGTTCTGATCGTATTGCGCTGTTTTCATCATCAGCGAATTTTTTCAGGGTTGCCACAGGATGCGGTAGGAATGCTCAGCTCTTTCATTCTTCCACCATCTGAGCCCAAGAAGATCCATGCACGTTGCTTCTCGAAGTGGGATTTGTCCCATAATGTCCAATGAACTATGAACATTATGGCAGCAGCGACTTAGCGGAGATAATCGATATGTTCGGCGGATATTATCATCGAATATCATTTAAATTCACGATAATACGAACAGTCGTGGTGCTCGGTTGCGATGTTCCTCGATTTTTACCGACCGAGCAAAAGCTGGAAACGTCGAAAACAGGGAAAGAAAATGGCACTTTTCGTTTGGATCGAATTGCGCTGTTTTCATCTTCAGCGAATTTTTTCAGAGAAGCCGGAGGGTGCGAAAAGAATGCTGAGCTCTTTCATTCTTCCGCCAGCTGATCCCAAGAAGATCCGCACACGTTGCTTCTCGAACCCATAATGTCCAATGTATTATGAATTATTGTCATAGTTGCGACTTGGTGGGGATAATCAATACGTTCAGTGGATATTATAATCGCAAATCATTTAAATTCATGATAATACAAACAGTTATAAAGTTCGGTTGCGCCGCTCTTTGATTGTTGTCGACCGAGCAGGCTGGAATTGTCGGAAATCTGGAGAGCAAATCGCACTTTTCGTTTGGATCGAATTGCGCTGTTTTCATCTTCAGCGAATTTTTTCAGAGAAGCCGGAGGGTGCGTAGGGAATGCTCCAAGTGGGCTTCTCGTTCGCCATGACGGGACTCTACGAGGGTGACACATATATCCCGACCTTTTTCATACCTCCGTCATGTCACCCTTAGGAAATCCCCACACGTTGTCTCTCGAAGAGGTATCGGACTCGCAATCCAATGAATTCTGGACATTATCGCGGTAGCGACTTAGCTCGGATAATCGAATATCGTTTCAATTCACGATAATACTGTACGATACCAACGATACGATAACGGTCGTAGTGCTCAGTGGCGATGTTCTTCGATTGTTATCGACCGAGCAAGCCAGAATCGTCAAGAATCGAGAAGGAAAATGGCACTCGTTCGGCGTCTGCTATAATCGAATATCATTTAAATACACAATAGTACGATCAGTCCTAGTGCTCGGTCTTTTTCGATCGTTACCGACAGATCTTCGATTGTTACCGACGGATCTTTTTCGATCGTTACCGCCAGATCTTCTTCGATCGTTACCGACAGAGCAAGCCGGAATCGTCGAGAATCGAGCGAGTGAATGTCACTTTTCCTTTGCGTCAAATTGCGCTCTTCTCATCTTCAGCGAATTTTCTCAGGACAGCCAGAGGGTGCGGAAGGAATGTCCCAAGGGAGCATCCCGTTCGTCGCGACAGGTCTCCGCGAGGGCGACACGTATACGCCGAGCTTTTCCATTCCTTCGCCATCCCACCCGAAGGAAAACCCGCACACGTTGCCTCTCGAAGAGAGTATCCGTCCGGTTTTCTCCGGGCTTCCCACCCGCGACCTGCGACCCAAGCCGAACGTGCACGCTGCTCCTGAGGGTTCGTACCCGGAGCCGGAGGAAAACGAAATTAAAACGTCGGGGCAAAGTTTTCTCAAGCCGGAAGGGTCTCGAAAGTGATGGGGCAGGGGGGGGGGGCGAAAGGAAGAAGGTACGGAGAGAATGGCGGAGACAAGCCGAGAGGAAACCGACGGAGGGTAAGGAATAAGAAAACAAGAATCCCGCTGAACGTGAAATAGCTCGACCGGGCCCGGTTAGAATAAGATCGGCCAAGAGGCGAAGGAGGCGGTGCGAGGGACTCGTCGAGAGCCGGACTGGTTTGGTTGGATTCGCAGAGGGAATGCAGCGGGGAAATGCCTCGCGGCGAAGAGACTTTACCGGACCTTTGTGTTCGCAACATTATTAAGTCCTTTGGCCCCGCGCGCGCGTTCACATAGCAAAGGGATGACGGCTCAGCCGGTGGTTCGCTTCCGGTGGAAGATGCCGAGCGAATGGTATGCTTTCTCCGGGATGCTCGTCCTCGCTCGCAGTCGTCGAGAGGTCGACGGGTGCGGGTTGGACGGAACGAGAAGGTGGAGCGGATTGAGGGAGAGGAGTGGAGAACGCGGTGGCAAGGCGAGGAGGCGAAAGAAGAGGTGAAAGGCATCCCCGTCGGGTGGACGGGCAAACCGGCAAGCGAAATAACTTCCGAATTCAGAACGCGGGGAAAAGATGAGCCGGGGAGAGCTCGGCGGGTTCTTTTGCGCTGATGTTTCGACGCCACTTCGCCCTCTTAGCGACGCTTCGGATCTCAGGCTCGTTTTCCCTTTCTTCGCTCGGCTAGCTTCGTTCTCTATTTTGTTCGTGTCGTCTTTTTTTTTTTTTGTGTAACTTGAAACTTCCCTTTAGTTTCTTCACTCGCCGTTGAAGCTCAAAGGATTCGTTGCTCGACGAAATTGCGTTTAGCCCCCTTTCTCGAGATAGTACATCTATCTTTTACAGCGTCCTGCGGAAAGGAGCCGCGGAGGGGGAGTAACAATGCTAACGAACGGACTTAAAGAATGCCGAGTTGAGGAATTGGCGGGAAGTAAGTTCGCGAACAATTGTTCATTATCACTTTAATGTTAATTACAAGTTTGCGGACGGGGGGTTGCGAAGTGGTGGAATTCGCCGGTGGAAGCCAGCCCTTTGTCGAAGGTAATTTATCGTACCGACGGTCGATACACTCGATGCCGGAGCCTTCGTAAGGTTTCGTTTTGCACCGGACAGAAAAGCTTCGAATCTCAGAGCTCCGACGTTTTCTCACAAACGCTCAGGCAGTTCTCAAAAATGGCGCCGAAATACGGTTTTTGTTTTCGTACAATTTACTCAAGTAATTTTATTCATTTTATGAATTCATTTATCAATTCAATTATCAATTCAATTATCAATTCATTTATCAATTCATTCATCAATTCATTCATCAATTCATTCATCAATTCATTCATCAATTCATTCATCAATTCATTCATCAATTCATTTATCAATTCAATTATATGTATATAGTTATTACAAAAGTGTCGGGACAAAAATCTTATTATAAATATCGTTCCAAAAATTTTCATTAGACAAACCATACGTTCGAGCCATTATAGACAGGATTTTTTTTCAATCTACATCTTCTTAGGGTGTGGTTGTGCACCGGAGAAAAAAAAAGCTTCGAATTTTAATGCTCGACCGTTCTCGTTCACACGCTCCGTCAGTTCTCAAAAATGGGGCTGAAAACAGTATATTATGCCGCAAGAGAGAAAAGTGCGTTTTTTCACCGTGTGTGAAGTTTGATGCCCGAGCGAAGCGAGGGTAGCAAATCACACGAGGCGAAAAAGCACTTCCTCCCTTGTGCGATACGATATTCTTTTTCCGACTTCATTAAAATAACCACATTTCTTGCGTCGCAAGATCGTCATATTCACCAATGACCATTACTGACCCGGGAGGAATAGAGCTTCGAGAGGGAGTAATGAAATTCTACTGTGCATGCGCACATGTTAATAATGATCATCGGTCAATAATAAGTTATTTTCCGCCCGTATATAATAGGTTATTTCCGGCCGTACGTAATAGGCTATTTTCCGCACGCAATGAATGTGGTTATTTTAGCGCATTCGGGAAAAAACATGTTTTGTTTTCCCGCCATTTTATTCATTTAATTTACTCAATTAAATGTATTATATAATTCCATTAATTGTATAAATTACTAATTCAATAAGTAACGATATAGTTATTACAAAAGTTGTACGCCCTAACATTTTTCTACGAATATAGTTCGACAAAATTTCGTTCGAAAACCAAATGTTTGACTAATTGTTCACAGATTATAATTTTTTTTTCTAATATCCGTCATTTAGTTCCTCATAATATTTCCAGATTCCAAACCACCTGATGTGGCTCTGCTTTTTCTACCTCGCGTTCCACTCGTATCTCAATCTGATGGGTGAGCTTTTGCATTTCGCCGACCGTAATTTCTACAGCGACTGGTGGAACGCAAACAACATAGATACGTTCTGGCGAACGTGGAACATGCCCGTGCATCGATGGGCCGTGAGGTAACGAAAATAATGTTTTTTCTCCCCCCCCCCCCTCCGACGCCTCCTCGCATTTTTTCCTCTTCAAATCCAATTTCTCAAACCCTCCTCACCTCGCAAAGTACACTCGTTAACGGGTTCTCTTTCATTCGCGAAATATGTTTTTTTTTCGCCCCTCCAGCCCAACCCCCGGCGCGGGCTCTTTCTTGTTTCGTCGCGTTCCGTTTTCCCTCCGTGACCCCTTTCACAAATTATAGAAGCTTCCGCACCGCGAGCTCTCCCCCTTTTTTTTTCCTCTCATTCACCCCGTCGACGCGCTACGGCTATTTTTTCCCCCCACAGCCCGCGCACCCACCCCGGCCCATCTTTCTCTCGCCTTCTCGCATTCACCGCGTAATCCCGGCAAACACGAGTCTCCTCCCTGCCTCAACCTCGCTCTCGTACAGAGAAAGGTGAAAACGTGTGCGGCAAAGTAGAAGAAAAAAAAAGAAAAAAAAAAAGTGGTCCGAAGAAACGTTTCTCGGGTGAAGCCCTCGCCGTTGGAAACTCCTCGCCGCAGCTGAGAAAAGGAGCCGAGAGGAGTATCTCGGCTTCGTCTCGATTCGCAAAAACCTTTGATCGAGCCACCCCCTGCAGTTCTTCTTCTCTTCTTCGACCCAATGTATACCCCCCTGCTTTTTTTTTTTTTTTTTGCTGTAAAGTACCAAGCGCTTTCCTTTTTATCCAGTCTCCCCATCCACAGCGTGGCCACCACTTTCTTTCTTTCGCCTCTATACTCGCTCTGTATACCTCCTTCGCGTTCTCGCCATCCAAACTTCGTTAACGAGTGCCCGCTTTAAGGGGGATTTAATTACATTTTTCGCGAGAGTCGCCACCCACTCGACAAACCTTGGGGGTCGCTGACGTTCTCCGTCCCTTGCGCTCCGGTGCGCCACCATCGGCCGGCCTCCTCCCCGTTGCCGTGAATGAGCGAGCAGGACCGTGAGTAAAAAGCCCGGAGAAAGGGTGGTAACCGAAAGGGGGGAGGGCGGCGGTGAGCGTATAGAGATAGGTAAAATGCTCGTTTTCACTGAGAAATTTACCCTGAACCTGGGCGAAGCTCTGCCTACGGAGTTGCCCCCGAGAGTTTCCTTCGCTCGTCTCTGCAGCCTCGACTGCACACACAGACACACGCACACACACACACACACACATAGATGGACACACGCACGGACACTGAACCGGTCCTTCTGCCGACATAGTCGTGCAACGCTTTTCTCTTCGCTCATTCCCTTTTCACTTATTTTCCTGTACCGGTCTCAATGCCCCGGCCCGACCGAGGGCTTTTCTACCACATTCTCTCGGTACGGAAGCTGTTACCCCGGTAATTGTTTCAGCTTCCGTAACTCACTCGCTTAAGAACTGTCGTGCCTGTTTGCGGGAGGGGGAGACGCCGCTTTTCGTTGCCGTTTCAAAGGGCCGAGAGACGAACGCTCGCCAAGGGGCATCCCCGGTCTCATCACGGGATGCTCTGGCTGGGGGAGGATGGAGCGGCTCGTCTTTTTCTTCTTTTTTTTTTTCTTCTGTCCGCGATGTTTGCCGGGCCGAGCGTGAGGGATTATTATGCTCTCGCCCCCGGCGAGATCGCGCGCTGGGTAATCATATATGTATTTTGGAAAGTTGTTTGTTTATTCGCTTGTTCGCTCGCACCACTTTTAAAGAATTCAGGGGGCCACCCTGATTATTCCGCTCCCCTGGGGGATTCTATCCCAGGCGCTGATAAATATTCCGCTATTATATTATTCTAGTTGTATTCTGTACATTCGCCGGAACGCAAAGAATAGAACCGGATGCTCCGCGCATTAATGCACGCAACAGCCGCTGTACACTATCATCGGGTTACAAAAAATCTTTTGATTTACACTTTGAAGAATTTTTCGATCCTAAATGCGTCACTTCCGATTGAGAAATCTCATTTTTTCGACCAGAAATACGCTACTTCAGTCTGAAAGTCTCATTTTTCGACCGGAAATACGTCACTTCCGGTGTAAAAATTTCATTTTTCGACCGAAAGTGACGTATTTCGGGCATGCCGTCAGCCTTGGCTAAATCTCCCATTAATTACCATTAAAAAATCCCATTGATTACCATGAACTATTTGTTAAAGACAATTCAATGGGGTTTTGCCAATGGTACCATTCCCATTTGTACTACTATTTAATATACCATTCAATATGCCATTCGGTTTCCCATTCGTTGTATGGTATTTTTATCCCGCTTGCATTCCCATTCGCGGAAAAATATACTATATGTAATTGTCCGCTTTTCTGTGTCTAAATATGTAACAAATAAAAAAGCTGTAATGCTCCCGAAAAATATCTCCTATTGTTCATAAATAATTTCGGTCCTTAAGTTCACAGCTACCGTTTTGGACTCATTTATCTGCAATTCATTACCACTTATACCATTTAAGTGAAAGTTGCTACTCACACACATGATTCCCTAGTGTTTGTCGAACCGATTCTTATTCCTCGTCAATTATAAATAATTAGACGTGCCATTAAAGATTCCCTAGCTTGTTACCGTTCGGTTCAGTTCCCATTTATTCCCAATGGCAAAAAATACCATTTCAGCTATTCCAGTTATGCTCCACTGAACTACCATTAATAACTAATGGGAAAAAGCACCAATCGAACATTCCCAGGAAATTGCCATTAGTCTCCCATTGGTAGCGAATGGGAAAACGTACCATTTAAAATTTCCCACTGATTGCCAGTGAAGTCCAATTAAGAATGAATGGTAGAAAGTATCGTTTCAATGTTCCCCATGCATTTCCATTAGGATTCCATTGATTACCTTTGGATACCATTCATTACCATTAAACGACCAATGGAAAACTTTGTCAAGGGCAGTTCCGGTCGAAGAAAGAGATTTTCAAACCGGAAGTGACGTATTTTCGATAAATCTCCGAAAATTTAAATGCCCGTATTATAAATTCCATAGTTCATAATGAAGACGCGAAATGCCCGAGCAATAGCAACATGTTAGTATTTTGATATTTTTCGAACATCAAAGGTGACGAGTCGAGAGTGAATTTGAAAAGGGGAAAATGGGGGATCCGTTATCGGATGCTGGAAGATCTGATGAGATGTAGGGCAAAGAAGGATTAATAGATTTTCATAACAATAAGAGAAATAGAGCGTATTCTGGGATAGAGAAATCACGAGTCGTCGGCGCATTCGAGTATCGAACGTCGATATAAACCGCGAGTGGGTGAGCGGGAAGAGTGGAAATGTTTTTACCTCAGACGAATGATCGGCAATTTTATCCCCATCGATTTAGCAAAAAGCACGGATTTTTAGTATTTTAATACAGCCGACATCTTGCCTCACCGATGGTTTATCGATAAAACCGACGTGTCCATCGCCTTCTCCGCTGAATAATACGCAAGACAGAGTGCTCAGTGAATTTTCAATAAAGTTTCTTCGAGTCTTTTCACGACGACGAAAAACGCCATAAAATCGTTGCCATAAAAATCGAAAGTATATCTTCCGATTCGCATATTTCAGTCAGATTCGTGTGCGGCGCGGCAACTATCATGCCGCATCACACACGAATCTGACTTCAGTTTTGTCCCTAACACAAAAACGCCGTGAATTTTAAAAAAATCTATATACACACACGTATTTTAATAACATTTTTTTAGCTACATTTTTTTTTAATGTAAAAAAATTACGTCGTCGCCTCAAAAGGGTCGAGGCTGCTCGCCGATGGCGCTCTCCTCCCCCGATAAATTTAATAAGCGATATACCGTAGAGTGTGGCCAATGGCTGGATCCCTTCCGCGCTATCTTGTATGCCATGGCTCCTCGCACACGAATGCCCCTTCCCTTCGTCCGCGCGCCGAGCTCTTTATCACTCTCGTCTCGCCGAAATCCTCCCAGCGCCCACCGGCAGGAGCAGCAGCAGCCTGCAACTGGCATCGGGCCATGCAGTGGAGAGCCCGCGAGGTTTCTCTGGAAAGGCGAAAATGGAAACGGATAGTGAGAGATAGAGAGAACGAGAGAGAGAGAGAGAGAGAGGAGCGAGGAGCGAGGAAGAAACGGGGAATACGGTAGAGGGAAGCGAGAGCCAGACGCCGGTTTTCTCTCCGAGCCGACAGACTCGGGAACTCGGGGTGAAAACGTCGTCGTCGTCGTCGTCGTCGTCGTCGGGTGTGCGAGCCTCTTTTCAGCCTTTCGTAATGGGAAAAGACGATACGCATCGCATTGCCGCACTTAAGGCTGTTTATTCCCCGCGGCTCTTATAATGCTTATATAACGCGACGACGGCAGCGACGAGCGGGGCGCGCAGACTATACACGCGAGAACGCAGACGATTCCAACGAGATTTTTAGCCCCCCCCCCCCCCCTGCGACTCGAGCCGTGGGTTGAGTGTTCGGCTCGCGGGGCAAAAGGAAACGGGAAAACGCGGAGAAAAGACGAATAATATGGTATGAATGGAAGGGGGGGGGGGTGGGAAAACGCGTAGCTATGGACGAAAGCTTTGCGAATATTCAGAGCTCTTTTCCTTTGATGGATATTGAATAGCGTTGGAACGCAACTTTTTTTTCTCATTTTTTTTAATATTATTTTTTAAATACGAAAGCCAACCTCTCGAAGTTTGGTGCGTGGGATTATTTTTCACATTTTTTTGGTTTTTTTTGGTTTTTTTTTTTTTTTTTTTTTTTATTAAGGCATCTCTACATACCGATCGTCGAGATGGGATACGGAAAGAACGTGGCCGGCGGCACCGTCTTCTTCATTAGCGCCTTCTTCCACGAGTATCTCGTCAGCGTGCCACTCAAGACCTTCAAGGTCTGGGCTTTCTTGGGCATGATGGGACAGGTGAGTGAACTCTCGAGGACGCTTGGTTTGTTTTTAGATATTTTTTTTTCTTTTTTTTCGATGAAATTCTTTTTGACACAAATATACAAAATATGGAACTCGGAATTATGTTCTATTGTTGTTGATAACAGTGACTTTATGATTGTAGTCTATTTTCTTCTGAGCTAAATTATGTTTTATTTCTGAATTATGTTTTATTTTTGTTCATAACAACAATCTTTATGTTTGCTCGATATTTTGTTCCGAGTCATTTAAGCAATTACACTTCGAGACCAATCTACGAATTTTCAGTTTTTTTCAACCACATTTAAATATGAAAAATATAAAAGGGGGAATTATATTTTATTTTTTGTTCATAACAACAATCTTGATGTTTGCTCTATATTTTATTCTGAGCTATTTAAGAAATTACACTTCGAGACCGGTCTACGAATTGTAACCGGTTTTTTTTTAACCACATTTTAATACCGTCAATTTTTTTTTCGCATGGCTATTAAAGCATTAGAGTTGAATATTAAATAAATTGAAGGCAACACGTTCTTGGCTTTTACGACAGATTCCACTATCGGTGATCAGCAAAATGGTCGAGCGTCGCTTCGGTCCGCGTTGGGGCAACATCGTCGTCTGGTCGAGTCTCATTATCGGTCAACCTCTCTGCATAATGGTCTACTACCACGACTACGTGGTCACTCACTTCGGCGCTGCTCTGCTCGCGGATCATTCCGTCGTCTGAAACCTAATTATTAAATTATATACACCTCAAGCTCTAAACGATTCGACCGTAATCGAGTATTTCGAACCAGCCCGCTGGTTACCGAATCGAGCGTCAACGAGATTCATAATTTACGACACGGCTATTATTAATTCGAGATTAATGGGAAAAATATATACTTAAAAGGAACTAAAGTACCTCAAGCCTCGGCATGTTTTCAGTAAAAAAAAAAAAAAAAAAAATGTGTTCCTTATCTTCGTTGATAAACGAGCATTGGAAAGGCTTTCGTCCTCTATGGAAAATTCAATGCAAGAACTTGCGAACAAGAATCAAGGCCACGCAACAAGCTTGTGTAAGAAAAATCTGAAAAAATTTTCATAACATGATTCATTGCTGAGGTAAATTCCCAATTTTTTGAGATTTTTTTCTGATAAGTCATTACAGCCCTCAAACCTCAATTCGAGATCCGTTAAATTGACGGGAAATATACGAGAGAGGATTATCAATTGTTCGCCGAAACGTCGCGATTTCCGCGTCGTTCAATTAATCAGCTTCGACTTGAGCATACATTATTTAAGCATCCATATCCAGCAGATTTTGGCCTGCGTGCTGAATAAAACAACGATTTTCCCGAGTAGTCAAGAATAGCGGGATTTGTCTGTGAAAATAAGCTGATTGACCATTATTAAGCTAATTCTACTGCGCAAAACGTTTTTTTTTTTTTTGATAACGCTTGTCCTTCTCAAGTGCCTTACGTAAAAATATTAGAAGAAGAAGAAAAAGGAGACGAACAATAAAATAAAAATTCAGAGCATCACGCATCAATGCATCACTTTCAAGAAAACATTTCGTATATATATATATTAGGTAGGGAATATCCGGTTCCATTGTCAGACAGGAAGCCATGCGATAGTCAAGTACGACACTCAAGTTTTTGGCAAAAACATGATTTAATTGATACAGAACTCCAGTAAAGCAAAAAGCATCGTTTTGGTGCGAAAGAAAACGCAAATAAGGTTTTTCGTCTATTACGGAACACTTGTGAGTTTCAGGATGTAAAATTTCTGCACGTAGACGTCAGGATCAATTATTAAAAATGTAACGCAAGAATGAAAAGTGAACGAAACTAAAATTTTAAAAACTCTCGCACGGTAGCCGGATCTCCCCTACGCTATAGGAGATTCAGTATGTAACGCTATGTACGAACGAATTGTAGCCAAAGAGTAGAAGTGTGAGAGATTGTGAGGAATACACGAAAAATAAGGGAAATAAGAACGAAAGAGGACGAAGAGCGTGAGTCCGATTACGATGCATTTTTTTTTTTTGTTTTTTTTTATGTGAAAACATCTCTGGCGAGTTTTTCAAATGAAACTACCAAAGATGTTTTCGCATACAACTTTAATTAGTACACGCAACTGTACTCGCTACTTTTTTCCTATGTAGTATTAGTCATATGTATATATTGTAATACACCTCGAAATGTACTAACATATATTTTGCGAAATTTTAAGCTCATTTTAATGGTTGAGGATACACAAAAGACAAAAAAGAAATTTTCATGGTTCGTTGTATCCAATTTACTCGTGTCGTGTACGAATGACACTTTTGTACGCTGCATTTTACCGTGGGAGCTCGGCATCGGTGCACGAGCTTTGTTGTTATCGATTAAACGAAATATTTCTTACGAACTTGTGGCATTTTATTTTTTCCACTGTATATTATCCACTGCTAGCAGATTGTCGTACCGTGGGCGCTTTGTGCCCTGGCTGTCGCCACTGGAATTTAGAAAACGGAAATTTAGATTTTCGAAGATTTATCGGAAACGCGTAAATTTCGATTTAAAAATCTCATTTTTCGACCGGAAGTGACGTATTTCCATTACGACGTCACTTTCCGTCGAAAAATCAGACCTTCAAGCCGGATGTGACGTATTTCCGGTATGACGTCACTTCCGGTAAAAAAAAAAAAAAGAAAAAAAAGACATTTTCAAACGGGAAGTGACGTATTTTCAGTGTGCCGTCACTTCTAGGCGAACCTTATGGATTCTCGAAGAAATTGGGACGAACAAAAAAACTTTCCAAAATATAGAAAAGACACGTCGAGAACTGAAATACCAAAAAAAAAAAAAAAAAAAACCTGCAGGTACGTAATGTCCCGTACGTAATACCAAAAAATCTTATTGAAACATTCACAAAACAATAGAAAGCAAAGAGTAAAAGTAAGCAAAAAATGTATTATTAAAAGAATTAATAAAAAATTTGTAATTAAAATGTTACGATGAACAAAGCTTCGCCCCGAAGCAACGGCGGTTCGTACCGTTGCCATTTTTGCTTCCTCACTCCCTTCATCCCTTTGACTCAAAGCTTTTTCGTTTTATCCGTCGCCGCCGTGAAAAGTAATCGAGGCGAACGAAATTTTATAGTGCACTGTATCAGCGACACAGAGAAGCGGCGGAGAACGATGAAACGGTGGCAGAGGCGGCAGGTAAAGCGGGGGGATATCTGATGACTGACATTCCTTTCTGCTGAACCCCTCGAGGCCTACGAGATCTCTACCTCGGCGTCCCCCAAGGACGACTGTCGCTTGTGCTGTACTCTTATATTCTCCCGCCCCTCGACGCGCTCGCTTATTATTCTTTCTCTTCTCGCAGCATCCGCGAGAGAATAAACAGCGGAGGCGAACATCTCCCGTGATGGATAAATTAATGATGCGAAGGGTCTTCGACCGACGGGTGGACGTATGTCTGCGTCGCTCGGCGGAGCCTCTTGATGCCGCACACTTGGACGAGGCATACACGAAGAGGGTTGTTTGGGGGGGGGGGGTTGGCTCTCGCGACGTCACGTGACGGACACGGGCTGTCTCGAGTGGATACCTCGAGCTTTGTTACATCAGAGAGCTCGGTACAAGGCAGTGGAAGGGAAATTTCATTTTTCGAAATTCTAAGAAAAAAAAAAAAACGATATTTTATTCGAGATAGAATAATCGGCAAAATTTTCATGAAAATACGATAGCTTAGTGTCGATACTGCGATGTTTCTATGTATATTTTTATCTAATGAAATGCGCAAATAAAAGCTGTGAAATAATAAAGTTAAGTCTCCTATCTACTTATCCAGTACTGTCTGTCGGATTATTTTTATGCATTTTTTTTTTTTTTTTTTGCGAGGAAAAAATTCTCATCTCAAATGGAGAACACGCGCCCGTTTTGCCCCGCTCTCGGTAGTGAAATCCTTAGCTTGCAGTCACCCAGCAGTGTGCGCTTATTTACTGAACAAAAACAACATCTATTGGACATTTTTTTTTTTTTAATCCTGCGTAACGCGAAAATAACTGCCACTATTTGCAAAGAAATCCGCGTGTGTTGCGAAAGAGCTGCATGATTGGATTTTTTTTTTTAAATATCCTGTTACGTCACGCCCGACTCGCAGAGTGTAAAGGGAGAGTGCGAAATCGCTGTTCATACACAATACAAAACAAAAGCTACGTGAAAGCTTAAAAAAATCACATTCACTTGCAAAAAAAATATAAACAAAATTTGACTACACTATCTATAATCGTCCATGGATGAATCCAAGGAACATCGGTGAAGAAATGACTTAAAAAAAAAATGAATTTTTAGAATCTTTTCCAACACAATTCTTCACTAACACCACTCTACAACAGAGCTGGGCTAAAGTTCCGAAAAGTACTTAAAGTACTAAGTACCAAGTACCAAGTACCAAGTACCAAGTACCAAGTACCAAGTACCAAGTACCAAGTACCAAGTACCAAGTACCAAGTACCAAGTACCAAGTACCAAGTACCAAGTACCAAGTACCAAGTACCAAGTACCAAGTACCAAGTACCAAGTACCAAGTACCAAGTACCAAGTACCAAGTACCAAGTACCAAGTACCAAGTACCAAGTACCAAGTACCAAGTACCAAGTACCAAGTACCAAGTACCAAGTACCAAGTACCAAGTACCAAGTACCAAGTACCAAGTACCAAGTACCAAGTACCGCAAATACTTTAAGTACAAAGCAACTTCCGTGTTTAAAGTACAAAGTAATTTCCGTGCTTAAAGTACAAAGTAACTTCCGTACTCAAAGTACTTTTATAAAATACAAAGTATAAAGTACGTTTTCATCACACGGTGCGGAGAAATGGCCACTTTTTCGCCCGCATCGCGTGCTCAAAACCGCCATTTACACCCTGTGATGAAAAAATTCGTACATCCCTCGGGCGAAACACTTTTTCTAACTCGTGTGATTACAGCACTCACCTTCGGCTCATGCTGCAAACTCACACTCGTTAGAAAAACGTTTTTCGCTCTCGTCGAGTAATGTACAATTTCTTCTTAATCGAAAGAGGCGGAGTTCGACAAGTACGAAATTTAGAGAGGAATCTTGAAATCAAACGGCCCTGTTCAGGGCCAACATTTTTTCAAAACTTCCGAACTCTTCGTTTCCAATCCTTGGTAACAGACCAATCGACTGGACTACGATGCCTGGATCTTGTGGAAGTGAGAGGATATCGACTCGATGTATAACAACTAAATCTTGGACGTATGGATCTAGTACAGTGGCCGAAAGTGAGAAAGGTCTCGATTTTATGCACTAAAAATCGTATTTTTGGGATTTAAATGGAAAATATTGGGCTGGATGTAAAATAATTGTTATATTCATGTTGAGCGGAAAAAAATACATCGAATATAACCCCTTGAAACAAAAAAAAATCGATTGAACAACGATTTTTTTATTTTTGAGTCACTTTTGAAAAAACGTCGATTTTCGTGATTTTCGAAGGTCGATATCTCGGCTCCCACTCGAGCTAGGGAAAATCCAAGGTGCTCGTCGTGTTCTGCGGAAAAAAATACACAAGATAAAGTCTTCTGCGAAGTTTCAGAAGCGTTTTATCGGGTAGTTTCAGAACGTTGAAAAACGCGAAAAATTGACTCGAAAGGGTAGAAATTGACTCGCAATGTTTTTTTTTTTTTATTTATTTATTTTTTTTTTATTAACTTAACTTAAGCCACGTATTTCGACATACTTTTTTCCACTGAGCACGAATCCGCTGGCCTTCTCAAGGCTACAGTATAGTGAGACATTGCACATGGAGACATTGTACAAAGTAATTTGCACATGGTTTCCTCATTTATTACAATTTTGAGCATAGTTTCCTCAAAGAGGAACCTATGCTCAAAATCGTTCAAGTACTCTTTGGTCTTAGTACTCAGATCACTGAGTACCGAGTATATTAATACTTAAAGTACCAAATAAAGCCTCATGTACTTTAAGTAGATAGATATATTTATTGTACAATAGGACCTGCGGTCCTCTAGGCACATACAAGAATACAAAAAAATACCAGAAGTAACGTGTAAACGATAAAAAAATAACAAACAAACAATAAACTATAAAAAAATAACAAACAAGTACTGCCCAGCTCTGGTATATAATGTTATTTCGGGGCGGCAAATCTGTCATCGGGGCTACATTCATGAAACCCACCGCAGAGTGTATGGAAAAGTGCAGAACTGATGTCCATCTGTAAAGAAAAAAAAAAACAAAAAAAAAAAAGAAAGAACTACGTGAAAACTAGAAAACCACATTCACTAGCAAAAAAAATAAAAATAAAATAAAATGACTATAACTATCTGTAATTGTCTATGGAGAAATCCAGGAACCATCGATGAAGAAATAATTTAAAAAAAAAAAAAAAAACCACGAAATTTCAGAATTTTCTCCAACGCAAATCTCCACCATCCGCCTACGATGTTATTTCGGTGCGGCAAAGGCGGCATCGAGGGTACATTCATGATCACTTTCGCAGGGTGCTTGAGGCGCGAGGTGACGATGCACACCGGTGCCGGAGGGTCATAACCGTGAGAGGCAGCGAGAGAGAGAGAGAGAGAGAGAGAGAGTCGGGGTGAGTATTTCACGTCTTTTGAAGGCGCGAGCAGGCAGTCGGCGAGCTGCTGGAGATGAGGGTAGTCTGATCGTCGGTAGGAGGCAGAGAGAATCGGCAGGAGCGGCAGCAGCCAGCGGCAAGCACGACGCTTGCGTGGTTCGACGACGACGACGACGACGACGACGACGTCGTCGCCGTCGTTGGTGGCGTCGGTGGGGGTTGAGCTAGACCGATAGCGAGCGCAACACGATGCTCTATAAGGGCGGGTGCGCCGCGACGCCTCTGCAGTGAGGGCCGCGACGCCGACGAGCATACCTCGACGCGACGCGTAAACGCGCAACCCCGAGAGCTCCGAAAATTCCGCGGACACGAGGTTCATCGTTAGTCCACTATAAAAAAAAAATAATAAAAAAAAATCGTTTCGTTTTTAATACTATTGAAAAATATAAAAATCTCGTCATTCTGTGCACAGTGTTCACAAGTTCTCTAAATTCAAGACAGTTTAAAAAAAAATATTGAAGTTGGTACAAACAATTTTTGCCGACAACGAAAAATGTGCGTAAACGGAAATTTTCGAGAGAACGAGCACCGACTATTGTGATATCCGAAACCTCGAAGGTATGACTTATCCAACTATCTTATCTCGTCCTGTTCACCCCCGGCGAAACCCATTGAATCAGCTCACGATTTTTGTTTTCTCTCGATATTATCGCTATCCGGTTAAAAATGTGGCTTATAGTGTTTTCCCAGGCTCCCGCAATATTGAAAAAAAAAATCAATGTTTTTGCTCAATTTTTCTTAAAAATCAATATTTAAAAAAAAAAAAAAAAAAAAAAAAAGTGTTCGTTCACCTCATTGGCGAAGGACACGGAGCGCAGGCAAATGCATATTGCAGAGAAACGGGCGTCCGAGCGATCGGTGAACCGCATACAGAGAGTAAACAGCGAGTCTCTCGTCGATTCGTCACCGCTGAGTGAAGGACTCGATAAATGTTCAAACGCTCGTCACTATCGCTCCCTCCCGCTGCCGGGGCTGGCAGTGTGCACGCCAGATTATGGAACACGTACGCGTCGCACACACGGGCGGAGGGATCCGTTCGAGTGCGGGGAGCGAGCTCCGAGCTGGATTGTCGGCGGTTAGAGTGCATATTTGCTCGTGTGTCGTGTAACTAGTTTCCGGACAAATCAAACTCCGGTAGGTGGAGGGTGAACGGAGGTGCCGGCCGAGAAACGGCGACCCGATGTGTATTTACCCTCGTCACGAGAATGCCCGGCATACCGAACGGACACCGTCAATCGATTCGCGCAACTCCTCTCTCGGCCCCGTTCGCATTGACGCACCGAAACACGATGCATAATACAGGCTCGCGCACCGAAATATCTCGAGCGTGCCGAAATTCGCGAGGCGATGAATCTCGAGCGAACGGGGCACCGCGTCGCCGACAATGAGAGAACGGTGACGGAGCGGACTTTTCGCACTGCGAGCGCATGGTTGTGAGAAGAAAAAAAATATGAGAAAAAAAAAACACAAAAAAACACAAAAAATGAGAGAAAAATTTCTGCACTACCGCGGTTCGCGGATTCAATCTCGATGACTCGGCTGTTACTGTCACAGCGCCATTAATAACCCCGACGGCGTATTCGACGCTGCTCGTCGTATCGCTTTTCGCCGCGAAATTCCTCTCGCTCTCCTAGCGGGTAATTGTGAAAAATTAACGGGAATTTATTGGAAAATTTAAACACGCCGTTCGGACAGCTGCGGTATTGAAAGGTTGATCGATTTTTATTTTATTTATTTTTTTTTTTCTTTGGCTATGAGGCAGCTTTATTTGTTCACGGCTTTGCGGACATGCATTTAAAAAAAAAAAATGTTTGGAAAAATATTTAATACATTGAAGGACTTACGAAAATTGAAACAAAACATTTCGAGAGCATAAAACATACTTTTGTTTTGGCACTTCGGTGATTGTGGAAAATTAGGGGGAATTTGTGGAGAAATTTAAAGCCATCGTGGGTCATCGGTGCCCTAAAGTATTGACAAGTTCCTCTCTTTTTGTATATGAGGTACTTTTATTTTACATTTCGTATATGAAACACTTTTATTTGCATGGCACACGGATTTAAAAACAAAACAAAAAAAAAGGTCAAAAAATATTTACAAACAAATTATATGAAGGACTTTCGAAGATTTA
Organism: Amblyjoppa proteus; assembly: GCA_963922035.1. Taxonomy (NCBI): domain Eukaryota; kingdom Metazoa; phylum Arthropoda; class Insecta; order Hymenoptera; family Ichneumonidae; genus Amblyjoppa; species Amblyjoppa proteus. The sequence continues at coordinate 30,057,067 of OY998230.1, read as the reverse complement.
AACGAAAAGTTTCGAGAGCCAAAGCAAATGTTGTTTTGGCGCTTCGGTAATTGTGAAAAATTGAAGGGTATTTGTTGGAAAATTTAAACCCGTCGTGGGTCCTCGATTGCGAAGGTATTGAAACATTGCTTTTTTTTTTTTTTTTTTTGTACATGAGCCAGTTTTATTTCTTTTTTCGAAAATGATAAAGAGAAAGTGCATAATAAATTATTTGAACGACTTTTGAAAATTCAAACGAAAGTTTTCGAGAGAAAAACAAAATCGCGTTTTCGACGATGGATGAAAAAAAAAAAAAAAAAAAAAAAAAAAACAAAAACAAGAAAAATTGACCACATGTATAAAGAAGGAAAAAAGTTTTTTTTATTTCTTTTTTAATACAACACAACTTTGTCGGCGAATTCTGTGACTCGTGTGGCCGACGAATGCCAGAAGTTTACCTTCGCGCGACCCTTCTGAATTATTCGACACTCGAGATCCCGTTGGGGTGGAAACCCCTCGTAGGTAGGCACGTTGTACGTGCCGGCAAAGGGCGCGACGGAGGATAGCTCGAGTGAGAGAGTTATTTAGCAAACTGCGTGCCCGGGGCGACATCGCGCGAGAGAGCATGCCAGTTGGGGTTGAGGTCGGGCCGGTGGCGTCTGACCAAACCTCGTGCAGCTCCACTGGCAGTGGTAGTCACAATGCCGGAGGTCGAGCTTCCCCTTGGTACTTAGATTCAAACTTCGCCTTAGCAGAGTCCTCGACACCTGCGCTGGACACACCATTTCCCGTCGACACTTCTCAACGTATCGATGGTCGTTCGCGATATCTCGCGCGAACAAACTTTTCGTGTTTTTTTTTTTTACTTTTTTTTAAAGAATTTGGTTTTAAAATTTTTTATATTTTTAATTACATTTCTTCAGTCATTATAAATTTTGAATTATGTCGAAAAATGGAGGAAAGGCCGGGAGGAGATGGGGGATTCGGGGAAGAAAAGTTAATAAAGCTGGAGCTTGTTATTTTATGGATCGACAAGTGTTTTCGATGAATTACTTTTTTTTTTTTTTTAACTTTTTTCATGTCGGCGAAAATATAAATGTAATCGCGTTCGCAATTTTCATTCAAGCTATATTTGAGTAAATTTTTTGTTCAATCTCTCGGGCTATGTTTGCATGATCTTGCCGGAAAATCCATAAAAGTGCTCACTTTCATGTTTTCACTTTCAAAGTGCAAAATATGAAAGTGAACACACCATTTCCCGTCGACACTTCTCAACGTATCGACGGGCGCTTGCGATAGTTCATGCGAATAAAGTTTTCGTGTTTTTTTTTACTTATTTTAAGGATTTGTTTAATATAATATAATGATAAGATTTTTAATACATTTTTTATTTTTTTTAATTACATTTTTTCAGACTTTCTTCAGAATTTATAAATTTTGAATTATATGAAAAAATGCAGGGCGGGAGGAGATGACTTTGGAGAAGGAAAGTTAATAAAGGCTGGAGCTTGTTATTTTATGGATCGACAAGTGTTTTCGATGAATTGCATTTTTTTTTTGTTCTTCACTTTTTTCAAGTTGACGAAAATGTAAATGCAATTTGCGTTCGCGATTTTCATTCGAGCTATATTTGCACAATTTGTGTGCGGTTTTATTAAAATATTGCCGGAAAATATGAAAGTGCTTTTTCGTACTAAATGTTGAAAAATGAATTGCCAATCCGCGCCCCGAGTCGACCAGTTTGTATTCTCTGCTTCGGCTTCTCTGCGTCACGATCACTCCGGCGGGAATGCGTTTACGCTATTGTTCGGGTTTGTTGCACGAGTGTATTCCGTCGATCACTTCTCCACCGGAACTCCTCGGGGCGAAACGATCGAAATTTTCGCTAAAAAACAGAGCCGTTCGACGGGTAAAATTTTGTATTTTCCGGTCGAAACACACGGCTCTGCGTCGGACAGAGCATTTTCCTCCTTTTCACTTCTAGCAAATTTCTCCTGTCAGGAATTCGATTACACGTTTATTCGGTTTGCCTCGGAGATGTTCTTTCGATTGCGTCGCTTCTCTTTCACTGTTTTTCGATTTTCCGAAACACTTTTACTTGTCACAGTCCTTGGAGAGAATAAAAATACCATTCCTCAATTTCCAATGTATTTTCCGTTAACATTTGTCGCATTCACTTTTCTTCCTTAGGCAAATAAAATCGTACGTTTATTGACAGAGATTTTTTTTTTTTTTTTTTTTTTTACATTTAAACGAGTAATTAAATCATTTCGTAGTGATGTGCTCGTGTCACGTAATTGAACGTTTCCTCAGAAAAATAAGTCACATGCAATATGCAACGATCAGTTCTAAATGGAGATTTCTTTTAGCGTGCAATTAAATGATATAATTTAATTAGCCGAAAATGTACAATCGCAATTTTGCGAAACGACCTGTTACGAAATTTGTTTGAACTCCCGTATTAATTTTCGGTCTCTAGTGATGATTTCGTTTCGCCACGTAAATATCAAATTAACGTCAGCTGACTCCCGACTTGTTTTGACATACTCCATTCGATGCTACATTTCGGCACTGACTTTAATTCAATGTTTTACGACGAGTTCAATTGCACAATTATTTATCCTGTTTATCGGATCTCGACTGCTCGATAGTGGAAAATCGTTACTGATATTGTGGAGTATAAAAGTAATTTGAGTTATTCGTATTAAAAAAAATCCTGATTTTGTTCCATTTCACCACCTCACTGCATTTCAACGCACTTCTCATCGTCGCTATTCCTAAGGTTACAGCTCCATCATGTTCAAATTTTAATTTTCATTTGTTTTTTTAAACTCAAACAATATTTCCCAATATTGTTTCAGAAAATTCGATTACGCGATTATCAAATTTGCCAGAATCTGAATTTAATTGAATGTTTTATTACGAGTTTAATTGCAGAATGATTTATCTTCTTTATCGGATATCGACTGCTCGATAATGGAAAATCGTTACTGATATTGTGGAGTATAAAAGTAAATTGAGCTATCCGCATAAAAAAAAAAATCCTGATTTTGTTCCATTTCACCACCCCACTGCATTTCAACGTACTTCTCATCGTCGCTATTCCTAAGGCTACAGCTCCATCATGTTCAAATTTTCATTTTCATTTGTTTTTTTAAACTCAAACAATATTTTGCAATATCGTTTCAGAAAATTCGATCACGCGATTATCAAATTTGCCAGAATCTGAATTTAATTAAATGTTTTAGCACGAGTTTAATTGCAGAATGATTTATCTTCTTTATCGGATCTCGACTGCTCGATAGTGGAAAATCGTTACTGATATTGTGGAGTATAAAAGTAAATTGAGCTATCCGCATTAAAAAAAAATCCTGATTTTGTTCCATTTCACCACCTCACTGCATTTCAACGTACTTCTCATCGTCGCTATTCCTAAGGCTACAGCTCCATCATGTTCAAATTTTAATGTTCATTTGTTTTTTTAAACTCAAACAATATTTCCCAATATTGTTTCAGAAAATTCGATTACGCGATTATCAAATTTGCCAGAATCTGAATTTAATTGAATGTTTTATTACGAGTTTAATTGCAGAATGATTTATCTTCTTTATCGGATATCGACTGCTCGATAATGGAAAATCGTTACTGATATTGTGGAGTATAAAAGTAAATTGAGCTATCCGCATAAAAAAAAAAATCCTGATTTTGTTCCATTTCACCACCCCACTGCATTTCAACGTACTTCTCATCGTCGCTATTCCTAAGGCTACAGCTCCATCATGTTCAAATTTTCATTTTCATTTGTTTTTTTAAACTCAAACAATATTTTGCAATATCGTTTCAGAAAATTCGATCACGCGATTATCAAATTTGCCAGAATCTGAATTTAATTGAATGTTTTAGCACGAGTTTAATTGCAGAATGTTGAATGAATCTTCTTTATCGAATCTCGACTGTTCGATAATGGAAAATCGTGTCTCGCATTGTGGAGTATAAAAGTCAATTCAGCTGTCTGCATTATAAAAATCGCTTTTTTGTTACATTCGATCATCCCACTGCACTTTCACGTACTCATCATCGCTCTTCCTAAGGCCACAGCTCCATCACGTAAAAACAAAAAATACTCGAACAATGTTTCTCAATATCGTTTCAGAAAATTTGATTACGCGCTTATCAAATTGCCTTCTCTCCTCTCAATGTGTTTCTTTGTGAACGTCGCGCTCCTTATTTTTCGAGGATCGCTTATCGCCCTCACAACTCCCGAAAATCTAAACTTCGCTGACACCTTTCCTCCACTCGAGAGGCACGTCAGGACTTTTCGCCATCGGCAGTGAACCGGTGGAAAATACTGTCAATACCTTTCTCATATTTTCTTCCCTTTTTCCCACCTTTCGCTTTCGCCCAGTTTTTTGAAATTTTTTTTATTTTATTTTTTTTTCAGGGAGACGTAAACGTCTCACATGCCAAATTATGATTTCCATCCAGTGAGAAAAAAGTTTTTCGATCATTGGCTTCTTTTCAAGAATGATAATTCTCGATCCTCTTACATATGTATGTATACATTATATATATATGTATATATATATATATATATATATATATATATATATATATATAACTACTCTATTACGAGGGCTCCATATTATATGGCTACTCGGTTTTTTTTTATCCTCTTCCCAGCACCCATTCCCATTTCCAACGTCTTTCACAGCTTTTTCCTTGCCATCTATGGGATGAGAGAGAGAACTCAAGTGCAAAGTCGAATAACCGAGTATGCGGGTTGCCGGCGCAAGAAGGCGAGCGTCGAAGCGTAAGCGCTGCGAATGAATGAATGAGGGAGCTGTGATAGAGAATGGTGGGGAAGGAGAGAGGAAAAAGCGAGAAGGAAGCCGGGGTGGCGCACAATCCCGCCGACTTGGATGCACGCGCTGCATTCACGGAAAATAAAGGTACCAGAAAAGCCGCGTGGTGGCAAAGAACGGAGTAACGCGAAACTCGGGCTTCTCTTTGGGGTGGAGAAAAGAGAAGTTCTACCGCTCGCTCGACGGACGTTCCCGGTGTCGTTGTCACGTTTGCAAAATTACTTATTAATTAATTTGTACACCCGAGGCTCCTCCACTGTTTTTTTGGAGTAAAATTTAGAGCACTCCTCTTTGATGGCGCAGCAACGTATTGCAACTTAACGAGGTACAAGCGGATAAAATTTCAGCCTCTGATAATAATAATAATAATAATAATAATAATAATAATAATAATAATAATAATAATAATAATAATAATAATAATAATAATAATAATAATAATAATAATAATAATAATAATAATAATAATAATAATAATAATAATAATAATAATAATAATAATAATAATAATCCTTTACAATAAAATCTCTAGATGATACTTTAAATCTTTCCGATCCAGCTCGATTTTGTCAACAATTGTTTTCCAATCTGTCAACTGTCAACGATATTAATTGATCCGTTTCCGTTATTGGCTGCACTCGAAGTAAATTCCAGAGAACATTTTAAATGTTTTTCTGTAACGTCACTTCCGGTTAGAAAATTTCACTCTTAAGATGAAAGTTTTTCGTGACATCAGATTGAACATGTTTGTTGTGACATCAGTTCCCCTTCGGAAATCTCATTTTTCGACCGTAAGTGACGTCATACCGGAAATACGTCACTTCGGCTCGGAGAATAAAATGTTCAAAGCGGAAGTGACGTATTTCCGATATGACGTCACTTCCGATCGAGAAAAGAGATTTTCAAACCGAAAGTGACGTACTTCCGGTATGAAGTGACTTCGGCTCGAAAAGTGAGACATCAAAACTGAAAGTGCCATTTTCTCAAACGACTCCACTTCAGGTTAAAAAAAAAAGATGTTCAAACCGGAAGCGACGTTTTGCCGAATGACGTCACTTGCGGTCGACGATTGAAACGCTCAAACCGTAATTTACGTCAAAAATAAAATAATGAAATCATCAAGAAACAAAAAAAAAGTTCCGAACGTCCGCGTTTAAGAAATGTTCGTTAAGTCTAAAATTTTTAGCGTGCCAATTCTCCGCAACAATTCTCGCGTGTGACCCGACGCCCGTAGTAATCAGCCCTCGCGAGCAATAACACCCGCCCACGCAACAATTTTCTCGCCCGCGAGAAAAAACTTGGTCCGAGTGCCGGCGTTCTCGCTCGAGGTGGAAAAATCGCAGCGACGGCAAGAAAGTGGCGCGCGAGGGTACGGCTGAAAGGGTTTTAGCGGAGGGGTTGTCGGGAGTGTCCGCAATTCCGCGGAGACGCCGAAGAGAGAAGCCGCTCGTCGACGATGCCGTTTTTCGTACCGGGCGAGAGCGGGAGACCGCCGCTCAACACGTGTTTCTCTTATCGAGTTCCATTTCGCAACGAGCCCGGCGGCCCTCGATGACGAGTGCATCGCGGCACTCGTTTCGCGCCCCGAGCTGACCGCCGTCACATCGATGCCGAGTGCGGAACAGACGCGACGTCCATCGGCGACGCTCACCCTCCTGCGCCGCACTCGCGGCCGCAGGGCCGGTGATCCTCTGGGAAGCCACGCTGGTGCTGCGAAAAGTTCTCCCCCCCCCCCCCCACTTGATTTATCTCCTCTCTTCAATAACTCTCTTTTTATTTCCGCGCGAGCGCCATTCGCGAGCTTCGACCGGCGCTATCGGCGCTATCGCTACCGCCGCGCCGCAACCCGACTCCGACTCTCTTAATCTATCGCCTCTCCGCGCCGCTTCCGGCCCAGACCCGGACTTCCGGAAGTCCTCATCGCGGCGCCCCGCGCGTGTTCTCGCCGTCTTGCTGCCAGTCTGCTGTTGCCCGCACCGCCGCCGATTCGTTTTTATTTACGAGCATCGGCGGCAATTTCGAGCGCGGTGCAGGCTTTGCCGACTATGATGCACTTCTCTCAATCCGCGGCCGAGTCTCTGCGTGAATCGTGCGGGTTTCCGCCGGGCTTTCCTCTTTCTACCTGCAGCCTCTCGATCAAAATCACCGAGGACGACGACGGCGGAGAAACGGCTCGCGGGGGTGATTTTTCCCCACCCTCGCGGGAGACCCGGAGCGGAAAGAGCGCCGTAGCGGTTTCTCTCGGCACCCCCCCCCCCCCCCCCCCCCGGTGGCGAGGGAGAAAAATCGCTGAACGCCGGTGGCGCACCCGCCGGAGCCAATGCTCACCGGGGAATGCTCAGATTTATATCTTCCTCGAGAACGTGCGCACTTGTTCTCATCATCTTTATGTCCTATCTGTCCTTTTTCAAGCCTCGGGCAGGGTAGATGTATTTTACCTGATCTGTATGTGACGGTTGTGAAGAACTTTATCCGTGTCCCGTATCGAGGACGGGGGGCATTACTCATTTTAGCGGAGCACCGCGACCGCCGTTGCGAAGGGGGTGAGGCGCGCGAAACGGGTAAAGAGAGGCGTTACTGTTGCTTTGTGGGTTTTTTATTTATTTATTTTTATTTTTGTTTTGTTTTTGTTATCAGTGGATGGAGTGCCGCGGGAATGGTTGATGGGTCGAGTGACTGCGGTACTTTTTTCAAATCTTTTGCTAACTACTCTTCGACCTGAAATCGTGATCTGCAATTTGAAGATGGACTGCCTATATGAAGACATGCCTCCAATTAGTTTATAAAATGAGCTTGTATAGTGGAGTAGTAGCGGGTAGAGTAGCTGCGGCATTTTTCTTCGATTTTTTTTATCGAACTCCTGTTTGAAGTAAAATCGTTATTTTGCAATATGGAGATGTACCAGACTGAAGATGTACCAGAAGAGAACATACTCCCCAATTACTTTGCAAAATGGGATTGTATATTTTTTAAACCACGACGTTGAGATAGAAAAAAATCCCCAGGCCGCATTGGTTTGCCCATACGATCGTTTGTTTTTTAGTTATCGGCAAATGGAGTTCCGCAGCAATGGTCTATCTGTAGAGTATCTGCGGCATTTTTTTCCATACTTTTAACGAACTATTGTTCGACGCAAAATCGTAATTTCGCAATTTGAAGATGCACCGCCTATATGAGAACATACTTCCAATTAGTTTGCAAAATGAGCTTGTAAATTAAATAGAAAAAAATTCTCAGACTGCATCGGTTTGCCCATACGATCGTTTGTTTTTTAGTTATCGGCGAATGGAGTTCCGCAGCAATGGTTGATCTGTAGAGTAGCTGCGGTATTTTCTTCCGTTCTTTTAACGAATTCTTGTTCGACGCAAAATCGTAATTTTGCAATTTGAAGATGCACCGCCTATATGAGAACATACCTCCAATTAGTTTGCAAAATGAGCTTGCAAATGAAATAGAAAAAAATCCTCAGACTGTTCCCGGCGGTTTGCCCGTACGATCGTTTTTTTTTTAGTTATCGGCGAATGGAGTTCCGCAGCAATGGTTGATCTGTAGAGTAGCTGCGGTATTTTCTTCCGTTCTTTTAACGAATTCTTGTTCGACGCAAAATCGTAATTTTGCAATTTGAAGATGCACCGCCTATATGAGAACATACCTCCAATTAGTTTGCAAAATGAGCTTGCAAATGAATTAGAAAAAAATCCTCAGACTGCATTGGTTTGCCGATACGATCGTTTGTTTTTTAGTTATCGGCGAATGGAGTTCCGCAGCAATGGTTGATCTGTAGAGTAGCTGCAGTATTTTCTTCCGTTCTTTTAACGAACTCTTGTTCGACGCGAAATCGTAATTTCGCAATTTGAAGATGCACCGCCTATATGAGAACATACCTCCAATTAGTTTGCAAAATGAGCTTGCAAATGAAATAGAAAAAAATCCTCAGACTGCATTGGTTTGCCCGTACGATCGTTTTTTTTTTAGTTATCGGTGGATGGAGTTCCGTAGGAATGGTTGATCTGTAGAGTAGCTGCGGTATTTTTTTCATACTTTTAACGATCTCTTGTTCGACGCGAAATCATAATTTCGCACCGCCTATATGAGAACATATCTCCAATTAGTTTACAAAATGAGCTTGTATAGAAATATTAAAAAAAAAAAACCACGCCATTGAAGCAGAAAAAAAAATTCCGTCTGTGTCGATATGCCGACAGGATAGTTTTTTCTTCTCCCATCGGCTCCGGGGAGGAACGATCCGACATTAAATATTTATTTATTGAGACAAATACACCCGGAAGTAGCGGTTACACAAAGCAGCGAGGAACGGCCGATGCCGCAGATGTTCCGCAACGCCGATGGCGTGAATTATTTTCAATTTTCTGCTTTCCACAGAAACCCTCGCCGTGTCGGTGGATTCTCCTCTTCGTTTATTTATTTTCAGCCCCCGCCCTTCGACAACCACCGGCCGAGGTATCGGAAGTGCGAGGCGGGAGGATCGTGGGCGAGAGCTCGAAACGGTATATCGGCGATTGTTTATTCTCGATCGGCCCGCCCCACCGGGCGAGACTCGCCGGTTTCAGGAATTATTGAATAAAAATAAATGTCCCCGTCGTCGCGGCCGGAGAACTCGAAATATCAAGGACTGCGGATGCAGCTCATACACACGCACACTGAAACACGTAGGAAGGAATCGTAAAAAAAAAACAAAAGCGGGGCAGAAAAACGAATTCACGACGAAATAGTACAGAACGCGTGACGCGAGTTACTACAACTCGATATGGAGTGCGCCATCCAACTTTCCATTTGTATGTACATATACACGTATACATGGTATACCTATATACAGAGCCGTAGCACTTGGCATTTTCAGCTTGTCGCTTTTTACGGAAAGGACTGTCGAGGAATGTTGTTGGTTTTTTTTTTTTTTTTTTTTTTTTCGTCGGATTCGAGAGGCGGCAGTGGTGGCTGTCGGCGGTGGCGGGCGACGAATGGGCTCCTCGACAGACCCGGCAACACCAACGAGCTCTTTGCTTCCTCCCTTCGGCCTTTATCCGTCAAGCTCTTCCCCTTTGCGTTTCTCTCACAGACCGGTGTGCACGCACTCGTTTGCATTTGCGAATTCACTTAAAAATTGTTCGCCCTTTGACCGACGGCTGAAAGATCCGCCACTTGCGATCGCGTCAAAGTGTCCCATCGGATTTCACACGGCAGAAATTATCGCGAGTGTGTTTTTGTGCTTTTCTTTTCAATTCTCGTAAAGGGAGGAGAAAAGTTAATGACAACTTGCATATATCTGCAATTTTTTCAAGAAATAACATTTTTGTTTTTTTTTTTTTTGGGAATCACCGAACCCGTTTAAGGGTAGAGTCATCTTTTTTTTGGGCATTTTCAGGTGCATTGTGAGGAATTTTTTGGAAGACATTTTTTTGTGTTTATTGTAATGGGACTGAGTGAATATTTTTATTGGTATTACTATATAATGCTGAATTTTCTTTTGTCACACAATATTGAACCCTTAAGATGGTGCAAACTCCGCTGTAGCACTGCTGTTCGATCACAGTTGCGACGGTTCTAATTATACGAAAAAAAATCCACGCACATTTGTAACGAGAAGACTATCGTCTGAACTGGGATCGTTTTTTTTTTTTATTTGATAAAAGGATGGTATCATTTTTTTTTAATTTCACTTTTTTCATATTTTTTTTCTCCTAAAACTTATGTTTTCCCTACGTTTCCCGTTATGTTATGAAATATGCAAGTTTTCCGCAGTCCGGACGATAGCGAGATGCTCGCTTAATAAGCCCTCTAAATGTGGATGATGTGGAAAAGTGAGGCAACGACTCTATTCTAATTCCTCTTCACTTCTGTTAAGCTCACTTTGTTTTCCTTTGCTGTTCTTTTCTTTATGCTCAATTTCTTATTATTATGATACTCTTAAATTCGTTAAACTGTAATTATAAATTGCACACAATTCCGTTCTGTACTGCTTGGTCCTTAACGAATTTAATCCAGGACACAATAAACCATCTATCTATCTATTTATACCGATTGATAACGATCTATCTATCTAAATTTAACATTTATCTAAATTTATCTAAATTTATCTAAATTTAAATTCAACCTGTTCATTTGGGTTGATCAGATATTGCGGTCCTAAATTGCAAAAAGAGGCCTTACAGCGCAACTTGCACCACCTTAAGGATTCAATATTGTGTGAAAAAAATGCCTCCATTATTTATAATAATAATATCAATAAAAAAGATTACCTCAGTTTCATTGCAATAAACACACAAATTTTATTTAATTTTTTTTTTTTTTAAAGCCTGTTCATGCCCGAAAAAGGCGATTTTACCATTGAGCAATCGAAAACTATCGGAACACGCGTCGGTTGTCAGGTTAATCGACAGTCGAATAAAAAAAACGAACGGAGATTCGACCGGGCGAATTTGGCGCCAGTGGAGATGGAAAGTACCGGCAAGACGCGTCCGGCGAGTTTTACCAACAGCGTTCGGATCCTGTCTCGCTTGTTCGGTTGAGCGCGAAATAAACTGTTCGATAATCGTTGCCATTGTTATTCGAAAAGTCAGAGCGTAACCTCCCACCGGGTCGTTCCCTTAATCTCCTCGACGCTCCCGCGCGCTGTAATCTTTTTTTTTTTATCCGCCACGCTAACGAGCATTCCATGTAAATAAACTCGATTCGCAGTCGCTCACGGGCCACGCTGCGAGAACGAGTCAGTGAGCGAGGGTTGCGCAGAGCAGAAACTGAAAGCTCCGCTCCGCTTGACTAGAGTATCTCCAACTAATTTTTTTTTTTCTTTAGTTCACTTTACATATCGATAGTCATTGAGGTCGGCAAATATCGGCGCATAAAACAGCCGATCGCTCCCTCGCCTCGCGTTACCCTTAATTTTCATTTTTCTATTTATTTTTCCGTCCCAGAATTAATTTTTTTTTTTACACGTTAATTTGTTTCACACGCGCCAGCGATCGCCGGTGAATTTTCGCGAATTGGCAGGGTCGATCCGCGCCGAAGATAATTAGTCGAGGCGTTGAACCGAGCGTTCCGTGAAGAGTAGTTGTTACGAGGCGCGACGTAGCGTACGGAAGGCGCGCTTTACAGCATCTCTTTTCGCTCGAGTTCGCTCTCGCAACGGCCACTGGCAGCGCCAGCGCCAATCGATCAATCTCTCGTCGGAAAGTTGCAACGGCAGCGACGTCGGCGGAGGCACAAGCGGTTACGGGATGGAAGAGTGTGGAGGAAACGTTATTGAAAAACGAAAAGTCCGCAAGCTAATGGCTACGTTGCGCGATGTAACGCGATAGGGCGACGCAGGGCGCCAGCGGTAGGGCATGCGCGGCTGCAGTCGAGGTACAAGTGGATACGGCCCGTCAGTGACAGACGAGGGGTAACTTTTTTTTTTTCAATCCAAAAAACAATCATTTCATCCCCTTATAATTTTATCGTGGGAACTTGCGGCCCAAACGTCGGTGGATTTCCTTCCGTTTGAATCGCAAAGCCAGAACGATGAGCCACTTTTGCGTTCCATGGAACGAAAAACTGGCTCTGAAAAACGATCGTATCGCTGGTACTTTGTTTTTGTCCAAGATTTTTTCCCAAGTCACAACTCGCGCAAAGCCAAAATGAATCGCGGTAGAAGAACAAAGTTTCGAATTTTGTTAACCAACAAATTGTTATAAAATATTAAGGAATTTTATTATTATTATTATTATTATTATTATTATTATTATTGTTATTATTATTATTATTATATTGTAATTTTTGACGATTACCGGTTGGAAGATAATAGAGGAACCGGTATTGAAAAACGAAAAGTCCGCAAGCGAACCGCTGCTAGTATAGCTAATATTTATAGTTGCACGATATAACGCGGTAGGCGGGGTAGGGCGCCAGCCGTAGGGTACGCGCGGATGCGGTCGAGGTACAAGTGGATACGGCCTGTCCGTGACAGACAACGGTTAATTTTGTTTTTTTTTTTTTTATACAATGCCCTGTATAATTTCATCACTGGAACTTGTGGCTCAAACGTCGGTGAACTTCCTTTACAGTGAATCGCGAAACCAGATGAGCCAGTTTTCCGTTCGATGAAAAACATTTCTCGTGCCGCTGGTATTGTTTTGTTTTATCGAAGAGCCCGACGGCTCTTTCACTGTCCGATATCCGTTTCGCTATTTTTTCCCCAAGACTCAATTCGCCGGAAGCCAAAATGAATCGCGGTCGATGAAGAAAATTTTGAATTTCGATAGACAAGAAATTATTATAAAATATTAATGACAATAATTTATTATTATTATTTGGAAATCATTTTTCAAGATTAAGAGATGGAGTGAATGGAGGAAACGTTATTTAAAAAAGGAAGAGTCCGCAGGCTAAAATGGCTACGCAGCCCGATGTAACGTGATAGGCGGTGTGCCGCACGCGCGGATGCAGTCGAGGGAGAAGTGGATACGCCCTGTCAGTGACAGACGAGGGGTAACTTGTGGCTCAAACGTCGGTGGATTTCTTTCACAGTGAATCGCGAAGCCAGAACGATGAGCCAGTTTTCCGTTCGATTAGCTTCGATGAAAAACACCGCTCGTGTCGCTGGTACTTTTTTTTTTATCGACGGCCCTTTGGCTAACCGATATCCGATTCCTATTTTCTTCTCGAGATTCAACTGGCGGAAAGACGGAATGAATCGCGGTCGAAGAAAGAAAAATTTTGAATTTCGATCAACGAAAAATTATTATAAAATAACTGTAATAACAATGATTTATTATTGTTATTATAGTTACTTTATAATAATTTTCTGTGTATCGATAATCGAAATTCTTTCTTCGTTTTATTATTATTAGTATTAAAAGTAACGATAATTGTTATTATTATTTTAAAACAAAGTTCTTTATCATTTCGATATAATGTTTCTTGCACAGTAAAAAATAATTTCGTAAAATCGGAATGCGAAATTTCGTAAAAATTATTTTGTTAAATAAGTGACAAACTTGTTTGTCACTTATTTGAATATACGAATCCGTCCTTTTATTTCCTGTATTATTGGGAATTTCAGTTTGTACTTTTATTTGTAAAAGTAGAAAATTAACAAATAAAAAATTGTGAACGATTGTGGACAATGTTTGTTGTAAAAAGTACGCATTTTTTTTTACTGTGTGCGATTGAACTTTTTCCATATTGACTCGACGGACGCTCGTCCGATCGATACACACAATCATCGAAAGTTTAAACTTCCCCTCCGGCAATTTAAAATCCACCCGGAAGCCGTTTTTTCCAACGACCCTCGCTAATTCTTTTGCATCCATCATCGTTTCGCTCGTTTTTTTTTTTTTTTTTTTTCTAATTCCACAAGAACTTCTAAGTAGATAAAGCCCGCGGCTAGGCGGACGCAAAAAAATATCGAGTCCCCCGCGATAATTAATCATGGCTCGGGGTATCAGTTGTTCGCAGGCGGTTCCGCTTCTTTCATCGCAAAGAATCATAATCATAATCCCTCTTTCATCGACGGCATCATTCTTCCATCGGAAGCTCTCGACGAGAATAGAACCGACTCGTTCAAGACGTTCGAACTTTCGCACAGCGCGCAATGCCGCGTTTTCCATAGTTACGCCCAAACGTCCGACCTGTAATTGACCCTTTCCACTTATTTTCCTTGTCCGTTCTCTTTTTTCACCCTCCCTCGACACTGCAACTTCCGACGCATCACCGATCCTCATCTGCTTCTGAAGTTGCGTCTCTAGTTTTTGACGGAAATGTTGCCGTGAACTCGAATATCTATCGTACCGAAAATTCTAACAGTCTTCAGTTCAATCTCTTTTCGCCCGTCGCACCGTTTTATCAGAACTTGCGAAGGGTGCGGGAAGAATTCGTACGCCGCGAGGGCGAGGTCTTCTCTGCAGGATGGCGGAGATAGTGCGACAGCGCGTGAGAAGAGTGGACGGGAAACGACTTCGGGAATCCGGGACAGAAGTGGAATACAGGATGAAAGAGAATTTCGAAGTGAGTGTGTGTGCGATTGACGACGGAGCGGGAGGTCGGCAGGCGGGTTGGCAGGAGCGAGCCTCACGCTCGGACGCCTCGTCGAGCAATCCGTTTAAAAGAGACCTTTCGATTCGCGCGAAATCTCGCGCGGCCGTGGCAAAGCGCACCCCGGAGGTGATGCGGCATCGGTGAAGCGTCAGAGGTCTCTTGGCGCACCGGATGGCCGGCAGGGTTGCGTCCGCTCCTAGCTGGACGGTCCTCGGGCTCTCTTCTGGCGTCCATGCATTTTTATTTGACCGGGCTTGCAGCGTTATCGCGATATCGATGGAAACGTCGTCGAGCGAGTCTGACCCGCTCGTCCCTTTCTACTTGCCGCACCATGGGAGTCCAATTTCAGAGGGTCGAACATATCTACTGATTTCTGGTTCCGGAAAGACAGCGTCTACGAAACACGCGATTTTATCGTACCGTTTCGACGGAATTTTTCCTCGCGAGCCCGATCTCGAGATCGATCGAGGCAAGTTGAAATGTCGGATCTAATTGAATCTCATCGAATGTAAACTTAAGATCGAACTTGAATTCAAACCTATGATAAAATTTAAATTCAAACTAAACTTAAGATTAAACTTAGGTTTGATGTGAGAATGTTTGATTATGTTTAATGTACACAGTAAAAAAAGTTTGTACTTTTTACAACAACTTGTTGTCCACAAACGTCCACAATTTTGTATTTGTCTATTTTCTAGTTTTACAAAGAAAAGTACAAGCAAAAAATTGTCGATGACACGGGAAATGAAAGGACAGGTTCGGATATTCAAATAAGTGACAAACGAGTTTGTCACTTATTTAACAAAATTATTTTTACGAAATTTCGCATTTCGATTTTACGAAATTATTTTTTACTGTGTAAGCTCATATTTGGGTTCAAATCTAAGATCAAACTTATGTTCGAAGATATGATGAGACATAGAGAGAAATTACGTCTAGAGTCTGAATCGTAAGTGCTTCGAAATTCCATGCAGCCCCTCATACCTCTTTAATTAAAACTTCTTAAACCACGTTGATTACCATCCGTATCCCGTTCGAAACAGCCTCATCTGCGAGCGTGACTCGTAACTTTGGCCCGCCGAGCAGCGATGGAACAGTAACGATCGTTACACCCTCAAGTTGCAGCGTCACGCTTTGATAATTTATTTTTCTCTCTCGTACATCTACTTCTCTCTCGCGCATCCACTTCGCTCTCGTACCTTATCCCTCAATGCTTCAGATTTTTTTCGTACCCTTCCATTTTTTTATACTATCCGGATTATATTGTCCAACGTCACTCCCGGTTTGAAAATCCGAGCTTTCGACCGGATGTGATGTTCTAACGAAAAACCTCCCTTTCGGTTTAAAAATCTCGGTTTTCAACCGGAACTGAAATTTTCCCGTGCGACGTCTCTACCGGTAAAAAAACCCGGGTTTTTTAAACCAGAAGTGACAACATAATTTTTCAAATTTCTCAGCTTGACGTCGCTCCCGGTTTAAAAGTGGGTTTGTTCAAACCTCAAGTGGCGTTGCAAGCATTAAAAAAAAAAAAAATGTTCTCTCGAATGTATCTCGCGTGCAGCCGGTGATAGAAACGTGTGCATAAAGGAACGTGTGCATTGAGTAGAAGTCGGTAAAAGAACACGTGCGATACGTCTTAAATGTATCCGCCATTCATCTCGAGTGAGCGACTGAAACGGATGGATTAAGGAGCACACGGTACGTCTCCTCACTGTACCTGGCGCGAGCTCAGTGAACGACGGCGCGAATAAAAGGTCAAGAATGGAAATATCGAATTTCGACCTATTTCGCGATAACATCGTGACACATCAACTTTTTATGCGTCGAGAAATATTTTTCATATTTATACAACGTCCACGAGCTCGATCCCTCTCTGCTTACCGTGCATAAATATGTATGTGTATATCGGTGGCTCATAAATCATTCCGGCGAAATAGTTTCGGCGCACCGGCAAAAATCCCTCGTGTTACCGAGTGGTAGTCATCCCCCCCCCCCCCCCTCTTACACTTCGGATTTTATTTATTCATCACGCGAGCCTCTTGCCAGGGTCCTCCACTTCGTGCCGGCCACGATTCTCTTTCGGTCTCCGTGCACCTCGGCGTCTCTCGTCCTTTTAGCGTTCGCTCTCCTTCGCTGCCTCCCGATCTCGCCTGTTCTCTCTCCGCGTTCGGTCTGGCCCTGCCGGTGCATCGCTCAACCCCCGCTGGGAAGCACAAAGTTTTGAGACTCCGTCGGGGCGTTCCAGGACGAGAGTCCGATCCGATAAGGATGTAGCGGGTTCGGTAGTGTCACCGAGAATATACGGGATGAGCTCTTCCGGGCGGGAAGAGGACCGAGACGAAAATAGCGTCTTTCCCGTCTAACTCTGCTGTATATAGTCTGGGCCGTAAGCGCGGATGAGGAGACTTCTCGATCCCCTCCAGAAGGCGGGATGGAACGGGACATTCTACAGATATATTTATATATACCTATATTATTTATATATATATAGATCTCTATGAGGGTAAAGTATAGGATAGGTATAGTATATTAGAGCTTTTCGCGAAATCCACCGCCACAAAACGAGACGGAAGAGGCTGTAAGGATCTTATTTCCTCGGTCGGATGACACGCGGATCGCGATGTTCCAAAAAGTTCGGTGAGTTGGGAAAAAATTTTGAAGAGGTGACCGAGAAATATTGGAGAAACGATTGTTGGCAACAGAAGTCATGGAGAGGGGTTCGCGCTGAAAATTAAATAATGTTAAGGGACAATTATTGAAATATTGGAGAGAATATTATCGTACGGATTTCCATGGCTGAGAGAGCGTTTCTGATTCTGCTGATTGTTTGAGGCAATTTCTTTTTTAACTGTGCTCGGTGAAACACATCTCGATAAAAGATGTATTAAAAAATTTGTACATCCTTGAACGAGGATTTGTAAATTATTTGAAAACTTTTTTCAACATCTTTTCAATCCTCTCTTCGAGGTGAGCGTGAAAGATTTTTACTTTTTACAGTATCGAAGGGAGTGTCAATTAATAAATGTCAATTGGGACAATTAACTGTATGTGCACAACTAATTGACAGAATGCGATAATTGATAAGGATATAACTCAATTATGAAAATTCAATGATAGCTTAACTTGACTTTTCTGAATCTTGCCAGAATCCTCCATTAATTAATCAGAAATTTTCACCGTGCAAATTATCAACTTTCGAATGTACGTTTGGCTCGTATGAAGAATTTAATTGCTGTCACTCCCACAGCGAGACTCGACGGAAGAGGATTTATCGTCCTGACCTCGGGAGCTCTTCTCATTCTGTTCCTGTATTTTTGGAAAGGCATTTATTCATCCGACAGGAGGCATGAATGGTCGCGATTGATATGACGTCCTTAATGACATCGGTTCAGATTGATTTTATATTTCTGTTTGGTCATTCACGGATTACTAAGCACATTTGACCCTAACCCGTCACTCTGTAATCGGTCATTCACGCCCGACGCGTTTTCATCCATATCGGAACGCTCAACCTTTTGATGCAAAACTATTATAACCGAACTTTGCAAAAAAACGTGAAAAAAAAAACTTGAATTCCAGCTCTATTTTAATATTGCATCAGACAGATATTGCTTCATTTTCCAATGACCTATCAGTTATTTATGGATAAATAAAAACTTAACCCTAACCCGTCATTCTATAATCTTCTCACCCTCGACACGTTTTCGTCAATATCGGAAGGCTCAACCTTTTAAAGCAAAACTATTACACGAAAGTTCGTTTTTGCAAAACGAACTATGCAAAAAATTCGAAGAAAGAAACTCTTGAATTCCAGCTCTATTTCAATATTGTATCGGTCAGACGTTGCTTCATTCTCCAACGACCCGTCGGTACTTCCTTAAATGTCTCGTAAAAAGAAATCTCTAAATAAGTTTTCACCGAACCAATTTTACAATCCATTGGCGATTCATTGGCTCAGTTCGCCCGCATTGCCATCCAATTTATTCCTTGTCCCGGCGAAGCGGTATTATCCGACCGAGAATTTTATTCGTGACAGTATTATAAAGCGATAAAGCTGGAAGGCCAAACTTGCGTCGCCGGTATTATGAATGTTGTTTGGGGGGGGGGGGGGGGGGAGGGCCGGCTGGTGGGGCTGCAGGGGGTGAGCGACAGAGTGGATAAAGGCGTTATTGCTGGCGTTCGAAAAGTTTTATCGTGAGGCGTCTTGCTTCCTTTTTCTTTGTACTCCCGTCCGCTTCTCTGTCTCCCCTCCATCCATGGGGAGCAAGCGCGGGTAAAAGAGAGACTGGACAGGACAAACTCGAGAATTCGATCGGCGAGGAAAAAGGAACAAGTGGAATATAAGTTGGAGCGCGGACGCGAAACGAGACCGGATTGGCTTCCATCCGCTGTGACTACAACCAGTACAACTTTCCGATATACGTACATATGTATATATATATAGTATACATGTACTCTATATATATATATGTGTGTGTGTGTGTGTGTGTGTGTGTGTGTGTGTGTGTGTGTGTGTGTGTGTGTGTGTGTGTGTGTGTGTGTGTGTGTGTGTGTGTGTGTGTGTGTGTGGGTGTGTGTACATTTCAAGTAAAGAAACGCACTGGGGATAGCCTCGGGCTAGCGTGCACCACCGCGAACAACCCCCTGTAGTTTCGTGGCTCTCGTTTATTTAATTTTCTTCTTCGACGAGCTCCGGTCATTCTTGGATGCCCCCCGTTGCTGCCTCTGCAGCTGCATCTCTCTCCTCGTAGGAGTAAAACTTCTTTTTCCAAAGTTGTTGTACGTCTTCTCCCCTGGCTATCTTTTTTTTACCTACAATTCTCAAAGTCCCCGGGTATACTCGGCGAACGTCGATTTTTATTTATCTCGAAATCGTCGGGCGATATACATATACGGGTGTACTTTGCCGCTTTATACATATTGCGGCTGTTATGTCACTTAATCGCAACTATAAACACGGATATATTGGTCGCGGACAAAATTGTGGCAAGTCGGAGAAGAAGGGTTGCATTTCACGGCTTCGCAGTTGGGGCCGATAAATAAATGAGGTGGATTTCCTCTTGGGCGATATTGAACTCAAGATCGATTGGATTATTGAATTGAAATTTGATCCGGCTGTCGAATCGAAGACTGAAAATGCAATCTCTAAGAAAACGGACCCTCGAAAAGTCTCTCGGATTAAAATATTTGTGCTTATCACATCCAACTCAAATTTCATAAAATGATTAGACTTTTCACTGCTCGATGGGTTGAATGTCCTTGGAGAACTCTAAAAAAAAAAAGTCTTCTTTAATTCCAATAATATAAATACTTTAAAGAAAAGATAAAAAAAAAATTAAGAAACCACCACTTAATACTCGTAGGGTAAACGTGGTGAATGTGGACCACCCCGACTAACACGTAAATCAATTAAATATGAACCGGTGCATATTCCCCACTTTTACCCTGCCCACAAATTAAAAGAATAACAAAATTAGGCTCCATGGTACGTTCGTGGCACGCAGCTTTCGAAATCTTGACTCTACACTCTGAACCTTGAGACTCAAAGGGTGACAACTAAACACCAAAAAGATTCGTTGAATTGCGCCGAGCATGATGCGAGCGTCGCGCTAAAGTCGGCCCGAGGGGTTGACGAAAGTGAATGCACGTAAAAGCAAATAGGGGTGTCGGGGGTGAGAGAGAGAGAGAGAGAGAGAGAGCGGGGAGGGTGCAAAGTGGCAGAGAAGTGAAGAAAATTGCGCAGTCGGTCCGGTTTTCCGAGCTGCGGATAGACGTTGGGTAGGTTGAGAGGCGCGAAGTGTCGGGGTTGAGGCGGGGTTAACTACGCCGGGGCGACTAATTTTACGCGATTAGCGAAACCGGTCGTTAGAGTTAACAAAATAGATTAGTCACCGTGTGCTGTGTGGACCGTGTTCACTAGGTGGGGTGCAGGGGGGGGGGGGGTGTGGGGAGGTGTGGTTGAACGTGGGTCAGGTGCTCGGCTCGTGCATGCGTGCACTCTCTTCACCCGATCGATCGCGCACCCTCTCTATCCGCTCTTCCGTACACACCCTCTTTCTATATCGCGGTTCTCTCGTTTCCTCTCCCGGCAACGAGCCGGGCTTGCAGAAAATTGTATCTTTCCACCCTGCGGCGGCAAGCTACCTCGGCTTGTCACGTACGTGTTATCCTCAATTAAAGTCTATCTCGATCCCTCACCACTCGCCCGTCCTCCCTCGCTCGGCACCTCTCGGGCCCTAGAATAGATTTTCATCGCTTTGGCACAACAGCGTCCCGAACAACCGGCGACCCTCCATTCCGCTCCGTCAATTTGCCCGCGATAATTCAAGTTCAATTATACGCGACACTGTCGAATATCGCTCGAAGGTGCGAAACTCCTGTTTGCGGAACGAGCCGAAAGAGAAATTACAGGAATGGCTGGGGCTTCGGTTTTCGGGACGGAAGAACGGGGAATATATCGATGATCGATGCCTATTATTTGATATATTATTTTATGCTTTTTGTTATCGGCGCTATAGAGATTAAAAAAATCATTTAAAAAATCAGCCGTGAAGTATTCTTATAAAAACAAAAAGATTTTTGCATCCTTGTAGAAGAAGCGAATTGCCCATCCTCTTTGGCTCTTCACCGCTCGGGCCCTAGGATAGATTGTAGACTCTTGTCTGCGGAACGATCCGATAGAGAAATTACCGAAATTACGGTTTGCGGGACGGAAAAATGGAATTACCAATGATCGATACTTTTTATTGTCGGCGCTACCGAGATTAAAAACAAAAAAAATCAGCGCTAAACTATTTTCATTTTTTTTTTTTTTTTAATTTGCTTTTTCAACGCCTCGCTGAAAGTGGATGAGCGTCATGCGCTTGGCACTGAAGTGAGATTAATAGTGAAATAAAAATGAAGAGCAAAATAAAAATCACGAGAACTACATTTTTTTTTGTCGGTATTTCCACCCTTAACGAAATTGAAATGTTCTGTTTTCAGATAATCGCCGGGCGTGGAATTCGTCGCACAAAAAAAAAAAAAAAAAAAAACAAAAAAAAAATATCATTTGCCCGACCGGTTGCACCGAGAGACACTCGAGACACGCGCAGCGTTTATCTCCGTGCCACATGGAAAATCACACTGAAAAACTCACCCTGATAAATCGTTCGGGAGGCAGCGAGGTGAGGCGTGGTGGTTAATGGCGCGACTAAGAGGCACTCGTGCGTCTACCACGAGGCAGAGAATAAGGAGTCGAATCACGGGGAGTTTCGTTGTGGCTTCCTCGTACCACGGTGCCATCTCAAGAGGCGCGTCCTAATGTTCTGTCGTTAAAAAAAAAAAAAAAAAAAAAAAAAAACGAGTTAAAAAGAAGGAAGTAAAAAAGAGAACGACGTCCAAAAAATTACCAGCACGATTGCGTTGGACTCGAGAGCGATTAAGGGACAACACATTTGCCCTCAAGAATTTATTGGCGAACGACCCAGTTGAAGATCCGACCGCAAGATTCTTCTTTATCGCTCCTTTTTCCCCTACCGTAAATAAAGACTCAGCGAAGCTCGAACGTGCTACGAAGAACTCCTGAAAGAGTAAAAAAAAAAAAAAAAAAAAAAGAAAACGGGAACCGAACGAATCGAAGCCTTCCACTTTCCCGTTCGTCAGTGATCAGTGATTGTTGTGTGGGTTTCAGTGTCTTTTCCTCGACCTCCGCATAGTCCGGAATCGTGAAATCACGAACGTAGAGATATCTTTTTCCACCGAGAGAATCGAAGCTTTTTCCGAATAAATGTACGATATATAGATGTATATAAATCGTATATAGATGTATATATGTGTTCTCGTTCGGTTCGATCGTCCAGCCAGGGTTCGTTTGGTCGTTCGAGGCTCGACCACCAGAGGACATAAAAATATAACGAGCGGATCCGTCGGTACGAGTCTAACGCTTCGGGGCGCATAGAAGGAATTCCCGGTCGCAGATATCGAGGAGGAATCTCGGTGAACGAGAGGAGGCTTCGGTGGAAACGGAACGTATATATATCGGCGCGGGGACCATAAAAATCCGCAAAAGAACCGGGAATCAAGAGTACATAGAGGATAAAGGGAGGAGAGGAGGGCACCATCCCGCCGGACCGTATCCTGGTAAAACGATCGAGAAAAGGTTTACCCGCTCTTCGGGAAGAGATCGCGGAGAGATGGTCGGATTCGTCGTCGAGTCGAAGCTCGGATCGTCCGGGGCGTGACCTTGGGTCCACGGAACGGTCATAAATATACAGAAGTTGAGGGAGATAACAAAAAAAAAAAAAATCGTTAAATGGTTGTACTCGAGAAAGATAAGATATTTCACGAAAGTAACAGAGTTGATATTAATCATTTATAAAAAAGAAAAAAATAGTAAATAATTTCTAAGAGAAAGAAAAAAAAAAAAAATGGAATATCTGTCGTGGTTGTTCGTTCGATCGATGGAAAGTAAATTTAGGGGTTGGTAGATATCATATCGATCGTTCGAGAGCGTGAGACATCGTGGTTGCTGGTGAAAGGGGACATTTTTTTTTTTTTTTTTTTTATTAAAGTGAATAAGTAAAAAATTGAAAAATTGAAACATTGAAAAAAAGAGAAGCGGTACAAGATGATGGATCACGTTCATGTGAAGACGAGGTCGACGTCGAAGAGCAGCAACCCGGCGAAAATGGCGTGCGAAAAGGCGTCCAGACGCCTGAGGGCGACGTTGGTTAAAGCGTCGAGATTGGGAGTCTCGACGGGCGAGGTTGCCAGCCTCGCGTCCGCCAAGAGGCTCATACCACAGCGGGATCACGGATGGAGACTCGCGGTGTTTCTACTGCTCATGTTCGGCGGTGGTGTTATCGTGGCCCTTGTCTGCATGGCGAGAAAGGGCTGCTCAAGGATCGAGGACATTGTAAGTATTAAAACATAAAATGCCACTGTACAGTTGACAGAAGCGTGAGTTTCGTCCAGGTAAATTTCACCGGCCAGATAAGTTTTGCATATTGGAACAAAATGGAAGAAATGTCCCTTCGATTTTGTTACCAGCCTATCAAGTCGTTCCTCCTCGAAGTTTTCGCACGGGAAGGGAGAGCGGGCAGATTCTAAAAGCAGGTAGTGGGAAATCCAACTTATCCGGTCGTGCCTAATTCGTTTGGTTTCCGAGCATGCAACTTACGCAGTCGTCGACAACAAACATTGGGGTGCCATTTCGCTCGGACGGTAAGATTGGTCTTGAGACCTCGAAGACTTATGTTGTCAAGGAAAATACCGCAGGATTTCGCCAAAAATGCTGACAGCTTAGTTAGGATTGAGGAGCTTTACATCAACATCTGATCTTTCCAGTTCTTTAGTGACCCTAAAACGGCCCCGAGTTGAGGCATTTAAATTTCTACCAAGATATCTCTTCAAATAATGCCGAAATGAAAAGATCCAATTCGACTACTTCGACGCTTCGGCTCCGGTGCAATTTTGCCACCGGATGTGTTAATCCTGGAGACCGCGAGATATTCTATAAAATATTCGCTAGATATCGTATAATTCAGGTTCATAATGTAGGTCCCAAAAACAAACATCTGTGTGCCATTTCGCTCAGTCGGCAACATTGGTATTACGACCTCAAAAACTCACATAGTCCAGGAAAATACCGCACGATTCCGCCGAACCTTCAGATATCCTAATTAAGATTTCAGAGTGTTATATCAGGACCGAACGTTTCCAGTCCCTTCCGGTCCTTTCCAGGATCTCATCAGGTCCCGATTTAAGGCTTCTATATTTCTATATTCGTACCAGGAAATATCCGTTGAAATTATGCGGAAATAAAAAATCGATCCAATTCGACTACTTCGACCGCTTCGGCTTCGGTGCAAATTTGCCACCGAATGTGTTGGAGACCGCGGGATATTCTATAAAATATTCCCGAGTTACTGTATAATTCAGGTTCAATTCAGGTTTACGAGGTGGAATATTATATTACACGTCGAGGCCCTACAGAAATGGAGCGCTATCGCAGTGAGTGCGGATTAACCCGGGACAGTGCAATGTAGAAAACCAACAGACATATATACACACTTCTATCCATATATATATACATATGCACATACAGAGGAGACAAAGCGAATCCTTCACTCGAGAGTCAGTCTCATCTCTACTACATTTTCGCTCGAGATTCGATTAAACGCTCTCGCCTTTGTCGGAAACAGTGAGACCGAGCGAGAGGCTATATACATTGTACAGCCGGTAGCGCGAGAACCACCGAGGCGAGAGTGCCTAGTCGTTCGGAGGGTAGCTTCCCCAGGAAAGTTTCCACACATGGTAAGCGTCAAAGATGGACGGAGTGCGCAGTGGCAGAAGATAACAAAGACAGAGGCGGAATTCCCGTTTTCGGTCTATCTCAAGAGTGCCGAGGGGACGAGGTGGCCAGAGTGGACCCAACACCCCGGTAGCGTGTAACACGGCTGGATGGCCTTGCAGGTTTGGCCGATTTCATCCAAATGGTCCAGGGCGACCCGCACATTCCACCCCGAAACTACCCCGAGCCAGAGGGGCACATTCAGGCATTAATACCAGCAGCGACGACAGTGGTGTTCCCGAATTTCCTGAGAGGGTTCCCGGAGTTTCCCCGAGAGCTTCCTCCCCTATCCGAGCGGGGACCGCCCCGCCGACTGTGGCAGTTAGAGTTAACTGGCTCGCTTTCCCGCGAAACCCGCACGCGAAAATTTTCTATCAAGGGCTTTCCAGAGCAATTATTACGGTTTCGATGGGCGGAGGGTCGAGAACCGAGGGGATGCTGGTCCGCCGAGGGAGAGTTGCCGCAGAGGGTGGATGTTGCTGGACCGGAGGTTGGTCGCAAGTGGAGCGACCAACGCGAGAACGGAGCTGACGCCGATGTTGCTCGCCCGAGCATCCTGGCCATCGAGGGCCATCGTCGAGGGGCCTTGCGCTACAGCCTCTTCGGGGCCACGAGCTGAGGATCCCGAGGTGGGGAAGCTACCTAGAGTAGCGGAGTACAGAGGAGGCTTCGGCCGGCGCAGAACTGGTTAGCGGAGGGCTCGGTGAGAGCTTCGAGAGAAATTCTGGAGAGGATGAGGTTACCCGGCGGAGTGAGAAAGCAGAAGCATGGACAGCAAACGAGATAAAGGAGGTGTGAGGAAGATGCCGACCGGCGCGGGACGGTGAGGAGGGAGGGGGAGAGATCAAGCCGGAGGGGTGGGTTTGCGGCCTGCGGCTGGTTGCGGACGAGGGTCGAGCTAACGGGAAGTGGGCTTGCCGCACGAGCCAATGGAACTGGAGAGAGAGCTGCATCGGCGACCCGGCGAGAGAGCTCTCCTGGCCTTCCAGCACCTACCCGATATATATTCCCGTGGAAACTATTCGACGCTTCGAGTCCTCGGAGTCGAGGGAGTTCGCTGTAAGGCAGCGAGTTCGGTGAGGTACGGCCACGGACGGAGGGAGATCAAGGAGAGGGCTCTCGAGTTTGTGACTCTCCGAAAGGACTCGGCGACGCGGAGAGTCGTGTGCGCTTTCCGCAAACGAAACACCGCACGGACACTTGGTCTCTCGTTCGGTAAACTATCATCATCGACGCTCCGACTATGGGGCGTTATTGGTTGTCGCTGAAAAGTTTCTTTCCGAACAACCGGATCTGGATAAGAATGCAGCCTTCGAATCCGACCTGACGATCACTTGTCATCCATTGACAAAGTTCTCCATTGGGTGTTTAATGGTAATGAATGGCATCCAAAGGTTATCAATGGGATCCTAATGGAAATTTATGGGAAACATTGAAACGGTACTTTCTATCATTCATTCTTAACGGAACTCCACTGGCAAATCAGTGGGAAATTTTAAATGGTACGGTTTCCCATTCGTTACCAATAGAAGAACAATGGCAATTTCCTGGAAAAATTCGATTGGTACTTTTTCCCATTTGTTGTTAATGGGAGTCTAATTCCGAAGGACTGGGAAAAGTCAAGTGGTACTTTCTCCCATTCGTTATTAATGGGAGTTCACTGACAAGTCAATGAGACGTGAGAAATGGTACTTTTTCCCTTTGTTGTTAATGTTTGTCCACCGGAGCATAACTGGAACAGCTGAAATGGTATTTCTGACCATTGGAAATAAATGGGAACTGAATCGAAGGGCAAAAAGCTAGGGAATCTTTAATGGCACGTCTAACTATTTATAATTGACGAGGAATGAGAATCGAGTCGACAAACACTAGGGAATCACATGTGTGAGTACCAACTTTCACTCAAACGGTATAAGCGATAATGAATTGCAGATAAATGAGTCCACAATGGTAGCCATGAACTTAAGAACCGAAATTATTTATCAACAATAGGAGACATTTTTCGGAAGCATTACAGCTTTTTTATTTGATACATATTTAGACACTGTAGAAAAATGAACAACTATATATAGCATATTTTTTCGCGAATGGGAATGCCAGCGGGATAAAAATACCATACAATGAATGGGAAACTGGAATGGCATATTGAATGCTATACTAAATGGTAGTACAAATGGGAATAATACCATTGGCAAAAACCCCATTCAATTATCTTTAACGAATAGTTAGCGGTAATCAATGGGATTTTTTAATGGTAATTAATGGGAGATTTAGCCAAGGGATTGAGGATTGCCAGACGCTGATCCTGGAACACCACATCCGTTCTTGCTTCCATGCATTCGATGTTGCGCCACGTCGTCGACGAGTCGCGGTGAAGTGGATACGACACGATGTAAGCGGCACTCCTGTGGCTTTCATGATGACTTAGGAAACTGCATAAATTCCAGGCCGGACGAGAGAAGTCACAGCGAGTGGGAATAAACAGGAAATTTCGATCCAACTTCAATCGCGCCGGATTGCAATATCGGACCTTGAAGTTCTGAATAATCCGGGATTCGGTCACCCGTGGGAGCGGAGTACGGGGGCTGAGCGATGGGCGATTAGATCGGCGGCCGGAGTGAAAACGCTGGAGGACTTCAAAGGGTCGATGACACCCCTTATCTCCATTCCTTTGAATTTCGCCGGAATGCCATCACGATTCAGCCGATAACTAACCGGGCGAAGGATCGAAGCGTATAGATATATATATTAGTTTGTTAAACCGCAGGAACCACGTGACCGCAGTATCGGTGGAGGCCAAGAGGCTTCAAGGAAGAGTTTCCATCCTCCTATTTCTGCGGACAAGTGCCGCGTCCGAACTCGCCAGCCGAGCAATGAGATAAAACGTGTTGCAAAAGGGGATAGTACGGTAAACGAAGGTATCCCGTTTGGGCATACTGCTCGTTGTACCGTTGGAATTCCACCGATCTTCGCGGTGTGGCTGTGCAACAACAGCTGTACGTACCTTTGGTTGCACACGGGTATGCCGACGGTGTCTGCGGAGTTCCGCGCGCGGGTGCAGGACGGAGAGCAGAAGCGGGAGTGGAGCGCGCGTCGGGTCACGAGAGACGCATAAATTTTGCCCCGCGGCCAACACACCGTGGCTGGCATGCTCGTCGGTTCTCTCGGTGCAGTCAACTTGCCAAGTAAACTCGGCCCGGCTCCATGAGAGAGGCTACGTCGTAACCTGCCCACAGCTAGGAAGGTGCAAGCGCAGGGTCGACGTTCGTTGTCGGGGTCCGACGTGCCCGGTGCTCCCCGGAGCACGTCCGACCCGTACACGTTTCGTGATTCCCTTCGTTCCTCATAGCCGGCTTGGCAGCCACATCCGGACAGGCGCACGGGCTGACTGGATGCCTGGCTCGGCTAACCACGGACTCGCCAACGACTCTCACATATTCCACGGTTTTCCTCGTACACACTGCGCTTGCAATATGCCCGCGGTATCTCTCCGACTGGAACAGAACGAGCGTGCACCCGTGAGGAGAGAGGAGCCACGCAACGCCAGAAGAGCGTGACACAGACCGGGTGCTTGCGTGGTAGCCGGTTACGCGCTGAGGAGTGAGGGATGAACGGAGCAGGCTCTGGGGCTGGCTCTACCGTCGGTGAACTGGAAAGCAAAGCGCACCACAGAGAGGCTCAACTAACGGCGAGAAGAGGATACAAGAGGGTAGAGGGCGACGCACCCCGCTCGCGGACAGGTTCACAGGCCAGCATAATTCCGGGATAACGGGACAGCTGCAGGGGATACGCCCGTCACCCGTCAGGGCATATGATCCTACCCTTCGTGCTGCCGCTGCAGTTGCTCCCTCTACCCTCTCTCCAGTCGCATTGCATCCATCCGGACGGAGTGAACCAGCCGGTCCGCTCCATATTAGGCTCATCGCCTCTCGTTAACTGATGCGCAACATTCAATTAACATCGCGCACGGATGCGTCCTGATTTCTTTGGTGACGCTACCGTTTCATCGGATGTGTCCGTGGGCTTTCGGTGCTTCTCGAGCCCAGGTGAGCTTTAAGGATCGTCATGCCATCGGCACGGCTACGCAATCGCACGGCGCTCAAACGGTTATCTACCCGATTCCGGTATTCAGTCGAACCAAACATATCGGTTCGATGAAAAATGTTATCGCTGCGTCTGTACCGGGCACAGAATATTGGTCGAAGACATCTGCCTTGGTTTCACTGTAGTGCACTCCGGGTCGACTCCATATACATTTCAGATGCATCACGCACGTTCTTTTATCCACTTTCCTGTGTTCCTTAATTCACACGTTTTTGTCACTCGTTGCATTCCAAATACATTCCAGAGAAAGATAACACCTTTCTCTGCAGTACAGTGCATCCGTCCGGACGGAGTAAATCAGCCGGTTCACTTCATGCTAGGCTCACCGCCTCTCGTTAATGCCGCTTCCAGTTTGATCACTTCGTTTTTCGACCGGACGTGACGTCATACCGGAAATACGTCACATCCGGTTTGTAAATCTCACCCGAAGAATATGGCACACCCCTCTTTAGGGTTGCGCTTTCCTGTCCGAAATCAAATTTTTTTTCTACACTTTAAACTGTCATGATACCTCCTCGAGGATGACGAATCTTCGGTGTTCAACTGTAAGACTGATAGTTGAAGTTGAGCAGTCTGGAATCCGATTGCTGAAGCCCAACGCTGAAGCTTGAGCAGCTTTCCAAAAAAGAGCATTAAAATCTAATCGATTGGGCTGCGGGTTGAGCTGGAGGGTGAAAATTCTTTATGATCTTGAGGGTGAAATAGGAACGCCGGAATGTGAGAGAACAGTTTCTAAAGATAAAACGTACAATAACATGAATGGAATTTGTAAGCATCAAACCCCAGTAACGCATAAAAATACGACGTCGCATTCTGGGGCTAAGAACATGAATGGCGTTTCCATGAATTCGCGGAAGTGGAGCTTCGATCCAATCAGCATAAGTCCATGCGAGTGTTTGAAGCACAAACAATTAACTCGAAGACCCAGTCTCCCAGCTCAAGCACACGACTTCGTGTGTCTGCACGAGGGAAGTACAATTCCGAAACTATGTAACCCAGCTATGTTCGACTAATTAGTTGCGTGGCACTTGGTTGCTTGTTTATCAACAGACAGTTTTGCCTCCCTCGTCGGGAGTCGGGAACTCGCGCAGTTACGTGACTTTAGAGAGATTTGCGTAGATTGCGCGATCGTTGAGGACTAGGAAATTACTCTTACCGCACAGACACGGAAGGTCTCGGCGAAACTTTATAAAAACATTAAAGAGGTATATTTTTTTCTCCCACGATTACCAGAAGAAATCACGACGCAGCTCTTGGATACTCTTTGCAAGTCGACAAAAAAATAAACAAATCATTCATTGAAGTCTGTCGGACTCGACAGCTTAATCCCCCGATTATCGGTAATGCATAGCGTTGATGGAGGATAAAAGTTAATTAATTCATATCGGTAGGTCGATACGGCGAAGTGGCGGCTAAGAGGGACCCGGCTCTGGGGGCAACCACGGTTTGCCTCAAGACCGATGAAGTACTAGAACGAGCTTCCGGCAGCCGAGGGGCTGATGGGGGGTGAAACGAGGGCGGGCGAGTTGCGGTGCCGGGCGGGGGATCAGATCGATTAGGTCTCGGAAGTAGAGCGATAAACACGACTCCTACGGTCACGCTCCGTTTCGCGGTCACGCTCAACGGCGGTCGGTTCTCCAAGAAGATTTTTAAGGGATGGACCGACTGGCCATGTACGTTATTCTCTCCCTCTCCGCTTTCGCCTCTCACCCGTTAGTGTTTTTTTACCGCAGTTCCTGAGCTTCTGGGCTCTCTGGATGTGAGGATTTTCGGACCATTCTCGGGTAACGGGTAAAACCTCCGCTGTGCAGAAATTCATGTCACTATGGCTCGAGAGTTGTAAGTCGAGGAACCAAAAAAAAAAGAAAAAAAGAGTAGCATACACGAAACTGGAGACCTTGCCAAGTCGGGTCACGCGACGTTGCGTCGAGGTCATGTAACAGCAAAAGAATACCAGCCTCGACAAAGGAACCGCAGCTACAAAGGAGCGTGGATATTAATATTACACCGCGCGGTGATATTCCTCGTGAACCCGATCCGTTTGATCCAAAGGATCATTATTTGTTACCAAAACCCCGGCTTTCTGCCTTTCCGCCCAATCCTGTATACGCAATCCCCGTAATCCGTTGCAATGTCACTTTCCTCCGGGGCATCAATGATGGTATACAAATTCACTCTGGCTGTAGTGCGTGATTGATCTGCTCGATGAGCGCATTGATAGCCGCTTCGGTGGAGCTTTATATGGTTTGGTATCGCGTGAACGTGTCACTGGATGTCTTTTTGATAAAGCAGCTAGTTCCGTGCACAAAAAATACCTTCTATGAAATTGGAGACCTTGCCAAGTTGGGTGCACGTGACGTTCCGGCGGTCGTGTAACAGCAAAAGAATATCAGCCATGACCAAAGGACCTTGGATATTAATATTACAGCACGCGGTGATGTTCCCTGTAAACCCGATCAGTTTGATCTAAAGAATCACTATTCGTACAAACGTCCTGGCTCTCAGCCTTTCCATCCAATCCTCCGAAATCCGATGGAATGCCACTTCCCTACGGGCCATCGATGACGGTATACAAATTCACTCCGGACGCAGTGATTGATTGATCTGCTGGACTAACGCATCGATAGCCGTCTCGCTGGAGCTTCATTTGGTACGGTGTCGCGTGAACGCGTCACTGGAGGTAATTTTGGAAAAGCGGCTAGTCACGTGCCTCCGGTCGACGCTGGACCATGTGGCTGGAGAGTGAGATTGACCAGCGGAAAGTCGATAGCCTTCCGGGAAAGGAGGAAGAGAGCGTAAACCAGGAAACCACGTGAAGCGGCGACACCGGCCATCAGGGTTGTGCTCGAATTTCGAGTGGGGCATCCGCGCTTGCTGAATTAGCCTGCGCTCGGGTGTAACGGGAGACGAACCGGTGCCAAAGAGGTGGACCGATGGAGAAGACGAGAGGAGGCTTCGGTCGCGCCGATCACGTTATGCTCAACCGATACACACACTCTCTCGTCGGGGTCACGTGCAGGAAATTCGACGCCCATTCTCCGTGTCCGCTTAACCGCTCCAACGATTCGGCTACATATACGTCTCTCGGGGTATCCGAAGCGTTTCTGTCCACGTACATCCTGGACAGCGAGATAATAGCAATAATGTTGCAATCTTATCCAATTTCTCCGCGGAGCTTAGTTCCCTCGGAAAATCAATCCTGGCAGCGGCGGTGCCGGGGACCGGTTGGGACGACCTATGTTGAACTAATCTAATACCAGTATCAGCCCGATACCGTGCCAGCGTCAGTCTAATAATACTGCGTCAGCGCTTTGCCATGTGCTGACCAGTTTGTCGCAGCCTGGAGGTCAGCTCGTTGCCTCCACAGCGCTAAAGACCTTCAAGCTTCCCGGTGGTAAACGGAGTACGGTCGCGTGGTTAAATAGGAGAGCCGAATAGTCAATGGCAAAGTCGTTATCGATGCGTGAGATTGAAGCTCTTGCGCTTCGCAGCTCCGCACTTTGTAAATCCCACGCACAAAGTGCTACCCCGTTGAAATGCCAGGGGTACCAGCCAGTTACTTCACTGCTCGATAAGTGTCCCTTGCTTCGGCCGTTTCCGATGCCTTTTTTTCAAATAAAAATGCCCACCATCGCGCCGCTCACGCAAATTCGTGTCCCTCCGTGCAGTTCCTTCATCCATGCCAAGTATCGACAATACGTATTCCCAGAAGCGAGCTCACGATCGTGGAAACACGTATGACGCTGCGAACAGTTTTGCATACGCTGTTACGGCAAAGTTGCACATCCACACCGTCTTCCTGTTTCAACCTTCCGTACTTTATGCTCGGAAAAAGACGTACACGCGTATATAGACAGTTTCCTCAGGAGCGGCGGGTAACGGCAACGGCTCGTGCACACTGTTCCACGATAATGTCGAGTATCCTACATAAAAGAGGATGGGTCGCGTCGGACGGGGTTGAAACAGCGAGGAGCATAAGGTATATAGCGCGACGCTAGTATAGTGGGGAAGGAACGTGCACGGTGTAGAGAGGAGCAGCACCACCGGTAACATGCAGTGGAACGTGGTAGGTGGCTCTTGCGCTATGCGGACGAGGACGCGGTGCCGCAGGGGGTGAGGGGGGCTTCGTTTGGCCGAGTCGACGGCGAGAAGAAGAGGAAGCGGAGGAAGAAGAATAAGAATAAGAACCGTCTAGCTAGCTGGCTCCCGATATCGAACAAGTCTGGTGGGGCTTCGAGGGGTAGGTTGGAACGGGAGACATCGCAGCCTCTCTATCTCTGTATCTGCCCGCTTCAACTGGTGAGGATCGAGGGCTCGTGAAGCAGCACCCGGACGGGGGTGGGCGCCAGAGCGTAACCCGATATAGCTGCCACCAGCAAGCTGCCCGGAGACTGGTATCGCATCCTTCCTCCCTCGTCATTCCAACCCACCCTCCGCGTCCCGCACTACGACCAAACTCCCCGGCAGCCTCCTGTTCGTACGGTCTTCCTCCGACGCTTCGCCACCCTCGCCGAACCGTTGACTGCAACGGCCCGTTATAACCGTACCAGAAGCTCTCCTCCGTCCGCAGCCACCCAACCAGACGGCAAGCCTCCGATACATACAGCCAACATCGAGGATATTACTATAGGGAAATGTTCTATCCGTATGTATGTCACATCGATGCCTCACAAGCCTCTTGGTTGCGAGCTTCGTGAACGCGCCTTCAACCCGGCACCAGTGTAATGCCAATGCGGCTCTCACGGCTTCCTGTGTATCAATGTTGGGCCGCATCGGTGTCCGTATGTATGTTTGTGTGTCTCGATGTTGGTATATACGGATACGTGTGCAAAGATACACTTCTGCATGCTGCAGAGGTTGATGCCGGGATGTACTTGATGCATCAGCGTAGCCGGATTTTCGGACCGGTTAATGCCCCGGCCACGAATTTAACTCACGGGCTTTGGACCATCGGACCTTGCGGAACGCCCGACGGAGCTATGAACGTGTTCGTTCGCCGCTCCAGCCATGAAAGCTTCGCTTTCAACCAAGCTTTTGCCAAAAGCGGCAGAGGAATGCGAGGGATGGAGACTGCGGGCATGAAGCTGGAGGGTACCTTATCCTAGAA
The DNA here is from genome assembly GCA_963922035.1 of Amblyjoppa proteus. Taxonomy (NCBI): domain Eukaryota; kingdom Metazoa; phylum Arthropoda; class Insecta; order Hymenoptera; family Ichneumonidae; genus Amblyjoppa; species Amblyjoppa proteus. The sequence continues at coordinate 30,022,650 of OY998230.1, read as the reverse complement.
CCCTTTGCCCTCCTCCCCTCCTTCCTCCGCTGAGGCTCGATGTTCAACAAGGCTAATGGGGTCAATCGAGCTTCGCTCGATATTATTCGATAAATATAGTTTCCTGGTAAATACAGCCTCATGCTCCGGTGGCAGCGTTTAGTTTGCGGGCATGTCTGTTTGGGACGTTTTATTTGTACTGAGGGATGTCAAACACTGACCGAGTAAATTATTCGTGGTAAATAGTGAAATTTAACGAAAATAGGATGCATAATGTAATCAGGGAAAAACGGACCAGTTGGATCCGAATTCGTGTGGCTCTAAGCTAAGGTCTTCTCTCTAACTGAGGACACTGGTCCATTTTGCCCCGTCCTCCCCCTAACACCAACAACACAATTTGGCGTGGAAAAATTAGGTGTCCAAACAGGACGTACGGGTCGACGCGCACGTTAACTTTGCTCGGCGACTGTCCGGTAGCTTTTTATCCAATATCTTAACGAGTTTGCATCCGAACGGTCGAAATCCACATTCGAACAAAAGCTCCTATGCGATTGCCGCAATAAATTCGTCGAATAAAATCGACATCGGCGGACCGGATGATCTTTCTTTTATCCAACTTCCTCGAGATCCTGAAGAAAAAAATGTTAATTTTCGAAAGCCGAAAGCTTTTCGAAACGATAAATAATTCAAAAAGTGCTCGGAGAAAAGTTCGCTCGAATCGGTAACAGTGCGCACTCCCAGGTTAGTCCATAATTCATCGTTCAATTAAACGTCTATTTTTGTCGCGACGACTCGGCAGTACCGATAAGGGGAGGGCGACCTTTGCCGTCGCTATAACCGACGAAGAAACTTGATGCCGGCTCCGTGTAGTTCCCGGTAAGGACGGAGCCGTCTGTGAACGGCACGTCTGAACATAGCGTTGAGACGCGCCGCTTCCGAGGGACAGCGTCGCACTTTGAGCGACGGTGGATCGACAAATTGCGACCGTCTCCGACGGGCAACTGCACGAGCGAGATGGCGCGTAGCAGCCGCGACGGGACCATCAAGAAACGCCACAGGGAAACGAGACGGAACGACGAGACGTACTCGATCGAACTATAATTACATGCGCTCCACTCGCTCGAAGGGAAACCAAGTTTCCTCCGGCTCTCGTGTCCCGGTAAATGCGTAATCACGCGAAAACACGCGATACGCACGAGGCTGAAGGGGGCGAAGCGCCGTGGCGGGGAAGACTCGGCTCGAAGGGATGCGAAGCGGAACGGCACCGGCGAAGGGCCAGGTGCGGGACTCAGCGAGAGATGGACGAGGGACGCATCGTGCTCACCATTCAAATCCACGTCTCCTGTCTGATCGAGCAAGTAATGCAACCATGAAGTGTCCATGAAGTGTCGTCCGTCAGAGCTCGTGCGTCCGTTTTCACAGTACGATAGACGCTCTTACTTCCAACGATATACATCCTCATTAAATAGAGGGGAGATGGGGTAAAACGTGCGAGGGGGCAAAACGGACATCGTCTTAAGTTTCTTATAATTGATTCGTTTCTGTTTTCTGATGTTCCTTGGATAAGAAAAGGACGGATAATATGTCAAATTGTTCATGTAAATAAAAAAATATCGATCGAATCGGAATTAAAAAAAAAAAAAATTGTTAAGAATTTTTTTTCGAAAATTTTGGTGAGTAAATTAATTTTTTTTTCGTTTTTTTTTTTTTTAGATTTTAGTTGGAGGCGCTCGTTTTGTCTCATCTACCCTATTTATAATAAAATGTTATTCAATTGTCGATATATGTATCGTATCACAGATACAAAAATTCGTGGGCTAAATATCTCTGCATTTCCGACACGAGTATTTGTCCTCAATGTTTTCCGGACACATCGCATCTGGTTAAAAACTGAGATTTTTAAAACCGGGAGCGACGTTTTCTTCCCTGATGTCACTTCCGATCGAAAACCGACATTTTTTAAAGCGGACAAAAAAATTATATCGTTGTAGTTCGGACAACAAATATAAAATAGAAAAAGTAAATTATACCGTCTTGTACTGGCGAATAAGGATCGCCTCGTACGATGGACGGACGGAAAAACAACATACAGACAAGTATGAGCAAATAAAAAAAGCTGGAATATAAATTGCACAAAGCTTCTCTATTACTTTTCCTGTTGCCCCAATTTCTCAGAGCTTCGTTCTTCGCACACACAGATCCTTTATTGTCCCGTCCCTCATATTTGAATTTTGACGAGATAGGGAAAGAGAAGCGCGGAAAGAAGAATTGAAGGGGGGTGGTAATGAAAGAACTCGAGAGAGAGAGAGAGAGAGAGAGAGAGAAACACAGAAGCTTGTAAAAACTCCGAGAGAAAGATCCCTCTCCACTTCAAACTCTCACTGTACATCTGTGTGTCTCTATCACCGTTTCATCCCGACCCCCGTTCGCTTTCCCGTCCCTCTGATGTCACCCAACCGACTATTTCCCTAAAGTAGGTTTCGACAAGCACTTTACCGAGTCTTTGAGCGTTTGTTATGAAAACAGAGTCCAAAGTGCAAACGGAAAAGCGACGAATAAACTAAAAAGGGGTTGAAAGGGTGAGAGTTTCAAACTACCCGTTTTTTTTTACCCCCGTTCCTGTGTGGTTCTCTGTCGCAAAATAAGCCGGGCTTGAAAAAAAAAAAAAAAAAGGGAAAACATCAAACACGATGTCGGATAAATATAATGCAGTGAGGGTTTGAAGAGAGCAAAAAATATTTCAATGGTCTCGCGCCTTTCTCTCTCTCTCTCTCACTCCCCCGATGACGAATTCTCGCGGCGTCGATGCTTTTTGTACCTTTAACCGTCACCCCCGTGTACCTTTGTCTCTCCTCTCGCGACCTCGAGCTTCCCGCTTCTCTCGTGCTTCTCCACTACAACCACTGTCTGTCGGAGTTTTATCCGTAGCCGCTCTACGCATTTGCCTGCAGCACCCCTTACTGCATTCGCTGCTCGGGAAGGCTTTTTACGCTGCGCGGGGGATGGCAAAGCCGCGTTCCATCCGAGCCTCCGTACGCTCAATGTGTGCGAGTGTGCTTTGGTGTCTGTGTGTGTGTTATCCGCACGGTTCAGCATGCCGGAAGGGAAATTTCCGGATTATGCTTTTCGGTATCCAACGGCACGTGTGCAGCCAGCATCCACCTCGCTCAGTCACTCAATCCCGGTGTAGATGCACAGCGATATCCCGGTCGCAGAGAGAGAGAGGCTTTGATCAGGATTGCAGCTTCCAGTTGTGGCAAAAAAAAAAAAAAAATTTGTTACATAAACTTTTTCCCACCGAATCATCGTTATTCCCCGTCGTTCCTCATCCACTTTTAATTGTTCCTCCTCGATGCACGTCCCGACACTTTTTTCCCCGCTCGTCGGATACTCGAGTGTCACGCACATGTGGAATCAAGGTGCACACTTCTCGATACCTCGCCAGAGATAGACGCTAATGAGAGATCATTTTTGCCTGTCTCATTTTACGGAGTAAATCGTGCCCTTTAATTTTCACCCTCCGTGGAGAAAATTCGTTAATTATAAGAGAGTGTTATATGTGAGAAACGTAAAACAAAAATTTTCAATAGATTTCGTTTAGAATTTCACGATTTTTAGGCATTAAATATTATTCCCGAGTTGAATTGCGAATATACAATTGACCGGAGGGAGAAATCGAGGAATACTTTTTTTTTTTTGTATTATTAACAACTCCGCGAGACCGAAAAAAATTGCTCGAAATTTTATCAGCGGAATATCCGTTGGAGCGTTATACCTAAAAGCTGGATTTCCGCGAAGAGACGTACGTACAAACTCGCTATCGACATTTGAAGCAGGTATATCAAGTCTCGTATGTTCAGCGCGGGTTATACGGCGGCGTTCACCGTTCACGTGTCTCCCGGAGCTCGTCGCGATGCTACGGCTCAGCTCTCGGTGTCTTTCTTTTTTTTCTCTCTCTCTCTCTCTCTCGTCCTCTTTTCCATCCCGTGCGGCCCGGATACCCGCGGCTCCCGTCGATGTGCAAAAATGCGTGAACGCTGGAGGAGATACCGCCCGAGTTCCATACGCGAGGCTTTCTGCTCTTTTCACTCGGGGAACGAAAATATTTTACCGTCTATGTTGTCTCTCCCCCTGCCGTCCAAGATACACCTATATATAGGCTTTCGGGCATCTTTTACTTTATGTATTTTCCTCTCTACGTTTCTATTTTGTAACACGTGCACGAAAAGTGCCGCTTTTCGTGCCTGTAAAGTATGGCGAAAGTGGCGCTTTCTAGCAGAGGATGCGCGAAAACTTTTTTGCACACTTTTTTCATATCCTGGCTACCTTTGCGCACACTTCTTTCATACAAGCTACTTTGGCGCACACTTTTTTAACACTCTAGCAACTTTTGCGCACACTAAGCTGGCAGCACTGTAGCTATTTGTTCGCATGAACTTTACAGTTACGAAAAGCGGGAATTTTCTTGCACTTGTCACAAAAAGTAGTATTCGATACTCGTACGAAAAAGCGGTCTCCCGACGGCGGTTGACAAGTCGGCTGCATTCGCCTCCCCTCGAGCTACAAACGTCACTCTGCTTCGCCTCGTGCAGTTGTAGCTCTCGATCCGGCTCGTGCAGCCAACTTTACAACCTTCGTCGAAAGACCACTTTTCCGTACTAGTATCGCAAAGTACTATTTTTTTTACCGGAACTGTCGTCATATGGGAAAACGTCAATTCCGGTTTGAAAATCTTCGCTTTAAAACGGAAGTGATCGTCATATGTGTATGACGTCACTTAGGGTTTGAAAATATTAATTTTTTACCGGAAGTGATGTCATGCGGGCATGACGACAAAATTTCAGGACGAAAATTGAGATTTTGAAACCAAAAGTAAAGTTTTCTCGTATGACGTCAGTTGCACTTGAAAATTGAGATTTTAAAACGGAATGTGACGTCATTTCCGGTCGAAAAAACTGAAAATTCGACCGCCAAACAAAATCCCGACGTTCCGTTCCGCTGTACTGCATTATCCGACGCTAACTCCCATCTCACCTCTCGAGCCTCATTGATCTTCCCAGCCGCGCTGGTTTATCTCGAAGTGGAAAACCATCGGCGAACCGATAAGAGATAACACACCTGTACGATATCCAAGGATCTAATTATGATGAATAGCCAGCGATCACGCGGAATCCTTCTCCCGGCAAGTTTACAAGACACAAAGTAGCAGCGCCGAGTACAAAACTCCCCGTGTGTTGAAGGTGGGATAATATAGTAGTCCGTTTAATCTCGCGGCTCGTAACTCAACAGTGCGGGAGGGATTTGCCATTCTTCTAGCTCCCGTGTGAGAGCGCAGAAATGAGTTGGCGGACAAACAACAACAACTACAACAACAACAACACCAACAACCGTTGCTCGCAGAATCCACCGGGTTTGTTTCGAAACAAACAGCGGGGCAGCGAGCGAATTTGCTCCCCCCCCCCCGAAAGCCTCGGAGATTCGAGGATTGGGATTTCGCGTGGTGCTTCCATGATGCTTCATCCCCACCTTCCCGGCAGGCGCTACCATTCGGTGGTTCGTCCTGTACGTTGCCGAAGGTAAGCCGTAGGGCTTAAACCAACGGCGACGAGCAGATCCCGTTCGCTCGCTTCAACCGCCCGATGCGATATCAATTTGGGCAATTAAGCGCCTCCCCATCTGGCGGGGCTAAGCGCGTTATCTGTTCGGTTATATCCCCTTGCATTCCCTTGCGTTCGCTTTCTCTCTCTCTCGCTCTCCTTTCTCTCTCTCTCTCTCTCTCTCTCTCGCCCGGCTTCTCGGATACCAGCACGGGGCAACCCTTTCCCGGCTGCACCGGCTCTCGCACCAGTCCGGACGGTGCAAAGCTGCTCGCTTGATGCTCCAGCCGCGTCGGCGAACGGCAACACGAGGTTATCTCGACGCAGTTGCTTTCCCCTGCCGGTACGAACAGCCCGAACATCCCTGAACATCACCGGAATGACCCAATCCTCTCTCTCTCTCTCTCTCCTCCTCCTCCCCGCTTGCTCTTCGGCATGAAATCTTGTTAGGGTCGAACGCGCACTGTCGGCACTGCGATCTGATACGAAGGCCGCGCGTCGGATTCTCGCGGTACAAGGGCCTCTCGCCGATAGATAGAGGCGCCCGTGCTCGCTGTTGATAGTGCGACCGGTAGAGGAAATAAAATTTTACGACCGTCGCGAAATGCCGACTACGGAATACCGACCCGACGGCAGTGACACGCTGTATACGACGGCTAGACCTATTTCTACCTAATGCATGTGTACGCCAAATCGGAAAGCTCGTTGTTCTGCTGTAGAGGTTTTCGTGCTGTTTCTCACGAATTATTGGAACATCGGTTCGGAAGGATAAATACACTGGGAGATCGTTGTCATTTTTCTTCGTCGCGCCTATCCGAGTTGCTTCATTCTCATTGGGATTCTTAAACCGAGAATGATAATTACAATGATTTAAAAAATAGCGAGTTGGCACGAATGAGTCTCAAGGTATCTGGGTGAACAAAAAAAGTTTCATTAATTTTGAAAATTTATTGATTTTCATTAATTGGAAGTTTCATTAATTTTCACGACATGTAATTAAATGGAATTTGGAAACAGTCGGGTATATTTAAATAATTGCAGACCGGAATAATGCCCAGGAATATGATCCATGAAAATGTTGAATGCGAAAAGAGTGAAAGAATTTACTATATGTTCAACACAGTGAATTAATGATATTGATAAATCTCGATAAAAATTTAGCGTTTTTAGTACATAGACCGAAAGTTAAAAGTAGACGAAAACAATCTTTGACCGTTCTACTTATCCTCTTTCAGTTTTTTCACAATTTAATTTTTTTATTCGACAATTATTCACGTATTCGGCATATAAGTGCATAACGCTACGAAAACACTCTCGTGTTTCTTACTCATCCCAGGTCCATTCTTTTCGGTTTTTTTCTTCCCCTCGCTTTTCCGGGTTTTGCGGCGTTCGGATGAAGAAAAAAGTTTCATTAATTTTGAAAACTCACTAATTTTCGCGAAACATAATGTATGTATATGTATATACGTATGTTTGTTATGCCCTAGTTATACAACGGGTCAATATGCCCAAATACAGTATGAATATAATGGTTGTGGTAAAATCAATTAGTAACATTATTAGTGTTTGAGAGTGAAGATAACATGATATAAAATATAAATATAAAATAATAAAGGCTAATTTATAATAATGATAAGTAAGTAAACTATAATAAGGTACTAATAGTAATCAGGTAAAATAATAAGTGGTGACAATGATTATATACGATAATATAATATAATATCTCTAGTTTCTTAGTTGTTGCTGGAACAAGTGGTCAAAGGGGCGGGATTTAAAGACATTGATTGACGGTGTTAGATTTCAGAATCGCAGGCAGCGTCTGCCATAAATATATTGCCATTAAGCGGAAAAAATTTCGGTAGCAAGTTGTGCGATAAGCGGGGATGTGAAACGCTTTTAGCTCTCCTCGAGTCGATCTAGGCAGGGTGACATCAGGTCTCGGAGACAGTACTTGGATGTAGGGTGGTGCTTGAAGATGGTAGATTTGGTAGGTAGCGATAGCTAGGAATGAAACTAAAATGAAACAGCATTCGCAAACATTCGGAAAGAATAGGAAAATTGCAGACCGGCGGTGTGTCTAGGAATAAAACGTGACAATTTTGAATACTAAAAGAGTGAAAGAATTAGCAATATGTTCAACACAATAAAGTAATTGGATTAATGAATCTCAATAAAAATTTAGTACACGGACCGAAAAGTAGGAAAAAAAAATCTTTGACGGTTCCACTTATCCTCTTTCAGTCCTTTCCACAATGTTAAATTTTATTGGCAATTATCCGCGGTATTCCGCATAGCCCGCTAAGCACCGCTGTGGAAACACTCTCGTGTTTCTTACTCAACCCGGCCCGTTCGTTTCGTTCTTTTTTCCTCTTGCCCCCACGGGTTTCTTTATGATTATCTCGATTGAAGCGTGATTGAAAAAATTATCTGACAGCATGAGACGCCAGTCGTTCCAGTGTACGAGAATATACAGACACGAGCGTTACGGACACGAGCCACTTAGCCGTTTATTTTTCGCCCGAGTCTTCCCTCCCTTGCGTCTTCTCTCTCTTCATCGTGGCGTGTGAATTCGTCGTTAAACTCGCCCAGTCGGTATGCGATGCACTCTTCCTCCCTCGCACCCACCCGAAGTCCTCCCGCTATTTTATCCTCTCCGCACCTTGTCCGTTTCGCTCAAACCGATGCCTCTCCGAATCTCGAGCACCGTCGAAACTTTGACCTCCCTCCTTCCGTTCCCATCCTCGTCTCCGTCAAGCCCCGCCGTGCCATTTTCCACCCTCGGTCCCACGCTCCACCGAACCCGTCTGCTATAGCGCCTCGCCGGAAACTAAACTCCGAAAGTTCAAAGTTGGTTAACGAATTTCAAGAAATTTTTTTTTCGCGACGGTCGGAGCTTTCAAGAATTGTCTCTTTCCTCTCGAGGATTCGGAACGGATTCTGCCTTCGGACGATCTAAAATACTGGGTTCATACGTCTCTCCTGATCATCGCAAGTCTTACATACATATATATATATGTATATTTTCCGAATGAAATTTATGATCGAAGTACAGTGCACGAGCTTTCGAAGCGACGAGGCCATCGACCTAGTTTCATTGGATTATTTATACATTGGCGCGAAATGGTCTTCGCTCGGTTCCGAGAAGCGATTTCGGAGTCATTTCGGGTTCCGTTCTGCAGGGAACTTGAGACTCTCGTCAAGATACAGGACCGTGAGTACGGAGACAAGAGTACAAAAGTACGAAGAGGTAAACAGACGCTAAAAGCATTGCGTATCGGAGAAAAAAAAAAAACGGAAAAGCTTCGATTTGCAGTACCTTGCTCGGCTGACTTCGAAAAGGATTCTTCAGTTTCTCATTAAGGTGCACCTTAGGCGATGTACAAAGGTACAGGCTGACGCTGCGAATGCCGTCGATGCTCGGAACTCCGGTAACTGTTTCCCATAAAGTTCGTGGAACAAAGTCCGTAAATTCTTATCGTCTGCGATTAATTAGGTTAAGTACCTTCGCTCCTGGTATCTCCCGAGGAATGTTTTCGCAGACTTCCAAGCAGATTCTTCCGCAACTTAAAGCCATGAGAGAATGCAATAAAAACCATCCAAAAGGCGACGAAATAATGGGGGAGCATTGGTTTAATTTTGGTTCATCCGACGCTTATCATTCCCCGACAAGACATTGACACTAACGCTGTATTGTCAAAGGAGTCGTGGACTCTTTTCATTCAGCAGTCCCGTCACAGATGTTTCGTACATTAACAAAAACTTCGCAAAAGCTCGAAGTCCAAAAAATCCAAAAAATAAGTCAACTTTCCTCGCACAAAACTGAAGAATTTAATAATTCGATTCACCGCCATCAATCCCTTCCTCCGGTAAAGCTGCTTTCTTGTGATGGAACTTTCAAGCAGCTTCTTGTGCAATTTAGAGCCATAAGAAAATGTAATAAAAAGCATCCAAAACGTGACGAAATAATGCAAGAGCATTGGTCCGATTTTGGTTCAACCAACGCTGATTGTCCCAAATTCCCTTCCAGATCATAATCTCCTCTTCCAGATCAAATGCAAGACTTTGACGGTGAAGCTATTCGAGCACCCTCTTCACTCAGCCAAAGGTCTGTCGCACATTAAAAAAAAAAGCTTCGCAAAAGCTCGACGCCCAAAAGTTCCAAAAAAAGAATTCAACTTTCCTCGCACAAAACCGAACAATTGAATAACTCGATTCGCCGTCTAGCCCTTCCAACGAGCTGGTTTCTTACCATGGAACTTCTTCGCTCTCCGACCGCGGCGCAATCTGCGCAAAAGTTCCCCAACGCGTTATACCCAGCGCCACAGTCTTTAATTAAGTATCGCAGAAAGCGCTTGACAAGTGAATAGCGACCGAGCCATATAGAGCTCGCTATGGCGCTATGAGAAACCTTTTCCCTCTATCTCTCCTTCCACCGAGAATCCGCCCGGCGGATCCTCACTGAATGGGAATGAGGGTGGAAGGACGCCGTCGGGATGAGTGGGTATTCTCTATGGTCCCGTGGTTCTGGAGGCGGAAAGGAAGACGCGTAATAGCGCCCGATCATACTCACACCATCGCGAGTATACTACCCTTAATAACGCTCGTATAATTCGGGAATTCACGCCCATTAGCGCGTGCTTCAGCACTCCTCTAATTACGCGAGATGCTCGCCACGCTGCATTATACCGCTATCGTGGGAATAGCAGCGACCGGGAGGACCGCACAGTTTTCAGCCACTGACCCAGTCATCGACAGTGGTCGATGTGAAGTTTCATCGGTTGAAAGAAGGAGCTTAGACCACGTCGCACCGGCAACAATGGATCTTGCCGAAGAGCATCCGGACATTTCATTCGTATTGGGAGAGGACTCATTATCACAAAATTAATTAATGAAATTAGTGAAGGAATATGAATGGGCGAAGCGTCAGTGAAAGGGAGTTACGAGAGGATTCGTAGAAAAGCGGAACCGCCCGGTTCTCCGGCTTCCTCCCACTGCACTCTTCCATAAGTTCCGGTCCGCATGTGCCGCTGCACTGTGGAGAGGGCCGGGGGCGCAAAAGGGGTGGGTTTTGGCAGTGCCGAAAGGGCAGAGAGAATAACCGGAAATACGTCGCGCCCGAGACCGGTCGATTCGTAACCGCGAATGTGTCCGCCGTTTTGGCATTCATGCGACGAGGGGCGACGGGGGTGGCGGAGGAGGGTCAAGCAGGGATGTGTGGCATTTATGGAGCCGTGATGGAGAGTTTGAACGTGGATGTTGCTCACCGAGTGGGAGAGGGTGGAGGAGGATGGAGGGAGCGCAGATTTTGAACGATATAATGCATATAGGCAGAAACGGCGCCGTGCCGCAAAGGGGTAGTTATAGAGGCGCCACCCGATCCGCTATCGGGAAGCAACGCTGCCCGTGCAGGCGCCTCCAATCATTTCCCAATTAGCAGCTGATTGCGTACAGCTGGCGCCGAAAGTTTCGGACGAAACTCTCCTGCACACCGCCGCTGGGAAATCTGGGAGAGGAGGATCAGCGGGAGGGGGGGGGGAGGGGGAGGATCTATCGCGATTCTCGATGCCGCGTCTCGCCGCGAAATTGCCGTACCAAAATTGCTCTCGATAACCGCAAGCAGATCTCCGTGTGTGTGAATATTAATATCGCAAACCGATAAAAATATTATTGGATTAAATATTCAAGAAGTGGAGAATCGGTAAATTATGGTGTGACACGAAACGGAAGAACGACAGAGGGGACTCGGTGAACGATAATACACGATCTGGAATTTTGAAAAAGCGAAGGAAACGTCGGATTTTCGATTTTTACTTCGGATAACAATTTTTAGGATTTTTCAGATGAGATGAAACTACCGATAAAATTTACATCCGCATTACCGATTTGGTCTTCTTGACATTGTTGACCGTCGAAAAAAAAAAACAAAAGAGTGGAAGCTTTCGTGGGTTTTTCGATATTGATTTGTGTTTTCTATTTTTAGGATTTTTCGAATGAGATGAAACTGCACCGATAAAATTTTATTCCTCATTAGCTTATTACCAGTTTGGCGAAAACGTCGACTACACCGATTGGAAGTTTAATCAATGATGCATCGACCTGGCCATATTCGCTGCTTACCAAAAAACATGATTAAAAAAAATATTTTTTCTTCAAACCACACCATACCAAAATGTTAACATGCAAAAACCCTCTAATTCGATATAACTCGAATATATTTTCTGCGTATACATTACTTCCACGAGGAATCCATCGAAGATATTTTCGAAACTTCTCACCGCAACCGGAACGTCGAGGTTTCGCCCCGTGGGTTTTCCCGGCTCTCCTCCCCGACCGATCCGAATTTCAAGCTCGGATAAACTTCGAATCGCAAATTACTCTCAATTGCATACCTGCGCGTGAGACATTTCGTTTCGGTGATTAAAACTTGACGATCAAATCAACGAGCGAGTTCGCCGATGTGGCGGGTCTTTTAGGATTCCCGTCAGCGGTACTGCCGGTAGAGAGTCTCGGATCTCATCCGGTCCTCTCCACTCCGACCTAATTACTTGAGCAATCTGCGACTCGTTAATTACGTCCCTCTGCGATTACAAGGTATACACGCCGGAAGCAACCCTCGCCGGGCCACCGCACCTCCCGTCGAACATAGGGACTAATAATCAGCGTCTAGTGAATAGATCAAACCAACACAATGGCCTGATCAATGGTAGAACTAATTCCCAAGTTAAACTCGTAGGTTCCGCTATGCGGGCGTACCAAAAGTTCGTCGTGGAGTCCGCCCGAGAGCTTCCATTTCAGACCGTAAGCTCACTCAATCCTCCCCAAACCCGGACCAACCCCAACCCGGTCCGGGAAACGCGCTTCTCGCGATCCGCAGACTTCGAATGCACCCAAATAAACGGCACTGTCATAACTACAATACCACAATTTCCTTCCAACGAGCGACCAAAAAAAAAAAAGAAAAACCAACTTTGACCCTCGCCGGGCGCAACGAAGTGGAAAAAAAAATCAACCGCCGTACCGGGTAGATTCCTAGGAGAGTTGACTCCGCGCTTCTCGTTACCGGTACATTGTCCGACTGAATTAGCGAACCGTCAACGATGTGTCTGCGACTTTGTCTGCACTCTTCTTTTTACATTTTTTTCTCCCCTCCACCTTCTCCCGCTTCTTCGTCCGAGCGGACAATGAACCGTACGTTTTGTCTCTCGGTGCCGTTTCCATTCCAAGCACCAGCGGTGATGGGAGGAGGCGAACGCTTTTTCGGTCTCCGGAGCGAGGGAATTGAAAAAAAACGTATATATATATAACAAAAAGTACACGAAGAGTCTGGCGGATAAAAAAAAAAAAAAAACAGCTATAGAAAAAGTAAATTGCGCGTGAATTCCGGTGGTCTTCCCGGAGGCGGGCGAGTTCACGGAGCGCCTCTATCGCCCCTCCGTGTATATCTTCTTGTTCGCGAGTGTTCGGTAGGGTGGAGAAATTTTAAGCATTTAACGAGTCTTGCCGCTGCGGCGGCGTTGCTCTGTGTTACAGAACCTAGCGACCTAGCCGTCCGGTATTCCATTGTCCCTGGAGGACCAGAGACTACTACTACGAGGAGGTGGAGGAGGACTACGGCGACTGGAACGACGAGAAAAGCCCCGGACGTTACCGGGACGGAGAAGAAAAGCGTACCGGCACGGCGATGCGGCGGATCTCGGCTGGCCAGGAGTCGAGCCACAGCTTCCGTTTCGTTCGCGTTTTCTCGACGTGCCGGACGCCGAGGTTCGAGGCGTACCGACCGCCCCGGCGGAAAAGCAACGACGGAAGGGTGGAAATTATTCAGAGGCAAAGGGAAACGAGGAATCGACGAGTCGGCAGAGCGACTTGCCGGTCGAGAGACGAAGAGTGGAAGGGAACGAAAGGGAGGCTCGAGGAGGGGGATGAAAAAAATTGGAGGAAAGATTTTTTTTTTTTTTGAGAGGCGCGGTCGAGGTAGTGTACATTGAGGAGGAAGTGTGGGTCGTTAAGGGGATCGAGCTCGATTTCGATAACTTTTTTTTTTTTTTTTTGCGGACTAAAATTTGTGCGATGTCGATAGAAGGAAATTTTGTATTTTAGGACATTGCGCAAACGTCTGAATTTTGGTTATTCAATCGATCGACTAATGATATTGAAAGTGGTAAAATTGTGCATACGTTTTTTTTTTTTTTTTCTCGATGAATTCATATCATACGCATGTTTGTCGTATTTGTGATTTTTTTTTTTTTTCGTGAAGCAAGGAATCGAAGCGCGATCCCCGCGATCGAAAACTTGCATCTGAATAATTTCATCCCGTCGCATCGGATCCTACTCGTTAAAAAAAAAAAAAAAAAAAAGGGACGCGTATAAGAATACGAAGAAGAAAATAAAAATAACAGCACCGAGCTATGTACTATAAATACAGTCTCGAACAATATGTCGCGATACCCAAGGAGAAGTATATATTTTCTGTAAAGTAGGTTTATCGAAAAAATAATAATAATAATAATGATTATTATAGCTGTGAATGAATCGTAAATTTGATATTAAAAACAACAACAAAAATCACGATGAATCGAACGAGATTCAATGTACCGAGATGTAGCTGAATATACACCTTGATAGCCCGTTTTTCTCTTTCTCGACCTCCGTTCGCCGTATCGCAGTCACCCCGACATTTTTTTTTTTTTTTTTTTTTTCACCTCTCACACCACCAATATTCCCAAAATCATTTTAATAAATGCAAATATTTTTTGCGTCATTAAAAAAAAAAAAAAAAAAAAAAAAAAGATTATCGTTTGGTCTCTTGGACTCGATTTGAACACAGTTTTTCCCCGGAGCTTTCATCGTCTCGCTCCAATTACCGACCGATCAGCCGCTCATCACTCCGTAACTTTCTCCGAGCGTGCGGGTTTCGCCCTTACGTTTTCGCGATGATCTTCTGTGAGCGTCACGGATCACGAGAACCACCGTGGCGATCACGTGCTCGCTCGAGAGGGCACTTAATCCTTATTAAATTTACCTTCGCTCCCGTCTGCTCTCATTCGTCGGCGAGGCGTTATGCGATACAGTTATCCTGTCTGTGTGTGTGTGCATGTGTGTGTGTATGTGTGTGTACGCGCTTCCTCGTCCGCTATCCTCTCACAATACCCACCCTCGCCACGGAACTGTATTGCCTTCTCCCGAGCACTTCCACGATTATTTATTTGTTCGAACACACAAAGCATCTGGTAATAGCCCGAGTGCGCCGGCCAAGCCAGAAATGAACTAAAAGTAAATAGCGAGCAAGAGGGAAATAAATTTCGTCTCGAAATTAAAGAACTTACAGGTCGACGATGAATCACAAATATATATATATATATAAAATATAATAATTTTATGGAGCAGCAGAAGCAGCTTTCCTCCAAATCCGGCATATTATATTCGCCCCGGTTTGCTTCATCCTCATATCTATTTTCATTCAGCATGTAGACTCTGGACCCTAGATCCACAGTGGCCGGAGTAAACCATGGTGGATGCCGTCGAAATGAGCACACTCGTCGCGGCGCTCTATATGCATCGGTTCCCTTGGCCTCCCCGTCCGGCCAGCGTTGGCGCCCGTGGTAGCGAAGAGACGAGATATAATACGAAACGCGCGCGTTAACGCGTTCTTGTTTTTTGTTCTTTTTTTTTTATCTTCATCCCTCCTTTCTTTATTACCATTTTCCACGCTTTCTCTCATTGAAATGAATTCGCTGGAGAAACGGATGAGATCCTCCGAGTGTTTGCTCGTGGCTCGCTCGTCAAAGCTTCATCTCATGGTCGCGTCCCTCGACGCGGAGACTCGCGTGTAGGCGGATGATTTTCTTTAAATTAATTTTTCATCTCTCCCGGGATGGCTGAGCGTCGGGCTAAGCACCACGCGCGGCGTTATCTCTCGCGGATAGAGGCGCGCGCGCGCGTTGAGTGTGGACCGCGAGACGAATTTCGCGCGGGTATTTAACGCGGAAGGGAAAGGCGAGCGAGACTCGCGTGATTATTAATTCGTGGCCGGTTGCGTGTCGCGCCTACGGTCGCGTATTAACGAGGAAAAGCTAACGATGCGCGTTAATTGCCGAGCGATGGATACACACGGAGGGCTTTCCGCGATGGTTGACGCCGGATAACGCGCAGAAGTGCGTAGGGACGCGAGGGCTAATTAGCCGACCGACGAGGAGACTTTTGCGGAGGCGCGAGAGGCGATTTTCGACGATGATCGATTGGGAATGTTGTGATAGGTGATTTTTTTTTTTTTTTTTTTTTTTTAATTCGTTGAGCGATACAGCGATGGCGAGCGAGGAAGGGAGATTGCAAATGGAAAACGGGAGATTTGGGCGAATGGTGGATAAATTAATGAATGAAACGATGGTCCGAATTTTCGAAGGCTATTTCGATGTCGGGAGACATTTTTTTATCGGGTTCGAGACACGGGTTTTGGATGAACTTGATGATCAGTTTTGAGATTGATTTTGAGATCGATTTTGAGATCGATTTTCAAATCGATGTTGAGATCAATATTAAGATTCATTTCGAGATCAAATTTGGAATAAATTTTCGGATTAATTTTAGAATCAATTTTGAGATCGAAATATCGACTGAAATTTCGGGCCGAAGGGATGTTAACTCTATCTATATCTAGTCCTGTAACTTTATGATAAGGCTAGTTCGTATAAGATTCAAAATAAATACGATAATTAAAGTGTAAGGAAATGAAAAATGAATGAAGAGCACACGAAACAGACTCTTAGATAATTAGGTAAAGATTTCTACGTAGCGCGCTGGGTGGGAGCGCTTTGTCAGACGTAAAAGGCCAGACTCTGCTTGATAATGGCTTTCGAAAACGAGGATTAAATGTTTAAAAAAATAATAATAATAATAAGCGTGCGGAGTAGATTTTTTCAGTTACCGGCACGTCGAGTGTCGTCTGATCATTATTCTTTAAAAATTTATTCCCAGTTTGTCACGAGTCAAAAAAAAAAAAAATCGAATTATAGTGTCTTACCCTACGAATAAAAAAGAAATCCCAAAAAAAAAATATCTATAAGATTATTTTTACGATAAACGAGAATCTAAATTAAAAAGCAAAGTTGTCTCTCCGCAGATACGTTGCTAACAACGAGAAAGTAAAATTCGTGTCGACGCTCGATCGATAACTGAAAAATCTCAACGCCCATCACCTTAATTCCAATTTTATTTTTTTGTAAATAACAATATAAAAAAAAATCGACACACGGAGACACAAGAGACACACGAAATCCACGCAAAAGCTCACCTACGAGTGCAAGAAACAAACAAAAAAAAATAGTCGCAAAGAATCGTCGATGTATTAAAAAAAAAATCGCCACATATGCAAAAAAAAATAAAAATAAAATAACCGCGCACGGAGCTCTCGAGTTTCGGGCGTGAGGCGGGTGTCTTGTACGATGGGCGTATTATCGCGGTTTACGAGTGTAACACAGGGTAGACAATGTGGGACCATCACGATGGTACTGGTTAACGGCAAGGCCAATTGCGTTGGTTTTGGGATAAAGGGAAGGAAGTTCGCCGGAAAGGTATGGGATAAAAAAAAAAAAAGGAAAAGAAAAAAAAAGAATCGCTGAGTTCGAGGGTGAGGGCGCGTTGCGTGGGAACACACAGGAGGAATAGTTAGACATTGCAGCCTCGACGCTCGTGCCGCTCGCTCGACGGGGAGCATCGAGTTTATTTCATGAATATTTCAGCGGCCGGTGTTGGCAATAAATAGCGTGCGCCGCGGAATTATATTCCTGAGGTAAAACCCCACCGTCTCGCCTCAGCCTCTCGCCCCGTCTGCATACACAACCCGAGCATTCCGCACCGTCGGGGCCCTCGCACGCCGGTGGCGGCGCTGCACGGCGCCGACACTCGGATTGCCAAGAGCGGAATACTAATTGACTCGAAACGACCCAAACGAACCTCCCGACGCAACATCGTCCGAGCCGGGGGACCGAAAGAGAGGGAGCTCGAGAAACGAGATGCGTTTTCGGCCGAAACGGGGTGAAATACACCCCTCTCGCACTCGCTAACTTCACCGCATCGGGCCGGAAACTTATATTTTTTATTTTATTTTTTTTCGTCGCACAGAATAACGAGCGGTCATACGGATGAATGAAATTTAAGCAGGCGAACTTGTTTGCCCCAAAAAAAGGGCATAATCGACGGTTCAACGAATTCGGTCAATGTTTCAAGAACGGAGGCGGAAAAAAAGAATTCATTTATACGGCGTTACTCAAAGTCGTCCGCAATACGTTCTCGCGAAAGAGTTCTTTTCCGAATCGGTTCTTTGAATAGCGGATAGAAACGATCGTGAAAATTTGTCGTTGACCTTCTTTTTATTTTTCTGTCAAAGTAAGTTTTGCTTTTTTTTTCTTCCGATGGGCACGGAAAGACGTGACACGGAAATTGCAAGCAGCGAGACGTCGAGAAGGAATATCGCGAAGCGGGAGGAGAGGCGGAGTGTAGCGAAGGTTACGAAATTGGGCGAACGACGGGGTGGTTTCGGTCACGGGCTAAAACCTACGCCCTCGCATTCGCTCACTTTCTTCACCGTATCGGGCCGGAAACTTATATTTTTATTTATTTGATTGTTTTTTTTTTTTGTAACGAGATAACGAACGTTCACACGGACGATTAAAATGTTCGGGAGCAAACTCGTTCGCGGAGAGCAAAAGGGCATAATCGACGTTTCAGAGAGTTCGGTCAACGATACAAGAATCGATGAGCAAAAAAAAAAAACGTAATTTATCGAACGGTGTTACTGAAAGTTGTCGACGATACACCCAGAAAAATAATTTATTTGACGGTCTCCGTTTATTTAGATTAAGTAAAATATTTATTTGATTTACATAAATATTTATTTAAATTAAGTGAATAGTTAAAATAAAATGAAATAAATATTTATTTAAATCAAATAAACATTTTATTTAATCTAAATAAATGGTGGCCGTCAAATAAATGATTTTTCTCGGTGTACGTTCTCGCGAAAGAATTCTCTTGAAAATCATTTTTCCGAATATCAGATACAAAGTATCGTAAAAATTTATCGTTGGGCCTTTTTTTTTTATACGTGACTTCCTCTTTTTTTCTCCTGACGGACACCTAAACACGTGACCCGGAAATTGTAAGCGGCGAGATGACGAGCGGGAATGTCGCGAAGAGGGTGGGAGGGGGGAGGAGGGAGGAGGGGGGTAGTCAAGGCTGCGAAGCTGGACGAGCGTCGGGGGGAGCGTCGATAATGACCCCGAGGGACGTAGCGCAATGAAATGGTTGAGAGGAGAATGAGTATGAAGGGAATGAAAGTGAGGTAAGAGGAGAAACGATGGGAAGACGGTACATGAGACAGTGCCACCTGTTACTCTCTGTCCTTCTCACCCTCGCGAGTCTATATAGAATTTTTTTTTTTTTTTTTCCTACCCTCTCGCCTCATCTGTCATACTCTTCATCTTTTGTTCCCGATGATAAAATACGAGGGGCAGAGATGGAGTGAGAAATACGTGAGAGAATGATAGAAGGAAAGACAGCTGTGTACAATTGGTAACAACACACGTACGAATAAATTGTCAGGTGAGAGTGAAAACGTATGGCCGAGGTGTTTCAATGCTTTTTCCTTATACCCGAGACTTCCTGTTTGTTTCAAGAAGAGTCTCCTTCGTCGGAGTGGCGCCGTTTGTCGAGGAAATCTGCAGGGAAGATTCGGGCGCGTTGAGCATCGGGACAAGTACGCTCTGTCTCGGATGGTGAGAAATGAAAATCATCGAAACGTCGGATAATATCCATGTCAAATAATAATAATTTTGTGATAGTTTCATCGTGTTTACGTGACTTTTTTTCCATGCCGTTTCCTTATATCCGAGCCTTCCCGTTTAATTTAAGAAGAGACTCTCTATCGCCGAAGTGGCGTCGTTGACGAGGAAATCTGCAGGAAGATCCGAACGTGGTGAGTATCGAGACAAGTGCGCTCTGTCCCGGATGGTATGAAAAGAAAATCGTCGAAACGTCAGATAATATCCATGACCGACAACAATAATTTTGTGATACGTCCAGTATTTTTATGTGACTATTTGTTTTAACTTGAGATATTTTACTATAACGGTAACAGATATGTAAAATTGTCAGGTGAGAGTGAAAACATGTGGCCCGAGGTCTTTCAATGCTTTTTCCTTATACCCGAGCCTTCGTGTTTATTTTAAGTAGACTTTCCTTCGTCGGAGTGGCGTCGTTGACGAGGAAATCTGCAGGAAGATCCGAACGTGGTGAGTATCGAGACAAGTGCGCTCTGTCCCGGATGGTAAGAAAAGAAAATCGTCGAAACGTCAGATAATATCCATGACCGACAACAATAATTTTGTGATACGTCCAGTATTTTTATGTGACTATTTGTTTTAACTTGAGATATTTTACTATAACGGTAAAAAGTACGTAAAATTGTGAGGTGAGAGTGACAACATAAGGTCGAGGTGTTTCAATGCGTTTCTGTGATACCCGAGCCTTCCCGTTTACTTTAGGAAGACTCTTCTTCGTCGGAGTGGCGTCGCTGAGGACATTTGCAGGAAGATACGAGCACGGTAAGTATAAGAAAGAACGTCGAAACGATGTCATATCATAACAGAGCTGAGTGGTACTTAAAGTACATGAGTATTTAATTAGTACTTAATGTATCAAAGTACTCTGCGAACTCTAAGTACTGTTACTGAGTACGAAGACCAAAGAACTTATATAACGAAAATTAATTTACTCCCAACCCAATATTTTCCATTTAAATCTCAATAATACGATTTTTCGTGCATAAAATTGAGACTTTTCGTGTCTCAGTGTACTTTAACCCCAAAAAGGCTAGCGGATTCGTGTTCAGCGGCAAAAAAAAATACGTCGAAATATGTGGCAGTTCATTTTAAAAAAAAGAAAAAAAAAAAATTCGTCAAAAAATTCCATGGCAATCCGATTTCCCCCTCTCGAGTTCATTTTTCGCATTTTTCAACATTCTGTACTTCGGACAAGACCCTATCTTGTGTATTTTTTCCCGTAGAATACGACGAGCACCTCGGATTTTCCTTAGCTGCTTTGGGAGCCGAGATATCGACGTTTGAAAATCACAAAGATCGACGGTTTTTCAAAAGTGGCTCAAACATTGAAAAATCATTGTTCATTCGATTTTTTCGGTTTCAAAGCTATATTCGACGTATTTTTTCCCGCTGAACACGAACATAACAATTATTTTACTCCCAGCCCAATATTTTCCATTTAAATCCCAAAAATACGATTTTTCATGCATAAAATCGAGAACTTTCTCACTTTCGGCCACTGTACTATATCCATATGTCCCATATTTAGTTGTTATACATCCAGTTGAACGCCACTCACTTCCCCAAGGTCCAGCCGTCGTAGTCCAGTCGATTAGTCTGTTACCAAGGATTGGAAACGATGAGTTTGGACGTTTTGGAAAAATGTTGGTCCTGAACAGAGCCGTTTGATTTGAAAATTCCTCTCTACATTTCGTACTTGAGGAACTTCGCCCCTCCCGATTAAGAAGAAAAAGTACTTTGCACTTTGTATTTTATAAAAGTACTTGAAGTACGGAAATTACTTTGTAATTAAAGTACTTGCGATATTTGGTACTTAGTACTTTAAGTACTTTTAGGTACTTTGCCCAGCTCTGTATAATAATAATTTCCTGATAGATCCATAATTGTCATGAAACCAATAAAATTTTTTTGCGATTCTTAAGAAATTTTATTATGACGGTAAAAGGTACATGAGAAATCTCAGAAACACTTATCGATCCATCGAAAGGGTAACAAAACCGTCGCTATAATTCGTCGAGACGTTAAATATATCGGGTATTGCAGCGCTCGAGTACGCTTCGAACTTGCGTCTTCTTCGCGGTCCATCAGCTATAACAGGCTCGAATTTATCGGCGATTCTTGCTTCGGACATGCCCCTCGCCGATGCAACTTTTTACGGGCCGCTCTCCAGGACACTTATCGCCGGCTGTTACCCTCCCTTGTTTGCCGATCCCCTTCGTTAATCTCTCACCTCCGCCGTTTAGCTCATCTCCGAGCCTCTCATCCTTTTACCGCTCCATCTCTGGTAATCACAGCCGCACTCTACCTCGTAAAAAAAAAAAGAAAAAAAAATAGTTTTACGCTTCTCCACACTTACGCAATCTTCTCCCAGCCTCGACTCACTATTCGATGTGTAAAAAAAAAATGGAGGTAAAGATAAGATATATTCTTACGCCGGATGCCCGGGAATAAAAGAAAGCGCGGAAGGGCCGGAAGTTCGCCGAGTCCCGGGGACGTTTCGATTCGCGCCGAAGCTGGGGCCGGAGAGCGAACACTCCGGAGGCTCGCAAGCTCGTGCGAGGTTACGGCTTTTTAACGGCAGCCGTTAACTCAACCCGAAGGCCCCTGGGCTCTCTCGCTCCTCGCTCTGCGTTTTCCATCTTGACGCGTCGAACTGGATTCCTCGCCTCTTCCGTTCCCATACAACTTTACTCCTCTCCGCTGGGCATCCCGCTCGGTCCTTGTCCGCTTTAGTAACGTTATTTCCACCGGCATGAAACTTGTACGCCATCCCCGTCGCCCCACTCGCGAGAGATACGACGCCGCGAAGAAAGAAGACGGACGAGAGGAGGTTACTCACGTTCTTCCAGTTTCTCAATTCCACCGCGAAGCTTCGAGCTTTTACGACGCCGCGGTGCCTCCGGCTTCACCCTGACGCCTTCCTCACTCAGCTGGGCTCGTGGGACGAGCCTGTTCTTTCCCGAACAATGTCTGTCGAGGCGCGTGAGCTTTACGTCTTTCCGGTTATTCAAACTTCTCGCGCGGTGTGACCGGCGAGGGAGCGGCACGAGCAGGGAAGCGTCCGGGAGGTCGATGGTCTTCGCGGCATCTTCGCGGGAAGTCTTTTCGGGTCCGTGGCGCAGAGCCGAGCGAGAAATGATCGACGACGAATTTGAATGCTGTGCGGGCGAGAGGCCCGCACCGGGAGGTGGATCGAGAAGAAAATTGTTGTGCGTCGAGGAAGTCTCAATTGGCAGCTTCGAAATCAAATTTCCGAAGTAGTTTCGGTCGCAAGTTCGCGTCTTCTTCGCTTGATGCTTCGTACTTAAATTCGAAACTGAATTCATACGTTAGTTCAAACCTGATTTCATACTTACGTTTAAACTTAATTTCATAGTTACGTTTAAACCTGGTTTCATACTTAAGTTCAAACCTAATTTCATACTTAAGTTCAAACCGAATTTCATAATTATGTATGAAGTTGATCTCATACTTACGTTTAACCCTTCGCGTAACCTTCGAACGATTCGAATAACAAGTTAATGTGCTAAAAACAATCTGAAAAAATTCACAGCTATACCTTGAAGTGTCGTTTTTTTGATAACGCAGAAGAAAATTTATTAGGAACATCCGTAGCGTTTTTGTGCTTAAAAGAAGGCATCGTCGTTTGCGATCAGCAAAAAGTCTCCGGTACTTGAAGGGTTACACTTGATTTTATACTTGAGTTCAAACTTGATTTCATACTTAAGTTCAAACTTGATTTCGTACTTAAGTTCAAACTCATTTCGTTTAAGTACAAACTTTATTTTATACAGAAGTTCAAACTTTACTTCATACTTAAGTTCAAAATTGATTTTGAAACAAACTCAAACTTGTTTTTGTACCCAAGGCGATGCGAAACTTTTTCACCCGCCCAGTCGATACTCAGTCGATAAAAAAACTCTGATCAGTTTTCTCAAGGGTACCAGACGTTTTTTTTTCGGCTTATCATGATTCCAGCCAAAGCTCACAATGCCGAAGACCCTTGAAAAAAAATAAATAAATTGGAGCTTTTTTGCGGTGAAGTTTTTCCCAAACCCTCGTCGATGCTTCGAGTGCCGAAATATGCACGATATTAAAAGTGAAAGAGCGGTTCTACGAAGAAACAAAAAAAAAACAAGCGCACGAAAACGTTGAATAAAAGGGGTTACAAAAAAATATATTGAAACCGTCGATATTTCGGGGAATTCTTCGACGAAGCGAGTGGAAAGAGGATCAAATCCGATCGGTCCAAATCGATTAAAAGCTCCGCGGGCTTTGGTCTCGGTTAAATCGTCCGACCACCGCGTTACTCTTGTTCTCGATCGTTCGTTCGCACCGGCGTTTGTACCTGAGTATCGATCACCCGGGTGTTACTCTATTTCGGCCGGTGGCCAATGCTCTCGCACGATCGGTGTGCTTCTGACGAAATCAAGCAAAACAGCCACCCCTGCCCGCTTGTCCGGCGCCTCCAGCGCCTCCCCCTCGTCCCCAACCCCGATGCACGTATATTCACACTGGAATGAAATTCATTGTTTATGCACGACTGGCTTACTGCGAAACCAAATCCGTTATATCGTACGCTATCCATTGTTCATTTAGCGATGCCTCGTCCGGGCGCACGCGAACGCCGTTCCGAGAACGAGGCCCCGTTCGGTCGCCGTTTAACGATTAATCATGCAAATTTCACGACACCCGGTAATTTAACCCTTGCACCGCGCCGACGGATAAACATACCGCGTCGAAAAATTCACAAATCCAACAGCTGGAGGGACATGTAGCGGACACGGCTCCGACTTCACTTTTCGCTTGTCGGTATATAAACAACGACAAAAAAAAAAAAAAAAAGGCAAATCGAATTGTAGGATTTGAGATCAATCGGTCAATCGATACACAGTAAAAAATAATTTCGTAAAATCGGAATGCAAAAATCATTCTGTTAAATGAGTGACAAAGTTGTTTGTCACTTATTTGAATATAGGAGCCTGTCCTTTTATTTCCTGTATTATTGACAATTTTAGTTTGTACCTTTATTTGTAAAAGTAGAAAATTAATAAATAAAAAATTATGGACGTTTGTGGACAACAGTTTGTTGTGAAAAGTACAAATTTTTTTTTTTTACTGTGTAGCAACGTTGCTGTACTGCAACGAAATTGCAACGAAACAGTATTAGTTTTATCATTACTGGCGGTTAGGTTGGCTCCTGCACTGACAATGCCCGTGAGTAAACTGTGAGTACCTGTGAGTATCTGCATGTATCCGCAAGAGTATTCATGTCAGTAACGGTGTGAGTGTCCAATCGACATGAACTTTATTATTATTATTATTATTATTATTATTATTATTATTATTATTATTATTATTATTATTATTATTATTATTATTATTATTATTATTATTATTATTATTATTATTATTATTATTATTATTATTATTATTATTATTATTATTATTATTATTATCACTGCTAACTTCGATACCATGGAAAATGCACCATCATCATCATCAGCGCGTTTATGTACGGATTTCAAGAGTCTTTACCGTGCTGGAGGGTCCAACAAAAGTTCCATTTTCTTTGAACGATCGTAAAGAAAGAATTCCGCAATTTCTTCGATTTCGGTCCTTCGTTCGAGATGGTCAGAATCCACAGGAGAATTGCCACGGGGAGTCCGCGACACGCCGATAGCTAACGTCCCCGTAGTAAAACTTAATGGACGACGAAAATACCGAGTTAATTGGCACACGTACGACACCAAGGTGTTAAACGACTCGCGCCAGGGCGTTCTTAGTTCTCGGTTTCTCACTTAACCGGCCCCGGATGACTCTGTCCCCGAATGAAATCTTACCCCCAGGAGTGATAAACTCTAGGTCGCGAGAAAACGAGAGAGAAACTGCCGCTACCGGACAAAGCGACGTCCTGTCTCGGCCGCGGAAGCTCCAGTTTTAGCGTGAGAAACATTGACTTCTGGGACGAGTCAAACGCTATCCGCGACGTTGTTACACCGGCACGGAGAGCTTGTGTGGAACGAACCAGACCGATAGCGGGTATTATTAATAACGACTCATGCAGTCGCACGACTTCGGGCACAACGTTGCATTCATTTTCGGGCTTGTAATACCGAATTAATTACCGTTGCAGGCGACAATTATTTAACGCGAAAACTGGAATGCGATGCAGCTTTCCAGTCTTGCTCGGCACCGATAGCATTGTCGATAAATTGTTCCGAAATTAAATCCGTGTTCGGCACGGTTAAATCCCTGTTAGAACTAAATTCGGACGGTGACGAAGTGAGACTGCGTCAATCGCTTGAAAATCGCTAATCATAACGATATTATGGAAACGAGAGAATATTTTAACGGAATCATCGATTCGTTTTTGACTAACGGTGACAAGCGTACACAGAAAAAAAGAAGTGTAATTTTTACAAAAAAATTATTGTCCACAAACGTCCACAATTTTGTATTTGTCAATTTTCTAGTTTCACAAACAAAAGTACAAACATAAAATCGTCAATGATGCAGGAAGTAAAAGGTGCATGTTCGTACATTTAAATAAATGACAAACGAGTTCGTAACTTACCTAACAAAATTTTTTTTACGAAATTTCTCATTCTGATTTTACGAAATTATTTTCTACTGTGTACGATTATTGGGCGCACGGAAAGCCGCTTGTTGAGCTGGAAGCCGGAACTTCGTCAACTTGCGACTCGAAAAATTTGTACTTGCGAAAAAAAAATGGTCAACAAAGTTTTTTCGATTTTCGACGTTGAACGTGACCGGCTTCCATTTTTTGTTAATTTTTTTTTTCTCGTGTTTCGAGTGACGGTTTTTATGCAATTGGCGTAATTGCTACTCGGTTCCACGGCTAACCGGTCGGCGGTCCCTTCCATGATACCAATATTGGAGTACTCGATAATTTAAGCCCGAGTAAAAACGTTACAATTTTTTTTTACGTATTACAAAAAAAACGTTTACATTAAGGGCGTAGAGTTACGAAATTAAATCCGCGTTTATCCCCGTCCCGATTAAATTCATTTGGCCACAAAATGACGCTCCGTCAATAACGCTACGGCACTTCGCTTGGAAAATGGTAACCATAACGACGTTGCAGAAAAGAAAAAAATATTTTGTCGGAAGTATCGATTCCTTTTTTTTTAGCCCGCTTATTGAGCCAGGAGTTGATCAGCCTAGGACTCGGCAAACGTGTGCTTGCGAAAAACATTTGAAGATAAAGTTTCTTCGATTTTCAACGTAGAACATCACCGCTTTTTTATTAATTTTTTTTTTCTCGTATTTCGAGGGGCCATTGTGATGCAACGGCGTAATTGGTGCTCGATTCCACGGATAACAGGTAGGCCGTCCGTTCCATGATACAAATATCGGAGCACTCGATAATTTATGCTCGAGTAAAAAAAAAAAAGAGAAGAAATAAACTCGAATCCTTTATGCGTTTATAGATTAAGGGCGCGGTGAGGTACGAGTGGTTTCGTTGTTCGGTGATAGGGACGTACGAAGGAAATCTCGATAAATGAGAGAGATATGTGAAGTGGAAGTCGGGGAGGGAAGAAATGTAGATGGATTCGGCGAACCGTCATGCCTTCGATGTTCCACTGTGCTTGGCTCCAAAGTATTCCGAGCTACCTCTCAGTCCTTCCAGCTTTTTTTTCTCCGCCCTCTCACCATCTCACCTTCCGCCTGAGAGAGTCAATCTCGTTCGGTTAAAAATTGAAGTGCCAATTTAGCCTCGCGATGGGGTAATGCGAAACCACATTTTCCCACGAGCGCGAGTCGATCTCCGCGAAACTGAGTGTTCGTCGGGAAGCCGTTGCCCGAAGGGCCTCGCCGGAATGGATAACCCGCCGAGAGTATGGAGAAGAGATATTCCGTTCCCGGACAAAACGTAACTGTTGTAAAATGTGTTACGATAACGAGAAAGCATCGAGGAGAGACATCATAACGAGAAGCGAGGACTCCGAAGACACGAGCCTCGGTCCCGTAATTGGAAGAGAATTATTCATTCCGGAGGGAATTACGTAATTGATCAATTAATTATCAATCAAGATCTCGCCTGTTTCGTTATATATTCGTTGTAACTTATTTTAATGAACGGGGTAGCATGTAACTTCGTTCAAAATTAGTGAAGCGTCGGTGCAACGGTCGCTCAAAAATAGAGTGACGTCGTACAGGAAACAACACCGAAAATAAGGTTTGGTAATATCAAACTAAACTGCGGTTGCGGATGGCGAAGGAAATATTTCGTCGATTGAAAGAAATATTTAGTTGATTGAATGAAAATTTAGTTGTTTGACCTAATATTTAGTTGCTTCAACGAATAGTTACTTGAATTGAAGAAACATTTTGTTCAATCGACCAAACATTTCCTTCGCCACCCGCAATCGCAGCTTAGTTGATATTTTTTTCAGTGCACGTCACTTTCGATTTGAAAATCTTGTTTTCGACCGGAGTTAACGGCTTTCCAGAAATACGTCACTTCCGATCGAAAAAATGAGATTTTTTAACCGGAATTGACGCATTTCTGGTAAATCTTCGAAAATCTAAATTTCCGGTTTCTAAATTTTATAGTCCATACACTTAAAAGAATACTTTAATTGACGGCCACCGTTTATTTGGTTTAAGTAAAGTATTTATTCGATTTAAATAAATATTTATTTAAATTAAGTGAACAGTTACTTAAATGAAATAAATATTTTACTTAAAGCAAATAAACGGTGATCGTCAAATAAATTATTTTTCTGGGTAATGTCGAGGGCGCGAAGCAACTGAGCCACAAAAACCCGCTAATTACATTATAACAGAGTGTAGAGACGAGCATTTAACATTGGCGGTCGGGAAACTTCATAATTAGAATTTACTAATTTCCTGACAAATATTCAATACCCTGACACTTTAATATCCGTAACGTTAACATTTTTTTCCAGGATTCTCCTGAAATTAAGATTCTGGTTACCATCCCGCTATTTTCTCTTTAAAGATCGAACTTAAATCGTATCGCATAACGGAGCATAACATTTCCTCGGCCAGACATTTATTGATATAAATTTCTTGACAATGTTCCATCGCCGTCGATGCGAGTTTGGTTAACAATCGACGTAACCGAAAATGAGATTAAGAGCGACTGTCGGAAGCAGAATACCCGGCTCGGTTACGCGGATTAATGCGCGGAGTGCGAATTACCCGTGAGATATCTGGATGCGATGGGCGACTGAAGGGAGACGCGCGACGGAGAGTGGAGAGGAAGTCTGCGGAGACGCCGCGAGAACGCAGAAGGAATAAGACGCCGAAGCCAGATGGACGTATAGTAGATACGCGTAATGCCATCTGGGAATAGCGTTTGCCAGCCATTGGACCTGATGAAGGTACGAAACGACGGGCAAACTTAAATGGCAGTTGAGAAATATAATTTCCCGAGCTGTCAAATGTCTAAGCCCCGGGAACTGCACTATGGAACCATCATCTGCGGCTTTCTCTCGTCCCGCTTTCGGTACGCTTCGTGAATATCCCGTTTCCCAATGCATCTTCATTCCCCGCTCGCAGGGAACGAAGAGGGCGAAGAGAGCCCTCTCGTCACCCGCTCAGCCAGAACTGAGCCATCAGCATCGTTTTTTCCTCCCTCCCGATCCACGGAGCAACTCGAGCTCCCTTCAACGAAACTTGAAATGTAAATTGCGTAATTACTTTTTCGTCCGGATGCAGCATACGCGATACCGTGGCGCATTCAGGCGCCGCAGTTGCACCCCGGTGTGGAAATTCACGCATCAGTATTCCGAGGAAGCATGTGTTGTAGATCTCAACACATGCTAATTGCGGAGGGAACGAAATATGCGGCGTCTGGGTAAAGTGCACGAGGGGGGAAATAATTGAATTCGTCGATGAGCATGACTTTACGAGATCTTCACGCTTGCTGCTGCACAGACAACGACAAAAAAAAGGAGACTGGTGGGTACGACGAAAAATTAGTTACAGTGCGCAATTTTAAGGACTCAAATTGGGCCGGAAGGTTAAATGGCGTTTTCAACGCTGGAACTTTATTTTCTGAAACGAACTTTTGCTAACTCAATGATGTGTCATTGTAACCGGTTAAAAAATGGTTCTTCTAAGTATTTTTTTTTTTTTTTTTCGTGTATCTGGTCGATCGGAAGTGATTGTGTTTTAAGGACTCGTGTCTCGACGGAGAGTTAACTGGTATTTTTTATATTGGAACTTTACTTACTGAGACGAAGTTTCGCTAACTCAATCATGTATTATTGTAACCGGCTGAAAGATGGTTGTCCTAGACATTTTTTTCGTGTATCTGGTCGACCGGAAGTGGCTGTGTTCTACGGACTCATATCACGCCGCAAAGTTAATTGGTGTTTTCTACAGTGGAACTTTATTTTCTGAAACAAAGTTTCACTAGTTTAATGATGTGTTATTGTAACCAGTTAAAAAATGGTTCTCCGACTATTTTTATTTCCTATATCCGATCGACCAGAAGTGGCGATATTTCAAGGACTCGTATTCCGCTGAAAAAGTTAACTAGTGTTTTCTACAGTGGAACCTTATTTTCTGAACCAAAGTTTTGTTAATTTAATCCCGTGTTATTGTAACCGATCGAAAAATGGTTTTCTAAATTTTTTTTTTTTCGTATATACGACCGACCGGAAGTGGCTACGATTGAGACTACAACGTCTCTAGGGACGAAAGGGAAAGTGATGTTTTTCTCATTTAGTTTTAGCATCATGGTTTCCGGTTGTACAGGCCGACTGCGTCTGATATATAGAGTTATCGATCATCCCGTGAATCAGTGATGATACATGCGAGTCGAAATATCCGTTGCGCGAGCGGAGGATATCGGTATCGGACTGCTGGAATTACTAATGAACAAAGTCTCGGAGACACTGCTTAACTAGTCGGTCGAACTCGATCGGTAAAAAATTCGTAAAATCGATATTACGTATTGGGTCACGTTATTTTACCTTAGATACAATAAGTATTACTTTTTCCAACCGTATTGACGTAATTAAATTATGATAATAAATGTTTAATGACATTGATCTATCTTCGAACACTTTCTCGATATCTCCCTCGACCAACCTCAGTAAGATTAAATAACCCACGACTCAGTCGACATCGAGTATTCCAATCATCGCGAGATTAATTTCAGAAATAGCGCCCCGAAGGCAACGTACTCGAATTTCCAATGGAAATAAATAATCGATACAGTCATCTTCTAAATTAACTTTTTAACGCATTTCTCAATTTGAGCGATGGTGGTGAATATGGCCCGGTTCATACATCATTAATTTGCGTGTTAATTCGGGTGGTCCATATTCCCCACTTTCACACGACATTCTCATTAATCGGAGTGATTAGTTATAATATTTATGTTTCGACGGTGTTGCCAAAAAAGTTTCACTATTCCGAGTTATCGCACATATAGCTCCATCGTCTAGCGAGCCATCGAATAATTTAATGAATTCGGTGGATTTTAGTTTGATAAGACAATTGAATATGTGGCAAATCGCGGACTGCTTAATTGAATTGGTTAATAACAAAAATTGACAAATCAATCGAGGCGAACAGATAAATTCGTACATCTGACAGACACGACTCGTCCTTTTCATAGATATTTAAAAATATAAGCCACAACAATTTTTTTTTTCACATTATGAAGAAAAATCTATAATTTTCCACTGATTCGGGTCGTCCCACGCATAACTTCTTCGTCTAACGATCCATCGAATAATTTAATAAATTCGATGGATCTTAGTTGGATAGGAAAATTAGATACGTGTCGAACCGCGGATTGCTTAATTTAATTTGTTAATAATAAAAATTGACAAATCCAATCAAGGCGAACAGATAAATCCGTACACCTGACAGACACGCCACGTCTTTTTCATAGGTATTTAATAATAGAAGCCAAAACAAGGAGAATTTTTTTTTTTTTTCACATTATGAAAAAAAGCCAATAATTTTCCACTGATCCGGGTCGTCATATATATAGCTTCATCGTCGAACGATCCATCGAATAATTTAGTAAATTTCATGGAACTTGGTTTCATGAGAAAATTAATTGCGAGCCGTACCGTGGATTGCTTAATTGAATTTGTGAATAATAAAAATTGATAAATCATTTAAAGCGAACAGAAAAATGTGTACACCTATCAAACACTCCTCGTACTTTCCACAGATCTTCAGAAATAAAAATAAAAACAAAGTCATGAAAGCAACTCGTCTCTCCGGCGCCTGCTGCGGAATCAGCAGACAGCCTATGGACGCCCTATCGACCCCTTCGTTTATAACATGGACATAGAAGACCCTTTGTGGACCTCACACGGAGGACCCACCAATCTCAAGTACTAGGAGGAGACGCCTCGCGTCGCCGAGCTAGCGAGGCATTCTACGAAGAGTCCCCAAAGCGTGCACATCACGTCTGAATATTCGAACTTGTATCCGATAATATCTTTTGTCAACCAATATACGATTTTATATTATCCACGGTCTACGGTTTCTTACAGTCACAAAAAACCAACGACAAAAAAATCCCATTAACAAGAAAAATAATCGTGGATATTTCTGAAAAATGAATATTCGTCAAAAACGGACAACTTCAATGACTTCGTACAGTCCTTGTGTAAAAGTCGCCAACAGACGAGTGGTCCATATTCGCCCCCTCGCACCCCGTCCGAATCTTCCCAACCATTAACAAACCGAAGTAATAATTAGCTATTTATAACTCGGCGCAACCGCGAATCCACGCCACGAAACGCAAAAAAAAAAAAAAAACGAACACACGCCGGAAAACGAGATACCCACGGTTCGTGAAATCCGACTCGTCGTCGTCCACTCGCAGTTTGCCAACTAAATCCCACAGAGTAAATATACCCGAGGCGGGTTTCGCGCATAAATTGCGTAAGTAGAGAGACGAGAAAACCCGTCAGGTCGCAGGGTGGAGGGACAGATACGATTATGGGGGTAGCTCCTCATTCCCGGTGTATCCGTCTCACCCCCGGTCGTTCGCATCCGCGAGGGCATTTAACTTTTGCACGGGCCGACGAGGTGCGCGCACCCGAGGCTGGCCCCGGTTTCACAGAGTCGGCTGCCTCCGCCGTGTCGGATATCTTCGGGCCGCAGGCGCTGTTTTCTTTTCATTTGTTTGAAATTTATCGGCTGCCGAGTACCCGCTCGCTCGTATGTACCGAAAGATAGTAGCGCGGAAGAGATGAGGAAGGGAGGGAGGGGGGGGGGAAGAGTTGGAAAGGGAGAGGGTGAAGCTGCGAAAAGTGTAGAATGGAGGCAGAGAAGAGTCGACGAGAGATGTGAGCGAAGCGGAACGAGAGTTAAAGGGGAGGGAAGTGGGCAGGGAGGGGGTGGGTGGGGGGGGGAGGGATGCGGAAGAAAAGGGGTGCTGGCTGGCGGTGGTGCCGGTAGCGGTTGGTGTTCCGGATAGAAAACGCCAGGGGTTGTAAGAGGGTGCGTCGAGCGGGTGAGAGACTGAAAATACACGAACGAAAGGTAGAAAAGAAACGGTATGGAGAAAGAAAGAAAGAGGCAAAAAAAAAGACTGGGCTAGAGATCCCGGGGTTTCGTGTCCCACTCAGCGCTGGCGCTCTTCTCTCGACGGGCCGTTCATTTGTT
Source organism: Amblyjoppa proteus (assembly GCA_963922035.1). NCBI lineage: Eukaryota > Metazoa > Arthropoda > Insecta > Hymenoptera > Ichneumonidae > Amblyjoppa > Amblyjoppa proteus. The sequence continues at coordinate 29,989,601 of OY998230.1, read as the reverse complement.
TTTTTCCGTCTGGCACTCACGACGCTCCCCTGGTAAACCGCAAATCCCCAATTCCCACGAGGGAGCCGACGGGAGGGAGAGAAAGGCGAAAGATAGAGAGCCCGGAGAGAGAGTTAAAGCGAGAGGAAAAAAAAAAGATAAGTAAAGGGATATAGGAGGGATGAGAACGCAAGGATGCAAGGGCGGGGCGGAGAGAGGGAGAAAATCCGCAAGCCGTTTCGAGTGTTTCACTCCGCCCTTTTATTCCAACGATTGATCTTCAACGATTTGTTGAAGCTCGAACCCGACTGTGCTGCGTATCGACAGCGTCGAGGGCTTTTGATCCTGCGGGCTTGCCAGTCCTCTCGGATTTGTCGGAGATTGTTTAATGATTGAGATCTTTATGGGAGGCGTGAGCTGATGAAATGGAATAACGAAATCTTCGCTCAAATATTGGATATGGAGAAAATAAAGTTAATGGCAATGAAAAATATCCGTGGAAAGAATGATCTATGGAAAGAATGATCTACGGAAAGAATGATCTACGGAAAGAATGATCTATTCAAAGGATGATCTCTGGTAAGAATGGTCTGTGGAAAGAATGATCCATGCAAAGAGTTATCTATGGAAATAATGAACTATGGAAAAAGTAGTAAAAAATATGATTACGAAAAATGATGTATAGAATGAAATGGTATGGTTTTATCGATCAATGTTCGAGCAATATTCCGCGGCTATTTTTTCACCTGTTTCAAAAGCAATAATGGTAATGTGACGGCATTAATAAAACCGACCATTATAGAGTGAGTCCGGGAACGGTTGTACTAAAGCCGCGTCTAAATTCGTTCTCTCTGACAGGGTTCGACTGCGCGCAAAGAGTCAGCTCGCCGGTGCCACGGTGGATCGGGGTAGAGGGGCGTGGTGCATCGCAATCGTACGTTGAATAATTTGTTCGGAGTTATAGGACGGTGCGCTGTATCGCTCGCAAGTTTCAGCCTTCTTCCTTTCTCCCTCGATATAACCTCCGGCTCATTCTGTTTCACATTCTCGGTACCGTCGATACAAGTACACACGTACATCTTTCTATACATAGATACATACGAATTCTAACCGTGCGCGGTCGGTTTCTCGAACCACTCGACTCCTTCCCCGTACGATCGATCGATCCGCGCGACCACTACTCTCGCTCTCCGGCCGGAGCCGGAGGTTGAAAGCTCCCGAGATCACGTCGAATCCTCCGCGACTTCGACAGAGTTCGACTGCAACACTGTATCGAACAAACCGCCGGGCGTAAAACGTCGCTCGAAATTCTCACCGAAAACCGCCCACCTCGCTCATCGAATTACATTTTGCAAACTCAAGCCGATCAATATTTTCCGAAATATAATTAGGAAATGTAGCGGAGTATCGACGAAACGTCCGGATCTCGAGACGAACATGAAAATGTTCTTCCTTTTTTAACGACGGATTAAAAAAAAAATTCAAATCTCGCGACACATCGAATCTCTGCAGTTTTCAGTTTCGCCTTGCACTTTTCTCTCCAAGACAGTTGAAACGCAGTCGTATAAGGATAATGGCGCCTACCCGTGGCATTCGAATTACCGACAATCGACATTTCGCCGTCGACTGTAGACTGTCGAGACGACTAAGCGGCTCTGTCGGATAGCAGAGACGACTCGCCCGTTTCCCGGCTCTCATTACAATCGTTTTTATCGTCTCACGTTTTCTTAGTTGCATTCTTTTCCCGTTTCGCATCTCCGTTCCTCGAGACAACAACAACAACAACGAAAAAGACTCGGATTCGATTACACACCGATTACATACTTTGTCCGTACGTCCGCGCGGTTGCTTTGATTTTCGTTCCTCGGAGCGAGCGCCGCGACAAAAGAAAATCGCTGCTTTAGCCATTTACGCTCCGCCGGATCTTCGGCATTCGCTGGATATAAATATATTGGAAAAAGAACGCCCGAGGCACGGGAATAAGAGTAAAACCAGAGAATAAAATGAAAGCGAAAGAGTAAAGAGGAATAGCGTCGTCTCTGCCCTCAGGAATTTCGCGAAGGTACGTGGAACCATGGCGTAGAATGTAATACGGTAATCGCTGCTGCGATGTTCGAACGGCGGAGGCAAGAGGCAGGCGGATAGACAAAAAAAAAAGATGTCACAGAAGATGTTTTGCATGGATCGACGGTGTATCTTACACAGTGCTCAAAAGAATTCTAGGAGCAGCGTCCGGAGGCCCCGCGGGACTTTGAAGATTCCTGCGCTTTATAAGGATACGTCGAGACGGTCGTTGCGCAGTGTTCAGGTAAAAGGGCGATGTCTCTGATACCGCTAACGCCGCCGATGATAATAACGAGCACTGGAGGCGGGGCACGTCGCTCAATTTTATCCGGAAAATACCGGGACGTATACGCGCGTTTGTCGGCGCTCGGATAAAATCATAGGGAAAATGTCGTAGCGGAGATTTCCGCTGGAGCTCGAACAAAAGTTAATCCTCCGATAAATGTTGCAGCGGAGAGAAGACCCTGATGAGTCTTCTCTCCTTGGTTGCTTCGTAAATTATTCGTTTTGTTGCTATGGCGAAGCGAATGGATATGCGCGAGGGTGAAAGAGCTTTTATGATGGTGCGCGAAAAATCCTTTGAACTATTTCCATCTTGCCCGCCTCACGCCAGATTGTGGAAAAGAAATGGTTGGATTAACCAAGGTGCGATGACATCAGAAAGTTGTTATTTGACTGGTGCAAAAAAAAATGTCCGTTTGAATCGACGAATTTTGAATCGACTGAAGGAAATAATCGTTTAAGAAAACAATGCTTTATTTGTATCAAACACATAAGAGCTTCGAACGGATGTCAACACGACTTTTTGTTAATCCAACAATTTTGCTTCTTCGTAGCTTTGTTTCGGCAAAAAAAAATGCTGATATTTTAACGAGACATGTTCAAAATGTTCCCAAACATCGAAAAAAAACGCGTGTGTGTGCGTGTGTGAATTAGACGCAAAAAATTCAAACGGCTATAATCCAAGAATGCCTTGACCGATCAAGCTGAAATTGCACACACAGTATGTGTGGATAACAGTCAATGTTTCTGCAACATTTCATCCAGAAATGTGCAGTTATTTTTTTTATGTACGTCATTTTTAATTTCGTAAAAAATGTCGGTTCACGCTCTAGCACTCACAATTTTTTTTAGCTATCTGGCTAAAAACGCGTACACGAATACCCGATGATCCTATTAAAATTTCAAGAGAATCGATCTAACCGTTTAAATTTAATCTCATTTTGAATTTTTTGGTTTTTATGAAGAATTAGTGCTTTATTTTAGGCCCAATTTTCCTCGATTATTTTTTCTCGGTATATCATCGGCTGAACCATCGTGTAAATGCTCGTAAGAATTCGTGAGCCGAAAATGAAACAAAAAAGAATTTCGAAATTTAGCTCCCGGTAATCTCGAAGAGTCCGGTCCGTTCCCCAGCATCCTCGTAATTTTATTTATTATATATATTCTGCCCTGCAATCAGTTTCCCGGGGGCGCGTCCCGGCGAGGAATAGCGGTTGCGGCGAACGCGACTGGACTGTTCAGCTTCCGGGCGAGACCCGTTCTCCGCACCGATTTAATATTTGGAACGTCGACGCGGCCGTTTCGTCGACCGTTGTAGCGCCAGCAGCAGCAGCAGCAGCAGCAGGCGGTTTGCTCATAAAAGCGATGGTATAACTGTAACACCGAAAGCTCCGGTTCGTCCCCAGCACAGCGGCAGCAGCGGCATCGGCAATGGGACGACGGACGGGTGCGCTGGAGGGATATGCCGGTCGAGCCGCTCGTAAAGCTTTCTCACAGGGCTCGGACCAGGCGTCCCACAAACCAAGCCCAGCTTCCTCTGATCCTCCGCCTGACTCGTTCGTCCCATCACTTCCAATGTTGCAACCTTCCCTCAGCGGTATAACGTCACCAACATAAATGTAGTGGTCCCCGACTATGACGTCCCCCCCCCCCTCGACCCCATTACGATGATCGACCACGGGTCGATTCGTTATCTACCACCAATACCACGCGGCCATCCGAATTCAACCAACGGGACCGAGTGAGATGCAACCCACGTGCACCTACGCTCACCTCCACTCACACTTGCGAACGCCGCACACGCGAAGTCCAGCGGCCCAGAGAGGACGAGGGTGAACGTGGACCTGGTTGACCTATAGTTAGATCCCAAACGGCATGAATACCTGTATCTGCGCTCCGATTCCCCTTTTTGACGAAGTTGACCCACCCGGTGACGTTCGCTGGTCGGAAGTCCCATGACGTGGGGTCAACTTCATCGAGAACAGGCGGTGGTTGTGTAGATAGGCAAGAGGATACCGTTCTATGGACCATGTTATCGATGATGATACAAGCTATCCCATTGCCGCACACCCGCTATGCCTCGGACACTCTCTCGCGCTGTCCCTCCGCCAGCGTCTCGTTCCCGCATCTTGTTAATCTATCTCACTCCGGTAGTGTGTACCAGAAAGCGGCTACACACGAAACGATAATAATGACGCGAGTAATTGGGCACGATGATGATGATGAGCCATAATTATAACCGCAGTGGCCTCATAAATTGGGGTGCGTTATGGGACTGGAAATCGGGCACTCCAGCTCGCATTGCTGGGTGGTTCTGGAATATGTGCATTATCATGAACGCGTGTGGATAGAGAAAACGTGAAATACAGCGGGAAATTTTGGCGGATATCTGTAGTGCACGATAGGATATTCGAGTACCATAAACGTTTATGGAGTAGGGGGTTGTATATGGTGGAGGAGAGAGGTTGAAGCTCACGGATATCAGAGACAAATGGATTTATGCCGCACGATCGCCTTTCATCCTTTGACCACTGTAGGATGGCACGCAGGAGTGGCGGGCAATGCTCAATGTTCTTGAAGTGCCGTATTTTGCTTATTTTTTTAACGGATTTTTTTTAGTGGATGTAAATTCCGTTCGACGGAAAATCATTGGGGCGGATAGAGATGGTCTTGCCCAACGAACTTTATCTACAACACTCCGAGAGCTCAATGAACCACGAACTCCAATTACGATTCCCACATTCGTTACGCGCGAAAGCATTACATTGGAAAAATAAAAATGTGGCAGTTACGATGTAACGTGTGGGTCATGGGAGAGATTTTCGTCGGTAAATATATAGGCGAGCAACGCTGGTACGCAGGAAAACGCGGACGGTTTCGTAGAAGCGTTTATCGAGCAGGGTTGTATATAGTCGAGGAGAGAGATTGAAACTCATGGATATCAGAGACCAATAGATTTACGACGCACAACCGCCTTTCATTCTTTACGCACGGTAGGATGGCACACAGGATTGGCGAGAAAGCTCGATGTTCTGGAAGTTGCCGGGTTTTGTTTGTTTCTTTCTCTTCAGCGGATGTAGTTAATGCCGTTCGATGGAAAGTCGTTGGAGCTGATAGACATGGTCTTGCCCTAACGAGCTTTATCCACAACACTCCAAGAGTTTCATGAAACGCAAACTCCAATTAGCATTCCTACGTTCGCTACGCGCCAAAGGATTACATCGTGAAAATAAAAATGTTGGAGTTGCGATGTAACGGGCGGGTCATGGAAGAGATTTTCGTCGGTAAATACATAACGGGATGGCGCTGGTACGCAGGAAAACGCGGACCGTTTCGCAGGGATGGAGGTTGCCCGGGTCTCCTCGTAAAAGGATTTACGGGACGAGACATCCCGAGCGTAGAGAGGAGGAGTACGAGGGGGTAAAAGCGGAAACGTAATTTCGCTTACCCGCGATGGGTCGCGGTCGTCGGTGGAAATCATAAGCCCGGCCGAGGTGTCAGTCGAGGGAAGGCACAAACCTGCAACGGCTCGCGTGTGTGTCCAACGCTAGCGTCACTGCAGAGACATCAAAACACGGCCTGGTGCACATACTAAGTTTAAAAAAACGGCACTGCACCTACCAAAATGCCCATATACTGTCGTCGCTGTTGCGAGAATGCGTGTCGGTACGTTCATAAAGTAGAGCCGACAGCAGCCCGGAATTCCGGAACGTTGGGATTACGGGGATTCCGTACGCAGTCGGAATAGGAGGCGATAATAATCCCATTTCCTGCATCACCGTTGAAACATTTTCTGCCCGTATGCACAATAGTCAACGATAATGTTCCTATCATCCGCATCGTTGGAGCATTAGCAGTTTAGACAAAGTTGAAAGAGAACCTAGGCATCCCGGTTATGGCTCCAGGCAGAACTGGCTGGTGACCGACCAAGAGGTGTTCCAAATTGCAACATTCGGTCACACTGCGATTCGTACGCTCCGTTGACTCCCCATTGGGGGGCGCGAAGGCGTTAGGTATTAAGTTTTGAATTTCGAATCGGAAATGACATATTGTTGAATTCCGTCACATTGTTTTCTGAATCAAGTCCAAAAAGTGCGAAAATGAAAGGTTCAACGGGGTTCATGTCCAGTACGTGCTATCATTTTCTCATCATCTAATCAAATAATTTGACATCATTATCAAATCCAAACACTTGATAATATAATATAATCAAGTGTTTTCTTAATATAAATCAAATCATTATGTTGATATCTTTATCAATAACACTTGATATCAAATCAATTGATATTGTTATCGAATTAAATCATTGGATCATTTGATGTCATTATCAAAGACGTCACAGTTATGGCCCCAGGCAGAACTGCCTGATTGTAGACGTAGTGGAAAAAGGACGGTCTGGCCTATCAGTTCCAGCTGCGTTTAACCCATTGGCGGGTTGTCAATAAAACCGACTCTGTACACAAAGGGAAGAGAACGAGTAGAAGCTAACGACATGATGGTCATTCTGAGATACTGCCTTCCACAAATCCACATCGCACTTAGTCGCTTCCTGGCCACACAAATTAGATGAAGGCCTCCGCAATATCCACATCATCAAGACCATGTCTACGCCCAAGGAAAAAACAACTCGGTAGCTTCCATGATGTCACCACTACCAATGGCCTTGTGTACGGAGTAAAAAAAAAGGTCTGTCCACAATCTGTTTTTCCTGTCAATTTAACAATTCCAACTTTACATTTGAAATTGTTAAATTGACAAGAAAAGAAGATCACCAATGCGAAAATCGTTGACATACTTGCGCAAGGAGCGTTTGCAAAGTGTACAAGATTTTTTTTTGTTACCGTGCGAGGCAAACTTGTCCGGACGTAGACGAAGTACTGGAACCCGGCAACTGCATGCTGTATGGATATGCAAACTAGAAAGAGGCACTGACAGCCTGGAAATTCACGCCAGCATAGACACACGATGCGAGCAGCAGTGTCGGTAGTGTCCCAGCATCCACACCGTCGGAGAATCGTCTGTGCACGCGGAATGGCAAAATGGGCCAGCGGTAGTCACAACGACCACCGACGAACACCATCGGCTTGTCTATGCACACAATCGCACATGGAAAGTAGAAAGAGGCAGCACAGCGGCAGCAGCAGCAGGAAGCAGTCGCGCAACCGTGGATGGAGAGCGGCCAACTCTTCGGCGCGGGGGATGCAGGAACGCCGCGGGCAGGAAGAGTTATGGGTCTGGTGCCTGGCGGCTGGATCAGAGGATCACTTACCCGCGCGAAACGTTGTGCTACCCTCTCGTCCCTCTCGGCCACCGGGGCTCGGGCGCGGTACCGAAAGGATTCTTCTTCGCGCTGTCTCGCTCGATAGGGCAAAGCCCTACCAAACCCCCGATTCGTATCGGTGTATCGTAAGAGATCGTTTCCCTGGGGCTACGGGACTGTCGAATTAACTCTCGATCCCTGGATCAGGAACGATCGAGGAGCAGCCTTCGGATTCATGGGAACTCCGTCGGGCCGAGATATCTTCGCCATCAATGAGGAAAAAAAGAAACAACCGAGAGGATGGGAAGTAAAGTGCGAAGGTGAAAAGATCTGGGAACGAAAAATATGGAACATCGGACGGTCCAACGGTACCGTGTTGCTGGATGGCGTTTTGTGGGTGGAAGCCCAAAATATCCAAAAACGGCAACTAAGGCCCAACAAGCCTCAGGTGTCGCTCGGGCGCGATATCGAAAGGATTCTTCTTTGCGCTGTCTCGATTCGATAGGGCAAAGCCCTACGAAACTCCCGATTTGTATCGGGGTTTCATAAGAGATCATTTTCCCGATGCCTGGATCAGGGACGATCGAGGAGCAGACTTCGGATTCATGGGACGCCGTCAGACCTCGATATCTTGGATTTCAGTGAGAAACAAAAACAAAGGGATAACGGAGAGGATGGAAATTGAAGTACGAAGATGAAAAGATCTTAGATAAAAAAATATACAACATCAGATAGCCCAATGGTGTCATTTGGCTCGATCTCTCATTGGCTTTTGTAGATGAAAGCCCAAAGTGCCCAAAAAGGGCAACTGCGATACTCAACGCCTGGGAAACCCCAAAATCCCAAGATCTCAAGATTTAGTAATCCATTCCGGTAATATTCCATTGCGCATAAATTTCAATCGCACCTGTGGCGTCTGACAACGATCCTGAGGTTGGAGCGATGCGAGGCGGCTTGGTCCTTTCTAATTTTTCGCGAAAAAGCGTACCGCAGCTCTCGTCGTTATCAGTGTCGATTCAGCGACGATAAATCGAACCTCCCGCAGTGCTCGGTCGGGGACCCCTTTCCATCCCTCCGGTTCACTGTACAGCGCAGTATGTACACCACGAAGCGCTCGGGTATCGTCGATAATTCAAAGAGGATCCTCGCTCGCGTACCAGCCATCAATTTGTCATGCGGCGGAGCACTGGCCGTGTGCCTGTACAACGTCCTCCTCATCGAACGGTAACCGCCGCGGGGCCAAAGTACTTGTCTCCTGGAGCTTCTTCTTCTTCTTCGTCTTCACCTCGGCAGCGATCCTGGTACCCCACGGTACGATGCTAGTCCGCCAATCCTGGTCTCCGTGTCATACCCGTATGATCATACCGGTCCAGATACCGTTCGGCGGTTACGTTAAATAACCAATAGAGTCGCTGGCATTTTACGTGCCATGATTCGCATGCAAATTTATGATACGTTTCTCCGGACGGAATAAAAGGGAAAACCATAAGACAGACGGAACCAGGACGCTTACTACTGGATGGTCCTCTATTCTCCGGAGAAAATGGACAGCTTGCCACAAGTCCCTGCCAATCCTACGATCGGACTTTTGTGGTTTGCGGTCGTTCCTCCGACAATCCTTTCGTTTCCACTGAAAGCCTTTTACTCCGATCGGATAGCGGTGAATAGCTCTCGAACGCTTCGTTCGCTTCTTTCTCTCCACCTTTATTTTTCGTCCATTCTCGGCAAGGGTCTGAATTGGAAATTTTGTCGCGCTGTGCTTGAATGCCCCGAACGAAGCTCAAGATGTCCACAGCGTGTGAGAATGCGCCGAGGAGAAATAATTTTTTAAGAAAAAGCTACCGACTGAAAAAAAAATTTGCTGTCGGATAGAGATCATTTTTTTTCCAGATCAAATCATTATTGTTTTTAATTACTACCGATGGGAAAACGAAAAATTATTTCTTTGCTTTTATGAGAATAAAATGTTTCGATGGGGGAAAATGAAATTATTTGGTTATCAAAAATTGTATATTTTTAACGCGAATTGGCTGTTTGTGGGGATAATTGTTGCATAACTTTCGCTTCGGACGCTCCGAAGGGGGTTTTGGGTATCCGTGACATTCTGGCAACTGGGACGAAGATAGAGGGGAAGAGAGGAAGAGGATAAAGAAGAAATATAAACTTCTCCGATTCTTCCCTTCCGTGTTCTGTTAATAATTCTTATTTCTACGTCAAAGAGTCTCGTTACACTGTATACAGCGGAGCGAGACTACGACTACTTTAACGCGGCCACTACGCTGGGATGGAAGAGATCGCATAAGATTGGAAGATTCGAGGAAAGAGATCCTTTGTGCGCCTGTCGACCGGTGAATAAAGTATGGTCCCTCCATTCTTCTCCTCTTCGCCTTATTCTATATTCCCGCTTTCTCCTGTAGTAACTCGATAAAGTCCGACTGGCGTATCGAGCGGAATTGTCGACTCTCGACTCCCCTTTGTTCATTCATTTTCATTCTCTATTAAAACACTCTGCTGCGCATATTTTAATACCATACGCTTTCCTAGTTTTTACTTATTTTCAGCCTTCCGGATTAATATTTTATCTCCCTTTGGAGTCATTCCTTATTGCTTCATTTTTGTTCATTTAGGGAAAGCCATGAATTTTAAACGTCGAAATGAGACTCGTTCTTTCATATTCCCTCTTGTGCTCGTGTCGATTACCGGGTGTCGAACCAAAATCCCGTAGCATAGCGCAGTCATGTTCGAACTCCAAAGCTGAACAAATGTTCCCTCTGAATTTTTTCTCTACAGTTCACTGTTCACGTTTTATAAGCGTCTTACGTTTGATCCGCTTTTGGAGCGATCAAATTTCCTATTGGTTGAAAGCGCGTAATCCGAAAATTATATACAACAGGAAATATTTTACAAGCGAAAAGTTCTTCAGTTTCAAATGATTGTAAAGCCTTGCTTAGGAAGAAGATTGTACACCTTTTTTCATTTTTAGAACATACGACTTTAAGTTTCTGATAATAAATTATTTTTTCAAGTCGAGCGATTACAATTCAATTCACGTGAGCGAATAAGAAACTAAAAAGACTCATCCCTCTTCCCGCTGTCTCGGAGATGACACAATAGATATACATCGGAGCTGGTTAAAAAAGCTGAGTGCTCACCGCTAATATAAGTAGTTCACGCCAGATACGATCAGACTGTCGCACCACTCAGGTTAACACTCCGCGTACAGACCCGAGCTTCGACTTGAGGCGATTTTAGAGCGATCCTATTCGTTAAAAGCGCGTAATCCGAAAACTGTGCACTGCAGAAAATGTTTTCCAAGAGAAAAGTTCTTCAGTTTTTAATTATTGTAAAGCCTTATTTAGGTACAAGATTGTACACCTTTTTTCGTATTTGGAACTTTCGACTTTAAGTTTCTGATAATAAATTATCTTTCAAGTCTAGCGATTGCAATTCAGTACACCTAACCGAATAAGAAATTAAAAAGACTCATCCCTCTTCCCGCTCTCTCGAAGATTACACAATGGATATACATCGGAGCTGGTTAAAAAAGCTGAGTGCTCACCGGTAATATAAGTAGTTAGCGCCGGATACGGTCAGACTGTCGCGCCACGCGGGTCAAAACTCCCCATAGAGACCCGAACATCGGTGTGAGCCGGATTGGAGCGACCCTATTGGTTGAAAGCCCGTAATCCGAAAACTATGCACTGCAGAAAATGTTTTCCAAGAGAAAAGTTCTTCAGTTTCAAATGATTGTGAAGCCTCGTTTAGGTACAAGAGTGTACACCTTTTTTTAATTTTCGGAACTTTCGCCTTTAAGTTTCTGATAACAAATTATTTTTTCAAGTCTAGCGATCGCAATTCAGTGCACCTAACCGAATAAGAAATTAAAAAGACTCATCCCTCTTTCCGCTCTCTCGAAGATTACACAATGGATATACATCGGAGCTGGTTAAAAAAGCTGAGTGCTCACCGGTAATATAAGTAGTTAGCGCCGGATACGGTCAGACTGCCGCGCCACTCAGGTTAAAACTCCGCGTATAGACCCGAGCATCGGCTTGAGCTAGTTGGGCGACAGAAAATTAGTAGTGCTCACCACGTCGGGCCGTCTGCGCCGCTACTCTCTCGACTTAAAAGTCTTCTCTTCTCGCCCGCGGCACATTAATATTTCACCTTCAACCCCCTCAACGCCACGAGCTATTTCCCTCGAGGGAAAACTAAACCCCCGCTTTTCGAGAACGAACTTTCCTCGAAATGAAAAAAAAAAAAGAAAATGACAAAAAAAATAAAAAAAACCTTCACAGCAGCAAAGACGAGAAGGGAGGCGGGCGGGGCAACTTGGTCCGAGAAGGCGATTGAAACGTATATAAATTAACCAGCGGCAGCCGGTTGCATAATGCCGCGCTCTATGCAGTTATATATACATCGTCTAAGTGTATATAAGGAAAAAAACAGAAACAAGTAGAGGATAAAAGAAAACGAGGCGAAATGGATGACCGAGACGGAATATCACTTTCTTGTTCTACGCTCGGCCCGAGAGGCATTAATATTCGATGCGCATACGTGAGTGATCTAGCCTCGTTACGAGGGTGCTTTTGCATGAGACGAGAGCTCGTGAAAAAAACGTCGTACGGAGTCGTACATCGAAGGAAAACAGCGCGAGGGAACGAGCCGGAAGAGAAGCTACTTCGTGCGGGGGGCAAAATGGATCGGGTCAAAATGGACCGAGGTAAATGGAGCGGGCGAAAATGCACCGGGATAAAATGGACCAGTACGGTTATAATGAATCCATTAGAGACCAAACTTTTAATTCTTTTAACCTCCGAGGTAAAATTGGTAAGAACTGTCCTTTTTGCCCTGCGTTCCATTTCGCCCCACTCTCCTCCGCACGCTGTACGACGTTAGGGTACGTAAGTAGTCGTATCATAGGGTACGCTTCGAGACGAGCGTATCACGTTTGACACAGTTTTACCGGAAACGCGGTGGCAACCATCATCGGCCACGGAAAAACGTAACTGTATGGAAACCGAGCGTTAATAAATTATGCGGAAAAGCTAAACTCTGCTTACCGCGAAGTCGTTCCGGGATATAGAGAGAGTCGACAGCAGTACGTTGTAGAGCGTTCCGTGCAAAAGTAGGATTATTAATATTTAACGTAGCGAAAGACGATGAACAAGCGGGAAACGAGGTAGTCGAGGAGAAACTGCGTATAACATCCTTCTGAACACTGATTTCATGCGTAAGAAAGTAATTACACTCGTGTCGGAAATATTAACTGCGCCAATTAAAATAAATGCAAAACGGGCCGTGATTTATTCGACGCCCCTCGGACTTTGACGAGGATTATTTAACACGCGTCGCACGCAGATGAGGAGGCACCTTGGAAATTTGATGACGAAAATAGAGCATTAGCATTTCTTAACGATGCGCATTTCGTCGAGATAAAGAACTGTAGCTTTCAAACGGTTCGACGAAATTTCACCAAACTTCGATACCAATGTTCGGAATTTTTTTTTTTTCATATTTTTTCATATTTTTACTCGATAGAGTTTTGTTATATTAATACTTACGGTTAGCTTTTCCGGCCAGCAAAAATTTAAAAAAGGCACCGCAAATATTTTTTGGCTATACGCCCGAAACCTACAAAAATTATCCCAATCCCGATCATTTCATCCCACTGACCTAATTTTCTGCACAGCTCTGCACACTCCCGTGGAAAAAAATTAATCCGCTTGAAAAAAAAAATTCTGAATTGCGTAAAACGACTAACACGATTCGAAAAGTGCGTCGAAAAACAATTGCGTGTCAATTTCACGCGATCATCGAGGGGTTGGGCATTCATTATGTTCCGGCAGGAGTCAGTTCAGCTGTAGCCCGGTGCCTTTGTCAACGCGTTGCCCCCTCGACGTTTTAGATTTGCTATTGTCCATCCGCGTTCCACAATGAAGCTTTTCCATTCATATTAACACTTCCGATTCGCTTTTCTCACCAGCAAAAAATAAAAAAAAGCCACCGTAAATATTTTTTGCCTACACGTCCGAAACCTAACCAATTGTCCCATTCCGCTAAGTTCACCCCACCGACCTAATTGCCGGCAAGAATTCTGCAAAAAAAAAAATATGAATAAACTTTTGGAAAAATCCCAGAATTACTGAAACGATTAATACCATTAGAAAAATCCGTCGAAAAAAGGGTTAACGCGTTCCCCTGTCGGTTTTGAAAATTTGGTATTGTCCATCCACCTTCCACATCGAAACTTTTCCGTCCATATTGACACCAGCACAAAAAATAAAAAAGCCGCCATAAAAATGTTTTGCCCACACGCCTCAAGCCTAAAAGATGGCTCAATTCCGTCAATTCCATCCCACCGACCGAATTTTCTGCAACATGACTGCTAGCCCATGCAGAAAAATAAATCCGCTTAAAAAACAGCAATGCTCAGAATTACGTAAAACAATTACGTTCGATGCGAAATGCATCGAAAAACGGTTGGGCGTCAATTTCACACGATCATCGAAGGGTTGGGCGTTCATTATGTTCCGACAAGAGTTAATTTAGCTATAGTCCGGTGCCTTTGTCAAAGCGTTCCCCCGGCGGCGTTGAAAATTTGGTATTGTCCATCCCCGTTCCACAATGAAGCCGTTCTGTCCATATACATATATACATATGTGTGCCTATTATGGTTTAATATTGTATAGCTGGATACACACAGTGTGGTGGTCCGGAGTGTCGACCACCGGCGTGAGAGCCAACGGTGTGTTACGGAAGCGTTTGACCATGCTGGAACCGCATCTGGCAAGTCCCTGGCTGCACCAGACAGCCTCGGCCACTGGTCTGACTCGATACGGTTAACATTCACTCGGCGTTCCATACACCTGTGACTGGTACGTACCATCGGCATCCTCGCCGTGCATGCCAACTCTAAGGGCACGTTTACAATGCTTTTGTATTAGGTACCTCCGACGCGTATTCTACCCCGGTTATTGAGTGAAGTTTCGATGTACCTAGACGGGGGCTCCGGCAGGATGGAAAGGAGATTGGGGGAGGGGGAGGGACGGGGGAGCGACGACCTCATCCTCATTCAATAGACTATAGTTCCACCATTGATACTAACTGAGTTTACAGAAATAGCAGCGAGTCGAGCCGAGCTTCGAAGTTTGATGGGGGGATTGGATTTCTCCTTTCTACTGGCTATATATAGAATTCTGTCCGGCTTTACGAAATCTCGACGAGCTCCATATAATTAACAACATTCCTATTCAACGAACTTCTGTATTTTAGTACCCATTGTACGGGTTTCATGGCTGTGATGTAAATAATTTACAACATTATAGTTTGCCATTTCCAATGTTTTGCCTCCTCATAGAGGAAGCTTCGTGATGGTGAAAAAATTTTTTTTCGAGATTTCAATGAAAACGTGTTCAGAATGTTCCAAAACATCGAAAAATCACATTTATAAAAAATGTCCGGATGTATGTGTGTGTGTGTGTGTGTGTGTGTGTGTGCAGATCGGGCGCGAATTCAAACCGCTAAAGTGACTTCACGGATCAAGCTGAAATGTGTGGTAAATAGTTTATGTTTCTGCAAAATTTCATCTAAAAATGTTCAATTGTTTTTTTGGTGCGCCATTTCTTATTTCTCAAAAAATGTCGGTTCGCGCTCTAGCGCTCACAATTTTTTAAATATCTAGCTAAAAATGCGTACACAGATGGAATATAATCACTCTAAGATCCCATTAAAATTTAAAGAGAATCGATCGAACTGTTTAAATTTTACGTCATTTTTAATTTTTTTTGATTTTATGAAAAATTAGTACTTTATTTCAAATACAATTTTTCACATTAAATATTCATTAATGACTAAAATAAGTGTCAGATTCGTGATCGGCGTGAAAAAAATACATGGAATACAGTCCCGGAGAAATGACTAACGAAAAAAGTTAATCTGTCATTTTTATTGCCAATATTGCAAAAATGAGTCATTTTGCGTATATTCAAACAGCGATTTTTTTGCGTCCTGATGGCATTGTGGACAAACTTAGACACCTATCATGTTCTACGGCAAGAAATACACAAGATGATGGATATGACAAAGTTAAAATAATTAGATAAAGCGGTGTCATTTGAACTTCTCGAGTAAAAATTGAAAGATCGAAAAAAATTTAGAGCACATAATTCTATGTATTTTTCGCGCCGAGCACAGATCCTACATCCGTTTTAACCAAAAGCCTAAGGTTAGTGTATTTTTTCGGGCTAAAACTGAGTCAGCCAGCAGTTTTGCCTAAAAGTTACTTACGACGTTGATGTTGGAAAAAAGTTGAAAATTGACATTTTCATAACGCTTCCTCATAAACGTTGCAAGTTGAAAGTTGAAATTTTTATATCACTTTCTCATAATGGTCCTTTATTCGGAAAACTTTCTCTATGAAGAAGCCAAAAATATAGTACATGCTCTCTCATAGAAGGAGCTTTGCGAATAAAGGACCATCATGAAAAGTGGTATAAAAATTTCAACTTTCAACTTTCAACTTGCAACTTTTATGAGGAAGACATTAAGAAAATTTCAATTTTTTTTACTGCCATGTTGAAAATAATTGTTCGAGCTGAGCTCGATAGTCTTTTTTTTATCGATCTCTTTGTATTTTATTTTATTAGCTGTACCGAACCACTGAGTTGAAACGATGATCCGCGAGCGACCGGGAATTCGTCTATTATTGCGTCGATAATAATAATAAGTTTATCTCACGTTCGGGGAAAAATAACACCCTAGAGTGTTACATTTTTTTGCGAGCATTTCTATTGAACGAACTTCTGTATTTTCGTACGATTACATTGTCCGGGTCTCCAGACTGCCACGTTGTAAATAGTTGTTCGAGCTTCAGCTCGATAGTCTTTTTTTATCGATCTCTTTGTATTTTACTTTATTAGCTGTGCCGAGCCACTGGGTTGAAACGATGATCCGCGAGCGACCGGGAATTCGTCACATTTTCATGGGATCCAATAATCCGCAAATTTTTTATCGATAATAATAATAAGTTTATCTCACGCACATTGCAAGTAAAAGCCCATCGTGTTACTAATCTTTGCGAGACTCGTATAGTGTTATTTCAACAATTTTTACAATCCAACTCTCATTCGACTGGTTTCCGCACTCTGCCACCTTGAAACTCCCGTGCGCAGTCCGTAACGATTTATAATAAATGTAATACATTTACAACATTAATATATTTAAGTGAATCATTAAACGTAAAGTATTTCTAAGGTTTTTAATATACTGTACGTTACTTTTTCATCTCAATTGTACATGAAACTTCATGTGCCAATTAATGCATAAAAACTTCCCGTACCAGTACATTAAATTTCATGCGAATTTTTTAACAGTAATTACATATTTTATGCGACATCTTCTATTATTAATTCTTTCACTTTGTTCGGCGAATATATTTATGTAGTTGTGTGATATAGTAGGGTAAAAGTGGGGAATATGGACCGATCCATATTTCATTGATTTACGTGTTAATCGCGGTGGTCCATATTCACCACGTTTACCCTATACTCTCCAAATCCGCTATTGGTCATTTGGCCGATACGTTTACGTGCTGCGCCTCTAATTGATCCCAGCCCGGTAATAAATAAATAAATATATAAATAAATATATAAACAAATGAATAAACAAATAAATTTTGTTTCACAGCGGCCGATAATTTCCGGTCAAAAGCTAATTCCCGCTCTATCAAGATATCAATACATGTAAAAAAAAATGCACACCCTTCATCACCGACCCTGGTATGTGAACGTGCCCTCAATAACCCGCCAATTCGCCCAAGAAAGAAACTCTCCCTTCCACAGCTGGTCGAAAAAAATCCAAAATCGAGTATCCTCGCACGCTTGATTCATCGCGCCTATGAAATTCATGGTTCCGTCTCCATCGCCCGTCCGCATCGCCGGACGAGAACGCGAGCTCGCCCGGGCGCTCTGCAAACGCGCCCGTCAGTAACGAAGGACCATCGCGCAGCAGGTGCATATGCGCGTTCACCGGAGGGCTGCACGTCGACAATGCGCCAGGCGCGGTTGGCGCATAGAGAGAATGCCGGCATTCTGTCTTTGGCCCTTATACAATTACATCGAGTTCTCGCGCGTTCGCGGTCCTTCACAAAGAGGGCAACCCTCCGGCAAAATCCTGTCAACAGCGAAGTTTCGCTAAGCCCGTATACATTTTACCCCCACCCCCCACCCCCCGCCCCCGGCGCACCGTCCTTGCTCCCTCACCATTCCGGAATATACCGGTTGCACATGGGCACCGAAATACAACAGAAAACCCCTCGCCCCTCCTCCCCCTGCTCGGTACATATTGTTCTGCGGGATGCAGGAGGTATTACGCTCGCCCGAAGCTTTCCGATCGGCGAATTTTCACTGTTTTTCCACTCGTCCCGCTTTGTCCGTTTTCCGTTTCCAATGTTTTTTACATGTTCTATTTAACATTGATGCCGAAACGACGCGTGTGTACGCTCCTCCGGAGCTCCATTTGTATATGATATATATAGATATATATATATATATGTACACATACGGCAGATCGGCCTCAACGGCAATGCACAGAACGCTGGACGACCATGGACGCGCGAATGGACTTTTATTATTTACACGTCAAACGTACCTCTCGCTCCCGTTGCTATCAGTGAGCTGGAAAATACCGAGTGTTTTATTCCTGGTACACGCACACGCGGGCCCATGTGGGTATGTCCGGGGGACGGGGGTGGGACGGAAGGGGTGAATATGACGGTACGATTTAACGTGAAAAAAAACACCCGAAAACGGTCGGTCCATTGTCACAAATTTTTTACTGTACGCGTGAAAACGAGCTGTTTGTGAAATTCATGGAAAATTCTCGATGGTTATGAATTTCGTGGGACCGACGACGCCACTGCGCAGACTCTCTGCCACCTGGGTTGCGCGAAAATTTCTATCGAACTCTCGTTATAATTTCCGTTCGCGAATTATTTTAGTAATAATAATAATAATAATAATAATAATAATAATAATAATAATAATAATAATAATAATAATAATAATAATAATAATAATAATAATAATAATAATAATAATAATAATAATAATAATGGTGATGATGGTTTTACCGATAATACTTTACACTCGAATGGCGTTTGGTACTTTTGTGTTCCACAAATATGACCTACTTCACGCTCGTCGGAAGCGATGACGAGGGTTTTTAAATTTGTTTAAATTATTTTTTTATTCCGTAATGAAAAAAGCATAACAGACTCGAAATGATTTGTCTATTTCGACGTGTCGACGGCGATGACTTTTGGCACGCTCACTGGTCGCTCCATGGGTGTCACTGTGGATGGCTAAAATCAGATGGCCGAAAGCTGCTCAGTTACTTATCACGGGTCACCGAGTACCAGGACCGGGCACGACACGGACCTACCTACATAGAGAGAATCCTACGTCTAGCAGCAAACATATATGTATAGATACGCTGTATATGTATATACAGTACACACGTAGGGACAGAGAAGCTGGACAAACGAAGACGTCCGAAAACTGATTACGGTCTGGAGGCTCGCCAGCCGGAAGTTGTCGGTCTTTGATTGTCGTGGAGAACCTCCAGGACGAGGTCGGTTCTCCGGTTGCCGGCCACGAAGTCCTCGAGCGTTCGAGAGAGACAGTAAACAGGATCGAGAGACCGTGAGAAAAGAGGCGACATCGGGGGGGGGGGGGGGGTAGAGAGAAAGAGAGAAACAGAGGAAAGTGAGTTCGAGCGAGCCAATATACGAGAGAAATTTCGTAAACCCCTACACGTCGAGCCAGCAAAAGAGAGCCACGAGAGTCCAGTGTGCGAGTGTGGCGATCGTGCGGAGGAACGGGCACTAGTGAATGAAGGGTAGAAAAAAAGCCCGAGGGTCGAGGGAGTTTGCAGGGCGGGAGGGAGTGGAAACCTCGCAGCGGTAAATTGCCTCGAATCTAAGTCCCGGGAAGCGAAAACGTATAGCTCCGACTGAAGTCCCCCGGACGTGAAAGAAAAATGTCTGAAATTGCTTCGCCATGACGAACGTTGGAAAAAAAATATATAAAAGAAAGAATTTCGATAGAAAGAGAAAAAAAAACCTGTAAAGTAAAGAGCGGAAATAAAATGAAATAACGAGGGAATCGCAAGCAGCTGGGGAAACGCTGTCGGGATCATATTCGTCGCGGATTGACGCTGGCATCGTGCTTTGAATTCGCAATCGGTCAATCTTTCAGAGCTCGACGCGAAGAGAAGTGTTTTTTTCGACCTAGTCGGAGACGAAGATATGGGTCGTTGTGAAAACCATCGTGCAATATTGTACGGGAGAAGAACCAAAAATTTGCAGAAACGTTTGTAAATAATTCTCCATTTTGCTTTCATCATAAAAACGATTAGTTTTAATCGATTATCGGTTTCGCGCAAAAATAGACAATAAAAAAACCCAGAATATAAAATCTATGACGATAGGACGGAAAAAGAAGGAAAAGAAGTTTGTGACACGAGAAAAATAAAAAAGTAGGATGAAACTAAATAACGCGAAAGTGAAGAATATTATAACCGTACGGGAACACAGACACGTCGATAGAGCGAACGTTTAAGGTAGTACTTGCAGTACAGTTCGGCCAAACGTGAGTTTTAGAGAAAATTTCAAACACTTCTTGTTGGGACAAAAATCTGAAAAAATCAAGTGTATGGGAGGTGCTACAAAGATTGTTTTTCTAAAATTATAATTCCAATTTGTCATTAACAAATTGAAGATAAAAATTATTATTCAACAAATTACCCGGCAACCCAACTTATTTCCTTCATAAAAATAATTCATTTACTTTTTTGAATACGCATGAATTTTTTCAGAATTTTTTGTAATCTTTAAAAATCACATTTTTTCTATGTTCAAGCTATGAAAAATGCGATTTTCAAAGATTACAAACATTTAAAAAAAAAAAAAATCATACGTATTCAGAAAAATAAACGAATTATTTTTATGAAGGAAAATGGTTAAGTTACCGGGTAATTTGTTGAATAATAATTTTTACCTTCAAGTTGTTAATGACAAATTGCAATTATTATTTCACAAAAACAATCTTTGCTGCACCTCCCATACACTTGATTTTTTTCAGATTTTTATACCATCAAGAAGTGTTCGAAATTTTCTCTGTAACTCATGTTTGGCGGGACTGTACCGCAAGTACTACCATAAGTATAGTTTACATAGTATAGTTTGAGCATATTTTAAAAAATCATAAACAACCAATTTCAATCAGTCACCGGTTTTCCGAGAAAAATAAATCTATCACTATTCGACGAAAAAAAATAAAGAAAATAAGTTTTTAACACACAAAAACTAAGAAAGTAAAATGAAATGAAATAACGCGAAAGTGGAACATATTGCAGGCACACACAGAGATGTCGAGGGAAGAGAGGGAGGAGGGGAGGGGTGTGAGTATAGTCGTACAACTCCAACAGCTGCTCGGAGAGTCGTCACGAAAACTTATCAGGATGGTAAATAAAGGGAAGGAAGGTATACACGGGTTATAGGTAGAGGGCAAGACGTATACGCGAGGTTGAGTCTTTGGGGATTTGTACGAGCCCGGAGGCCGGAGTGGGGGTGGTTGGTCCCGTGCGGACAGGCACAATAGGTATATAACGCTTTGATACGCGGGAAGCTCGAAGTGGAAGCAAGCGACCCCGAGACGATGCAGTGGGCGATGTCTCTCTCGCTTCTCCGGTGGCAAACGAAGTTTGGTAATTTATGAGAGAACCCGAACCGCAGTCGGTTCGGGCCATGCGCTCACACGGGCGACGTCTTGGCGTTGGGATCCACTGCATTTAACTCTAACGGAAGCTTCTCTCTATATGCGAGAGGATTCCGACGTCCGCACGGGTTTAAACGCTTCTGCCTCAAACCTGCCCCGTACCTTCCCGACGGCCACGCAAGTCGAACCGAATAGTTCAACTCGAAGTTAGGCTTAGCTTGGCTCGATTCTCATCGTCCCCGCGCGTGGTTAACCCAGCAGCGATGTAGGAACTCGCCCTGGGATGGTTGGAGAGCGCGCACGAGAAACCGGCACGCGACGAATCTTTCTCGAAGGTTCGAATCTTCGGAGAGAGGAATGAGGTCGAATTCGCATTACCGGTAAAGAGGGTTTGTTATGTTATCTTGCTTCCCAATGAGGCGTAACGCGAGGCTTCTTTCTGTAGTAACGGAATCAGCCGACTGATCGACTGGAGTTTAATGCGTTGGTTGTGATCGCGCATGGTGGTGCGGATGAGTGCAACGGGCTGTCAAAGGAACTTTTATTGGTGCTGTATGGAGAGGGCAAGAAAATGAGACACTAAATGAGACATTTTTTTCTAGAGTGCATAGTTTACGAGATACGGAGATGTTTCCTTTGAGCCGCTTTTCCAGCGATCTGATTGGCCAGTGACTCCAACCGCTTCTAACTAAGAAACCGCGCATCGTACAGGCTTTTTCCAAAGGACAAATTCGTTCGGTATCGAACGCGGAAGACATCCGGACACTTTTCAAAACACAATGTATGAAAATACTTTACAGTTTACGAAACGTCCAATAAATCTCAATCTATCCCAACTCGCAGATGCTAAGCTAATTAATAGCCGGCCCGTAACACCCCGTTGCAATGTGTCCACCAAATTATTGATTCCATACGCGAGATGTGGTAGTGGAGTGCATTTGATGCTGATCGTAAATAATGATTCGTTCGAGTGTGTGCGATAGCCGGCTGTATTATTGCTTTTGCAAAAAAGAAGCAAAAAACAAAAAACCAAAAGAAGCAAAAAAAAACATTTGTACATACTGCAGCGGAGCGAACGATATACCCGGTGAAAATTAATGCTACGAACATAATTTCACGGTTGAACAGTGCTCGGTCACGCGTGTACAGACTCGGAGGATCGAGTGAGCCGAAGAGCGAGAGAAAGGGAGAGGGACAGAGAGACGCAATAATATCGTTGAACATTGCAGCGATTCGATGGTAGCCAGTAGATAGAGCTGAAAAGCACAGACCGACCAGCGAAGCGGGGGTGCGAGTGGTAAGAGAGGGGGAAAACTGTGCGTGTGCGACCACTGGCGCACCACGGGCGTCGTCGACGGCGTCGCCTCCGCGGCCGCACGTTCGAATCGCCGCGGTATTCCGGAAATGAATATTTTACCATTAACTTTGCGCCCGGACCGTGGGGCTAGTTCCATTGTAGTAATTGCGAACACTTCCGAGCAGCGGGTGCCAAACCGCAGGTCGCTACAATCAATTACGAGAGGTGAGGTGGGTCCTAACGGACACGAGATACACACGCGTACATATAGAGAAGGACCGGTGGGGGGGGGGGGGGGGAGCAACGTCATGCATGCCCGCAGAGTCTATATATTATGCAGGGCATCGAATGTCCCCTCAAATGATACCTACGTGTTTGCACACCCGTGCTTCATACACGTCGGCTCTCGTTCACCGATGAAAGCTCACTCTTGTTCAAATTGACGCGTACACGAGTCCCCGCTGTGCATCGACGCGGTGGAAGAGTGTACACTGCGCGGCATGGGACAGTGTATCATGCGGATTCATATTTGCGTACAGAGAGATTCAAAATAGCGACCTAGGAAGGTTCATTCGATGCGATATATGCATTCCCGCGCCGTCCGGGCCGGCTCGGTCGGTAACGGAATCTGTAATCCGTTTTTCAAGCCGTCACCGCACTGTTCCGACGAGAATCGAATTATCCGCACAACTATTGTACGATGAGGCTGGCGAATTTGCTTCGAGACGAAAATGGTTGAGACACTCGGGTAAATAAATGGATTGCAGATTTAGTTAGCCGCTGAGTCCGCTATGCGTCAAAACTATTAACTTTTTTAGTGGACAATGGCGTAGAACTGTCATCGGTGTTCTTCGGATAGGCAAACGATAGACGAACACTGTACGAGTCGAACTGAATTTCAATTGTGTCATTTTTTTAATACCAAAAACTTACCGGTGGAATGTTGAAAAGTTCTATAGTCGTGGATATTTCTATAATAAATAGCAACTTATGAAGGTACTTTTGGGGCGATATTTACCGCACCGCCGGCTCGGTCGGTAACGGAATCTGTAATCCATTTTTCTCGCCGTCGCGATACTGTTCCAATGAGAAGCAAATTGTCTGCTCAATGACTGCACGAGGAGGCTGGCGAATTCGCTTTAGGACGATGATGGTTGAAACACATACAGTACACGACCGCGTTTCTCTCCGATCCTCAGGAGCCAATCTAATTAAGGCACGACCGCGTAAGTTGGATACCCCACTACCTGCCCAAGTACCTGCGCGCCGTCCCTTTCCAATAGCAGCGACGATCTCATTCGCAGGTCGCAAAAGGGAAGGAGTCGTTTGTTTCCACACTGAGCTGGTAACGGACCTTGAGAAGGAGCCGAATTGGACTTACGCGGTCGTCCTTTTCGGAAATACACGGTCGTTCGGAGTTGTCCGATTGGGAGAATCGCGGTCGTGTACTGTAAATGGATCGCAAATTTAATTACCGGCCGAGTTCCGGCTCCGCGTCGAAACCATTCATTTTTTTGAATGCACAATCCCGTACAACTATCTTCGGAGTTCTGCGGATAGACAAATGATAACGAAAACTTTACGAGTCAAGCCGAATTCGAATTATTGAATTATCTTTTCTTTCACCAAAAACATGCCGATGGAATCTTGAAACGTCCTGTAGTCGTGTATAGTTAATATTTACGAAGCGCGACATGTGCACAATAATGCTACCGACGCTGCGAGTGTCGGCACACGGCCAGGAAGGTACGAGAGCCGCTGTCGACCCCTCGATAAATTGGCAACGTTAAATTTAATGTCATTCATTCCGTCGAACGAGACGACGCGGCCAAACACCAGGCGCTGCTCCCGAGCCTGCCGATCGGAGCAACGGTCACGCTCCGGTACCGCGTAGTGCGCGAAGCACCCTTGCGAGCGAACCGCCGTGTACGTTATACGCGCTGTGTGCGCACCGACGAATTGTAACGCAGCGATCCGACATGCGGGGGGGTCGAACACCGCGATAGCTGCCGGTATTCGACGAACCGTCAACTAAAATTCTCTCACGTACCTGTAATACAACTTCGCCATAGCTCGCGGCTCGGAGTAACACCGGCCGACCACCGGGAACGCCGATCGAAACCATGCCGTGGGGATGGCGCAAACACGAACCGGGCTCATCTCCGCCGAACAACATGTTTTTCCACCGAATTTGCCTGAAAAAATAAAAAATTTAAGTCTCGCGGTCGAGGGCAACGGGAAATGAAACGAGGCTCACGGACGCAGGAGAATTGGCACGGGTCGGGTCATGCGGGGAGTGTTTTGCAAACAAAGCTTGTTCGCATTTTTTTTACTATCTTTTAAGGTATGAGATAAATTTGTTTTTAATTTAGTAAATTTGTAAACCTTTGGCTCGAAACACTCATTTTTGTCGAGAAGATTATTCAAATTTTATTTTTTTCGATAAAATAACGTGCAAAATAAGGTTCTACGAAAAAATATTGCATCGCCGAAAGTATCGAGGGAAATTGTTCGGAGTAAGTCGGCCGAACAACATGTTTTTCCGAATTTGTCTGACGAGAAAAGTAATGTAAGTATCGCAGTCGTGGGCAACGTAGAATGAAACGAGGCTCACGGTGAGCAAGGGAATTGGCACTGGTCGGGTAGTGCGGGAAGTATTTTGCAAACGAAGCTTGTTCGCAATTACTTTACTATTTTTTAAGGTTCGAGAAAAATTTGTGTTTTTTTTTTATTTTTATTTATAAGCCTTTGGCTCAAAGTACGCACTTTTATCGAGAACAGATAAATAGATAGAAACGTTTATTTCGTGTTCTGGGGCCACAGCCCACTAAGCACAATGTGCCCAGGTACAAAAAAGCATGCAATATGCGAACAAATCGCGCCAATCCGCACATAAGCCAATAGAAATAAAAATAGAAAAAATAACGAAAGTAGGATAAATGGAGATGTCAAAAATATATCGCAAAAATAATGTAAATAGAAATGCAGGGAATAGTGGCCATCGCCGAAAGTATCGAAAAAAATTATTCGTATTAAGACACAATACGAAAAAAAAAGACCATAAAATTCAACATTCGTCGATTTCCACTTGGGATATATTTTCCTTTCTCCGCCACTTTCCGAACTTCTGCTCGGAAGCTGCGGTCTCCTGACGTACTAAAAATCCTTGGGCTCTTCGTGTAGCCACATATATTCTGCGCAGTGCATATACATTCTATGGCATCGAAGATTCTTACAGAGAACAGTGGGTGGCGAAGGGGTCGGGCGAGGGAGGAAAAGTGAAACGGAACGAAAGAAGCTCTGCCGCCGGAGCTGCAGAAACGACCCTATAAAACGGTCATAAAGGGGGTGGAATACGTCGCGATTCCGTCGCCTTTTTCCCCTCGTCCTTTTGCGCCCGCGACATAACCAGCCCTCGGTAAAGTCCTCGTCATCCCTCTCGTCCACCTCCCCTCCCCCTCCCCTCTCCGGCGAAGACGCAACATAATAGATCGAGTACCCACTAGAATTCTCATTTTTCCGGTCGATCTCCTGGAAAATCATATACCCGCGTACCGAACGATGCTCTCGTGTCCGCAGAGCACTACAGAAGTGCCATCGCCGAGAGACTACACGGTACTCCATATATCTCCTGTAGGAGGGCGATGCGAAAGGCCGAAAGCAAAAAAAAAGGAACGCCCGAGTTTCGAAGTGGTAACGGCGGCGAATGGTCGGGCGAGCCTCAAGTTCACCCTTCTCGAAGATCGAGGGTCGAACTTTGATCCTCGTACGAGCGGAAGCTCCGTTAGCCCGAGAGCATTCGCTTGTAGACATTGTAGTGGAAAAGTATACACGATAGAAGCGAAAAAATTGTAATTTATTAAACAGCTCGATAATCCGGCGGTGAAAGGCAAACACTGTAGCTTCGCAGTAGTAAAACGGACTTAACGAAATGGCCGAGGCGTTCTCGGCATAATCTGACGCGCAAAGCTGCTCGGGAGATTCAAGGAAATTTACTGTTATCCTTCGGAACACTTGTTTTATGAGCTTTTGTTGTGATTCATTCTTTTTTTTTTATAAAAAAATATCGTTACTATATCTCGTTAAAAAGTTGCGCAAACAATTTTTCCAAAAAAAAAATCCTATAAAGGTCTGTTCTGGGAGACGCAAAGAAAAATCCATAAAAGTCTCCAAGGATAAGGAAATTTACAGTTATCCTTCGGAACACTTGTTTCAAGAGTTTGTGTTAAAATGTATTTAAAAAAAATATATGACTGTTGGGAATGCTGGTTAAAAAGTAGCGCAAATAAAAAAAAGCCTACTAAGGTCAGTTCTCTGACATTTCCCGGCACGAAGTCCTGCTTTAGCCAATCTACATACACGCCAGACGAAGAAAAAAGAATTTCGAAAAGTCTGAAAGGATAAGGAAAAATAGCGAAGAAAGTACCGACGAGATCTGGGGTGGAATCAAGTATGGATTGCTTTTAACGTACCTCCCGAAGAATAGAGCCGATGGCCCACAGTGGAGTAGCCGAGTGCGCGTCGGGGTGCGATAGAGTAGATGCTCTCTCGAGGTTAGTCCGAGACGCGGAGGACTTCGAGACGAAGACGAACGCGTCTGGCTCGAGGATTTCCAGCTGTTCCCCCTCCCTCCTTCTCTCCCCCCTCCGCCCTATTCTTTTTCCGCAAGATGCAACGTCAGAAGGTGGAGTAGAGAAGTGGTGAATTTTAAAGCGTCCACTGTGGAACGGTATAGAGAGGTATAGAGAAAATGGAGTTACGCTGGGCGAGAGAAACGACGAGGAAGACGTGCAAGTAGAAATGGTGAGCGTGTACACAGACCGAGGCGATTGGGACAAGAGACTCGCGCGGGGCTGCTGGGTCGGAACCCCGGATTCTCCAGGGAGAATCCATCGGGCAGCGAGAGAGCGGTACGGGGATGAAGAACTGTGCAGGGTATAAAGGGGACTGGCCTCGATAAAACATTCAGTCCGAAAAATGCAGCTCCATAAAAATTCCATCCGCCATTATGCCTGGCAATCTTCGACTGGATATCGGTTATTGCCGAGCCACGTCGCCTCCCCCCTCGTGGGGTTTAGTACAGAAAGCTCGGGACGAGGCTGTAAAGGGATGGCCATTGAATGAACAAGCGGTCGAAGCTCCGTCGTGACACGCTCACTTCATTGTACGCATTCTTTCACGGGGACATTGATGAGGAACGCCTGTACGAGGGCGGAGGTTCCATTCCATTCTACGGACGATCCATGAGCTAGTTCCAGATGGAACTTCGTACCAATATGTGGACGAAGCGGAAGACTTTCGAAGATTTCCAGATACACTGTTTTTGGGATTTTTTTTTAATATATTTTTTTCAGGATCCTTCTACGAACGATCCACCGGTAACTTCTAGACGGGACTTCATAGTTTCATACCAAGATGTGGACGAAACAGAAGATTTTCGAAAATTTCTAGAAACACTGTTGTGACATTCATTTTTTAAAGGATTTTTTTCAGAATTCTTCTAAGGACGATCAACGAGGTAGTTCGAAATGGAACTTCGTCCGAAGATGTGGACGAGGTGGAAGACTTTCGAAGATTTGCAGATATCCTGTTTTGATATTAGTTTCTTAAAGATTTTTTTCTAGGATGCTTCTACGGACGATCCACGAGTTACTTCCAAATGGGAGTTCGTACCAAGATGTCGATGCAATAGAAGACGTTCGAAGACTTCCAGATACTTCCGTTTTGGCATTCAGTTTTTAAAGATCTTTTTTCAAGATAGGAATATGCAGGGCTCAGTCGGTAACGGAAAACGTAATCGATTTTTCATCACGGGTGGCGAACTTTTCCGAGAATCAGACTGACAACGTCTTCTAAGGGACGAAGACGGTGATGTGAATACTAAACGAGTCACATTTCTAACCAAAAAAATATTCTAAAAAAAATGTACGTGAAAAACGTTTTCAAATTAATAAGAAAAAATAATTGCCGGTAGAATAAATGTTTATTCAATCCACAGACCTTCCTTTACCGACACAGTCGTCGATTGCCTTTCGTCAATGACTTCTTTTCTTTTCACCGGAAACTCTAATTTACAATTGATAAACCGAAAGTGCGCTTTATGACTGGGCTGATCGTACGGCAACGCGAGTTCCGTTGGTGTGCGGGTGACTTCGATGCTACCGCTCCTTTGTACAACACACCAATGGAATTACATGCTGCATAGGATATTCCCCTCAAAGCTCCCGGCATTAGACTCACACCCCATCATCAGCCCTTGTGTGCCCGCGCGTGTGTACACGCCGTGTTCGACCTACCCCATTACACGAACGATACCGACACAAACGTGTTGCCTTCGTAGTTCCTCCAATGTACCAGCCACAGAATAATTTCGTCCAGACCTCAAAGGCCGATGGTGCGAAGGGGTTTTCGTCCGTTCATGTTGAGCGCGGGTTCTCTCCCTTTTGCCTGCCGCCTACCCGCCCCCCCCCCCGTCCCACTTTCCTTCAGCCCTTCCTCTTCTCGAGTTCCGCCGTCCAGTTCGCTGGATTAAACTAAGCGTTGAATTTTAAGGATTCGATTATTTCCTTTGTCGGTTGCCCTCTCTCATGAGCGGCTCCTTTTACCTCTTCACTCCGAAACCCTCAATTTTAGCCGGCGAGCGAGCTTCCCGGCGCTCGGCCAACCGGACTGCAGCGGAACTATACAACTCGTTTCCGGAAGTGTATCGTTGCCGTGCGATTTCGCCGCTTCAAGGCACCTGGGCTGCTACTCTTTTCCACAGGTACCAGGATAATCGACCCTACTAGCGCCGGAGAAAAGACGGTCGGCGAAAAGTCGAAAGTTCAATTTCCTTCGACGAGCTTTCCGGAGAACCAAACTGGCTTTATATGCTTCTTCTGGATCCTTACTCCGGTCCACGGTAGTTTTGTCTGAATGATTTTGTTTTATGGAATTTTATTCACTGGTACAAAATCCGTCCAGGCTAAAGACCGAGAAAGCGAACATTGAGACGCACGTGAAAACTCTCCGTTAAAGCGCTCGCGTAAAAAGTCGATCATCTAATTTCGTTGTCGGCTGAACGGTCCATTTATAGCCTACCTTACACTGCTTCAACGACACTTTGCAGTAATAAAATATTTCATTAACTTTGTTTTAATTTAATTAACTAAATTTAACTAAAAAACAATAACTAAATTTTAATGAAAACGTATTCAGAATGCTCAAAAAAATGTGACAATCATATTTAGAAAAAATGTCTAGGTGTGTGTGTGTGTGTTTCAGACCCCAAAAATTTAAACTCTTGAAACTTGAGAGCGGCTTGAGATATCGAGCTGAAATTTCTAAGGTAGGGAGAGTCGATCCTCAATGTTTGGTTAAACTTTTAACAAAATCCTTTCGGTCATGAACATTTTACACGGTTTTGAACTTTGCTCTTACTTAGCTCTTATAATTTTCGAGCTATCGGTTTAAAAAGCTGTACGACTATTACGGACCGATGATCGCTATTTAATTTGGCGAGGATCGATCTAAACATTTAAATTTCATGAGATTAAAATTTTGTTTTAATTTCACGAAAAATCAGTATTTTCATTCTGAAGCGAGTTTCCGTATTAAATATTGAGTCAAGAGTAAAATGAGTGACAGATTCGTCATCACTACGGAAAAAATACATCAGACGTGGCCCAAAACGACGAATAACTAGATTTTTTGTATTTTCAACCAACCATATATAATTTTTTTCGCGAGCAGACAAGAAAGCTTGATTGTCTGACGATTGGTTCCGTATTTTTTACGCCAGACTTCCCACCTCTTCCCCATAAGTCGTAAGCCGATCAACTTGTGCCGCGCGAAGAGCCATTCGCGTGTGTTCCTCGCCAGCTTCGAAATCCGCATCGGCTCCGAATAGAAGTACAGCGAAACGAAGTAGCCAATGAAACGGAGTTACACGTCGCTGGATGTGAGAAGCCCAGCGATATTGGAACGGTGCAAGTAAAAACGACAGTGAAAAAGAAAAAAATAAAGTAACAAAAATCCTGCAGAAAAATATAAACGAGTGTACGAGTGTGGGAAAAATGAAGGACCCATTTTTCTGTCCCGGACGAAGAACGACGGAGCCGTGAAGGGATTATGAGTTTATACCGGATTTTCGTGGTTTGCTTCAAGCTGGCTGAAGCCTCGGGACGGAGACCGGGAGAGGGGGGGGGGGGGGTTAGGTGGAGAATGTACAATTCCCAGTTCGGTTTGGTCTATTCGATTTTGAAGCGACCGTGCTTCGCCAGAACTACCCTCTTCGCCAGAGAGCGCAAAGCCTCTGTTTCCATTCTGCTGCACCTCCGTCCATCACCGGCCCGCTCCTCCCTCCCCCTCCCACTCCTCTGCTCTCAACTATTCGCCATCCCTCGTCCTCACATCCAGCCGACTCTCCGAATCCTTCTATTTCCCCCCATCAAGCCCTTATATTCGCTCGCGAGCGGCTTGCTGCAACGTACTCATGAAAAGTATATTGCACTTCTCCCAAACCCCTTCTCCACCCCCCCACCCCCCATCTCGCCCGTCCCGCCATCCCCGGACTGCACGGTTTACACGTTGCATTCTCTGATAATTGGATTGGAAATCGATCCACGGTGATTGCGTTATTGGAAGCGACGGATACCGGGTCGAAGCTTTCTCGCACTTTCGTATACAACGAATAGACAGCGAGTGGCTGTACGGTAGGACCCAGCTTTTCTCGGCGATGTGCCAAAGGGACTCGGTCGATAATGAAAACTGTAATCCATTTTGGGTTTTTTTTTTTATCGGGAGGTTCTTCGACTCTTCGCGATAGAAGCAAATTGTCAGTGTCTTCGCTTAAGGTCGTCGGGGGATTTTTCGATTCGATGTTTGAGCCGAGTAACCCTCAAAAACGGCTGATTACAGTTTTCGTTATGGACGGTGACCGTGATGAAAACTATTATCCATTTTGGTTTTTTTTTATCTTGAGGGTTTTCGACTTTTGGCGATGGAAGCAAATTTTCAGTGTCTTCGTTTAAGGCAGAGCTGGGCAGTACTCAAAGTAGATGAATACTTATTTGGTACTTAAAGTACGTACTTAAAGCGTCAAAGTACTTTTCGGTACTTTAAGTACTGTTACTGAGTACTGAGACTAAAGTACTTGTACAATTTTGAGCATAGCTTCCTCTTCGAGGAAGCTGTGATCAAAATCGTAATAAATGAGGAAACCATATGCAAATTACTTTCAGCCTCTTTCGTAACGTAAAAAAAATGTCTGTCATAAAATTATTTTACGCCCAACCCAATATCTTCCATTTAAATCTCAAAAATACGATATTTAGTGCATAAAATCGAGACATTTCTCACTTTCAGCCACTATACTAGATCCATACGTCCCAGATTTAGTCGTTATACATTCAGTCGACTTCCACTCACTGCCCCAAGGTCCAGTCGTCGTAGTCCAGTCGATTGGTCTGTTACCAAGGATTGGAAACGAAGAGTTTGGACGTTTTGAAAAAAAGTTTGCCCTGAACAGGACCGTTTGATTTGAAAAATTCTTTCTGAATTTCGTACTTATGGAACTCCGCCTCTTCCGATTGAGAAGAAAAAGTACTTTGTATTTTATAAAAGTACTTTAAGTACGGAAATTGCTTTTCGGTACTTTGCCCAGCTCTGGTTTAAGGTCGTCGAGAGATTTTTCATTTTACCATCGAGCACGCTCGAAAATGGCGGATTACAGTTTTCGTTACCCACCGTGATTGGTGATGAAAACTGTAATCCATTTCGGGTTTTTTTTTTTTTTTTGCGACGATTTTCGACGTTTCGCGATGGAAGCAAATTGTCAGTGTCTTCGTTTAAGGTCATCGAGGGATTTTTCATTTTACGTCGAGCACACTCGAAAATGGATGATTACAGTTTCCGTTACCGACCGTGGTGTTTCGCCCGCTATTCAGTGAAATTTTTTACGACCGACAATTTATTTGGTTAATCTGTAGATCCGTCATTGGCGGTCTCAGCGGTAAATGGCAAGGCGCATCAAAGAACGGTTTACCGATGGTTGTATTTTATCGTCCACCCGAGTGAGCAATAACGATGCCGTTTACCCAACTTCCTACAATTCTGCCCGCTTCGAGCCCAACTGCAAGGGGAAGCTCGGTTTACAGTACGCTGCGCTTATGATATCTCGTCAAAACTTCTAGACTCACTTCACTCAACGGATCCTCCAAGGGTATTTCCGTTCATAAAGTACACCAACCGAGAATCTTCTTTGGTGAACTTTCACTGCCTCAAACTTCAGGATATATAATTTACACAAATATATCATTTTCGGCTTTAAATCTACGGTCGCTCTACGGTCGACTTCTCCACGGGTACATAGTCAACAATAATTTCGTAAAATCAGAATGCCATGTATTGTAAAAATAATTTTGTTAAATAAGTGACAAATTCGTTTGTTCAGCTTTGAATATACAAACCTGCCCATTTATTTCCCGTGTCAATAACAATCTGAGTTTGTAGTTTCGTTTGTAAAAGCCGCGTGACGCGATACGAAAATTAACAAATAACAAATTATGGACGTTTATGAACAAAAAGTTGTGGCCAAAAGTACAAACTTTTTTTACTGTGTTATAATCTTATCTTTTTTGAATCGCAACTTTTTTCACTTAAAAAGTGATTTATTATTATTATTATTATTATTATTATTATTATTATTGTTATTATTATTATTATTATTATTATTATTATTATTATTATTATTATTATTCGGCTAAGAATATTTATATAAAACGTTTCCATGGGAGCGAAATGTATGGTAGACGTATGCAAATGGCCGTATTTTTATCCCCTCTATTTCGTTGCTCTTGCAACAACGTTTCTTGGAAGGGCGAAGAGGCGTACAGATAGTTGGTAAAATACTTGGGCTGTGCCTTTTCTGCCTTCGACTTAACAGCGGGGCGTAGATAGAACGTTTATAATACAGGGCGTGCACTTACACACCGCAATATCTCCTCGAAACTTTTCGACTTACTTCTCCCAATGAATCCTCCGAAGCAGCGTAAGGGCCAAGAGCAACACAGAGCGAGTACACAATGTACGTGTGGCCACCGCTACTTAATTCAGTAGATAGTGTACGTACCAGAACAGACTCGGGGGCTATAGTGGCGTAGTAATACCACCACAATACCTCCGCAGAATTAGGTAGTCTACGTTAATACATCCTCATACAAATACAGATCGGTTCAAAATAACTCTCGGAACAAAAACGCATCTGCATTCGAGGTATATTTCGGTAGCTCGAACGAAATAATTTTTCTCAGGCCTGAAATCACATTTCCTGTAGATTACGCGAGATAAAGACAGATAAGTTCCTATAATTTTATTTTTGTGCGAAAAATTCAGTCGAACATCACAAAAAAGATATCGAGATAATAACAGAACTGTAGCGCGCGTATATATCGCAAAAAAAATGAATCGACATACTTTCACCAAATGTATGTAACATTAATAATTTTACAATTTTATAAAAATGCACGAAGAAAAATGTATTACCAGTTGATTCGATGGAGAAAGCAACCAAGCAACAAAATTTGATCAGCGTGAAAAGTGAACTTGACTTTTC
The DNA here is from genome assembly GCA_963922035.1 of Amblyjoppa proteus. Classification (NCBI taxonomy): domain Eukaryota; kingdom Metazoa; phylum Arthropoda; class Insecta; order Hymenoptera; family Ichneumonidae; genus Amblyjoppa; species Amblyjoppa proteus. Next base: position 29,955,348 of record OY998230.1, on the reverse strand, counting down.
CGTCTATGACTTCGAAAATTCGCAAAAAAAAAAAAAGTTAAATTTCCCGCTGCAATTGTCAGTGTGAGAATATTTTTGGACAGTCCTGTAACATTTGCCGGGTTGGTATTGCCGCTTCAACATCGGTGTTTGTACTGGTGGCGCGCACAGTAGTAGACACCTCTACAACAGCATGGATCTACCATCGTAGAGGTTGAACTTAGCCCACACTTCCCTTGCCGGCCCACAGTGCATATTCGAGACAACTGCGTCCCCCGTGTTGCTTATATACCAGGAGGGGACCGGAGATGGGGTTTGGGGGGGGAGAGGGGGGGGGGGGGGGGGGTTGGGTTTGGGTTAGCGAGGAACGGAAATGCGAGAGCAGTACAGCGAGCAGCAGACGGGACAGCGAGCTTATATCGGGACTTCCATCGTCTCTCGGCAGCCTCGCTGCTCTCCTCTCCCTGGCATGAACACCGAGGGGAATCCCCGCGGAACGCCACGAGAGCTTGCAACCTCCCGCGGCTAGTCGTTAGCGCGCACGGAAACCCCATAAAGATTTGCGCTCGAGGTTTACCCATCGGGGACATGTATATCGTACAGTATGTGCTGAACCCGATTTGGCTGCACCTGCCGAAGCACCCGGAAGTAAACGCGGATACTCGGATGCACGGAGAGGAGCTGGGAGAAACATCTGAGCGTATTTACGTCTATACCTTCGGAACTGTCTCTCCGAATATATTACGAATGGTTATTATTGTATTGTTGTTTTACATGTGGAAAAAGGTGTTTTGTTGAGCATTTGTGCTTTGACTGAAACGACAAGCCGTTGCCGATGTGACTGACTTGGCTGGTCGAAGAAACCGGAAGTAAAAGCGGATACTCGGATGCACGGAGAGGAGCTGGGAGAAACGGCTGAGCGTATTTACATCTATACCTTCGGTACTGTCGCTCCGAATATATTACGAACAGTTATTATTGTATTATTGTTTTACATGTGCAAAACGGTGTTTTATTGAACATTTGTGCTTTTACTGCGCCGGCAAGACATTGCCGATGCGACTGACTTGGCTGGTCTAAACAATCGGAAGTGAAAGCGGATACTCGGATGCATGGAGAGAAGCTGGGAGAAACAGCTGAGCGTATTTGCGTCTGTGTCTTCGATACAGACTTTCTGTACATATTACGAACAACAATTATTGTATCGTTGTTCCATAGAGCCTGTACCTTCGATGCACTCTCTCCGTACACATTACGTACAACAATTATCGTATCGTTGTCTATAGAGCATTTGTGCTTTTGCTGAGCCGACACGCCGTTGTCTGTGTGAATGATTAACTCCATCTCCTTCCTCTCTTCGAGCTCCTCGCCGACGTTCCTCCTTCCATGCCTACTTCCGCCAAAACCCGAATAGATTTTACATATAGACATATACAACAGCAATATACAATCAATCGCGTCGCTCAGCCGAACGTTATTAGGTACAGAACTTGCATACATTATGCGTCTGGTTTCGCAATATCGATAAAGCAAATTGGATGAAAATATGTTACCGAGATATACTACCGACCGAACTACGGAAAGACGTTAGAGGAAGGCTGGATAACGATGATACTTATCGAAGAGCAATTGCCTCGACATTTTATTTTTATTTTTTATCGATTTATTTTGGTGTAGAAAGAATTTCAATAATCGTAGTGATAGTAACGATTATTATTGTTGTTATTAATGTCAAGTAGAACACGAGCAATTGCCAAGAACTTTTTTTTTTTTGCAATTACACAAATTGCGTGAAAATTATTACGATACATTTTGGGCCGTGGGTTTTTCGTTACTTTTTGCTGGATATAAATATCACGAGGTGACATAATTTATTTGAAAAGGTCTGTGTTTTCGGCGTTCGATTCAGGGGTCGAGTGTACCCTATTCGTAGATTTATGTATTGGTTCGTTTCCATGGATATACATTCATGCGAATGTGTATTCACTGGAACAGTAAGTTCAGTATGGGGGCGGGAGGGGGGGGGCGGTGAGGATGGGAAGGGCTGCGGACTATACAGTAGGCCGGGTTGATACTCGCATAATGCTCGAACTGCGGATATGCAAGGGGAAGCCGTAAAATCCACCCTCCTCGACAAAACAAATGCTACCGACATAAAAATCTGGCATAAAAATGCCAACTGCAAACTCTACTCTTCCGCGAGCTTCGTATATAAAGTGAGCTACCCCTTATATAATATATACATATATATACATATATATATATATATATATATATATATATATATATATATATATATATATATATATATATATGTGCATGTGTTTGCATGCTCGCGTGCTCGCGCATTTTGCTCCGCGTAAATATACTCCGCTGCGCTCGTTATAATGTCTACCGTGTATTATTTAAGATAATACGCAAACACGTACCATTTTTTTTTGTTTTTTTTTTTTGCGATAGGCAGAAACCTACTCACCGCGCAATCCGTGGCACTTGATTATTATTATTATTGTTAATAACGGATACAATTTTTTAACTGCTTTTTGATAAGCAAAATGTAATTAGCATTGGTTCTGTGACAGTGTTTAAGGCTATATATAATTTTTCGTCAATTTCGGTCATCGCACATATTGTGGAGACTCTAAATGAGTTTGTCATGGAGCGAAGAATTATGTAATTTTTAGTTATAAAAAAATTCATTTTTCTATCTATAGTCGTACGATTAATTGATTCGTCATGTGGTATTGAGATTCTTTCTTTATAACTTCATTATTATTCAGTGAGCCAAATAGTTTCCTCTACTTCCATCATTATCATATTATCATTTAAAAAAAATATAATTTATCAATACGCTTCGCACGATTAATCAAATAAGTCATGCATTGCTCCGATACGCTACGCAAAATTACACTGCGAGACGAATTTCTGGCACGGACGGTTTCGTGTCACCGCAACATGCGTAAATAATTCTTGCGTGCGTGAATCGAGAGTTGTGGCGCTGTGACGAAGTAAAATTGACGATGCAGGGTCGTGCGTATGTCGGCAGAGCGTATTATCGATCCGCTATCACGGTTTCGCAGAAGTCATCGCGCCGGCGTTCGTGCGAATCCTCCGCCGTACGTTTTCTTTTTTCTTTTTTCTGCTTCGAATAGCTCTTTCCTCTTATATCCACTTTCGCAGCCGTAAAGCACGCTCGGTTGCGATTGCTTGGTTGCGCTTTGAATCGCTTGGTTGCGATTTGAAGAAAAAAAAGAGAGCTGTTAGGCGCATTCACCCTTACGGCCCTTTAAGAATTAGCACTGAGAGCCACACATTTTTTCTTTTTACTACCACAGTCGTTCATTCCCGGCTCTCGCACAAAATTTTTATGCTGTACAGTCGTTCATTCCCGGCTCTCGCACAAAAATTTTATGCTGTATACGCATTCATTCTCACCTCGCGGGCACTCGGCGAGCTCGCGATTACTCCCTCGTATCACCGCATGCACGCAGGTACACACACTCGCTCGTTCATAAAGTCGCACGCTTTCGTTCACAAAATCGTGCGCTTCGTACGCGCTTATTTTATTTATTTTTATTTTTTTAACTCCCCGGTTCGTCAACACAATTTTTATTTTTTTTATTTTTGTTGCTATCATGTGAACCACTGACCCACATCTCAGTGGGTTGAGCGTCGCTCTCCCTGTCCTCGGAGGGTTACGATGATTAAACTCGCGCAGCGATTTATTCAATGGGGAGACGAGAAAAACTGGTCGCGCGAGGAAATTATGAAGAAAAAAAAAAAAGAAATTTCACTCCCGACCGGATGTTTTTTGGTGATTTCAAAAAAGTTGTGAAGAGGAAGTGAAAATATTGATGTGGGACTTTTATGTTTTAAATTAAATAAAATAAGTCAATGTGAAAACATCGGAGAGAATGAAAACGACGCGATAGACGAATTCATGTTTTGCATTTGGTAATCGAGATTAATGTCACTTTGAAAATAAAAAAAAATATATGATCTGATGGTATTTTAAGAGATAAATGTCTTTTTTTACATTTCTTTCTTGGTAGAAAACGCTTGTCAATCACCGAGTTTGAAAAGGTGAAAAAAAAAAACAATTTAATTTTATTCAGTTACTGTTCATTGGTGTTTGACATATTTTTTTTTCTAACGGTTGAATGCTTAATGAGTTAAATAACGTCCGGGCAGCTCCCACGATTCGCGTTTCACCTGCCGAAAATTGAGGCCCAACAGGGATATTTACGATGTTAAATTAAATTATTCAATGGCGGAGTAGATTGCCGGCGGTCGGAAAGCACTCACGCAGCGTTCAAAGCGCTCAAATATTACGGGGCATTTTTTACTTTTTCCTCCGCGGACACAAGTGCTCTCGCAATGATCGAAAATTGGCTATTGCTTTTCGCAAATATCAAATAGCCTTCGTATAGAACGTTAAGCCGTTAATGGATTTTACATAGACGCTACCCGTGTATTTCTCAATCAAATACGTTATAAAATTAAAAATCATTAATATTGCATTGATTTACATCGCTTGTAACCCTTCACGGTACGATAATGCACATTCACAATAATTTTTCGAGGTTAAAAAGGAATTTATTTCTGGGAAGGTAACATCAATTATTTTTAATATTTTCAAATCCTCTCGCCGATCTATCAACATTTTGACACGTTGTAAAAATGTTACGATAATTCATCGAGTGATTTAAGAGATATGGCGCAATATCTGAATAATTAAGTTGAGCTGCGTATCGGAGAGAAAATTATCTAATTTGAAAACACCAATCGTGTTTACACATCCGACCGAAATCCCACAAATATATGCGGATCAATTATTTTTTTCAATCACCGAATCCATCGAATCGACGAAAAGAGTTGATTGAATTAAATTTTCAATTAATTTGTAGTGTTGCGTATATAAAAAAAAGAAGTACGTCCAAATGTATTATTCCCCTTAACAAACCATACAAATTCAATTCGGCATAACTAATTTCAATTACGCTTCAAAAGGTTTATCAATTATTACCCCGATTAATTAATTTTTCCCGTTGGAAAAACCGCGAAATTTTTTTTTTTTTTTTTTTATACACCCGACTAAATTTTATTTTCAATCAGCGAATCCATCGAATCAACGGAGAGAGTTGATTAAATTTAGTTTCCAATTAATTTGCAAGTTGCGTGTTTGATAAAAAAAAAAAAAACAAATAAATAAAATAAACAAACAATGGTGTACCGCGGTGTGCACGGTTCGATAGGCGGGTCGACGAGTGCAGCAGAAAATATTGGAAATGCGGGCTTCGAGTAGGTATATTTGAATTACCGGATGGGATTAATCGATTCCGTTTGATCGAGCGTCGTGTCCGTCCAGTACTGGCGGCAACCCCTGCCGCTACCGGCCCGCCCAGCACCCCCTTGCTGGGGCTACAATTATTTAATGTCGCCCACGTGAGCCTCGACTATCGGGGCCTCCGCATCTAATAATCATTCGCGATACCCGCCCGTACCGTATTTCATATGCAAAACAATCCAATGCGCCGAACGTGATGGAAGGGTGAAAGCCATCCGGGATTGTCCACATCCTGCCAGGAATTATCCAGTCACCGATGCAATATTTGTACGCTGCTCGTTCGCGTCATCCATGAATATAGATATATCAGTTATTATTGTACGGATACAGTGTCCTCTAATAGACAGATGACTCTTGCTAATGAGAATTATATTAATCCGCTCAGTGACGTGTTAAATGATTTCCGCTGGCGCTGTTGTGGCTCATGTTTTGTCCTACGCCTCGATTCCGCTCGGCTATAACGATATGTATTCTGTTAAAAATGTCCGAAAAAAAAAACCCGGAAAATCATCGGGTAGGTGGACATAAACATCGGATGGGAGGAAACCTACTTTATCGACTTTTTATTTATTGGGGTTATTTTTTTGGGGCTTTTCTTCCAGTGTTTTCTCTTCGGCATTCGGGTATATAGGGGAGAGTCGCGCAGCTCTGGGGCTGTTCGGTGGTGATTTGCAGCACGGCCGGTAGGTGCAATTTTTATTATTATTTTAAAAGCTCAATTTTAAATTAAATGAAGGGGCCATGCGGAGATTTAACTTTCTAAGTGATACGAGTGCAGTACAGGCAGACATCGGAATACTTGATAACGATATACATTGTAAAAAAATGTCTGGAAAGATCATCGGGCAGGTGGAAAAAAAAACATCGGATAGCAGGAAACCGACCTTACCGACCCTTTATTTATTGGGGTCGTTTTTCGGAGGCTTTTATTCCGGGGTTTTCTTCTCGGTATTCGGGTATATAGGGGAGGGTCGCAGAGCTCTGGGGCTGCTCGGTAGTGATTTGCAGCTCGGCCGGTAGGTGCCATTTTTATTATTATTTTAAAAGCTCTGTTTTTAAATAAGTGAAAGGGTCATACGTAGATGTAACTGTGTGAGTGATACGACTGCAGCACAGGCAGACATCGGAATCCAGGACAACGATATACACTGTAAAAAAATTCCGGAAAAAAACCTTGAAAGATCATCGGGTAGGTGGAAAAAAACGTCGGATCGGAGGGAACCTGCTTTACCGACCCTTTATTTATTGGGGTCATTTTCCGGGGGGGGGGGGGTTCTTTTCGGCATTCGGGTATATAAGGCAGAGTCTGACACTGTGCTCTTGGGCTGTTCGATGGCGATCTGCAGTAACACTGGTGGGTGAAATTTTTGTTTTTATTCCCAAAACTCAGTTTTGAAATAGGTAAAAGGGTCACGCGGAGATGTACAGGCAGAGATCAGAAGACCAATATATAGAACGATTGGAAAGGTGGAGTGTCAAGTATTTATGTGTCTCCATTGCGGACGAGTCGTATATCTGTGTAAACCCTGTGGAGCAAAAGAGGACGCGGAGGTTCGACGGAACGTTGAGATTAATTGAGGAGGGTTCTGATACACGAAACGATTTTCATTAACGTCGTTACGTGCTTCCTCCTTAAGTTGTTATATTCGATTCTGACGAGATGGAGTACGACCCCGTTACTCGAGGATTAATATTAGCTACGTAGGAAGACATTTAGCACACTCCTCGGATTGCCTGTTCGACACTCGGCATTTCAGCTTCGTGAATAATGCAAAGAATGAAATTAGGTTCGGGCGTTGTTCATAAAGGTTGACTGGGGTCAGCTCGCTTAGTAACCTTTTCCTCGATAAATGATTGTCACTCAATGTGTCCCCAAACGCGGCGGTTTTCCTTAAATAATTGAATAACGGTCCGTAATGAAAAACTATAATTACTTTTCTTTATTACTTTTAAGAACAATTTCCCACACTAAACTTGTGTCGATTGAGGTTCGTGTTAAAAAATTCTTTTAGCAGGGTTAAAAAAAAATTTATTAGAGTTTTTGTTACCGACTGTGGTATTTCACTCGCTATTAAGAATACGAATTTAATACGGTTTACAGCGCGTCCATCAAAAGTTACGAGACTATTACATACATCCCTGTGCTTCAAAGGGTTGAACATAAAAATTAAAAATTCAAAAGATTACTATGCGTTCCTCATGCAGCCGCATCGCCGAATGCGAAGTATTATCCGTTCAGAATCTGGAGCACCTTCGCCGGTGGATGAAATTCACGGACGTCAACTTAATCTACAACCTTTTTTTCTCGATAAATTATTGGAACACAATGGCGCCCCAGACGCGGCGATTTTCTTTGAATTGTTGAAGAGTCGCCTTAAGAGCGCGTGAAATACCACGGCCAGTAACAGAAAAAAACTGTAATTAATTTTCGGTTTTCTGTTAAGAGCAATTTCCTACGCTGAACTTATATGAATTGAGGTTCATGCTAAAAACGTTCTTTTAGCAAGGTTAAAAAAAAAATTAATTGCAGATTTTGTTACCGACCGTGGTATTTCACTCGCTATTAAGACTACGAATTTAATAAGCTTTACAGCTCGTCCTTCACAAGTTACGAGGCTATTGCATACATCCCTGTGCTTCAAAGGGTTGAATATAAAAATAAAAAATAAAAAAAGATGACTTCGCGTTGCTCATGCAGCCGCATTGCCGAGTCCGAAGTATTATCCGTTCAGAATTTCGAGCACCTTCGCCGGTGGATAGAATTCCCGGCTAAACTTGCGGAGTGAGCGTATTCCAGGATGGTTGTAGATCGAAAAGGGAAATCGGATATATGAAGCTTTAGGATCCGCCGCAGTGGAACGATACAGGGATATCCGATGGCACGCAACCTCTGTCTACGTATGTACGTGTACACCGGCGAACGAGCTTCGCGAACTTCGCGAAGAGCAGTCAGAGTTCCTATGGCTGTAACGCGTAGCCTGCCAGGAGAGGGCTTGCAGCCAGAGATGGGATTCGAACACGAGAGGAGAAATTTCGTCTGAGGGAAGCGTATAGTAGTAATGAATTAAACATAGTTCCCTCGGAGGGAACGGACGAGAACCAGCTGGCTCTCAGCTCTGGAATAACTATATGCATTTAGCGACTCCACCGGGACGCACATAACTCCCCGGAATCCCCTCGAGACCACCCCGTCCGGCCGGCCCGTTCGCCCATCGAAGACTCTCGATTATTGTCTCTCCTGTGTCCGACGGTATCAACCGAGCTTACGAGCGACCGTAGCACATATATTTTCCATACACGGGCTATTTCGAAGAGCGTCCGAGACTGAATCGTAATAGACTACAAACGAGGTTTTTATTTACTGACAACATTTTTTTTTTACTTTTTTTTTCTTCCTCATAGATGAACCTGTGTACGTGAAAAATCGTACTTTTTGTAACACTTTTTGTAGCACGAAAATGCCCGCTTTTCAGGCCTGTAAAGTGTGGCGAAAATGGCGCTTTCTAGCAGAGTAGCTAAAAAGTAGCTAGACTGTTAAAAAAGTGTACGCAAAAGTAGCTATGATGAAAAAATGTAGCTGGGATGTGAAAAAAGTGTGCCTAAAAAGTTTTCGCTCATCATCCGCTAGAAAGCGCCACATTCGCCACACTTTACAGGCACGAAAAGCAGGACTTTTCGTGCATGTGTTACAAAAAAAAATGTTCGTGATTTAATGTCAGCTTACTAAAACGGTCAAAAACGTCGACAAATGTGATTTTTTAGCTGGCGATGTTTGTGTGTGTGTGTGTGTGTGTGCACGTGTGTGACAGACTTGCATCGTTTAGAACAAACCCGTAAAACATGAGCAAGTAATTGCGCAAATCGCTTTGCACGCTTTTTTTACGGCGAAGGGATTGGGCTATCGATTGGCAATAAATCGACGATTCGCACATTAGTGAAAAAAAAAAAATCGTCCGATTGAAATTAACAATTTTTATGGAAAATAGCGGGTAATCAAAAAATCTACCGGAAATTGTCACAGTTCGTATGGACGCTAAAGGATGAATGGAGTTTTCACGTTTAACAAGCGCGACTCGCTCGTAGACGGGGGAACGAAAATCTGGCGAGAAATATGAAATTTGCTCGGGTAGCTTTCCATCCGCGTTATTCCCTCGACATATCCGTTCAACCGTTGAACCATCAGCCTCTCAATTATTTTCCTCTCTGCGAGCATGCCTCCGCTCCCCCAAGACTCCCCGAATATTATTCACGAATTTCATACAGTTTGTTCACAGCTTGCCAGGAAGTAGAACAAGTAATGCGCTCGAGTGGTGCAGCGGGAGGAAGGAGAGAGAGGTCGGAGAATAAGTCCCGGGGAGCGGCGGATGGCGGAAAGCCGGAAGAAAACGGAAGAATGGAGTGAAACATTTATGCATTAGGCGCAGGGGTTTCGTAGTCTCCGAAGACTCTGCCATTCCGGCATGCATGCAGGGGTGAAGGGGGAGGGGTGGGGGGGGGGGGGGGGTGGCCATAGGCAGGAGGCAACAGTAGTAGTAGCAGTTCTAAACGTGCGTTACGAGCTCCGGGCTTCTCGGAAACTCCGCCAAGCCGTGGATTATTCATAACTCCGAGACCGAACTGCGCGAGAGATGGAGGGGTTGAGGGAAAGTACCAGCTTATAATACTGTATGTATAATATGCACTGTATATACGAGGCATTCCATGTCAATTGTACTATCGATCCTTCATCGTGCCAATTTTCACCGCGGATTATAAAAATTAAGGAACCACTCATAATGTGAATCTCATAGTCGTAGAACAATAGAGTCGTGGAATTGTAGGGTCCAACTTTAAGTCGTTAGTTTGAACTGAAGATCGCGTTTTAAATTCATAATCGTAGAACAATGGAGTCGTGGAATGGTAGAGTCGAATTTTAACACGTTTGTTTGAACTGAAGATAACGTTTCAAATTAATAAGAAACGATAGGAAGATGTTCAAAGAAATCTTCTTATCGCTCTCCACGATACAATTGTTCTCCAGTAATCGTTCCATAGAGTGGATTCAATAAATTCGTTTACCAGAAAAAACGTTAGAGTTTGATCTTAAGATCGAATTCGAACTTACAATCGAATTTCAGTTCAGATTTACGTTCAAACTTACGATAGATCCGGGCCAAACTTCGATCCCAAGTTTCATCTGAAAAACGATCTTCAGATCAAAAGAAAGAAGAAGAACTTAAGTAAAATAAGAACTTAAAATCGTTTTTGAGATCAACCTTGAGATCGAAGTTTCGCCCGGACTTCATTGCGCCCTTAAGATGTATCTTAAGCTTGAACTTAAGTGTGAACTGAAATTCGATTGTAAGTTCGAGTTCGATCCTAAAATCGAACTCTAACGCTTTTTTGGCGTAAAATCTACATCCCAAATGTATCTAAATTTGATGGCACTACACTCTCATAAATAAGTGACCTCGCAAACGAATTCTTGAATTCGTTCTATGGAATGATTACCGGAGAACAAACGTAGCCTGGAGGGCGATAAGAATTGGATAAGATTGGATAAGATTGGGCGATAAGATTGGATTTTTTGGATATCTTCCTATCGCATCTTATTAATTTGAAACGCCATCTTCAACTCATACTAACGTCTCAAAATTCAACCCGTAGTGTCGTAGAATCGTAGAGTCAGAGTAACAAATCTACGATTGTACATGACACGACGGCTGTGCGACACATAGAATCGCACAGTCGCGGAGTCGTTTATTATCGCTCGATCATTAACCAAAGTCACAATTACCAAATGAAGACATCGATCAAAACAAAAATTCGTAATTCACTTCCCCTTTCAATCATCAAACCGTAAAAATAGAAACTCAAGTAATTAGTCAACGCCCACAATACCAACCATCCAAAAAGTGTCGTCAAACTGTTCATAGCCCCGTAAAGATCATCCGAGGCCCTCACCACTTGACGCAGAATGCCTCGTACATATCCGCAAGCACACATACGGCCCGCGATCGACACGTACACCCTAGCAGACGGGCTTCGTTAATGATTATGATCGAGTCTCGAATCTTGTGCAACTCTCGCGTGCGTCTCCACCGAACCCTCCCACCTCCCCACCTCGTCATCCCTTTGCCGCACCCGCTCCCGTCCAAGTAGAGATGAAACATCATGATTTGTATTCAAGAAGGCGGATGAGCCGCAGTGTAGAGAAGCAACGTTGCCGCCGGAGTTGCAGCCACCGCGAGGAGGAAAGGCGACGCTCGCTCGGAGTTTGGGTAAGGGGAATGCTGGAAAGAGGTTCAGCGTCGCGGGAAGGATGGCTGGGCGAGACGTGAGGGGTCGGACGGGTGGCATAGGGGAGCTGCATGTGCGCGAAATAAAGTCTGACGGGGCGCACAGCCGCGCCGGAGAACGTACGAGATAGAGGGGTGGAAGGAAGAGGAGATGGTGGAATAGCGGCGAACGAGGCGCGAAGTGATAAAGGAACGTACGGGGTCAGACGCAATATTCGGAAGACTGGCGCACGGTTACCGACTCCGAGAGAGGAAGGGGGGGGGGGGATAAAGAGGAAGCTGCTCGAGGGGGCGCATCGGAAGATTGCGCAACGAGTAGATTCACCTCATCTCTTAAGATCAAATTTTCACCGTCATAAGACGCTTTTGCCTGGTGGATAGGCAAATTGAATCTGAAGCATTCAACGACGGAGATAAGATGCATAGCGGCGGATTGGGGAGGAGGGGGATGTATATATATTATGTATACATAGATATTTTGACGCCGGCATTCGTTCCTCCGCTGGGTCGCGTACCGGCGGCGAGAACGCCGGGAGGGGCCGAACGAACTTATTCACTTTAACCGCTTTTATTATCGTCTTCGCATTATTACGAGCATTGTCGGGAATAAAATTGTGGATAATAAAACAAAAGTAAAATTGCGGAGGAACGATGGCGAACATTGTTCGGCGTCGGGCAGAAAAGCTTTTCGATGGGAACGTATGATGGCTTGCGTACTTTTATTTATCTTTTATTAGTCTTTATGGCTGACAATTTTTCCTACATTAAATTACCACCGCATTAACATCCATCTTGAAATTCATGAATAAGAGATCCTTTAGCATATTCGTTATTTTCCGTGGAAACTGAATTACACTACACTCGGCACTGATTAGTCCAGCTCAATGTTACACGACCTCGATGAGATATAATCCTCCACCATGACGGAAAACTTCACTCATGATAATTGCTTTCCGCGCTCTCAAACATTCGTATCTTATTTTTTATATATATATATATTTTTAATTTATTTATTTTTTTTAACATACAATCATAAAATCTTCATCATTTTTTATCATAAAATTCCCAGTGAGCGACGATGCTCCAGCGGAGGGGGGGGAAGAGAGTGGCTAAATAAAAATGCGACTCGGTTGTCGGACGGGGTTGGGGCGGGGGAAAAAAAAATTGGAGCTTCTTCACCGTGCGCGACCAGCCGGTAGAGTAGGTATATTGTTATGAGCTATGAGCGCGAGGGGGGGGGGGGGGGAGTAAGGTCACGATGCATATTTCATTTTTAATTCCGGAAATGGTCCCGCCGGGCTGTTGTTCCGTTTTCCGCGAAGCTCCCGCGTGATTGGTACCGAGAAAGTCAGCCGGCGAGGTGGGACAAGGGTGTGGAAGCGGGCGAGAGAGGAACGAGCCGGTGAAGACCGGGGAGGGAAAGACGAAACCGAGCGCGCACGAGTGGGAGCCGCTCGCGAGCTTTTCCTCGCAAGCTCTCCGCCGACTCCGCTGGGAACCGGGAAGCCCCTTGAGCGCAACGGCGAACCTCGTCCCGGCTGCCCTCGGATCCCACCTATGTGCTCTCTCCATCCCACGGTCGTTTTACCTTTGCGTATGTGTTGCATTATAATACGGGGGCGAAACTCGACTCCCGAGACGCACGCTTACGTATTTGGGGGAAAAACAACCAGGATTCTGAGAAGAAACCTCTCGCAAGAAGCAAAGGGGCAAAGAAAACGTACGATGCCTCGGAGCTCGCCACCCGAAGCTTTCAGCTTACAGTCGGAAAATACTCTCTCTCTCTCTCTCTCTCTCTCTCTCTCTGACGTTACAGCGTCTCTCGCGAATCTCTGCTTCTATTCCTTTGCGGAGAGAGAAAATCCAACTTTGAAGCCTCGCGAGGGAACCAAGACGCCTGTACACGCCACCCGATCCGCCCTCTCCGCAATTGCACTGTTCTTGGACCCGCCCGCGGCTGTGCATTCTACGCGGGGGATCGCACGACTAGCCCAAATTGATTAGCTTGATTACTTTTTTTTTTTTTTTGCTTCGAGGGTTGGAGACTTTTCTTTGAAGCTTCGAGCTTTTCGTGAGATTTTAGAATAGTTTTTTTATGTTTCGAACTTTTTCGAGATTGCAGATTTTTTTTCTTTTCGTTTTTGCTTCCTCATAGAGGAAGCTTTTTACTATCTTATTGTACTGTTCTCTAACCCGTTCGCGGTTGTGCACTCCGTCCATCGGGAGATTGCACGGCAAACCCGAATCAATTGGCCAGATCAGAAGTGGGCAAAGTATCGAAGAGTACTTAAAGTACTGAGTACTAACTACTGCAAGTACTTTAAGTAATTTCCGTACTTAAAGTACATTTATATGATACAAAGTACCGAGTACTTTTTCTTCTTAATCGGAAGAAGGGAAGTTACACGAGTACGACATTTTGAGAAGAATTTTCAAATTAAACGGCCCTGTTCAGGACGAAAATTTTTTCGAAACGTCCAAACTCTTCGTTTCCAATCCTTGGTAACAGACTAATCGACTGGACTACGACGACTAGATCTTGGGGTAGTGAGTGGCGGTCGACTGGATGTAAAACAACTAAATCTGGGACAGTGGTCGAAGTAATACAGTGGTCTAGTACAGTGGTCGAAAGTGAGATAGGTCTCGATTTTATGCATCAAAAATCGTATTTTTTGGATTTAAATGGAAAATATTGGGTTGGGAGTAAAGTAATTGTTGTATTCATGATCAGCGGTAAAAAATACGTCGAATAAAGCCTTCAAACAACAAAAAAATTGAATGAACGACGATTTTTCCATTTTTGAGCTACTTTTGAAAAAACGTCGATTCTCGTGATCTTCAAACGTGGGTATCTCGGCTCCCAACAGAGCTGGGGAAAATCCGATGTGCCCGTCGGGTTCTACGGGAAAAAATATACAAGGTCAGGTCTTGTCCGAAGTTCTTGAAGCGTTTTATTGGGCCGTCTCAAAACGTCGAAAAACGCCAAAAATTGACTCGAAGGACCATTTTTTGCAAATTGCCTTGCAATTTTTTAACGAAATTTTTTTTTCTTTTTTAAAAATGAACTGCCACGTATTTCGACCTATTTTTTCCCGCTGAACACGAATCCGCTCGCTTTTTTGGGATTAAAGTACAGTGAGACATTGAAAATCTCGATTTTATGCACGAAAAATCGTATTTTTGGGATTTAAATAAAAAATATCGGGCTGAGAGTAAAATAATTTTAGGACAGAAATTTGTTTACGTTACGAAAGAGGTGCAAAGTAATTTGCACATGGTTTCCTCATTTATTACAATTTTGAGCATAGCTTTCTCAAAGAGGAAGCTATGCTCAAAATTGTACAAGTACTTTGGTATTAGTACTCGGTACTTAAAGTACCGAAAAGTTCTTTGACACTTTAAGTACGTACTTTCAGTACCCAAATAGTTAATACTTTCAGTACACGATTACCTATTGGTACTTTCAGTACCGTAATCGTGTACTTTAAGTACTGCTCAGCTCTGGGCCAGATTACTTTTTTATTTGCTTCTGAATTTTTTCGGGGTTTGGGGACATTTTTTTGAAGTTTCGAGCTTTTTATTATGAAATTCTTAAATATTTTCACATTTTTCGAGCTTTTTGAGATTTGGGACTTTTTAAAACTACTTTATTGCACTGTTTTCGAAACCGCTTGCGACGGTACATTTGCGCAAGAGGGGATCGCACGGCAAATCCGAATTAATTAGCTGGATTACTTGTTTTTGCCTCGGAGTTTTTTTTCGGTACTGCAGGTTTGTCTTTGAAGTTTCGAGCTTTGCGCGACATTCGAGAATAATTTTTGTTTTATTTCGAGTGTTTTCGAGATTTTTCTTTTACTATCATAGCCTACAGGATTATAGATAAAGCTTATACTCATGTAACGTATACGTGTAATGTACAAATGGGACTTCACCGAAAAATCGTCGTACCAATCAATATAAGCTCATTTTTTTTTCTTTTTTTATTCTACAGAAATATAAACTAAAGGTATGTTCCAATAATGCATACATGTAACGTTAACACGGGACTTTGCCAAAAGCTACTAATTAATGTGAGCTCAATTTTTCTTTTTACTAGCGATTTTCATTTAGTTTTAAAAAATTCTCGCTCCAAGCGATGGTGAGTGGATTCTCGAGGATGAAAATTTTTTGCCGAAAGTCAAACGTATTCCGGGAGTAATATTTGATTAAGTAACGCGGAGCAAGAAGAAAAGGTTTTTCTGGCAGGGTAGATTTAATTTTCCGCGGGTAAACCCGGCCACGCATTAATAGACAGATGGTTTATATTCGCGGTTCACTCATGAGATACTTTCAATAGGTCCATTAACTCGAGAATTCATGAGAAATCTCGTTATTTCTGTTCTAGACCGTTAACAAAAAAAATCGCGAAAGGAATGCAAAGTCTGGAGCTATTTGTGGATATCGTATATATAAGCGAATTCTCAAGTGGCGCGTCCCGGAGTCAGACAGCGACTCCGGGAAGAAAAGGGAGAAACAAGCACGGGGGGTTCATCGGATCCATCGGATCTCTCGCTAATTCTAGCGAAGGACGAGGGAGAGCCGGGAATGGCGTTCGAACGAACGTCGCCCATCCGAATTCTGTGGCTAACGAGCTTACAGAGAGCTCTCGACACTCCGTAGATATTCTCTCCAAATAGATTCCAGATGCGAAAAATATTTGGGAAAAAAAAAAAGATTTTTTGTTTTTTTTTTTCTAGACCAAATCGGCTGTGAAAGATAAATATTTGCCGAGACCCAGTGTCTCGTTGACTCCCACCGGTCTTTTTTTTCTTTCTTTTTTTCTCTGACGGAAAGAGTGCGAAGCGATGGGAGTGCTGACATCTCGAGAGCGGGTCAAGAACCTCCCGTGTCGACTCGATCGGTTTATACCTTAATACGAAAATTAATCTGTTAGTTATATTTTTTTGGATTTTTTTTTTTTTTTTATAAATGGTTTATTAATGCTATTTAGATGTAGGTAGATAAATTTGCGAGATACCGACCGACGGTAAATTCGCCGACTGGGATTACCGCTCATGTTCTATCTTATCGACCTTTTCCTCCCATTAGAAAAATAACAATATATACATTTCTGCATGCATTTTTTTTTTTAATATTGGAGTACGTCCAATTGAACGTACTCCAATATTGTACGTTGTGTAAAATTTAATGCAAAAAAAAGATTTTTTAATTGACCATTGAAAAAATTCGGATTCGAATGTTCTGCAGTGCTTAAATGCATCGATACTGTACAGTACTATCGATCGTACAAGAGTCGAAAAATATTATTTTTTTAATGTTCCCATTAATATTTTATATGCTTTGCTCCAAAATGTGCAAAATTTAGCTCATTTTCAGTCGAAAACCGTTCCCTTCTTTAAATGAACATCCATCCCATTTTCTAATTTTCTTACATCTTATCGACGTTTCCTCCCATTAGCAAAAAAAAAAAAAAAAATGGGTAACTGTGTATGTATTTTCAAAAATACATACACAGTTACTCAGTTCATTAAATGATTTTTTCCTTTTTTTAGCGCACTTCCATACTTAAATATTGCAGTACTTTCAAATTAACACAAAACAAAGATTTCTAATTAAATTTTGAACAAATTAGGGTGTTCCACAGTGCTTAACTCTATCAAATCTCAACAGTAATATCGATTGTACGAGTCCAAAAATATTCAATTGCACAATGTTTCCAGTAACATTTTATATGCTTCGATTAGAAATTTGGGAAATTTAGCCGATTCTCAGTCGGAAACAGTTTCTCTTTTTGAACAACCATCCGTCTCATTTTCTCAAACCAACAACCCCGCAAATTTCAAAATCCTTCAATTTTCTCACCATCGAAAAAAAAAAAGTTCAGCTATCTGTTTTGATCTGTAAGTTTGTAACCCGCCTCGGTACGAAATCTCTATATCCGTGAATCCCGCATTCGCGCCCTCGCGCTCGGTGGTCCCCGCGAGAGTGTACGTGAAAATAACCCGCGACGAGCAAAGACGAAGAGAGAGAGAGAGAGAGAGTGTGTGCGACGTCTCCGACGTGAGAACGCCTCGTCGTCGTCTAATAATAATTCCGAGTTTCTCCTCGGGGCTTCCAACACTCTTCATCCCGTAGCAGTAATCTTTGTCGGGATAGAGTTCAGCAGCATCGTCGTCGGTGCTACACACCCAGAGAGCGAACACTCTCCCGAGGCTTGCAACAGTCGGGATAAATACCAATATACTCCCGTAACAAGTCCATAAAGTTAAAAATAATATAATTCCGCGCATCTCGCTCTACAACCGCGCGACTTAAAAAAAAAAAATTCTCGATGTCTCACGCCGATTCGCCGACATCGCCGAGCGGACCGCGGATAAAAGTAAAACCGTGAGAGAAAACGAAGAAACACCAAAAAAAAATAAGAACGATCGAAAATTCCGGGTGATATCTTCGGCATGCGAGAATCCAAGCCCGGTCAGTCGCGGTGGAAGGGTCGTGACGTCGCGAGAGTCATCTACGAGTCTCCGAGCTCGCAGCGAGCGTCGTCCGGACCGTCGTCGAGGAAACTGCCGAGAAACCAAAGACCGCTCTATCGGATTTAACGAATTTCGTAAAGGAATATCTAAGAAAGAAAGAACTATCCCGCGAGTTATCCTTCGCAGAGGCTGCGGGTGCAAGTGTGAAAGGCCAACGCCGAAAGTCGTCGAGAGCATTGAGAGTCAGGAGTCTAAATAAAGAACAACCGATACTACGTGCACGAGGTTCCGTCGGCGGGGAGGGTTGCTCCGCGATCTCGGCGAGACGATTGGACGGCCGGGATGAGCGGGATGAATAAAGAAGTTTCCAACAAGTGGGAATAAGCGTGCGCGAGAGGAGGACGGAGGAGCGATATCTCGAGGAAGAAAGAATGGTGGAACGCACCGTGTGCAGTACGGACGAGGAAACCGAGGGAAACAGTCTGAAGAGCCCGATCGTCCTCCCATCAGTCCCGAATGACGGATTCGGCGTCCTCGGCTCACCGGATGCGGAGAGCAAGCGACCGATCCAGGTACATCCGGTCCTCCTCGAGCCGGATGTAGCCTCGACCTTGGAGGGAGCGAGATTGGAGCCCGGTCGCGGAGGAGCCGGCGGTGCGTCGAATTCTACCGGAAGATTCTCGCTTTTCAAGTGGTTCAAGCGCGGAAGTCGCGATTCGGCGTCGAGCGATCGCCGTAGAAGAAAGAGATCGAGCAGCCCGGGCGAGGAGGTCGACGAGCCGGTGTTGAGCGGTTCGTCGAGCACCGAGAGCGTCGACACATTCTACAGCACCGCGACCGTCAGGAGCTTCGCCTTTCACTCGGGAACGCTTAAGAGCTCGGACGGACGAAGGATCAACGAGGCCGGACGAACGTCGATCGACCTCCTCGACCACGACCATAGAAAGGTCGGTCCGTTCGGCGCCGGAGCTGCGAAGCTCGTCGTCAAGAAGGAGAGCCGAAGAGACGCACCGGCGGATGTGACAAGAACGCTACCAGCGAACGTGCTCTCCAGAAGACGCGACCTAACGGCGCGATACTCGCTGCAGCCCTGCGGAAGCTTCGGTTCCTGCGGGAACTTCGCCGGAAGCCAGAGAGGCCTCACCGGGTCGTTGAGGCGATTGGAGGAGAGAGGAACCGGCCGAAGGGTGCACGTGAGGGGCAAGCGGAGAGCTCCGAATCCACCGGGACCAACGGCGAGGCCCAAAACCGCGACTGGAGTGGAAGAGACCAAGACACCGAGAGGAAGCGCCAGGAGGAAGAGACGACCAGCGCCTAAGCCACCGGAAAGAAACTCCGCGTCAGTCGCAGAAGCGGGGAGAGAACCTGAGGTTAATCCTGGAATGGAAGCTGGAGAAGCCGGGCGGGAAAACGTTTCAGCGAACGAGACGAGCAAGGAAGAGGCAGCTTACGGCAGCGAGTTGGTGGTTGAGGATTGTGAGGTGACTTCGCAGTCCCCGGTTAGTGTCTCGGATAAGATCGCAGCTTGGGAAGCTCCCAGGAATCCGGAAAGCGTGGAAGATGCTTCCGGCTTGAGGAGCATCGACAGCAAGCTCGAGTACTTGGATTCCCGGCGATCCGTCAGCAACGACACTCTGGTGCTCCGCGGTGGTGTCTGGCACTGGAGGAAAGAATCCGCGAGCTCGCCGAGCGGATCGTCCTCCAGGGAAGCGACGCTGGGCGGTCAACCGGCTAAATCGGCCGTCACGACGGGTTCCCAAACCTCAGCGATGCCTCGACCCTGGTACAAGCGAAGCGTCTTCGAGCATTCCCGGGACTCGGGAACGGCGAAGCGCGGTGACGTTCTGAGAAACCCCGCACCGCTGGACCACCGGGAGGAGCCGACGGCCGCTCCCGCGGTCGCCGCCTCCTCCTCACCGAAGTCCTCCCACGGTGATAAGCACCACAACGAGGGTGGAACACTCTCGCGTCTGAACTTCTTTCACCGCAGCGAGAGGAACAACGAGGAGCGACGCAAGGAGAACAAACGCAAGTCGGGTCTCTCGATTCTCACGAACATAAGCGAACTGGACAAGGAAGCGGCGGCGATTGTTCAGGAGGAGCAAGCCCGAACTAGGGCGGCGATGCTCCTTCAGGCGTCGAGGATCAACGACCGGGAGAGACTGACCGACCAGGTGAACGAGGACGTCGTTCAGGACATCGTAACCTCGGCGATGGAGAGTTCGCCGCGCAGGGGAACAAGAGCGTTGATCTCGAAGTTCAACGCCATCGGCAACATCACGAAGGTGACGGTGAACAGCAGCTTCTTCTCGAAGAGCTCCCAGGCCAGGGAGCAGAGGGACGAGAAGCTCGAGGCAGGAAACTCCAGGTACAACATCAACGACGAGTGGAGAGAAAGGACGAGTAAGTTCCAGGGCTCGCCGAGCAGTCAGCCCAGGGTCGAGAAAGACCTGTCGCGGTACTTCATGCCTCAGCAGAGGAGCCCGGAGAGCCGAGCGACGACGAAAAAGAAGGACGAGGTCAGAGTCACGGAATCGCCGAAAACGTCACGGGCGGTCGGCGACGCCTCGGCGAGGTTGTCCTTCTTCCAGGGCAACGCGCCGAAGGCCAACAGCCCGGAATGTCGAAGATCTGGCGAGACCAGCGCGGAGGCGAAAATCTCCAGGCTCAACGACGAGCTCGTCGCTAGGGAGGAGAACGCAACTGGGAAGGAGGGAGGTTACGGCAATTCACCGAAATTGTCGAGACTAAGAGTTCAGGGAGTTAACAGTGAAGTGACGAAAATTGGCGACAAAGACGAGGCCAAAGACGATAAAAAAGTAATGAAGGAAGAGGCGAAGAAGAAGAGTCTCGAGGTAATTCAGAATGAATTTTCGAGCATCTTCAACGAGATAGATCGGCAACTTGCATCGAGGGACTTTCGCGGTATCGGCGAGCCGAGGGACAGAATTGAGAGGAAATCGGAGCCCGGTACTTCGAGCCAGGTTAGTCGGGTCCTGGATATTCTCGTGGAAGCCGAGAAAGGCGACAGGCAAAAGTTCAATCGGACGAGGCCCAATCGGGATTCCGAAGTTCCGACTCTAAGTTCGGAGAATCCGGAGCCGAGGACAAAGAATGAAGACCCCGTACGGGCGGACCTGAAGGAGATGCTCAAGGAGATGAAGCACTCGTTGCCGAAACGCCCTAAGCCGAAGAAAGGGGCGGTGAATTCGCAGCAAGCTTCCGAGGCTGAGACGAGGGAGGTTGATGAAGCGAAAACTGAACCGAAGATTGAGCCGATCGAGGAAAAGCCGAGAAACTCGTACCTGCTGAACTCGGTGACTGTCGTTTATCCTCCGCCGATCCGGATCGGGCCTCCGGCGACGCCGAGGACAAATCCACCGGTTCCTGAGGAACGTGAGTACGACAGACAGAAGGTTTCTTCGGCCGCGCAGACATCGGGGAACGTTAGGAAGGTCAGCCGCGAAATTGGCCCATCCTCCAGCTCGGCAAAGTGGAAGAACGAAGATGTCGTCTACAAGACCAGTGGAAAAGGTGTCGCGACGCCCGGTACTTCCGGTCTGGTTAAAAATACATTTCAGCTGATCAGACCGCGGGAGTTCGCGCAGATCGAGGCCATCAAGACTATGAAGGGCTCGAGGGTGGGCGAGAACACTTATGCCAATGTTATTGGGCAGTCGTTGTATGCCAATGCTCTGGTTCCGGCGCCGAAGAAAGTTCCTCAGGGACTTCCGGCCGGACCGTCCAAGGGCGAAGAGGTCAGAAGAGAGGCCAAGGTCGCCGCGGTGGACGAGAAGAGTCGTGTTGGTACCAACGAATCAACGGCCTCCTCCGAACCGAACGGTAAGATCAAGCCAGAAAAAAAAATCTATTTTTGCTTCCTCATAGGGAAACTGTTTTCGGAAAAAAAAATATTCGCGATTTTAGTGTCGGAATGCTTAAAATAGTCTAAACCGTCGAGAAATGCGATTTTTAGCTGACGTCCGCATGTACGTGTGTTTGTGCGCGTGACAGACTTGCATCGTTCAAAACGGCAGTAACTCGAGAACAGCTTGAAACAGCAAATTAAAATTTGATACAATTTGGTACAATGCAATTTTCATAAAAATTGAGGCGCACTACGAGATTTTACGCGTTTTTTTTTTATTTTTGAAAAAA
The DNA here is from genome assembly GCA_963922035.1 of Amblyjoppa proteus. NCBI lineage: Eukaryota > Metazoa > Arthropoda > Insecta > Hymenoptera > Ichneumonidae > Amblyjoppa > Amblyjoppa proteus. Next base: position 29,933,110 of record OY998230.1, on the reverse strand, counting down.
GGTTTTGGTGACTTTACCGAGCGTAAATTTTGGCCAACATTTATCCAAGCGATCAGATTTTATGGAATTTTAGTTTTTTTATGACTAAAAACGGTATAATTCCCGCAAACATGGAATGAACATGAGGAACTTGAGGAAACTTGGGAGCAAATTGTGTTCAATCCTGCAAAAAGAGATCTTACAAAAAAAAAAAAAAAAACCTAAAACAAAAATGTCTTATAAATAATTAATCGATCATTTAATTCGCTCCATTAGGCTTCTCGGCGACGAGACTTCACTGCAGAGTTCGTCTCACCCTCAAGTTCATTGTCCGTTTACATGATTCATCTTAGCGGGAGTCTATTTATAATACTTATGAATCATTTTCTAAACCCGTGAACGCACCTTTAGTTGCAACACGCATCCGGTGCTGAGATAGTAAACAATGAGTGACCGGTTTGTTTATTTGTCGCTACTTTAGCCCACAATTTTTTTGTTGATTCATTAAATATTTATTATCCCATCTCGTTTAAAAAAAATTATAAACTTTTTTTCACGAAGGCGAAGCTCAGGAGGGAAGGAGTGTGGTGGACCAGCAAAATATGAATACCCTGGCTGTGAATCGTTTGCTCAGAAAATTGGAGGCCGCCATAGCTTCCGGACATCATCAGCAAGCCGCCGGTCTCGCGAAGGAATTGGCGAGATTAAAGATTCACTGTTCGGTCGTTCGACAAAGAACGAAAGCGAAAGATGTGGTCAATGTTAATATGTATATCGAGGATAAACTCGCTCATCAAGGACCCATACCGTTGAGGGTGAGAAAAAGCCCTTTTTCGACTATTCGAATAACTCCCCCTAAAAATTGTCACGCGCCAGTTTTTTTTTTTTTTTTTTTAGATATATAAATATCGTTTTTTGTTTTAAGATACGTCATTTTTTATTTTTATTTTTAGCTCGCTCGAAGTATGACCGTGGCACAGCTGAAGGCAAAAGTCTTCACCGAATTCGAAATACCGACCAACGTACAGCGCTGGATAGTCGGTAAAAATTTGGCCGACGACGATGCCAGGACACTCGAAGAATTGCAAGCTGTCGAAGGATCTCCGGTCTTTCTGTACCTCGTCGCACCAGGTACTCGACCGGAAGTCTTTAATTCTTAAGGTCGATAACAAATCGACTTTCCTATTTTCTTCGGGGCGAGTAAGATTTTGACAAAAAGCAAGTTACAGATTTTATTTCGTAATCGATCGACGAAACGAACAAGTATTTCGGAGAAAATACGGAAATGAGTTTTTGTTACCGACCGTGGTAATTCGCATCGGACTAATTCACAAAAGCGTCTCGAAATTCAAATGTCTCGTAAAAAAATGTTCGGAAACAATTTTTTTTCGGGTCTCATTGAGCCAATCGATGGAACGTTGTTTGATTGCGTTCTTGTTGAAAAATGTGTTCATTTCTTTTTGCTCACATTTATTCGAATCGAAGATTTAAAAAATGATGACTTACCGAGCGGACGAGCGGAAGTCCCTGCGACAGAGGAGACACCTAAGGATCCTGAGCCGGTTGAGGAAATAACTACAGTTCCGGCGATCGAGGAACACGAAGAGGTGGAGGATGAAGAGGAACGAGCAGGATCTCAGGTATTTCGCGTTTCGATTTTCTTCAAGGCACTCCTATAAAAACAATATAAAAATATATATATATATATATAATAATATAAAAATTACAAAATTCAAGTTTTAAAAATTTGCGTTGAAAAATATAAATTTCTTCAGAAACGTCTTCCGATAATAAATTCTGAGCGGTTTTAAAGTACAACAATGTACACTTGACTCCCGTGTTCTTGAGTTCACGCGTTCCGATACTTTGTTGTGCGAAAACCGCTCGATATTGTTCACCGTAAGCCAAACGGTGCATTTGTTGTCGAGCGCTCGCAGCAGCAACTTCATTTTTTTCCCTAACATACCATAAAGCGTCAGTTGTCGATAAAAAGAAATAAGTTATGTTTGACGATTTTTCGAAGACGATAGAGGAAGAAGACGAAGAGGAATGCATCTCGGAGGAAGTGAGAATGGAGCGTTACATGGCTCTCATATCCCTGGAAAATTGCGACGTTATACCGAATTCCGAGCCGATAGAGTGTCCGATTTGTTTCGTCACTTACGGGCCTCAGGAGGGCGTCATTCTCAGGGATTGTTTGCACATGTTCTGCAGGTAATTTTTTATTAGCGCGAAGATATCTCCATAACATCAAATTTCATCATTGGCAAGCCTCCGTCAGTGGATTGCTTTAGGAATAAAATTAATAAATTTCACTTGTAGAATTTTTTTCTCCAACACTGTAAAAAAAAAAAAAAAATCGTATGAAATTTCATGTCCCTGACAGAAAGCTTTTCTACAAATGATTTTCTTAAACACGATCGATTTATATTGCAGGACTTGCATAGCGAATACAATTCGTTACTGCGAAGAAGCCGAGGTAAAGTGTCCGTTCAGGAACACCGAATATACGTGCGAGTCAACGCTTCAAGAGCGAGAAATCAAAGCCGTGAGTTTCGGATTGGTCATCAATAAAGACTTGCTTTTTACCTATTACAAAATCGTGTTATCAATGTTGTTATCGAAAAAATTAATCCTATTATGTCCTATTTATCTATCGGTATCGAGCTATCAGTCATTGCTGCATCTACATGCGCTTAACAATGATGCATTTGGGTCAATGACCCCTCACCGTACTCGTAATAATCGCGTTATTATTCACTTTTATGTGTGCAGCTGGTGGAGCCGGAAATTTATCAGCAACACCTGGCAAAGTCGATAGCTCAGGCTGAGAACAACGCCGGTAACAATGCCTTTCACTGCAAAACCCCCGACTGTCCTGGTTGGTGTATATACGACGACAATGTCAATAATTTTTTGTGCCCCGTGTGCGGCGTCAATAATTGTCTCACGTGTCAGGTAAAATTATCTGCGTTACAATTTTATGTTTTTTTTTACTCGAGTATCAACTCTTTAAGACGATGCAAAACAAACTCGGTCGGTAACTTACGCTTTAATGGATTTTTATTCAAAAGTATTCAAGTCTGGCCTGAACGACGCTATGTACATATCTATGTAAAATTAATAGCGTAGAATTACAGTTTTTATTACCGACTGAGTTCCATATCGCCTTCACGATCAGTTCCGATATAAATTCCCCAGAGAATATTAATATATTTTTTTCTTTTAGACCCAATTTTTTTGTTTCTCTTTCAGGTTGCACACACTGGCAAAAACTGCCGACAGTATCAGCAAGAGTTGAGACTGTCGAACGAAACGGATCAAGAGTCCAAAAGAACTGCGGCGATGCTCGAGGAAATGGTCGACAGAGGCGAAGCCCTTCCCTGTCCAACTTGCGCCGTTGTGCTGATGAAAAAATGGGGATGCGACTGGCTTCGCTGTTCCATGTGCAAAACGGAGATTTGTTGGGTCACGCGAGGCCCTCGCTGGGGTCCTGGGGTGGGTATTGTTTTCGCAGATGCGTCGGAGTATAAAATTTACACGACACTTGTGAGTCTCGCTCAGCTGCACCGTTTACCTGGCTGAGCTAATATAATTTTCTCCCTTGGCCAATTAGCTTTAATAATACATTTTTTTTTTGGCGTCGAGAATTTTTGGACTCACAATTTTTAGATCTTTTATCACAGACATATCGTTCGACTCTTCAAAGGCTAGGCCAGACTTACAAAAAAATTACAATTGTATTAAACAGCACCGTTTAACTGGCTGGGCTAATATAATTTTCTTCCTTGGTAAGCTGGATTCGTTAATACATTCTTTTTACGTCGGAAATTTTTGACCTCACAATTCTTAGACCTTTTATGAGAGACACATAACTCGTCTCTTCAAAGGTCAGTGCAGAGACATTTTTCAGTAATAATTGTATTAAACTGCACCGTTCACCTGGCCGAGCTAATATCATTTTCTTCCTTGGCCAGCTGGCATCGTTATTACACTTTTTTGCGTCGTGAATTTTTGAACTCACAATTTTTAGAGCTCTTACAACAGACACACATTCGACTCTTTAAAGATCAGCGCAAAGATATATTTTTTTTTTCTTAATAATTGCATTAAAAACTTACAAGTCTCTTCTCATTCTTCGATCCAACACAGTCGACAGACATCAACATCTAAAACTACCGGTCTTATGTTTTTCGTACTCAGGGAAAGGGCGACACCTCCGGAGGTTGCAGGTGCGGCGAGAACGGCGTCAAGTGTCATCCACGGTGCAACTACTGCCACTGATCGACGCCAAAAAGAAACTGTCGACATTAATTTAAAAAAAAATCTGTTCACGCGATATACGACAGAGAAGTCTGTAGTTTTGTTTTCTCTCGGTGTTTTTTTTTTTTACAATAAAGGGTTTTAATTTGTAATTTGAAATAAATTAAATGTACGTCTCGTCCGTTCATTCGGGCTTGACTTCATCGCTGCTCACCTCAGTCCTCCTCAGTCGCTGCTTCGTTTTTACTGATTTGGTGCAACCACAAAACCAGGGTAGTCTAGTGATGATTTAATTGACGACTGAGATTTATACTGCCGGCCATCTGGAGCGTATGAACCAATTGCGATCGAGCCTCGGTCAGTAACTTTCTATCGATAATTCCAGCTGTCGAAAAAAAATCTGCGTAACTGAGACTATAAAAATAATAAAAATATTACTTCCACCACTTTATCCAACGTTCGGTATTGCCCCCCCCCCCCCATCGCACCACCGGAACAGTATAATTTTAATAATTTTTAACTTTTAGCCCACCACTCAGTTCACAAAGAAATTTATATTTATTTATTTATTTATTTTATTTTTTGCGGGTGCGTGGATGTGGATGTGAGGTATCGTCATAGCGATCCTTCGATTATTCTTTTTTTTATAACGGAAATTACAATGTTAATAATTTTTTACTTTTCCCTTACCACTCGGTCTCGCCAGTGTTGCGTACCCGAAGTATGATAATGCGATGGCAATTGCCGCGAGAAAACGGAGGGGGCGGCTGTGATGACAGCTTATAATATATTTCTTTAATTATGACTCATCGCCCCTGCAATGACGAAATTTGATTTCGTTCGATGATTGGCTTAGAATTGAGATTATGTTAGATACGCTTGTTTTTACAACTTCTAGGTCAGATATTGAAAATCTGTTGGTTGAAATATCTCGGACACTGTATCACCATAATATAATTTTGTTTTTGTAAACGCCTATCATTCTTCGTTTTTGCGTTGCCGGCTGTTTTATTTAAAGGAACTAGTTTGGAAATCAGATACTGAAAGCCGGCAGAACTTTCGTAGGATTCGACCAATGCCTATCGAGATAGGCATTGGAAACACTATATCACTATAACACTATATCGGCCAAGCAAAGTATCCTTTTTTAAATGGTATTTTTCAAAGAACCAGATACCTATGCAAACATGATGCTACCATCTTTGCAATGGCCGAGCAGCAAAGAACTCGCTGCGTCTATTTATCACGGGTGACTAATATTCTTAAGGACGCAATGATTTTTAAATACCGATTCTCCCTCTACCTGTTTAAAATGTACATGTACAATATTGCTCACGTTTGCGGTTCGATTATGACGGTTTCAGTACACTAATATCATCACTCCCTCTTGCACTCACACATATACCTCCAGTTATCGAACGAAATCAAATTTCGTTATCGCAGGAGCGATGAGTCATAATTAAAGGAGTATATTATAAGCTGTCATCACAGACGCATCACAGTTTCCTCGCAGCAGCGTCAACGCAGATCGTACATCGGGTACGCAACACCGGTTAGGGAAGTTTAGTGGTAAGGGAAAAGTACAAAATTATTACGAAAATTATAATATCCCGGTGGCGGAGTGGAGACCGAACGTTAGATAAAATGGTAGGAGTAAAATTTTCATTATTTTTATAATCTCAATTATAAAAATAATAATAATCGGAGATGCACTGTAACGAAACCTCGCATCCACGCGCGCACACACACACACACACACACACACACACACACATTCATAATTTCGACAATAATAACCAAGGGTGCTATGGCGATACCTCACACCACCCAGTAAACACAGTAATCTAGCAGCAATATAACAGCAACGTATCTGAAAATAACAGGTAATTAATATTAATCGGTCCGCCCTTTAACGGTACATAATAAGTAAACCAGTAATTATTTGCTTGTTATAACATCGTTATATGTATATTATGTACCTGTTATGAAGCCTGGTTTTGTAATTGTAACGCTACCACACTTTGTAACATTGTGTTTGTAACATTACATTATTACAATGTAATTACGTTATATGCATATTGTTACAAGTATGTTATGTAACGGTTACACCATTTTTATACATAACCATAACGTTACACTGATATATAACAGTTTCATTAATCGCATACAACAATTGAAACATTACATATTACTCCCACGTTATATACCCTCTATATATCGGAAGAATAACATTGTTACATTACGTGTAACTTTCATGTTATATTGCCCTAATAAAACGTGTTCACTGGGCAGCATCTCCACTTTTATGTCCTTACACCTCCAAACGCGCTCTCCGCGAGCCGGGGGAGCGGGGATAAGAGGGGGTGGGGAGGAGGAAACTGGACCCCATTCCCACCACTACTCATACAATTCGAACCACGCTCACAAGGCTCGAGGAGTCTGGATAGGAGTCGGGTACTCCTACCCAGACATTACAAAATTTAAAAAATAAATAAAAATAACAAAATTTAAAAAAACTGCGTTGAGAAATATTAATTTCTTTAGAAACGTCGTCCGATAAAAAATTGAGCGGTTTTGGCGTACAACAATGTCTCGAACTCATGTGTTCCGATACTCTGTTGCGCTAAAACCGTTTAATATTGTTTACCGCAAGCCGAGCAGGCCATTTCTGTCGAGCTCTCCCAGCAGCAATTTTATTTTTTTCCTGATATACTATAAACCCATAGTTGACGATAAAAAGAAATAAGTTACGTTTGACGATTTTTCGAATAGAGGAAAAAGACGAGGAGGACAGCATCATGGAGGCAGCGAAAATGAATCTTTATATGATTCTCAAATCCCTGGAAGATTGCGACGTTATACTGAACTTCGAGCCGATAGAGTGTCCGATTTGTTTCAACATTTCCGGGCCTCAACAGGGCGTCATTCTCAGGGATTGTTTGCACGAGTTCTGCAAGTAATTTTTGTTATGAGCCCGACGATACCTGCATGACATCAAATTTCATCGTTGGCAAACCACCGCCAACGGACTGCTTTAGGAAAAAAAAACAAATAAAAAATTTCACTTGTAGAATTTTATTCTCCAACACTGCAAAAAACATTCGTACGATATTTAATGTACCGGACAGGAAGTTTTTATGCAAAAACTTCATTATGGTATATTAAATTTAATTTCCAATTGTGATTAAAAATTAATGTTCAATGTATTAATAATACTGGGAATACTTTACTTTTCATAATGTACCTTAATTTCAATGATAAAGTATATTAATTTTTCGTAACATTTTTACACTAAATTTAATGTACCAGTTTTTGCATAAAAACTTCTAGTTCGCAACATCAAATTTACAATTCTTTTTTTACAGTGAAATGAAGTTTCTCGGGCGAATCGTGCGCTACGTAGAACGCTGCCGTTATAACTCGATGAAATTTAGTTTCGTGCAGACATCTTCAGGGTCATCTTTTTTTTTGCTAACAGTGAAACAAAAAATTTTTAAGATTTTTTTTTGCATTTCTGTTCATAATTTTCTTAAGGGCATGTGATTCATACGTATTGATGCTCCGATGGTAACAAATCGCTTTCCCTATTTTCTCCGTGATCGTTGATGCTTCGATCAAAATCAAATTAGGTTTTTGTAGTCAATAGATATAAGTATGAAAACCTAATTTGCTTTTGGTCGTCGTATCAATCGTTTTAGAGAAAACAGGGAAGGCGATTTGTTACCGACTGAGTCTGTACCACATGCCCTTAAATACGATCGATTTAAATTGCAGGACTTGCATAGCGGATGCAATTCGTCACCGTGAAGGAGGCGAGGTCAAGTGTCCGTTCAGGAACGCCGAATACACGTGCGAGTCAACGCTTCAGCAGCGAGAAATCAGAGCCGTGAGTTTCGGATTAGTCATCGATAAAGAATTTCTTTTTTTTAACTATTACTGAAATGTATTATCAATTTTGTGATCAAAAAGATAATCCTATTATCTGTCCTATTTACCTATCGGTATCGAGCTATCAGTTATTGCGACATCCAACTGCACTTATCAATGGTGTATGCGGTTCAATGACCCCTCACCATACTCATGATAATCGCGTTATTACGCACTTTTATATGCGCAGCTGTCGGAGCCGGAATTATATCAGGAGTACCTGGAGGACTCATTAGCTCAGGCTGAGAACAACGTCGGAGACAGTCACTTTCGCTGTACAACCCCCGACTGTCCTAGCTGGTGTTATTTCGAGGCCGGTGTCACCAAATACTTATGCCCCGTGTGTGGCGTCAATAATTGTATCACGTGTCGGGTAAAATTATCTGCGTTACAATTTTGTTTTTCTTTTCTATACACGAGTATCAAGACGATCACTCTGTAAGACGATGCAAAACAGATCCAGTCGGTAACGACCACTGTAATGGATTTTTATTCAAGGATGTTCAACCCTTTTAGCCCTAATTTTTTTGTGCTCCGTTTGCGGCGTCGATAACTGTTTTGTGTGTCAGGTAAAATTATTTGCGTTACAATTTCATTCTCTTTTCTATACACGACTGTCAACTCTTTAAGGCGATGCGAAACAAACTCGATCGGTAAGTAAGACTGTAATGGATTTTTATTCAAAACTATTCATCTCTTTGAGCAAAACGACGCTATTTCCGTATTTATGTAAAATTATTAGCGTAGAATTACAGTTTTTGTTACCGAGTGAGTTCCACATCGCGTTCACGGTCATGCCCGATATAACTTACCAGTGAATTATTTTTTTTCGAAACTTTGAGGCCTCATTGTTTTGTTCCTCCTTTAGGCTGTACACACCGGCAAAAGTTGCGAACAGTATAAGCGAGATAAAGACTTGGATCAAGAGTTGAACATAACTGCGGCGATGCTCGAAGAAATGGTCGTCAAGGGCGAAGCCCTTCGCTGTCCAGCTTGCGGCGTTGTGCTGATGAAAAAGTTGGGATGCGACTGGGTTCTCTGTTCCATGTGCAAAACGCAGATTTGTTGGATCACGAAAGGTCCTCGTTGGGGTCCTGGAGTGAGTATTATTTTTGCAAATGCGTCGGGATACAAAATTTGCACGACCTTCGTGAATTTGCACGCCCTTGGCGTCGACAATTTTTGGACTCACAATTCTTAGACATTTTATCACAGACATATCGTTCGACTTTTCAAAGGCTAGGCCAGACTTTAAAAAAATAATAATTGTATTAAACTGCACCGTTGAACTGGCTGGGCTAATATCATTTTCTTCCTTGGCCAGCTGGCTTCGTTAATACATGTTTTTTGCGTCGCGAATTTTTGAACTCACAATTTTTAGACCTTTTGTAATAGACACATATTCGACTCTTTAAAGATTAGCGTAGAGATATTTTTTTTAGTAATAATTGTATTAAAACTTACAATTCTCTGCTCATTTTTTTGATCCAACACAGTCGACAGACTAAAACTACAGATCTTATGTTTTTCCTACTCAGGGAAAGGGCGACACCTCCGGAGGTTGCAGATGCGGCGTGAAGGGCGTCAAGTGTCATCCACTGTGCAGAAACTGCCACTGATCGCCGCCGAAAAAAACTGTGGACATTAATTTTTAAAGAACCTGTTCACGCGTAGATATACGACAGAGAAGTCTGTAGTTTTGTTTTCTCTTGGTGGTTTTCTTTGTTTTTACAATAAAGAGTTTTAATTTGTAACTTGAAATAAATTATATGTACGTCTCGTCCGTTCATTCGGGCTTGGCTTCGTCGCTGTTTGCCTCCTGCGTGCCGGAAACGTTCTCCTCTGTCGTTGCTTCGTTTTTACCGATTTGCTGCAATCGCGAAACCAGCGTCGTCTGGTGATGATTTAATTGACGATTGAGATTTATACCGCCGACCATTTGGAGCGTGTGAACCAACTGCGATCGAGCCTCGGTCAGATTCATCTTGCCGTACTTGAGGAATTCGTTGCAACTCAGTAACTTTCCATCGATAATTCCAGCTATCGAAAAAAAAATCACCAATTAGTTTTTCATACAAAATTATAATCCATTCAGCACGAGATTGAATCGTTTGAATCTCGACTTTAATTTCCTCAAAATCCTTTCCCAAAAATTCAATTTCTTTTCCCTAAAATCGTTAAAAAAATGTAAATAGTACTCTCTCAGTAAATTTTTTTTTCAGTAAAATTTAAAAAATGGAAATAAAAATTTACCTAACAAAGTAAGTTGCGGTGTTTTCTTGACGGCTTTTCGCAACGCTTCGACATTGACCTCGGGACTGAATACCGTGAGATTCGATATGCCATAGAGGTCGATGGCGACCTCGAACTCGGTGCCCATAAACGCCGGTTTGATTATGCCGAGGCCATATTTTTTAACGTACATTTGGTGTTTGTGAATAAGCACGGCGAAATCGAATTCCTCCTCCTGGGTCATAGAATTTTTGTGAAAAATGGCTGTCATCTTAGAATCCTGGTGTCTCTCAAGGCACTCCCTCGCGAGGATCCGCAAGTACGGATGTATTGACTTCTCAGTATTGGTTGCGGACTTGATTCTTTCCTTCTCCACGTTTTTACATTTTTCCCAGACAGGAACAGGAAGTTGCTGGGGCGGTATGAACGGCGTCGTGAATTCCGTCACCAGAGCTCGCTCGAAGAACAACTTCTGCGGCCTCTGAATATTTATCTTAGAGCGGAAACGCTTTTGTGACACGACCAACTGCCTCGGCGACGCTGCGGCAGCACGAATCGCTGTAACAGTAAGGACATGAAGTGTAGTTGCGGTCTCGAAACTTCTGATGCTAGTGATTGTAAATTTCTTGTTAATAAAAATTCCCTATAAACTATTCCTTATTCGTAATTTCGACAGTATGGCTAATGCATTTTTCCCACCGACCACGAGTCTACCACTTATTTGGCTTCTACCTCAATATTTGAAACAGAAACATGCGTCTGTTGTAAGGTACGATTTTTTGTTATTTCAACATTTTATAAAATTTAAACGGGTGGATCGATTCTTGACAAATTTAGAGTACAAATTATATTTTTCGAAAAATGTAAAATTTGATAAAATCCAGTCACCTCGACCGATTCTTACGAAATTCAAGGACAAAAATAGTTTGATGTTAGTTTATTTCGGTAGAAAGCTTCAGCCCGATTATTCGACAGCTACAGCGCGAACACGCTTTCTTAAAAAATGTGAAAATCTGATAAAAACTGAACGAATGTTTCGATCATTGCGTACATTGTAACAGAGACATCTAAATGCTCTACATGCGTGCCAAATTTCAGCCAGATTGATAAAGCTGTCTTGAGTTGGATTGACGATTTAATTTTACAGTACACACACAGACGCACACGTTCATCCAGACACTTTTTCCAAGTGCGATTTTTTGACGTTTTGGAAAATTCTGAACATGACATGAAAATCTCGAAAAAAATATATTTTCATGAAAACAAAACTTTAGCTTCTTGTTTATTTCCTCTGCGAGGAAGTAAACAAGAAGGAGAAATGCTACACAGGCATCCGACAAAAAAACAATGAATTTTTCACGGTAAACATAGCGACGGATTAATAATTGCACATCGCGTGCGACACCGTAATCGAGCCGGGGAAAAAGAGGTGGGGAAAAATCGCCGATTCACGCGACGGGAAAATCTCTCAACGTTTGCGAGGAATTAAGAACATTGATTTGTGCAAAAAACGATTTATTTTTGGAATAGGTACACATGATCGGTCGGTAGTCTGATTAAAGACAAGTACAAAAAAAACACGTGGTAATATATACAGAATTTCTATAACACTATGATTAAAAAAAAAAGTTTCATCTCACATTGTTTCTCTTTTTTTTTCTCTTTCGTTTTATCCCTACTTCGTCGAAGATACAAGGCACTTTGGAATGAACCATACATATAGAATAATCGTCTCTCTATGTATATATATATATATAAAATTCTTTTGTATATGTAACATGCGAATGCTTCTTTTTTTTTCTCACTTCTCGAATTATTTTTTCTTCGTCTTACTCGATAAATCCAGAGATGGGCAGCTTGCGTTGTTTTTTCATAATTTTTTATCGACATTTATTTATCGTTCTTTCATCCCGTTTATCAAAAAATTCATTCGTTTGTAAAAGTTAAAAAAATTCATTTTTGTCAAATTTTTTTCTCATGAAATTCAGTTGCGAAAAATGTTTATATATATATTTTTAAGATCGTTTTGTACAAAATTGAACGCGAGTAATTATAGACACCGGGATTGACTTTTAAAAGATAATAATGAATTTTTTTGATTTTCATACTTTTAACGACGAGACAAACGAAATAAAAATATCGTCTAGAAAGCAACGAGAGAGTTGCCCAAGCGTCCGTAACAATGTTCTCGGGTTCAGGAATTTACAGTCCGCAAGCACGAAGCCAAGTTCGAACTCTATTCCCATCCCAATTAGCGAAATATATTTTTCCATCCAATTTCGAACCAGTTTAGCCGCCTCGTTTGTATATCATTTAAAAAATTCTATTTCATCACCAAGACACCGTTGTCTCGCAAAAAAAAAAAAAAAAAATCTCTAACCGGATCATGCAATGTAATTTATAGTGCCGCTGCAGTAATTGCTCGACTCGTGTCGATTCTCGATGTTGTCCCCGAAATTCAATGATTTTCTATTCTTCCCCAATCTGAGCATGGACCTAATGCCGCCCTTCTTCCTCGACCTCTTGTATCGATCGTCGAGCGCCGAGTTGAGCGAGGCTTGCTTGACGTCGCCTCGGCTGTTCGAGAAACCCTCCTCCTTGTGATTCGTCGCGTTGGGAATTTCCGTGTGATCGTCGTCGACCAGCCAGTGTTTCCTCGGCGACAAGAATTTGTTGTTGCATCCGCTTATCGTGTAAATGTACTCGGACTGCGTTGGATCGGCAATTTTCTTGTCGGAGCGTTTCCGATTGTTCTCGTAAGAGGCGCTCTCGGCGGAAGTGGCGCCGGTTTTCTCGTCGTCCTCGATTTTGGCGACCCTCTTGGTCGATTCCTCGGCGTCCTCCGGACTGGAGGCTTCGCCGCTCTTGTCGCGTCCCTCTCGAAGTTTCTTGTTCCTCTTGTAAGTGTCCGTGCTCTTGGCATCCAAAGCGGCGTGTCTCTTCTCCGACATGCTCTGCCGTCCAAGAGCGTCGCGTGAAAATTTGTTTCCCGACGAATTAAACTCCTCGAGCGACAATTGACTGTCGTAGGTCGGATCGCCGCTGTACTGGCTGTCCCTGTCCTCGGGAATCCTCTTGCAGTCGCCGCTGTGGGAGTTCTCTTTTCCACCGGACTCCTCCAGAAGAGCCCCGCCGATGTCCTCCCGTCCGCCTAGCATGAGCTTCTTAACGTTGCTCACCGAATCGAGCCAGGTCTTGTTCGTAGCGAGACAATAGCTCTCGTTTCTCAGACTGTTCTTGTTGTACTGCTCGGTGAGTCTGTCGATTACCGGATTCCACGTCGACGCCGACGAGGACGGCGACAACAAATTCCCGTTGTCGATCACGTCCGGTTGGGAGTTGAGACAGTTCATCTCCTTCACGCGACCCTCGTGGGGCTTCGAGCTCTCGGAAATGTAAACGCCGTTCGCAGACTCGATCTTGCAGGGCGACGAAACGACGTCGACGAAGTTCTTGTTCTCGTTAGCCTCGTACGAGGAAACTCTTCTCGCTATCGTGAGCGTTATGACGCCGGTTATCGAGCTGTTGGTATTGAGCATAGCTCGTCTCAGCGTCTCCATGGCGTCGGAGTTCGAGAGTCCCAGAAGAGAAACTCCGTTGACATTGAGCAATTGGTCGTTGGTCCTCAAACGCCCGTCTCGCGAGGCGGCGCCACCGTGCAGAACGCTCTTTATGAAGATTCCGAGGTCCATGTTCGTGTTCTCGTCGGCGCTGCTCGTTTTGCCTTTGACGCTCACGCCCAGTCCGGCCTTCTCCGAATCGTGGACCGGAATGTCGAGCGTCAAGATCATGCGGTTTTTTCTCGGCGAGAGAACGACCTCGTCGGACTGGATGGATTTGTAGGAAGAGGATTTCTCGTACAGTCGCGATTCGCTCTTCTCGAGGCTGTCGAACTTGGATTTTACTGGCGAGCGCTGAGGAGTGTTTCCGGCGCTCCAGCCCGTGCCGTCCGGCGAGACCTCGCGAATCGTCGAGGCCCCGACGATGTTGCTGTCCGAGACGCTCGTCGGGATTTCCTCCTGACGAGAGACTATGATCCGAACCTTACCGCCCGGTGGGATGTTTCGCAGGAGCGAAACCACCTCAGCCTGACTCTTTCCGGTCATCTCGGTCTTATTGACCTCGAGCAGTCGGTCGCCAGGTCGCAGTCTTCCATCCTCGACCGCGGCTCCCTTCGGCAGGATGTTCTTTATGTATATCGGACAGTGTCCGCCAGCTGGGTTGTCCCGGGTCGTCACGCTGAAGCCCAGACCGTTGCCACCCTTCGTCAATTCTATCTCGATCATTCGACCGATCTTCCTCGTATTGGCGTTCTGCAACAGATTATAATTACTCTGCAATTTTTTAATGTTCTCGTCGTTGTCGGCGACCTTGTCCTCGGAGCTGATGGCGCGAGGTGACTTCTCGAGGTCCCGGTGCTTCAGCACCGAGATCTTCAGGCAATACTCGCTCATGCACGAGCGGAAGATCTCCTGGACCTTGGAGAACGGTATTCGCAGAAGGCTGTGGCCGTTTATCTTTATTATCCTGTCGTGGAGGTCGATCTGTCCGTCCTCCGCGATGCGTCCATTCGGCTCGATTCCCTCCACCCGGAGACCCTGGTCGTTACCCAGGAGGTCGTAGCACGGCACGACGTGCAGGCCTAGTGGTCCAGCTTCGTTCTTTATTATTATTTCCCTCGCCTCGGCGACGCGATTTTCAGACTTGTCACTTTTCGAGCTCTTCGGGCCAGAGAATTCGTAACACGCCTTCGCGTCTTGGCCCAGCGGCTCTCGTCTTCGGGACTCCCGGGGCAGCGAGAGAGCAGAATAGGCTGCGAGGTGAGGCTCCCTGGTGGAGAGCGCGTGCATCGAGAGCCTCTTTACGCTCTCTCTCTTTATGTTTCCACCGCCTACTCTGCTGCGTACTTCCTGAGTGTAACGGTGCTCCTTCGGCTCGGACTGGAAAAAATCTGGACTGTTCGTACCGACCGAGCTCGCTCCGTCTCCCCCTGCGTGACTCGCATCCGTTTGACTGAAACGGGCTACTATCTGCTCCCTGTCGTCCGCCACGTCGCATAATCTGTCGTCCGGGTCCAAAAGACCTCCGCCCGTCAGCGACGAGAGACTGTTTATCGTAGGACCGGCGTCGCTCTTTCCCGTCGCCTTGCGGTAACGCAGTATCGCCTCGTGCATCAGGTCGCGCACCAGGAGGGTTCCGTCCCCGCAGGGCACGACGACCCGCACATTGTCGAAGCACACCGTTACCTTCATCATGGATCCGAGCTCATATCAGTCGCAGATGCGCTTCGGACAGCAGCTTTTTATTATTTCTTCAAATTTTGTGTTTCGATTTTTTGTGAAAAATTGATTTTTCTTTTTAATTATTCTCAATTGTTTAATGATGTTCTTGATTTTTCAACGATTTTGTCTAGTCTGAGATTTTTCTTGGTATTTTTTGTACTCTGAGATGCGAGCCGCTGAAAATTTGTTGCTGATTTATTCAAATTTTTCGTTTTTTTTTTTTAATTTTTAAATACTTCACAGTGCAAATTGCTCAAAGTGTCGATTCGTGGCACGTTAATGTTGTTTCTTTTTTGGACTTCTTTCCAGGATCTGAGAATGCGTCCCTGCAAGGCTGTTTCCCTTGCAATTTTGAATGCTTTTATTGTCAAACGATTATTTGTCCAAGAGTCCGTCCCATTGGAATTTATTTTGCTTGTCTTTTCGGTCGATTCATCATGAATCGGTCACAGATGGGTTTCGTAGGGCACTTTTTTTATTCCCTATAATTTCTCTTATAGATTTCGGGAATATTAAATTTTTCTCGAATTTTTTTTTTTTTATACCCGAGACGCGATACGCCGATAAAAATGACCACGTAGCTGAACGGAAGTCTCGATACGTTGCGTTTAATGCGTGATTTCTTTTTTTCGTTGTTTTCTTCTTTCCAGGATGTCAGAACGTGTCCCAGCGAGGTTGTTGTCGCGTGAGGTTTTCCAAGGCTTTTTTTGGTTCGATCGATTCTTTGTCGAGCGAGAGACTGTCCCGTCCGGAATGTTATTTCGATTGTCTTTCTCGTCGATTCCCACGAGCGCGCGATGATTCACACGGCGGTTAAAGGCAGCACGATGCACCAGCCGTGCGCACCTGCTACGACGAAATCGTTCATATCGCTCGAAACGCGTGGAAAACTGGACGGTGCGAGAGACTCTTTATCGAGCTTGGCGACGTAGCTCGACGGGCTGCTGCTGGCACGGATGGATTTAGGCACAAAAACGCCTCCTTCGTCGTGTAGCACTGTCGACGATAAATTTTTTTTCTCTCACGTCCGACGATCGGTGCAACGGCGAATAAAAAAAATGAAACTAAACTGATAAGATTAAGAGCCCGTGAACGCCCCGAAGTTTTATCGGTAACATCGGATACGCGAGACAGACGCACACGCCATTACGACGTTTTTCGTTTACACGGTGGTGTGGTGTGTTTGGACGGGAGGAACGAGAGAAACTTGGAACGGCGCGACAACAGATGTTGGGCGCTGCGATCGCCTCGAGCAGGCGAGAAACAGCGGTCGAGCGAGCGAGCGAGGTGTGTAAATTGGCTCCTTCGCACTGGGCGCAGCGCGGCGATTTCGAGGCTGTTTTTGCACGTCTGTGAAAAGCGTCAAGCGTCGGGGCGACGTTCGCTGACACGCGATGCAACCTCGATATTGCGGCGCTACGCGCGGCGTTGACGAGCCGAAAGAAAACATAACCCTATCAACGTGCTCTCGATCGCGATGAATGCGTTGCGGCGCTGAGGATTCAACGATTTTTCGGGGAGTCTTTGAGACGGAGGTTTGCTTACCTCTGGTCAAGAGATGAGCCATGCTGGACGGTGCGGGAGTCAACGGGTCGATCGAGAATTATTCGGGTCTCACGAGAACGGCCGGAACGAGCCACACGTTCATCTCCTCGTCCGTACTCACTGCTGCGACAAAACGGTTCGGGATCCGAGATATTCCGCTGTCGCGATCGCACTGAGGCTCGCGCGTAACCAGCGAACGAGGCAACACTGGCGCCATCCGCCGGTGGAAGCACTGAAATACAAAAAAATAAATAAATAAATTTAACGAGCGAACTATTATTCTGCATATGGGAAAGAGAATAGTTCGAAAGTATAACGAACTTTTTTTTGTTACTACTGGCGCAGTTTACTTCATTTTTAATGTTTTGTTTTACGGACGATCACTACACGATTTGTTTTGGCTAAAACGCTTGGAAGTCTTAAAGCAAACATTTGCACGTATTCGTTTTGGTTCATTTAATAAATAAAAAAATAAGTCAATCACGAATTGTTGTTTTTTGTAAAAAGAATATATTTATTTGTTGCCCTTGAGAAACTGATAAACGACGCTGAAATCTTTATTAGTGTATCCACTCGACATCAGAGTTCGGTATATTTGATGGGCCAGCGAACCCATTGGAATTGGAGCCTCGGATCGAGCCGCTGCTGCTTGGGCCAGTCCTAAATCTTTTGTCATCAAGGCTGTTCCGAAACCTCCCTATGAGCAATCAATGTATTTATTAATCCATCGATATAATCTTCGAAACTATAAAAAGATTTTTTTTTTTTTACGAAACCTTGTAGTCCTTAGAGCTAGGAACATTATCGAGTATCCCCGGAACTGGATTGTACAGCTCCGACGACCAGCATCTTCCGGAACTCGAGTTTATGATGCTCGCTAGGATTTTTGGATCCAAGCCGAGCCTAGAGACATTTTTTATAAAAATTTCTCTTGCTTGAAGCATTCGATTTTTTTGATACAATAAAAATGAATAATTATTCTGATTTACTTTGAACCCAGATTATAAGCTTCCGCTGTGCCGATCATGCTGATAGCGAGCAGCATGTTGTTGCACAGTTTGGCTGCTTGGCCCATTCCAACATCACCGCAGTGTACGACCCGGGAACCCATGACCTCCAAAATTGGTTTCGCGCGATTGAAATTCGACTCGGAACCACCGACC
This sequence comes from Amblyjoppa proteus, assembly GCA_963922035.1. NCBI lineage: Eukaryota > Metazoa > Arthropoda > Insecta > Hymenoptera > Ichneumonidae > Amblyjoppa > Amblyjoppa proteus. The sequence goes on along the minus strand of OY998230.1, from coordinate 29,914,719 downwards.
ATGAAGGTCAAAGTACCATCCTGCGCTGCATTAACGCCTAAAAATTACGACAAACTTACTTTCAACTTCAACTACAATTTGTTTTTTTAATTGTGATTATTGTGATTATTGTGATTATTGTGATTATTGTGATTATTGTGATTATTGTGATTATTGTGATTATTGTGATTATTGTGATTATTGTGATTATTGTGATTATTGTGATTATTGTGATTATTGTGATTATTGTGATTATTGTGATTATTGTGATTATTGTGATTATTGTGATTATTGTGATTATTGTGATTATTGTGATTATTGTGATTATTGTGATTATTGTGATTATTGTGATTATTGTGATTATTGTGATTATTGTGATTATTGTGATTATTGTGATTATTGTGATTATTGTGATTATTGTGATTATTGTGATTATTGTGATTATTGTGATTATTGTGATTATTGTGATTATTGTGATTATTGTGATTATTGTGATTATTGTGATTATTGTGATTATTGTGATTATTGTGATTAGTTTACACTGGTTATTTGTAAGTTTTACTGATGCAAGCTCATAAATTACCCCCTGAAACTGGTCCATCAACAAAGCCAACTTGCTTTTTCGCGGCTTCTTTCGATACAGTCTGAGACACCGAAGGGTCGATCGTGCTGCTGTCTATCAGGAGGCCATCCTTTCGCACTGCACTGTGTAAGATATAAATTCAATCAATCACGATAAATCTTTAACACTCCAGACAATAAATTATATTTGAAGGCCAAAAAACCTGAGAATTCCATCTTCTCCAAGGTAACAATCGAGAACGTGTTGATTGGACGGTAACATCGATACGATGACCTCCGAGCTCCGTGCAACTTCTTCGAGATTGGGAGAGCCGTTAGCGCCAGCTTCTACCAGTCCGGACACCGCCGACTTGTTTACATCGAAAACAGTCAGGTCGTAACCCTGTAGTTTCGATAAGAATCGATCACGTACACAGTAAATTGCAAGCTCTTCTTTCATTTTCACCAATAAAATTATTTTGCGCTGTTGAAATTAAAAAATTTTAAAGTTCACGCAAGTTTTCGTAATTGCATTTAATTTATTTCTTTGACGGATTTCCCATTTATAATCAGTATATTATAAATTATAATTTTGGAGCTCTGAATACGTGATTATAATAAAAGTAACACTTATCACGCCGCCTTCATCGTCGTGTTACTTTGTCGCGAATAAATAATTTTCAGGTCCGCGGTGAGACCTCGCAGGGTTAATCAAATAGATTACCTTTTTCAAGAGATTTCTGGCCATATTGTTGCCCATGTTTCCGAGACCGACGAAGCCCACCTTGGAAAAGTGTCTTCTGCCTTAATTATCATAAGTTTTCATTACAAAATTGTAATCATTATAAATTTCTTTTGTATTTAATAATTTTTTTTTTTTTCATAATCGTAAATCGAACGATTATTTTTCACTCACTCGAACACGATCGTCGCAAAACGGCAAAGACAGTCATGGCGAAGACAGTCACGATAACGTAACTACCTGGAGAATCGTCAAAGCAAACTGGGTTGATCGAATCAGCTTAAAGATATGTAAATTGGATTCGCTTAACTGATACGTAAAAAAAAAAAAAAAAAAAAAACTGAAGCGAAAATGATCCAGGCCGAAAGTGGTGAATATGACCCGGTCGCAAGTGCAACGCATTTGCGTGTCGATAGAGGTGGGCCATATTCACCACCTTCGCCTTATAAAGGCCCATTATAAATAACCAAGTAGTGCCTTATTAATTTGATAGAAAAATATCGATTTCCAGACAGGAATAAGAATTATGAGAGCGTGACACGAACAACCGCCGGACTTGTTGAACCGAGCAGCAGACTAATGAACTCTTTGACATGCCTTCGCACGATCACTCATGAGTTGGCTCCGCGGTGGGGACGAGTGGTGGACAAAAGTGGGAAAAAGCCTTATCGCATACGAAAAATCTTCATTGAATAGAACCGAATGTTATTACGTCAAAATAGATTGCCCAACAATGCGATAAGATAAGATTGCACAGCGACGAGTGACATCGCGGGTCTTTCGAAAAGTTAACTCAGCCTGCGATAAGGCTAATTTATATGCAGTGAAAATTACATGGCCTTTCTTTTTTATATCGTCATGCGAAGAATAATAAACCTCTTCCTTTATAAACGATTATTTTTTGCAGGTGCACTCGTGGTTATTAATTATAAAAAGTGATGTCGAATTCATTTATTTCTATAATTTTAAAAAATAATATGCATGCCCACTAGTGTTATAAGTAAATAAGGCAGTTTATAAGTAAATATAAGATTTGGGATGAATGAAATTCTTCGTTTTGAGAAATTTAATTTTCAAAGTTGACGTTCGACCTCAAATATAAAATATTCTTCGACGAAAAGCACAAACTTAAGAATGGGAACGTTTATTCCGCTGGCGCAGTTAAGAACTACTATAATTCACAATCTCAAAGAGCGATAGTGTACAACCGCATTATATTACCAACACATTACCCCCCCCCCCCCTCATTTATCTAAATTTATCTTTATAGCGCATTCATAAAAATGACAAGGCCAACTGTCGCGTGCGATAAAAATTTGTTGACCCACCGCATTGCCTTTCATTTGCGCTCACCGATGAAGAATAAAAAAAAAAGCAACCACTTATCAACGTTTAACGATCTTCCGTAAGCTCCGTGCGATCGGCGCCAGGCGCAGTAAAATATTGCGTAATTCGCGAGCATTTTTTTTACACCTGTTCTACAGGGCTTTAACGCTACACCGCGAGTGTAAAAATGCGTACAAATAATGCGACGTCTCGCCACTGCGGGCGCTGCCAATCCGGTGGGCGCGCTGAAAGACACTATCGCGCGAGCCGATAAACGTTTTAACGGCAGGCTAAAAAAATAAAACGTAGGGTAAAAAGAAAATTTGCAGTTTCCTGCAAATAATGGTAATAAAGTTCTATGCAGTTATGAACACAAAGAAAAATGCTGATTATTGATCGTCGCCTGTGGTAGATAATGGCTCGATCTTCCCACCGACCGATCACTCGTTACCGGAACTCGATCTCGTTACTAAGTTCGATTTAAGCTCGTTGTCTTCTTTCATTCTCGATAAAAATTGTACAATCGTCATGGGACGGTGCAGGATTTCTCTCGTCTGCTTTTTTATCCACATCTCCATCGTATCAGCAAAAATGAGCGATATTATGAACTATCCAACGACGGAATCGTGGATATCCGCTGAGGATTTCGAAATAATGATCGAAGCTTCAATGCACGAGGCGAGATGCTCGAATATCTTTGTGTCCGGCAAGTAAATCAAATAATTGTTCAGTTGATATTTGAAAAAAAAATTTTTTAAATAAAAAAATGTATGTACTTCTAATTATTAGGTGAATCCGTGGGAACTGTTAAACTCTTCAATAAATTCGTGAAAATTTATCGATTCCCTTACACCGTGAACAAGCGAACCTACGAGTGCACCGGCTATTTCATGATCTCCACGACCGTGGATGAACTTGTGGCCGCCATGCATAGGCGAGTCGAAAAATTAACAAAATGATTGTTCATCTTTTTATTTTAAGCTCGCCTGGCTTACATTTTTTTTTTTTTTAATGATTACATTTGTGCTCCCTCACAGAGAGAGCTTTGTTTAGTTGGGTCCCGAAAAATATTGCTTTTTTTCAGAGTTCCAACGACGATATCGACGACCGAAATGTTGATAATCGTCGACGACGATGTTGGAGACTCATCGGAACTGTTTGATGTGCAGATGTATGCAAATGCTAAGGTCAATATCGCTGCGCACAATGGTTTGTGGACTCTTTCCGAAAGTTATCTGCATCCAAGGATGTTCAGAAATGTTTCGAGGTAAAAATGAATTGTTATAATCATTTTAATGAGCTTATAATTATATGTAATAAAGTTCTAAGGTCATCCATGAGTTCCCAATGGGCGCTCGATTTCCGATTTTGACAGGTGACAGGTGACAAACTGTCACCTGTCAAAACGTCACCTCGACATTTACTGATCCTGGCAAATAATCTGCGTATCATTGACGTGGCAGGAAAGGTTAGAATATGCTGATTGGCAGTTGAAACTTTATTTTGGATATAAAATATCCGACATATATAGTGTATTAATGCGTGAGGATGAATCGTACGTCATTCGTGTCTGGAGGTAGTTATATATTTTTCGTTGTCGGTTGTTTTCCGATCACTTCCTGTGGGAGTTCTGACAATCTGTTTTAAGACTATGCGTAAATGGGTCACCTGAAGCCAATAGTGATGGTAAAAATTCGATATCTCGAAAAAAAAAAAATTGGCCATTTTGAAAATGGCAAAATGAGAAGGGGGTACTCTTACATTTTTTTGAAGAAAGTGGGCTTTTTTCAAAAAAATTTTTTAAATGTTTTTCGCTAATGAAATCGGTTAGGAAATATGCCACTTGAAAACAATGGCGAAGGTTTTAATTCGATATCTTGAATTTTTTTTTTTTTTCGAAAACCATTCTATATGCTAACAAATCGAAATTTTAGTTTGTTAGCATATAGAATGGTTTTCGAAAAAAAACATTTCAAGATATCGAATTAAAACCTTCGCCATTGTTTTCAAGTGGCATATTTCCCAACCGATTTCATTAGCGAAAGAATTCGAAAAGAATGTTGTTGAAAAAAAACCATTTTCGTCAAAAAATGGTAAGGGTATATTCGACGTATTTTTTTCCGCTGAACACGAATCCGCTGGCCTTTTTTGGGTTAAAGTACAGTGAGACATTGAAAGTCTCGATTTTATGCACGAAAAATCGTATTTTTGGGATTTAAGTAGAAAATATTGGGCTGACAGTAAAATAATTGGTATATTCGTGTTTGAAATTTGAATCGGAAGTGAGATTCGGTTCCTTAAGAATATATTATCCGGCGATCGGGTTACAATGGACAAAGCATTTGTCATCTATTGTCAACAATAAATAACATAAATGAACGAACCTAGCGTCGGGCGCGAAGCGCCCTATCGCTAGGTTTATTATTATGTTTATTGTTCATATAGTTGAATAACTTTAATAAACAAGATGTAAATTTGTTTCTTTTTATTTAATGCGGTGTCGTCACAGACCCGAAGAGATGGAGCACGAACACGGAATCGCCAACCTTCAAAGCCAAGAACTGCAAGCCGCAGCGTTTTACAATCCACCGTTTTGCTTCCTGAATACGACTGTCAATCGGACCGTCAACGGGAAGGTGGAAGAATTTTTTTCACTCGAAAATGGTAACTTTTTTTATCTCAACAACAAAGTTTGAACAGGCTAAGTAAATTATTTTCTGATTGATCGTAACAAAAACCGTTGCGTTTTGGGGAGCAGAAGAAAAATTGGAGCTCGATGGAGTGGAAGTGAAGTTATTTTTGATGATCGCCGAGAGATTGAATTTCACGTGGTCGATCAGAAAACCCAAGCACAACAGACAGCAAGTTCATTAACAATTACATTTAACACATTTCGCGTAATTTAAACCTTGACAGAATGTGAATTAATCTTCACATCAAAGTTTTTTTTTCTCTATGCTGCAGGTATGGGCGACCAAATGGATCAGACTGGAACGGAGGTCTGATAGGTGAAATGTTCCACAATGAAGTGGACATCGCCTTCACGGCTATAGCGCTTACGGTGGAAAACTACAATTTCACGAATCTGACGAATCCGTGGGGAATAATTCACGTGCACTTTCTGGTACCAAGGCCAAAACCGTACGCAAGCTTCTGGGCACTGACCAAACCATTTTCTCCCGATGTTTGGTGCGGACTCATCGTCATGCTCATCGTTCAGAGCATTTACGTTTACACGAGTGCCTGGGTCGACCCGATGATTCCGACAAGTATTTGTTTATTTACTTAAGTATTGAAAAAGATATATTATCAATTAGAGAATTATATATTATTTTTACTTGTTTTTTTAATTATCTTTTAACTGTATTATATTGTTTTTATAACTCATGCATGAAAAGTGCTACTTTTCGTGTCTGCCGAGAGTGGCGAAAGTGGCGCTTTACAGTCAAGTATCCTATAAATACCCAGCGAATGCACACATCGGTCTAATCTTACTTTACCCACGCTTCAGTTTGCGTAAAGTACTTCACGCACGCTTCGGCGTGCGTTAAGGTAGTCCTTGCGAATAGCGTTCACTTCGCATAAGTTTCAGAGAAATGAGAGCAAATTGCAAACACTTCTGGACGATATGAAAATCTGAAAAAAATCAAGCGTATTAAAGATGCAGTAAGGATTAATTTTCCATAACAATAATTCCAAAATGTTATTAAGAAATTGATGAAAAATAAAATTGTTCAACAAATATCCCGGAAAATTAACTTTTTTTTCAATGAAAATTATTCGTTCATTTTTTTTAATACTTATAAATTTTTTCAGATTTTGAAATTCACTTTGATTTTTTTTAATGGGAAAAACGTGTTGAAAGTCAGAAAATTCAAAGTGAATTTAAAAATCTAAAAAAATTCATACGTATTCAGAAAAATTAACGAATAATTTTCATTAAACAACAAAAATTATGTTTCCGGGAGATTTGTTGAACAATTTTATTTTTCATCAGTTTGTTAATAACATTATTGAATTATTGTTATGCAAAATTAATCCTTTCGGCATCTTTATTCCACTCGATTTTTTGCTTCGTCATAGAGGAAGCTTTTCAGATTTTTATGCCATCGAGAAGTGTCTACAATTCCCTCTCATTTCTCTGAAACTTATGTGAAGTGACAACTATTCGCAAGGACTACCTTAAGTACGACGCATGCGCAGTAGGCCACGATCAGCAGGTACGGTGAAGCACTTTTCCTCCATTCGTTACAAAAAATATTATGCGATGCTAGTGCGGTGTAGCGAACATTATACGCGGACCACAGAGCTTGTGCGACTCACTTCGCAGCGTGCGTACAAAGTTCGCTTTTCCGCACTTGCATCGCAAATTATTATTATCGACGATGCGGTAAAATAACTCTTTAGGATTGCGCTCATTTACGATGACATGGACGGAGATGATGGGACGTTTGCTGGGCACGTGCGCTCCAAAAAAAATGCAAGGGCTCAAACTTCTGATTCAGCTGTGGCACGTTATCGGCGTTCTCATGATAACCGCTTATTCCTGTAGCCTGGCGGAGAGCTTGACGAATCCTAGTTACGACAAAAGGTCCGTCGCCAAAAAAAAAAAAATACCTGTTATTTATATTCTGTGTTGCAAAAAAAATCATTTGCCATTCCGGTAAAAATGCATGTATTCGGCCGTTTATTTTACACCTAGCTTGATACTTTGTTCGAATTTCGATCCGAAAGTGACAGAAGATAATTTGTTATTTTGTCGATTTAAAAAAAAAAAAAAAAAAAAAAAAAAAAAAATAGAAACCTCATAATTATTTCAATTGACGCAGGATCGACACCGTCAAGCAGTTCATAGAGGCAAATTTGACCTGGGGTCGTGAAGGCTCTGAACCACTGTTTCCCATCTACGCCGACGTAACAGTGAGTTACAAAAAATGTGTAAAATTCATTAAGATTTATTATAATAATTGTCCGTTCTGCGAATTTTATTTTCTTCGAGGACACGTATGCAAAGCAACTTCCCCGCCGTTTCAAGCACGAAACCGATCAGGCTGACAGACACAGAAAAATTATGAATGGCAACTACGCACTGGTCGGAAAAATCGTCGGCAATGCCTACTTTCCGGAAGAGTACACCGACCCTGAATATTTGAAAGTGAGTAACATCGGAAAAATTCACCCTTCGTGCCCCAAACTTTCCGTCCCGGATTCGTTCCTAAATTTCAATCGAACATCACATTCGAATCTCAAAACTCAACCAAAATTTAAAAATAAAGAAATTCACAAAATGGCTGCCTAACTTTGTGCCCATTCCAGAAAAATCTCAAAATATATAACTAATTGTTGCTTTACCCTAAAAAAACATAAAAAAAAAAGTTTTTTTTTTATGAGAACAAAGTTTCCTAACGAGGAAGCAAAACAGCTGTAATATGCCATTGAATCGCGTTGAAGGGTTACCGGGTGATGAAGGAAAGTACGGGAGACCATTACTTAACATTCGCGGTTCAATCTTGGCTCTTGGAATCGGTCAACATGGTAAGTAAAATAAAGATATGATGCAACAATAAAGCTAATATGTGGAATCGTAAAGAAAAAAAAAAATTTAATTTGCGCATCGTCTTTCTCACTTAATACAATTTTGCGCACAGCTTTCTCCATGAGAAAGTTCGTTGATCTTTTTTTTTTTTTGCTTCCACGTAGAGGAAGCTATGTGGAAAATTGTAAAAAAATATAAATAAAAAGAAAAATTAATTTCCACACGTCTTCCTCACTTAATATAATTTTTGTAACACGTGCACGAAAAGTCCCGCTTTTCGTGTCTGCAAGGTGTGGCGAAACTGGCGCTTTCTAGCGGAGGATGCGCGAAAACTTTTTTTGCACGCTTTTTTCACGTCCTAGCGACTTTTTTTCATCCTAGCTACTTTTGCGCACACTTTTCTAACACTCTAGCTACTTTTTTGCACACTTTTCTCACATCCTAGCTACTTCCGTGCACACTTAGCTGGCAGCACTGTAGCTATTTGTTCGCACGCACTTTACGGGCACGAAAAGCCGGAATTTTCTTGCACTTGTCACAAAAAGTAGTATGCGACATTCGTACGAAAAAGCGGTCTCCCGACAGCGGTTGGGAAATCGACAGCACCCGCCTCTCCTCTCGAGCTACGAACATCACTCGGCTTCGCCTCGTGCCGTTGTAACTCTCGATCCGGCTCGTGCAGCCAACTTCACAACCTTCGCCGAAAGACCGCTTTTCCGCACTAGTATCGCAAAGTACTATTTGCGCACAGTTTTCTCTACGAGAAAGTTCTTTGATCGATTTTGGCTTTCTCATTGAGGAAATTAGTGCTAAAAAATGGCAAAAAAATAAAAATAAATAAAAGAACAAACTTGATATTGTCGAAAGGTTATGCTGTGGCTGCAAGAGACCGGTTTGGCCCAACACTGCCTGGACGATGTGCTTTATAGGCGCACGCGTGAGGAGCTTCGCGAAGTTTTCGTCGAGTACGACAGTATGAAGAAGAGCGCCAGTGTCCTCGAAGTGACGCCGCTCGGCGCAGGTTTTCTCCTGTACTTTCTGGGCCTGTTGATTTCCACCGCTGTATTTTACGTCGAGCTGAGATCGGCAAGAGGAACGGGAACCATTCGCGATGTGCTGATCGGCGTGAAGAATAAACGGGAGAACAGGCTGGCGAGGGAACTCGAGGCGAAACGCAGATTTTCGGCCTTCGCGAAATTCAGCCGTGCGAGATTCGCTTTGCGTAATTCGCGGATAAACGAGTGGATCGTTTAATCGTTCGATTATTCTTATTTTTTTTTTTTTTTTTTTTTTGCTGATCGAAAAAGGGGTGTAAGAAAATAATAACACCAGTTCGAGTTTGACGACCGAGTGACTTAACGACGGAAGTTAGAGTCGACTTTAACGATGGAGACGATAAAATAACGGACCCCAGCTCGAAACACGTTTACGATGAGTGATAAAAAAATATCACCCTACAACCACATTACCGCTTGCTGGAATGTGCTAAGTACATATTTACCTTGACGCTGGTGCACTTTTAAATTAGAACAAGAGCTCAAGTTTTTTTTATTACAGGGAGAACGTCGGTTCTTACTTAAGTTCAATCTTGCTTCCTTGCTCAAGTTACATCTGCAGATGAAACTTAACTTCAATCTTGATTTCGTGCTCAAGTTCGCTCTCAAGTTTAAAGTTCGAACATGATTTCGTGCTCACTTACTGCAGATGATAAAATGTACGAAATTTCAATTCAATAAAAATCAATTACAAATAATATCGTTGCAATCTATTGCAATGGGCTCAAGAATAAATAGTACGACATTCCCGTAACCCTTCCTATCTTCGGATCGATTATAAAATTTTTAGATAGCAGCGATGTGTTCTAATTAATCGCTAGACAGTTGTTGAGAGAGCATTGTGCAGGCATAATTCGACGAAGAGCATACATCCACGACCCTCGACTCTATTTGCCGACAACTACTGTAGAGCCGTTCTTTTTTTTTTTGTTTTTTTTTTTTCCTTCCCAGTTCGAGGGTAAGGTGGAATACTGTAGAGCCGCGTTCTTTTTCTGTTTTTTTTTTGTTTTCCCTTCATAGTTCGAGGGTAAGTTGGAATTCTCTTATCGGGACTTTCGAGTGGGTAATCGCGCCGGACAAATGACGAATAGCCTTTTGCTTCGTCGCATGTCAGAACTCTATAAGTAAACCCTGTTCGCTGGGTACGACTTCGTTCAAAAGGCATGTGTCACTTAGAGGTGCTCCCCAAGGGAGGACGAGGTGCGTTGATCGCAACCACCAACACCCATGTCCAATCGATTCTCACTTGCAGTCGCTAAAGTCTCGCGATCCGGGCAGGTACTACTCGGCGGTAGGAAATAATCGGTACGAATTACGATGTAATCTTTTTTTTTTCTTTTTTGTAATTGGATTAAAATTTCGATCGAGCAAAATGTTTATTTACTTATATTTTATCACATTTTTATTAACATTTTCCTTATTATCTTTTATATATATATATATATATATATATATATATATATATATAAAATCAAATTTTTCATCTGTATAATATGTGTAGCTGAGTAGGCGAGAGTTAACAAAATTTAATTTTTATCTAGAGTGGTGGATGTTCGAGCTACTTAGCTGATTGCGGGAAGAAAATGAGTGTGGCCAATAAGCGAAGTGGTCTATAATAACAAAGTACGAATTATCGACCGTAGTTTCAGCGCAGTTTGCGATCTATCGTCAGGAACTTGGAAAAAAAAAAAAGGACGCTCAATTTTTTTACTCGTCACATTTTGATGTTTCGCTTTCGATCGAGTTTTAAGAGTCTCAAAAAAACATGCGGTTAAACGCTATTTTTTTGGCGAGCTCGCTGATCTGCTTCTCCGTCACATCGGCTGACAGATACGACATTATAGCGCGGACCGCGAGTGAAACGTGGTTATCGACGAAACATTTTGAAACCCTCATCGAAGTTTCCTTCGATTTTGCGAAGTGCGCCAACATATACATTAACGGCAAGTTTATTGACACTAATAATGAAAATTATTATATTTTCGTCCTCCGACTGAATACCCTGGACTTCGTGAACTTTTTTTTTAATGAACTTAAGAAATAATCCATTTAATCAAAAATAATAGGCAAATATTTGATGAGTTTATTTTAACTTCGATAAAAAGGAAGTTCAGGGTGTCTTTTGATGATGATTATGAATCAGAGCAAGTTTATTGACACTGAAAACGAAAATGATGAATTTTCATCCACGGACAAAATATCCTGGGGTCTTTCATAGATTTTGTTACTTGAGAAATAACTAATTTAATCAAAAATACTACATTGTAAAAAAAAAATTGTAAATTTAATTTACGGGAAATTGAAATTTCCTTGCATTATTTACATTAATTGAACATTAATGTACTATTACTGTAAGATTACAATACGAGATATTAAGATTACAAATCTTTTGCCTGAAATTTACAAAAATTTCCATCGAAAATACTAATTTTACTGTAAAATTGCAACGCATATGTATTTGAAATTTCAAAAACAGTTTATGTAAAAAAAGCTTCCAATACTGTCGAGTAATTTCCAAGCCAACTTTTTTTTACAGTGTAGGAATATATTTTAGTAGTTTTTTTTTTTTTTTTTAACCTAGATAAAAAGGAAGTCCAGGGTGTCTTTTGAGGATGACGATTAATCACGAAAATTTTATTGGCACCGAAAATGATGAATTTTCAAGCTTGGACAGAATATCCCGGGGTCTCTCATAGACTTTTTTTGGACTTAAGAAATAACCCATTTAATAAAAATTAATGGACAAATATTTGATCAATTTTTGTGTTAAGTTATATTAAAAAGGAAGTCCTGGCTCCTTTGCGGATTATTATTAAAGACGCTGTAGTTAATCACAAAAGAAAATTGATTGGATTTTAAAAATTGTATTATTATCAGGCACATCCCCGACGATTCAGGATCTCTTCAACAAATTCGTGCGAATTTATCCTTACGAGTACACCTTGAACAAGAGGATCTATGATTGTTACGGTTACTTCTTGATCTCGACTTCGGCGCGAAAATTGGTCACTGCTATGGAAAGGTAAGTCCACTAAATAAATTTAAACAAAAATAAAATATATTAATATACACAGGTTGGCCGCTAAATCGGACGAAAAAAATTCCCTGACATTTCCCTGATATTTTCGAAAATTTCTCAGAAAAGTTATTCAGAATTGTGAAAAAAAAAAGTAACTCGGTAGGAACATTATTACATATTATTTTTATTTATTTTTTGGTATTTTTTATTAAATTATATCTTTCGAAGGAATAAACAAGATAACATAAGAATTATTTTGCTTCCTTCAACGCCATAATTTTTTTCATTGAGAAGAGCTTCTTCGTGTTTTGCGTTTCTTACGAGTTCTTTAAGCTCGAGTGTCTGAGCGAGTTTATCTATATTCGCCGATTCAACGGTCGTTAGAATGCCCGATTATCAACAGTTATAATGAATTTTTAATCGTGATCGCGGATTTTCAATTTATGTTTTTTATTTACCTTGAAATAAAAAAAAAACCAAAAGGAAATATCCGCCCATAATTTTTTTTTTTCAGCAGTGCGCAAAAAAAAAGTTCGCCCAAACACTTTTTTTCGCATTTTGATAGTTCGTATTTTCCCTCACTAATATTTAATGCCCTGACATTTGCCCGATTTCCCTGACACTTAAAAAATTCCCTGACATTTTCAGGTTTTCCCTGACAGTGGTCACCCTGATACAGCATCGTTTGACGCTGTATATCATTTTTTTTTTTTTTTTTAATATCAAAACAATGAACTCGTTTGAGATCGTCGATTTATGGATTTGCTTCTTCAGAGTTCCAACGACGATTTCGACGACCGAAATTTTGATTGTCGTTGACGAAGACATCGACGAGTCAACGGGACTCCTGAACGTCTCGATGTACGCTAACTCCAATGTCAACATCGCAGCGCGCAATGGTCTCTGGTGCTTGTCGGAAAAATTTTTGGATCCTCGGATTTTCAAGATGGTATCGAGGTGAGTATGGAAGAAAAAAAAAAATACGCGCAAAAAATTAATCCTCCACGTACCGATGAGTTTTCCGGTTCGATGTCTATGAACTTGCAAAGTGTAAATACGCGGATGGTTATTGTCGTATATTTTTATTTTTGATATAAAAAAATTAAGTAAAAAACATCGCCTAAAATATCGAAAAAAATAATTATTTTCCCGCAGGCCCGACCAGATGGCGCACAAACGAGGAGTCGTTAATTTCCAAGGTCGAGAATTGCAAGCCGCGGCATTTTTCAGTCCACCGTTCTGCTACCTGGAGACCACTGTCAATCGAACCGTCAACGGGATCGAGGCGGAATTCTTTGTCACGGACAACAGTAAAAAAAAAAAAAAGAAACGACATTGTTTTATTTTAATTTTTACAATTAGGACCTCGCTCCAGTTTTCATTTAATTTATCGCTGTGGCTATTCATACGATTCACGCGCGAAGCGTTGTTCACGCTAGAGACACGCCAGAGACGCAAGAGTCTGTTCGTGTTCAGCGAGAAAAAAATACATCGAAATACGTGGCAGTACATTATAAAAAAAAGAAAAAAAAATTACGTCAAAAAATTGCAAGGCTACCTTTCGAGTGCGTTTTTCGCGTTTTTCAACGTCCTCAAACGGCACGCTAATACGCTTCCAAAGCTTCGGGCACGATCCTATCTTGTGTATTTTTTCCCGTAGAACACGATCGGCACCTTGGATTTTCCCTAGCTCCATTGGGAGCCGAGATATCGATGTTTGAAAATCACGAAAAACGACGTTTTTTTCAAAAGTGGCTCGAAAATGGAAAAATCGTTGTTCACTCGATTTTTTTCGTTTTGTTTCAAGGCTTTATGCGACGTATTTTTTGCCGCTGAACAAGAATATAACAATTATTTTACTCCCAGCCCAATATTTTCCATTACCATCCCAAAAATACGATTTTTGGTGCGTAAAATCGAGACCTTTCTCCCTTTCAGCCACTGCACTAGGTCCATACGTCCAAGATTCAGTTGTTACACACCCAGTCGACCTTCATTCAGTGGCCCGAGGACCAGTCATCGTAGTCCAGTCGATTAGTCCAACTGTTACCAACCGTTGAAGTTGCCTCATCTTGAATAACCAACCGTTGAAGTTGCCTTATCCTCAATTATCAACCGTTGAAGTTGCCTTATCTTGAATTACCAACTGTTGAAGTTGCCTTATCTTGAATTACCAACTGTTGAAGTTGCCTTATCTTGAATTACCAACCGTTGAAGTTGCCTTATCTTGAATTGCCAACTGTTGACGTTGCCTTATCTTGAATTACGAACCGTTGAAGTTGCCTTATCTTGAATTGCCAACTGTTGAAGTTGCCTTATCTTGAATTACCAACCGTTGAAGTTGCCTTATCTTGAATTACCAACTGTTGAAGTTGCCTTATATTGAATTACCATCTGTTGAAGTTGGCTTATCTTGAATTACCAACCGTTGAAGTTGCCTTATCTTGAATCACCAACTGTTGAAGTTGCTTTATCTTGAATTACCAACTGTCGAAGTTGCCTTATCTTGAATTACCAACTGTTGAAGTTGCCTTATCTTGAATTACCAACCGTTGAAGTTGCCTTATCTTGAATTACCAACCGTTGCAGTTGTCTTATCTTGAATTACCAACTGTTGAAGTTGCCTTATCTTGAATTACCAACTGTTGAAGTTGCCTTATCTTAAATTACCAACTGTTGAAGTTGCCTTATCTTAAATTACTAACCGTTGAAGTTGCCTAATCTTTTCCTCAGCGTAAATGACGCATGAAGTCCGATGTTCTCCTCAGCGTGAATGACGCAAAAGCTGATTTTTATTTTGCGTGAACTACGCTAAGAAAGAAATCGCTCGAGTACCCACTATTCTCCTAGAGTGACTCCTGCGTGTCTGGTGTGCCTCTAGCGTGAGCAACGCTTCGAGCGTGAGTCGTATGAATAGCCACAGCGTTAATTTATTTGACGGTGTACTCGCGATCCATTTAAGGTAGTCCTTGCGAATAGTGTTCACGTCACATAAGTTTCAGAGAGACGAGAGAGAATTGTAGACACTTTTCGATGGTATAAAAATCTGAAAAAAAATCAAGCTTATTAAAGATGCCGAAAGAATTAATTTTGCATAACAATAATTCCAAAAGGTTATTAACAAATTGATGAAAAATAAAATTGTTCAACAAATCTCTCGGAAACATAACTTTTTTTGTTAATGAAAATTATTCGTTCATTTTTCTGAATACGTATGAATTTTTTCAGATTCTTAAATTCACTTTGAATTTCCCGATTTTCTACACGTTTTTACCATAAAAAAAAAAATCAAAGTCAATTTAAAAATCTGAAAAAATTCATACGTATTCAAGAAAATGAACGAATAATTTTCATTCAAAAAAAAAAGTTAGGTTTCCGGGATATTTGGTGAAAAATTTTATTTTTCATAAATTTGTTGATAACATTTTGGAATTATTATTATGCAAAATGAATCTTTTCAGCACCTTTAATATGCTTCATTTTTTTTCCAGTTTTTTATATCATCCACAAGTGTTTGCAAATTGCTCTCATTTCTCTGAAACTTATGCGAAGTCAACACTATTCGCAAGGACTACCTTAACGCTCATATTTACGTTTATCCTCAGGTTCAATCCGCTTTTAACTGTTTTACCCATCAAAAAAGCTTTTTTTAATCTATTGACAAACAAATTATTTTATTTCAAACCGTCGCAAATAACGCATTTTGCTATTTTTTTAACGATTTTTGAGGAAAGACTAGTTTTTGAATAATCGGCAACAAAACTGTCTTGCAATTCGAGCAGAGACGGAGATGGATGGAATAGAGGTGAGGTTATTTACCCTGATCGCTGACCGATTGAATTTCACCTGGAAGATACGAAAGCCGAACAATTTTTACCGGTCAGTCAACAAGAAAATCTTCGAAACTGGACAAAAATTAATTGTCCACCGGTGTTCGATTTCATTCAGATACGGGAGACCAAATGGGTCGAGCTGGAACGGCGGTATGATCGGTCAGATTTTTCGGAAGGAAGTCGACATGGCCTTCACTTCTATATGGATGACCCTGGAGCACTCGCTTTTCGTTAATCTGACAGTACCGTGGACATTGACGTACATACATTTTTTGGTACCGAGGCCGAAGCCGTACGAGAGCTTTTGGGCGCTAAGCAGGCCACTCTCCACTCCGGTCTGGGCTGCGGCTATCGTTATGCTGATCGTTCAGAGCGTTTTCGTCTACATCACGGCACGGGTCAATCCTCGAGCTCCGAAGAGTAAATAAAAACGACTTATTTTTTTATCAACTCTTTTTTGTTCAAAAATTAATATATTCTCCTCGATTCGGCAAAATTATTATATGTAATAATTTTGCCGAATCGAACTGCAGAGGAATATTATTATTGAAAATTTATTTTTTCAATAACTCTTTCTTGCGTCAAATACTGGAAAATAGTATTTTAGTTTGAAGTCATTTAAGAATTGATCTCTGAAGGATAAAGTATTCTTCGATGGATTATTAACGATCGTATTAAATGGTTCGGCAGAATTTCGGAGTTTCACAATAACATGGACAGAGATGATGGCCCGTTTGTTGGGCACGTCGGCCCCGCGACATACGGAAGGACTTGAACTGCAGTTTCAACTGTGGCACTTTATTGGTGTTCTCCTCGTCACCGCTTATTCGAGCAGTCTGGCGGCTTGTTTGACAAGTCCGATATGGGAACCGAGGTGAGCCACCGGCCCGTTTCACCTGCCACACCCACACGCGTTGTAGTGCAATGCACCCTTTGTGCTCACCGAAAATCGTTAACTCTTTCGGTCCAAATAATAAATCGATTATATTTTTTCTATTATATAGATGAATCAATTGGTCAATTGGTCGATTGGTCGTTTGGTCGATTGGTCGATTGGTCGATTGGTCGATTGGTCGATTGGTCGATTGGTCGATTGGTCGATTGGTCGATTGGTCGATTGGTCGATTGGTCGATTGGTCGATTGGTCGATTGGTCGATTGGTCGATTGGTCGATTGGTCGATTGGTCGATTGGTCGATTGGTCGATTGGTCGATTGGTCGATTGGTCGATTGGTCGATTGGTCGATTGGTCGATTGGTCGATTGGTCGATTGGTCGATTGGTCAATTAATTATTGATTAAAGTCCGTTGAAAAAAGTAAATAAGTATATTTGATATGAGATTTATTAATACTTAATTTTATTGCCGGCAGGATCGACACACCGCAGCAGTTCGTCGCAGCAAATCTGACCTGGGGCAGGGAAGGTCCCATACCATACTTCGAAAAGTACTTTGACAATTCCGTGAGTAAAAAAAATGTTCAGTTACATAGCAATCGATAAGAGATCACTGCCCAATTGATAAGTGGCGTTTCGATGTCGGTTCAAAGGATCAGTATGCGAGCCAAATTCCTCTGCGCTACGAGCATGAAACGAGCGATGAACAGAGGCACAAAAAAATTCTCAAAGGAAATTATGCGGTGGTCGGACGAATCGTCGACTCGATCTTCTACCCGGAGAACTACGTTTACAGTAAAGATTTAAAAGTGCATATTTTTTTTCTTCTACCAATCAAATAGAAAATAATGTATCCATTAATATTATTGTAATTCTTAAACCTTTGCTCGAAGGGTTTGAGACTTATGAAACAAGCCGTGGGCGAATACTACACAGGGTTCGCGGTGCAGCCTTGGCTCATCGAACCAGTCGATACGGTAAGAAGAGTGTGACCAAGGATTTTCGAAACTAATTTAAACAATTTTTATTATGGATTTTAATTCTTCATTTTTATTGTTAATTTGCGGTATTTTTCTATTTCCACTTTACGAGGTATACTCGCCAGAGTTTTTACCTTCGTTCCTCTGGATCTTAGTCTTACTCTACCATTTTCTCTTTTTTTCAATTTTTTCCACTTATTTACCAAATTTTCATTATCGACCGTATGTCCACTTTTTTAGACCCTACTTTGTTGCGTTCACAGTCGACTTGTTCCCCATATTAATTTAATTAATATAATGTTAATTTTTGTTAATTTTTGTTAATTTTTGTTAATTTTTAATGCTAATTTTTATTGTGAAAAAGGTAATGCTCTGGTTATGTGAGACTGGGTTGGTGTTGCACCATCTCCGCGACGTGCTTCACAGACGAACGAAAATCGCTCTTCGAGAAGTTCTCATCGAGCACGACAGCCTTCAGGAAGATGCCAAGCCTCTGCGGCTAATTCCTCTTGGGGCAGGATTTTTTCTGTACTTCTTTGGCGTTCTAGTTTCTACGATTGTTTTTTACTTCGAGGTCAAATCCGTCAGCGGCCACGGATCCATCCGCTCGGTGTTCCATCGAATAAAACGAAACCGCGAAATCTATCGCCGCCTCGAGGAGCTCGAGAGAAAAAAACAAAAGATGGTCGACATCGAGTTGAAGCGCGAAAAATATGCGTTCATTTTTTCGCACAAAAAACTCATCGCGAGACAATCGAGGACGGATGGCCAAAAAACTAGAGCCCTGCGCGTAGAGTGTCCGAAAAAAGCGACGAAAATCGACAGGGTAATGGCGACGATTAAAATATAAAGATTATGAAGCAAAGTCAACAACTAAGTTTAGATGTAATTTTAAAAAATTTTCTCAAGATTTGAAAAAATAAAATTCGCTTAAGAAAATAGACTTCGAAAGATAAATTGAACATCGATAGTCGCGCTTATTAAAAAAGTACTAAACTTTGTTGTTTTTCAATTTTGTTTTTATAGATATAAAAATTCATATCAATAGAAATAAAAACTTAGATATAAAAAAAAAATGTTAACAAAACTGTGGGCATATTTTTGTTCTATCGATGAGGCTGAACAACCGATGTAATTAATAAATAAAAGTACCTATGGATATTGTCGTGGGTCGAGCGCGCATACGAGTCAGCTTATCGTCAGGAAGTGACGGGGCATGCGGAGAATTAAGGTAGCTCCAGCGAGTGGTGTTCATTTCACCCAAATTCGAGAAATTCGGACAAGAATTGCAAATACTTGCCAATGTTATAAAAATCTGAAAAAATTCATACTTATCATAGGCACTGAAAAGACTAATTTTGCATAATAATAATTTCAAAATGTTATTAACAAATTGTTGAAAAAAAAAATTGTTCATCGAAATAGGCGGTAACTCAACTTTTTTTTTTTTTTTTTTTTTTTAATTAAAACGATTCGTTCATTTTTCGGAATACGTATGAATTTTTTGAGATTTTTATCTTTATTTTCATTTTTGCACATTTTTTCATGTAAAAAACGAGAAAAAATCAAAATGAAGATAAAAATCTGAAAAAATTCATACGTATTCCGAAAAATGAACGAATCATTTTCATAAGAAAAAAAAAAATTGAGAAAAAAAACAATTTGTTAATAACATTTTGAAATTATTATTATGCAAAATTAGTCTTTTCAGTGTCCACAATAAGCATGAATTTTTTTCAGATTTTTATAACATCGGCATGTGTTTGCAATTCTTGTCCGAATTTCGCGAATTCAGGCGAAATGAACACCACTCGCTGGAGCTACCTTAATTCATCCTACAAATTGTGCATATACGTGCCTATGTCCGTAAATAAATATACACAGTAGGTTACCCTAATGGGGGAACTATTCACAATATTACGCTCAATGTTCGTCGCACTAATTGCCCGACCGTGTGCGAAGGGACACGACAGACCTTGTGAGCGAATCGAAGCGGGTCGCGTTCGGCCACGATCGGTGCCAGCCTCGTGTCTCCCAATTGCAGCATCCTGCCGGTGGTACTTCAGCGACAATATTTTTTCTTTTTTTTTTTTTTTTGCACGCCATTAATCAAATAATCATGCATTGAAAATTTATTCCGACAACTTCGTCCACAGGCAAATTATATACATACGTACATACAAATGCATCTTCCACGAAGTGGATTGCGAGCGTCAACAAAAACACTAATGATCCACCTCATTTTTTTCTTCCATCCCACCTTGTGAAATTATCCGCCTCATCACGATGACTCAAAGGCAAACTGTTCCATGCAACGACAGATAAAAAAACCACCGCATCAAAGTTCGTGTCGCGTTCGACACGATAAAAAGACCAAGAATCGATTTAAAAAACGAAAATAAGAATCGATAAAACA
Organism: Amblyjoppa proteus; assembly: GCA_963922035.1. NCBI lineage: Eukaryota > Metazoa > Arthropoda > Insecta > Hymenoptera > Ichneumonidae > Amblyjoppa > Amblyjoppa proteus. Next base: position 29,894,378 of record OY998230.1, on the reverse strand, counting down.
AAATCTATAAATCAAAAATACATGAAATACTGAATTGCCATCACGTACAGTTCAAAATATCGCCTAGTCGCCATCGACCATTTTCGGGTCCCAAAAATGGTCTTAGGGTCGAATTTTGAGACGTTAGTTTGAACTTGAGATCGCTCTTAAGATCGAAGTATAGACCAAACTTCAATGCGTGCTTAAGATCTATCTTAAGTTCCAACTTGATTTCGTGCTTAAGTTCAAACTTAACATCAAAGTCAAGCCCAAGCTTAAGTCCGAACTCAAGATCAAACTTAAATCCGAACTTGAGATCAAACTTAAGTCCGAACTTAATATCAAAGTTAAGTCCAAACTCAAGATCAAACTTAAATCCGAACTTAAGATCAAACTTAAGCACGTAATGAAATTCGGACCAAAATTCGATCTTAAGTTCGAGCTCAAGAGCAATCTTAAGTTCAAACTAACGTCTTAAAATTCGACCCTTGGAAAGTTGGATTTTTAGTAATTTTTTTAGATTTTTCGAAAATGACATTCAAAAGTTGTATTTTTAATTTGTTTAGATTTTTTTTTTCATGACCGATGCAACGATAAGCTTTAATTGGACCGGTCCGAAGCTCAGTCTGCGCTCTTCGCAAATAAGCGAGAAGTATTGTAAGCCGAAACGCATGTCTATCGCGCCAACGAAGATGCAACCGGGAAACGACTGCCGGGCTTCGCTACTAAGGATCTGACATTCATAGCGGTACATCGTGTAGCAGCTTCCGCTCCCTTCCGTTGGAACTAGAAATGCGAAGCTTGACCAACGACCATCGGAACGCTGACCGGCACGCTGAAAATCATTTCCCACGAAACAAAGCAGAAAGGGCTCAGTCGCGATTCCGACGCCGAGCCGGCAACACGAGGCGCTCGTGAAAAACTCTTTGTTTTCTTTGCTCACAATATCCCTTTAAACCGAAGAGTTCTTCAATAAGTATATTTATTTTTGATTTTATTCTATATTAATTATGGCAAATAAATCGCGGATTAATACCGATGGTAAGTACCTCATGGTCGATCACATATGAGATTAATAATTCACTCAGAAACGCTACACACTGGTCTTGTGAGTCGCTTCGAGACAATTCAGACTTTTAATTTTTAATTTCTTTGAATTTTCAATTTTCAATTTACTTTTATTTTTAATTTTTAATTTGAAGATCGTTAGTTCGATTTGAGAGGGTTTAATTCTTGAAATATTATCGCGAAATAGTGCAACGATGAAACCACCGCCAGAGTCATGTGCGGCGATAAAGAGGTGCAAATATAGGCGTAACGTTCCAGAGTCGGGGGTCAATTTAATTTGATTAAACAGTAGACCGATCCATATAGCTGCATCATAATCCAAAACGACTATTCTACTACGGGATTAAACTACGGGTCAATTTTATAGTCGCGTGCACGGAGAAGCGAAGCGGAAGTGAATTACCGTCGGAGTCGTGAAGATTGGCTCTCGTGTGACAGTAAAGGTGTACACGGACGATCCGCTTGAAAATGCAATGCCATGAGACTTAAGTAGCGGAAATTCACTGAAGCAAATTATTCCTCTGTACGATAATCGCTACAGTGCGTATCAGCTAAATAAATAATGCGCATGCGATTGTTATTCGCGATAACCTCCGTACGGGTAAATAATGGTGAAGAAAAAAAATTATATATCCCATTTGGGAACCTTGTGAATTTGTTGGTTTGGATGTTTATCCAAACCAACCGGCTTCCTCCCCTCAGATGAACGCCCGCTTTTCATAGCACATAGATTTCGAAATTCCAAAATTCCATCCTATATGATGTAATTTCAAAGTTTCGGTGTTTTTGTATATCTATGTATGTAAACGGATTTGGAAACTCCGACATTCCATTCCTATATGTTGTAATTTCGAAAGTTCGCTCTTCCGTTAAATATAGAACGGTGTTCGAAGTTCCGAATATGACGAATCATACGATACATGGAAGTGCGCGACCCAACATAACCGCTAGTATCTAACAATAATGACATAATAATGACATAATAATGATATAATAATGTGTCGAGATAAAAGAAAATGTAACTGTATGAAATAGAGAAAAAATGGTTTATCGAGATGTTTATAATGATCGCGAATATCGTTACAGTGTTGTCCACTTCCATATTGAGCAGTAGACAGAGACACATTGACGATGGTGAGTTATTAAAAATAAAAATAATATAAGAATCTGTAAATGTTGGTCGAGATTATTTCATAGGGATGATAAATCCATAATTCCATAATGCACATATATATGTAAATATATTTTACAGTTCAGACGGCATCGGTGGACGAGCATTTCGAAGCTCTGCTCAAAGACAAGGGGGTCGTGGATCCTGAACCATCCGAAATCGAGCTCAAGGATTTACCGGAATGGTACGACGAAAAATTGTTCAAAGCGTAAGTTTGTACCGACCAATAACGGAGCCGTGTAAAATATTAATATCTTGCATATATTGATATGATTGAATTAACATTAAGTTGTAATTATCTATCCGTGAGATAGATAATAAATCATTTTTTTTTTTTTTTTTTTTTTTTTTTTCATTCGACAGAGGACAAAATTATTATCAAAGAAACATGGTGTCGATGGGTATCGGTGCACTGATCGGCGTATTGGCGGTTATTGTCATCCCTACCATCCTCAAGGTATGACGCAATCTGTCTTTAATTATACCACCAATACGGCTCAATTTTCAATGTATCTGGATTAATTGAAAAAAAAAAATAACATTTAATTATCCATATTTAATTTTTTAATGTCCCTTTACGAGCAGATGAAACACCACGATCGGTAATTAAAACTGTAGTAAACTTTTTTCACGAACGGTGGCGTCAAAGGTGAAAATAAAAGTGCATTGTCAGCTTTCGATGACACTTTTCATTTGACCGTAGATGCTAATGTTCGTGAAAAAAAGTTGACTGAAGTTTTTTGAAGTTGTGTTTTTTAACGTTACGGTAAGGATTAAGGTTGTTTTTGTCGTTTCGATGAAAACAAAAAAAAACGATGTTAATAGTTTTTTATAACAAATAAATGATCATTTTTTTTTTAATCTTCAGATCATCCCTATCGGTATCCGCGACCGCTGTTTCGACGGTCGATCTACCGTAAATCCACCGGTCTGATTGTGCCTAAAATCAACCACAAAATGATTCACGACCGACTGATTGTGGCCGCCATCGCCTCGAAACAAACTGCTGGTTATACCCCGTATTCGTGGCAAAGAGGTCGTATTTGACTGTCCCAACCTCAAAACAACTACCAATTCGATTGACCGAGGACCTTGCAGTAGTTCAGCTCGTGGCGGTGGCGCAGCATTCGGTCGAACTTGCCGTTTTTTCGCGGTCGATTTCAGGCACAATCGGACTGGTTGTATTTATAGTCGAAATGCTGTTGACGGTACCGATAGGGATTGGATAAACAAAAAAAATGTTGTAATCATGGATCTGTCCAAATTTCAACTCAATCGGACAAATAGATTTTGCGTTACGATGTCCATTGTTAATAAGTCCGTGGTTAATTGTTATTTTTCAATAATAAAAAAAAAAATTAAAAAAACTCAAACTTCATGAAACCTTGTACTGTGTGTAAAAACCCGACTCGACTCGATCTGTCTTTCGAACCAAATCCTTATGCTAGTGTCTCAAGTGTCACGTTTTAATGTAATGCAGGTGTTGGTCTACACGAAGCAAACTGGCACGACTTGTACGGCGTACAAGAGATACTTGGAAACGATGCTTCACATCTATACTCTGTACACCGGCGACATAAAATCCAAGGACTCCAAGTACGACTTTAAGCTGACAATTGTAATCGGGGCATCGCACCCGATCAACTTCGATGAAGGCTGTGATTGACATACACTGTAAAGAAAAAATCGTATGAAATTTAATGTACTGGTACTGGAAGTTTTTATACATAAACTGGTATATTAAATTTCATGCACGATTGTGATGAAAAATTAACGTACAGAGTATTAAAAACTTTAGAGATACTTTACCTTCAATAATTTACTCTAATTTCACTATAAAAGTCCAATAATTTCTCATTAAATTTAATGTACCATTTTTTGCATAAAAAATGCCAATGCGGTGCATTCGATTTACAATTTCTTTAATAGTGTAATTTTCACGGTTTCTTCTATGTTATATAAATTTTTCGTTTTCCAGTTGGTGGAGATCAATAAATACGATTCGGTGGAAGCACTCGACGAGCAGCCGAAGATCTAACAAATCCGGAAACGGTGCGATAACGCAGCGAGATATGGCACTAACGCAATTCGGATTTTTGGGGTACGCGCTGATGGAACCGCAGAAATTGGGCATGACGAACGAGCCGGACGGGCGCGAGGCGTTGAATCATTTTTGGCGCGTCGTCGGTTACTGTTTGGGAGTTTCCGATAAAATGAACATCTGTCGGAAAAACGAAGGGGAAACAACCGCACTGTGCAGGAGACTCATGGACGAGATATTCGCGAAACACATGAAGGACAGTCCGGTGAACTTTGATCATATGGCCTCGGTGCTCATCGACGGAATGTGGACCGTAGACTTGACTCTGAACAATGACGCTTTCATGTACTTCTGGTACAAGTTATCCGGTGTTGAGTGTAAGTTAATTTTTTTGCAATTTTTTTTTTTTTACTTTTTTACTGTTTGCAATGCTTTTATAATTGAATTTATCCATAGATGGCAAACGGTTGAGCATCTACAGCTGGCTGAACGTGCTCTACTACGATATGATATTCTTTATCTTCAGTAAGTTGTACATCTGTATATTTCAAACTGCTCGATGAATAGTTACGCGATTTTTATGACACACTGGAAGGTTCAATATTCATGTTAATAATTCATCATTTATGGCATTTTTTTGGTCTGCCTGTTCTTTTATTATTATTTTTTTTGCCTTTTTTATCTTGTTTTGTTTGCTTTGAAAAAAATTGACAAGCACCAAATATTTAAAAAAAACATTTTTTTTTTTGTTTACTCTTTAGGACTTCCCGTAATTGGATATTTCGTGAGAGCCGGATTCAACCGGTTTGCCAGGGTCAATTACTGGATGGCTGAGAATTTCTCAATAGTCGCGTGGCTGAGGTTCGGCAAGGCTCGAGCTACCATAAATGTGTACCCAGCATTGACGAAACAATAACAAAAAAAGTAGCCGGGTCGCTAGTTGAAAACTCGAAAAACTCTTCACAACTGGGTTCTGATCTAGTATTGACACGGTCGATATCGTGACTGAGTCACAAAACATTGTACTTAGAAATTTTCCAATTACTTTACATTAATATATATCTATTTTTTCTAATATAATGAGGCAATATCTAGTAGCAATTCATTCGTATAATTATATTTTACAATAAAAACTAATATAATTTAATAATTAGACAGGGCATTTGTCAAATTTTTCTGAACTATGCGAAAATATTAGTGAAAACATTTTTTGCTTCCAACCCAGCCGAACAAGCGGCACATTGGCTCCATTTTATGGTGTTTGTCTATCTGGGAAACTAAAAAATAAAAAAATGTCCCCTTATCCGTCCCAAAATGATATATTCCTCTAGCATCCAAAATATCGAGTCATCCAGCATGTCATTCCAGTGACGGAAATTTTAATCGATACTCAATTTATATTAATTTTTTTTAAGCCTTATAAAATTAACAGGAAAGTGCTAATTTTTTTATTTTTTTTATTGACCCCTGTATATTCTTTTTATGGCTCTGACATTTATTCGGTCATCAAGCCGCACTTCCTCAATTTTTGCCATTTCTGCAATTCACGGTGTAGATGCGCGTCCGCAGCCGCTTTTTTTACCCCCCCCCCCCCCCCCTACTGTATCGCATTCGCACGAGGGCGCAGGGAAACTGCGGAAAACCTGCGCCGATTCACGATGCTCACAAGGTGATGCGCCAACTAGTGGCGGAAATCGGAACCCTTCACAGGAGGCTCAAGAGCACGATAAACAGTGGCTTGTGTGTTTTTTTAATTATTTTTATATTGTTTGAATGGTGAACGATGGATTGGTTGATGCCAAATGGTAAGTAAAATGGTGTTGTACAAAATGGTATGCGTGAAATAGTCGATGTCATAAATCGCTGCCATTAATACGCCAATTATTAAGAGGAGAACCTGCCAGTTTCACACCAAAGTCGACGTTAACAAAGAGCCGAGTCAACTACTGTGTGCCAGGATGCAATGCCCGTGCTCGATCCGACAGAAACGTCTCTTTTCACCTATGGCCCAAGACACAGGAGTAGCACAGATTAAAATCACCAATGATTTTGGCAAAGAAGAGGCGCTGGACTGTCATCGTGTTTGGATGCAAAGATTCAAGATGAGTAAAAACAGTACTCCGACGATGAAAGTCCGCAGTGAGCAGATTTGTTTTTCGACATTCGTCAATTCTGTACACCCAACTGTCACAATCTGGCCAGATTTCAATACTTCTTCACCTTCACTGATATTTCTACTGTTAATGTCTCCATTCGCAAATAAATACATTTGCGATAATCTCAGAAACATTGTGAGATAAAAATGAAAAAGCGTGTAAACACCGTGTAAACACTTACGCCGACAGCGAGACGAGCCTCTTTTGAGACCACGTGACTTGGCCGCTGCCAGCGCCGCCATCGATCATGAGCATCGTCAATACAGCCGGTCATTCCAGCTGAGTTTTAATGTTCGTATTCGATACTTCGAGTACGAACACCAATCCTCAGAATTCGACCTCCCGCTCAACGGTTCCAATGCGCCAGTTAGTGCACGGCTAGGCGGTCACCCATCCAAGTACTGACAGAAAAGTGTTAATTTTTCAATCTAGATAGTGGTTCCATCTGGCGAACCAATCGCCCGACTTAACAGCTGTCGGCGCTCGTTAAATTACCGACCGTCGGCCACAGTATCTCCAGAACACTTTAGTACCTCTCCCCTCTGTTAGAGGCCTCTGGAGCCCTTCGCAAACGACGGCGTCCGCCAGAGGACGCCACAGGCGCTTCCCAAACGACAAATTTCCCGAGCACAATAACACCCGTCGGGGAAAAATGTGATAAAAAAAATGCCAACAACGATAATAGCGTGTCATCGGTTTTTGCTTCAGGTGACTTTTTTTCGCACAATATTTATACTAACGTAGGCCGAGCAGTCGAACGATTTAAAAAAAAAAAAAAAAAAACTTTTTTCAACGTCCGCTCTACCGTTATTCAATTATTTTTACTCGGCAAAACGTTTTATCGAAAATGATTTTGGAATCGAGTGAAATTATTTACGGGGCATTATTTGTCCGTAATGAGAGATATAAAAGGTCGATAGAATTCGTCGAGGAAGAGCAGTAAACTCGAAATAACGAGTGTCTACCAGCAGTACATTGTACGATGAGGATCCATCGACGAGACTGCCCCCCCCCTTACCTTCCCCTCCCGCTGATGCATACAACTATGTAGTTTTTTTTACGTACGAATATATAAACTTGTTTCCCGATCGTCCGCGACACACACGTCGATGTTAGTGCCACGGGCGAATCAAGCTCCGGAGAGGCGTATGGCATTCGAGTGTATACTGTACGACGATCGATAGAGTCCCTTTCCCCCTTAATCTCGAGCCCGAACGAGAAAGAGAACCGCACGTTCCCACTAGCCGACGTGCTCACGGGCGGATCTCGTTCGAGTACGTAAAAATACAATTTTCATCGGCGTCGCGACTAAAGTTCGCGTGAAATATTTAATCGTAAAATATTCGAGGCATCCACGAAAGATGCAATAAATAATTCATTTCGATCGATTTTCATCTTCTTTTTATTGCTACTTTGAATAGAAGAGCTATTTCGATTATTAAATTGTAATAGCACTAGAAAAAAAAAACCTTATTTTTAACCTCACGATCGAGACCAAGTACTCTTACAATTGTAATAAAATCAAGTAAAAACTGGAGCTTAATGTTCGAAGATTAATAAACAAATTTTTTCGTACTTCATCTTTTTTTTTTTTGGTAAAACAAAAAGAAAATCGAGATTTTAATGTCAGAGTACTTATCAGAGTACGTAAAATAGTCTAAAACGTCGAGAAAGATGATTTTCAAAAAATCAGATTTCATAATTAGGGCTTCTTGTTTCTCGGAATTCGAAACAGCACCTTAAATTCACCCGGTAAAAAAAAATTCCAAAGTGACAAACGATTTCTTATTTTACAATATTTTTTTTGTAATTTTCGTTCTGTCGTCAACGAACCATTATTGTAAACTAAAAAAGTTGCTGACATTAAAAAGAAAAGAAAAAAGAATCGCCTTTCCAGACGAGAAATATTCGTGAACTCCGCAAACCCTTTTCTGCCGTGCATATTATTAAAATTAAAAAAAAAAAAAAAAAAAATGTAATCTCTCGACGTAGGTCGAACGGCCCGTTTCTCTTATTATTTTCGGCTCTTCGTCTCGTAAAGTTTCTCAGAGCCGTGCACGCAAGGCTAATAACTTTTAACGATCTACTTTGCACATATTCGTCGCGTCGAATCCCCGACGATGTCGTGCAGCCGGAGAGCGTCGTGTCGTGGCCATTGGCGGGCAGAGCGCACGGGTTTCCATCTCGCGTGATATTCAGCACGGACATCTTCGATTCTCGAGCTGGTTACGGGAGAGTACGAGGAGAACTCGAGGGGCTGGGAAGGGGGGACTTGAGGAAGGAGGCCTTGCGTGCGAATCGCTCGTCCCCGGCCTCGCGCTCCCGTATACGTACGTCTGTACATACACAATGCGTCCACGCTAATGTGCGTACATTACCCACACATTCGCCACTTATAACCCGCGCGTACATTACGCTTCCATACTGTACCTACGTAACGTCATAGATTTACGCTTGAAACGCTCGCTCACGCACACATCGAATGGGAAACGGTGCAGGTGCGAGGGACGAGAGCGTGTATGACATAGCGTGATGATGACGGTGACCAACAAAGCGTATGGCTGCGAATAAGAAAACTATAGTGCTTCTCTTGGAAGGCACGGATACCGTAGTACGTAACGCCGCTCGTGCGCTCCGGACGAAAATATATAAAAAAAACTCACGTATACGGGTGAAATCATAGTTACGTTTAAATGTGGCTCTTGAATGTTGGCCCATTGTACAATTGGGTTTTGTGCATACACAGCGGAGAACTTGGGCTATATTTATGACTGTCCGACTTAGGACTTCGAAATTTAGTAAGTTTTTTTTTTTTTTTTTTTATGCTTTTATCTGTTCCACAACACAAAAATTAATTGTCACGTGGGGGTAAAAGTTTGTGCATCTTTATTTCTTAACTGCACTCCGTTCGCGGGATAACAGAGATTATTGACGCACGTGATTCTGCAATTTTGCAGAGTCGTGGTAAAAAATAATATTACACGCAGGTGTCGTGTTTTTTTTTTAATTTTTTTTTTAATTTTTTTTTTTTTTTTTTTTTTTTTTTATAGGCGGATAAAAAGCCTGCCCCAATGAGTGATAAACAGATAATTAATTCACCGTGCAATTACGGAGGTACAGATTAGAATTGTAAAAATTGAATAAGGCGTGAATTAAATACGATCTCTCTTTGTCATTGATTTTTTTTTTCTCTCTCGATCCCCGGAACATCGAATAAGAATTATTGACACACTGTTTTTTTGCTTTCATTTCAACAGTGACAGTTATTGCCAATTTTTTTTTTTTTGTATCCACACATTAAAAACATTTTCAGCGTTTAACAAAAAAAAATTCTCCGCGAATGTCCACAATGTTTTTTCTTCACCATCCTCTATTCTTTTCATCAACGAACCGTTTTTTTTTTAACAGAAAATTGCAAAATTATCAATAAACATTTTATTGCAGACTTTTATTACCAAAAGAATGTTTCAAACCTCCAAAGACTTTCTTTACAAGTCAAACCTTCCAAATCCATCAGACCCGCCTTTAACCCCCCCCCCCCCCCCCCCAAATTCTCCAAACTCGCAATCACCGCATCAACCATCACACTCCTCATAATCCCGAATCGTCCGCGACGATCGTTAGATGTTCTTTCTCGCCGCTGCATAGAGTTCCCACTACATCGAACGAGTCGAACTTCTTTTTTTTTAACATACCGAATTCTTTTCTTTTTAATACAAAGAACGTATAACGTACTCTATTGTCTTTCAACAGAAAATTCCAAAGGTAACAATAAAACGATTGCAGACTCACGTGACCAAAAAAAAAAAAAATGTTTCTCAAACCTGAAAATACTTTCTTTGTCGCCTACGAGTCAAGCCTTCCAATTCCATCAGCCTCGCGCCTGTCCCTCCCCCCTCCCCCGCAGTTCACCAAACTCGTAATCGCCGCACCAACCATCACACTCCTCGTAATTCCAAATCGTCCGCGACGATCGTTAGATATTCATTCTCGCCGCTGCACACAGAGTTCCTACATCGAGCCAGCCGGGCGTTTCGAGCCTTCCCGGCTCGTCGTCGTTTCCTTTCCTGTTCTCTTCTCTCGGACTCCCGCCTTCCCTCCCCCGTCCTCGTCCGGCCCTCGTTTCAGTCTCGTTTTCTTCGTCATCGTTCTCTTCCTCCTCCCGCCCCGCCGTCCGACGGCCGGCGCGCTCGGCGCTCCGCCGTCCCGTGAATTTATCTCTCTCGTTCGATCTCCGTCGGGTCATACCGGCGATGCGAGAAGAGAAGAGCCGAGAGCGGCGCGAGGCGCGACGACGGACGATCGAGGGAGCCGGCAAGCTCCCGGCGGTTCGGTGCGGCTTCTCTCGCCAGCGAACGCTGGTGAAATTTTACTCGTTGCGCGCTACGCGGCGCGCATCGCACGCCGGCAGGCCTCTCTCGCGTCGTTCTCCTCGTTCGTTCGGCTGTAGAAAGGGCGACCGAGGGGAGAGCAGCACATCGGCGAGTTCGCGTGTTCTCTCGCTCGCTCGCCCGCACGGTTCGGACTTTATTTTTATTATTTTTTTTTTCGATCTTCCTCTCCGCTGTACGCCGAGTCTCTCGCGGCTGCGATGGCTCGGCCGATGCCGGCCGGGCGTCCCGTACCCGATAGAGGAGAGCTGCGACAGCCCGAAGAGCCATCCCGAGCTATATCGTGCGCGCGAGCTCGTTTTTGTTCGGCTCGCGGCGAAGAGTTTGGCGGAAACAAAAAAAAAATAACGGAGAATAGAGATTAATTTATAATCGTTTAATTTATCGTGGCACTGGACGATCGGGGTTTTTGGCCGAGGCGGAGAGACTCTCCGGTTGTTTGGGACTTTGAATTTAATCGAGGAGATGCGAATTATTATTAGGATTAAATGTTTGAAAAATATATTAACTATTCATATAATAAATTATAATGATATATAGATAGACTGATTTGTATACACACATTGGATATGTACATCTTTGAGACGATAACTTTTATTAGGATAAAAGTAAATAAATGTTGATCTGTAATCTTTTTTTTTTTTTTTTGCTGACTTTGTCGGTAATTTAGTTTACGACGTTGTAAGTACGCAGTCCGCACTGTTTGAAGCCTCTGTGGAGTATAATATAGCGGAGTATTGTATTCCACAGCGAGCTCGTTTTTGTTCGCGTTACGGCGAAGAGTTTGCGGAAAAAAAAAACGGTGAACGGAGATTAATTTACAATCGTTTTATTTATAGTCTTAGCGGGTCGGGATTTTTGGTCAATGTGGGCGGTCTCTCGAGTTGTTTGTGACTTTGAGATTAAATCTAGGAGATGCCAATTGTTACGATACAATTTTTTTTTTTTTAATCTATATACTGTTGATATAATAAATGACAGTAATATAAATAAATTGTTGGCACAATGATTTTACTTTGGAATAAAAAATAAATAAATATTGACTCGTAATTATTATTATTTCCTTTTTATAAAACTTTGTCAGTTGTTCAGACTGCGATGTTGTAATTACGTAGGCAGCGCCATTGAAGCCTCTGTGGAATATAATATAGCGTAGTTACTGCGGGCGCGTGAGCGGCTCGTTTTTGTTCGGGTTACGACGAAGAGTTTGAGGGGAAAGAAAAAAAAAAAAAAAAACGGAGAATAGAGATTAACGTATAATCGTTTAATTTATGAGCGACGGATGGATTAAATTGACGATTGGGGTTTTGGTGAATGTGGAGGGGTTTCCGGGCTGTACTGGGACATCGAGATTAAATCGAGGAGATATCACTGATTATCACGAAAAACAACAATTCGAAAAATACATATACGAATATAATTCAATAAATGATAATAATATATAAATAAATTTGTAACACGATAATTTTAATTGGGATAAGAAACAAAAAAATAACATAAAAAATGTCGTTTTATAATAATTTTTTTTTTTTTTTGAAAAACAAAGCTTCGTCGGTAATTTAGTCTGCGATGTTGCAATTACGTAGGTTGCACGATCGGAGCCTCTACGGAATATATAATATAGTCGGTGGACTGGGCACGTAATCGCACAAAGTAATTCAGCGTTAGCAAGATTGCAGAGAGCCCAGTGGCCCGGCTCTTCTGAGAGCTGAGTAGAATTGCATCCGCCAATGCAATGGCTCGTGCCGAGATAGATTGACGGACAGTGGGGAATCGATGACGTAGGCATCCCGATAACCGGAAGAGGAAATGACGACGTGAATCCTAATTGAGAGGAGACTCTCGATCGATTGCGACACGATGTTTGTTAATTGATCGACAATACCTTCCGTCGGAAGAGTATCGTCAAAGGAGAAAGGCCGCGCCGTTCGCGAACGATGACTCGGCGATTTTATTCACAGATATTTTAGATTAATTTATTTCTCGAAAGTCAAATAAGTATCTATGAAATCACCCAGGCATGCAAGAATTTTTAGCTTCTAGGGCTTATCGTCATTTCGTAAACGATTTTTCTTTTTCTAACTATTTTGCGACTATTTTTTTTTTTTAATTTTTTTTTTATATATAATTTGTTTAATCATATTTTTTTTACGTTCAAGACAAAGTACCGGAAATAATCGATCGTTTAATTCGAAAATCAGTGCCCAAGCTACATCATCGATGTCGAGGACACGCAGCGAATTTCGCATGCTATTCGAAGTTTGTTCGAGGAGTTGTTATTTTTTTGTCCGAGACGGACGGACGGATGGACAAACGGCCAGAAGAGAGGAAAACTCTACTTCGTATTACGGTCTGTGCGAAGCACGTTTCTGGACGATGAACTGATAATTTTTTTTTTTTTTTTCTTTGTCGAAACTGTCCCGATAAGCCGACGCGTTCTCGTCTCTAGATAAAATCAATTTCCGGATACGAAAAACTCTTCGCTCATGGAAACGAGAATGGAGTTTCTCTCACCGAGCGCTTAGTTGTATCGCGTATCCACTCTCGGACAGCGACGTTACGATATAATGTCTCGTTTCTTCCTACTCGCTCCGTCCTCCCGCCGATCTTCCACGCCATCGCCGAGGCCTCCGGCAAACCTCCGACGGTATACCCTTTTCTGTTATTTCAGTTTTTTTTTTGTTTTTTTTTTCCTCTCCGACTCTATCTCTTTCGCCTTTCTTCGGCTGCGCGCGCGCGCGCCCGACGCTCGCGAGCTACGCGGTCGAGCGACTCCTCTGTCTCTGTTTCCTCGTCGTTGTCGCTTCTTTTTTTTTTCTTTTCATTATTTTTTTTTTTCCTCCTCCTCACCTCCCTTCACTCCGGTTAGAGTCGTCCCTCGGCGGATGAGAAACCTCCGCCGACGCTCCCGAAGCACCGACGAACCTACTAACGCACGCATGCAGAAGCCACGGACTTGCCATTTGTACAATCGTTCCAATATACGAGAGTAATAATGAACGTTAAAAACAAATAATGCATCAATTTAATTGAATTTCTTTGTAAATGTGACACGACTGTTTGGAGCTTTTGGGTTTTTGTTGTATATATAAGAAAATGTGCGATAACAAAGTATCGATTAAAAATAATGATTGTGTCGGGTTATTTTCACAGGGAAAATGACGACGTAGCTTTCGATAATCGATCGTTAAGTCAGTAGTTAGCGTTCGGTTAAAGAATTCATTAATTTAAGTTAATTTCTGACGAATATGATAATGCGAGCTTGGAGCTTTTGGGTTTTTGTTGTGTATATAAGAAAATGTACGATAACAAAGTATCGATTAAAAATAATGATTGTGTCGGGTTATTTTCACGGGTAAAATGACGACGTAGCTTTCGATAATCGATCGTTCAGTCAGTAGTTAGCGTTCGTTTAAAAAATCCATTGATTTAACTTAATTTCTTCCGAATATGATAAAACGAATTTGGACCTTAACGGTTTTGAAACCGAGGATTTCTTTTCACTTAAAAAATATGCGATAAAAAAATTGTCGATAAAAGGAATGATTTTATCGGGTTATTTTCACGGGGAAAATGACGACGTAGCTTTCGATAATCGATCGTTCAGTCAGTAGTTAGCGTTCGGTTAAAGAATTCATTGATTTAACTTAATTTCTTCCGAATATGATAAAACGAGTTTGGACCTTAACGGTTTTAAAACCGAGGATTTCTTTTCACTTAAAAAGTATGCGATAAAAGAATTGTCGATGAAAGGAATGATTTTATCGGGTTATCTTCGCGGGTAAAATGACGACGTAGCTTTCGATAATCGATCGTTCAGTCAGTAGATAGAGTTCGGTTAAAGAATTCATTAATTTAAGTTAATTTAATTTAACGGTTTTGAAATCGAGGATTTCTTTTCACTTAAAAAATATGCGATAAAAGAATTGTCGATGAAAGAAATGATTTTATCGGGTTATCATCGCGGGTAAAATGACGACGTAGCTTTCGATAATCGATCGTTCAGTCAGTAGTTAGCGTTCGGTTAAAGAATTCATTGATTTAACTTAATTTCTTCCGAATATGATAAAACGAATTTGGACCTTAACGGTTTTGAAACCGAGGATTTCTTTTCACTTAAAAAATATGCGATAAAAAAATTGTCGATAAAAGGAATGATTTTATCGGGTTATTTTCACGGGGAAAATGACGACGTAGCTTTCGATAATCGATCGTTCAGTCAGTAGTTAGCGTTCGGTTAAAGAATTCATTGATTTAACTTAATTTCTTCCGAATATGATAAAACGAATTTGGACCTTAACGATTTTGAAACCGAGGATTTCTTTTCACTTAAAAAATATGCGATAAAAGAATTGTCGATGAAAGGAATGATTTTATCGGGTTATCATCGCGGGTAAAATGACGACGAAGCTTTCGATAATCGATCGTTCAGTCAGTAGTTAGCGTGCGTTTGAAAAATGCATTGATTTAACTTAATTTCTTCCGAATATGATAATACGAGAGTTTGGACCTTAACGGTTTTGAAACCGAGGGATTTTTTTTTTTGTACTTTTAGAATGTGCGATGAAAACAATTGTCGATAAAAATAATGATTTCATCGGGTTGTTTTAGCGGGAACAATGACGACGACCCTCCGATAATTGATCGTTCAATTATCAGTTGTCGTTCAGCCAAAAAATTCATTCATTGTACTCAATTTCTCCTAAATATGAAAAAGCGATTATTTTGAACTTAACGCTTTTGAAATCCAGGAATGTTTTTTTGTTGTTATAAAAATGTGGGATAAATGAAAAAATCGGCAAAAAGAATGATTTTAACGGGAAAAATTACGACGGATCCTTCGATAATTAATCGTTTAGTCAAAAAAAAAAAAAAGTAATTGAATTAAATTTCTCCCAAATATGACGATTCGGCTGTTTTCACCTTAACGGTTTTGAAGTTCAGGATAAAAAAATTACAGAATCTAAAGAAATGTACGATAAAAAAAATAAAAAATAAAAAAATAAAAAAAAAAAAAAATCGGTTCATTTGAACGGGGACAATGACGACGTAGCGTTCGATAATTAATCGTTCGTTCATTAGTCTCGCCGTTTACCGAATTCACTGAGTCATCGATTCGTCACAGAGAGAGTTTAATAGTTGCATCGCAATAAACGAAGTTTATAGTCACAGTGAGCGTAAAAGCGAAAAAGTTATAACGGAGAGTAGTGAAAAACACCGTTGTAACCGTATTTCGAGGTGGAGAGTTGGCTTGTACAGTGTACGGCAAAGTGCAAAAGCCAACGCTCGTTGTAACAGTCGAGGGAGCGTACACCGCTGCCATTCACGACTTATGATTATTTCATGAATGGCGTCGGTGGGCCGTTCCTGGTTACACACACTTTGCTATCCGCCTCTGTCGTCCATTCTATCCGACGGGAGGACTCGAGTTTACTTAATAACAAAAATTTGCTGCATGAATAAAAAAAAAAACAAAAAGTCGTCAACTAAAATGAACTTTGAGTCATTAAAATCGGATCGGTGTGACGATATAACGTAGTCGCTCTACAGTTGCTGTAGTTGCTCTTTGTTGTAGTTGCTCTACAACTTCCGGGAAAACAGTTATTCTTGGGCTCAATCGTAGTGAAATCGAAACGCCGAACTCTTCACGACGCGAAACGATATCCGGCTTTTTAAAAATATGTACTTTACGTCACTTTGCAAATCGAAAAAATTTATTTAAAAAAAAAAACATCGCAAATCAAAATGAACCTCAAGTAATTAAAATCGAATCAGTTGCGACGATATGCACGGTAATGAAAGGTTGTACTTTTTACAACAATGGTGTTTTACACAAACGTCGACAATTTTTTTACTTGCTAATTTTCCGACCGCGCCATCCAGCATCTCCAGTTTTACAAATAAAAGTGCAATCTAAAATTGTTACTGACAGTGGAAATAAACGGAAAGGCTTGTGTCGTCAAACCCGAACAAACGCCTTTGTCACTCATACAACTAAATGAATTTTACGAAACTTTGCGTTGCGATTTTACGAAATTATTTTCACTGTGAAAGATACTTCGTTCAATCGAGAAGTTCGTTGTTCTGCAACTTCCGGAAAAACGTTTATTTTTTGGTTCAATTGTAGTGAAATCAATACCCCGTCTCTGTCCAGCCACACCAACTGATATACGGACTTCGAAAATTATTTCTTCGAGACTTCAAAAATGTACACAAAAGAAAATGGCTGATAGTGAAAAAAAAATTTAATCACTATCAGCCAACAATTAATCCAAGCGCACCTACAATAATAAATCTCGATCCGAAAATAATGTCGAAAAAATAACAGTTCCCTATCCCTCCCCCCAAAGTCCCCTTAAGACGAGTACGAAGACACGAAAAAAGCTTCAATGTTGCGATGATTCGCATCGACGGAATCGAAAGCCCGTTACGGTTTTGCAACGTTTCACTTCTATAATCTCTCTCCACCCCTGCCCGTCCAGACCAACCGATATCCCGAACGCAACAATGATTTCTTCCAACCTTAAAAAATGTATTCAAAAGAAAATTTTACTTCAACGAAAATTTAATCAATCATCAGCAACCACCAATAAACCCAAACTCAGCTACAATAAATCTCGATCCGAAAATATTTCTTGTAAAATAAAAGGTCCCCACCCCTAGCCCCCCCCCCCCCCAAAGTCCCCTTAAGACGAGTACGAAGACACGAAAAAAAGCTTCAATGTGGCGATGATTCGTATCGACGGAATCGAAAGCCCGTTACGGCTTTGCAACGTTCCACTCCTATAATCTCTCTTCGTCCCTGCACACCCCGCTATCGTACGTATTATATATACTATGCGTGTATATATATATATATATATATATACACATCTCTCTCGCCCGTTCGCGCCATCGGGATCGTCGACGCTTCTCCCGTGCGCGTTCCGTTCCCCCTCGCGCCGGTCGCTTCGCCCGCCCGCTCTCCTACTGCGACCGCGTCGCCTTTGCCTCCCTTCGTTCCTCGTTCGGTTATACATCTCTTCCCGTCTCTATCCATCTCTCATCCGCGGACACTGAGCCCGTCTCGCTCCCTCCCTTCTTGCCGCTCGCGCACACGCAGCAGCGGCGGCAGCGAGCAGCAGCAGCAGCAGCAGCAGCAGCAGGTAACGCGGCATCCATTGTAAATCGTCGTCGTTGCGTTCCTCGAGCTGCTCCGCTGGCTTCGGGCTCTCTTCGAGAGATCGAGCGAACGAAAGAGCCCCGGTGTATATGCGCGCGCGTTGCACTCTCGACACAGCGAGAACGCTCCGTCGAGGAAAGAAACGGCCAGGCCGCTCGTTTTTATTCAGCGCACGGCCAACGAGCCGATGAGAAAACTATACGGGAGATATATATAAGAGATGGAACTCCCGATGGGAGAGGTGGAGGAAGATAAGAAACGAATTCGATGAAATAATGCTTATGGGCTGAATTTATGATTTTTCTTTTTTTTTTTTTACGGTTTTTTTTTTTTTATTACACGATTCATGCGGTACGAAAGCGGAAAAGTCCAGTGACCCACTGCCTCGGAGAGGGAGCGGAGTTCTATCCTATAGCACCATGCGGCATCGATCTCCGGTGCCCCGACGCGTTTATGCTACTACTCTCTCTCCGCTCTGTTATAGCTCTCTCGACTCTGTGTACGCGAGGTTAGCGTGGGTACTGACGAGAACGTGTATTAACAGGGAAATAGAAGGAGAGAAAGGCAGGGGAGTGAAATCCACCCTCGGCTAGTCTCACTGGCGTTATATGGGTCTGTGTGTGTGTGTATATACTATATATATACATAAATATGTTCTGTATAATGGAAGGTCGATGTACCAGTTGGTGATCGTGTACCAGAAAATGACGAAGAATCGATGGTAATGCTCGCTCGCGATGATAAAATTGCTTTACGAGTTAGGGGCGAGGGGGGGGGGCAGGTAAAACTTGACAAAGTTCGAACATTGGTATCGTATAATGCACCATGTGTGTAAACATGCGATAAAAAAATCGATGTTTGAACGGCTAAAAAGACTTTTTTGTGTAGTCGAAATTAGATCGGGAATAAGTTTATCGGGTTTGAAGTTTCGAGGGCGATGGCGAGAGAACCGTGTTAGGGGTTTGAGTCTCCGAGGTCTCGTTTGGTTCGCGAGGACGAGGCGTGTGAGTTGGTATGAGGAATCTCTTATTCGACCTGTAATGGCGGTGTTATCGACGAATTTAACTGAATTTACGAAATACGAAGTAAGAAATTAATTAAAACGTCACAGTTGTCACAAATTGGTGCGGAATAAAAAAAAAATCTGCTCGAAAGATGCGGTTCGATGTTACGAAGAAAATGAGACCTCGGTTAGCGAGATTCGTCGACCGGTTCTCTCAGGATCGCGCTGGGGAGTTGAAAATTGCGGAGGCGAGCGAGGCTGCTCAGTCACACGGCGTAACAAGACGAGCGGCTTGCGGCGTAAGTTACCGGTTAATTTCGTCCTCGCGATAAACGGTACAGCGCCGAGCGAAATACTTTTCATTCGAGAAAAATGTTTTCCAGAGCGCGCTCGAAAGTAGCTGTTTTACTGTTAAAAACTTGTTCGCGTTACGTCGACGAAACAGGCATATTTAATTCATTCAATTTTAACCCTTCAAGCACAGAAAACTTTTTGCCGAGCGAAAACCGTCCGCCATCTTCCCCGCTGTAATAACGATATGGATGTCCGCAATCCATTTTCTTTTCTCCTCCGTCGAACCAACCGAGCTCCCCAAAAGCTCCGTGATTTTTTAAACGAAAACCTCTTCCGGACATTCCAACGGTTAAAAATTACCAAAAGTCAAACGCGCGCCCGAATCCCTTACCAAAATCAATCCCCAAACCGCACTAACCCCAAGAACTTAAAATCTCACCGTACACAGCCTCCGATATTCCCGACAAAAAACATAAAATAAAATGACTAACCTCAAAACTGCGTAAACGACTTCCGGCTCTCGAACAATGAACTCCGTTCACCTTGCACGAAGCACCGATCGAGCACTTCCGATTATAATACTGTTGCGAAAAGCTTCCATCTCACTGAAAACATTGTATACTCTAACTTAGCCTCACGCTCGTTTATACGAACTATACCGAAGCGCTACGAACTCTCATAACCGACAAGTCCCTCTCCCCTCCACCGCCCCTCTTTCTCTCTCGCGCTTCTCTCAGTGCAAGGTCGAGGCGAGAAAGCGAAATCGTTCGGACACCCGTTAGGTAGTTCGGCTCGCATCAGCAGCGGTAGAGGAACATCGTTGGACAGAGAAGCAAGCAAGCAGCGGCAGCAGCACAGCTAGAGCCTCTGCGCGAACGCTTTCGTAGGAGCCAGGTGGTCCGTCGGTGTAAATATCCATTATACACGTTCGTATGCGCGGTGGGTGCGCGTTGCTGCTTCGCTACCGCGTTCTCCTACGTACACCCGAGCGTAGCCCGAGCGCGCACACATTCGCGACCAACCGACACTCGTCCGACACCTCGATGGTATTGGTGTCTTTCGCCGGCTGTACATCGACGCTCAAGCCTGCCCGCCGGGCGAGCGAGACACGACGATATCTCGCTAACGCGACTCGCACACAACGACGCTCGTTCGGACGAGTGTGTAGCGAGAGCGTGCGGCGCCACCGTCGCTCATCACGGCGCCACCGGTTATTCCGCCATTGGCGCCCGCGACGCACGGACGTGTACGCGAAATTCTTTCCGCGAACGAACGCTTAACAAACAGTACGATTGTCGGGACGAACGGAAATGAAATTTTAAAACATATTAAAACCACGAAACACAAGGAAAATAACGAACGAAGAGACCGCGCGATTGAAATTAAAGAGAAAAAATACGGAGATAACAATACCAGTGAAGACGCGAGACGCTTGTGAAATCCCGGATAAGCTCCAGTGTCGGTGATTGAGTTTTTTTTTTTTTTTTTATTTGTTCTTTTCTCTTCCGTCCCTCTTCTCGTTCTCGCGTGAAATACGAGCGCGGTGACTCCTACCGCCTGTGTGCAAGCTTCGCGGGTAACTTTATTTTCATCATCTCTCATTTCGTGTGTGTGTGTGTATGTGTGTACATATATAATTAATAACCATTATTATTCGTGCTGATCGAGTGACTGTTGATTTCGCGTCGTTCAATATTCGTACAATGTAATATTCGTAAAAAAAAATAAAAAAAAAAGCCGATAACTATAAAAACTCCAACAGTTGAACGTCATCCGCGATGCAGAAAAAAAGCGAACGAAGTTCGTGGTGATTGGTGAGACGCGGTTTTTTTTCGTCGTCTTTCCGGATGACCGGAAATTGATTGTTGTTGTTTTTTTTTTTCTTTTTGGGTGTTAATTTTTCGACGATAGACTGAAATTTTTGAACTGGTGAATCGGCCCGACCCGTCGTCCGTTTTCCAGTGAGCCATTCAGGCTTCGATCCTCGCCGAATAGCCGAGAGGAACGGCTAAGCATCGTTAAGGTGCCGGGAGAGGATATTCGGTCGCGGTCAATCCTCGGGGCCTCTGAGCGCCTTCCACACCGGCCGAGAGAGCGTTTCGTTTCTTCGGCTCTCCGGGATATATGGATGTACCACCCCACCTCCCTCCCCCCCTCGCTCTAACCCCCTCGCGCGTCTCTCTTCCCCTTTGATCTTTATACCTGCGCGGCGTCCCAACGGTGTTAGAGAACGCGAGTGGCGTAGTCTCTCTCCGAGTGTTGCTCTCTCTCTCTCTCGCTCTCTCTCTCTCTCTCTCTGTCTATCTCCCTCGGCTGTTTCTGCTCTGCTCTTGTGGTACGTGTATGTGTGTATGTGTGTGCACCGTCAGTCCGAGAGCTCGACCGCTCTACGGACACGAAATACGAGTGAGTTTTGAGTTTGTGGAGTGAAAAGGAGGAAGCGGACGGGCACCGATATACGCGAGAGAAAAGTCGGCCGACGAGCAAAGGTATTTATTATCATACTTTATTCCTCTTCTTTTTTTTTGTTTGTTGTAATTTCCAACCGAAGAGATTTCGTTCGTCGAGTGAGAAAGAATATTCCGGTGCAGTGTCGGGAGAAGCACGCGAAATTAACTAACAATGAGAAACTCTAAACGAGCCTCGGATTCTTTGTTGACATTAGAAATTTGCGATGGGAAAAAAAAAAGATCGAAGCTTTTTGAGGTTATGAATTTGAGACGTCGACGCCGAGACTCGCGAATGTTTATTCCCGTGCGATTGTTAACTTCGCCGGATCGAAGGACGTTCCGTCGTGTGAAATAGTTTCTTGGGATTTTTTTTTTTTCTTCTTTTTTGCTTATTCAAAACTTCCGTTCAGAGAATGGACAATGTGAGATCGTCAAAATTTACGAGAGATCGGATGTTTGCCTTTTCGTTTCGACGGAGAGATCTCCGACGTTGTTGAGTGAAAATAAGATTCTCTTTTTCGGGCACATTGGCGAACGAAGCTCGGTGCGACGCGAGTGAATAAATGCGAGCGGGGCACGGAGTAACACACCGAGCGGCGCGTCGTTTATCGGTTAGGTAAGACGAGTCGAGTCTGGCAAACGCCGCGCCGCTTTGTAAAACTTTGCGCGACGAATGTCTCGACGACGAATGATTACTGGGACTAATACCGTGGAGATGTTGGTGCTTAAAGATACCCGAGAATAAGCCTCGGTGAGTCGCACACGGTTTTTTTTTTTTTTTTTTTCTTTTAATACGCTATCGACTCCATGCAACTGTGTGTCGGTCCGTGTCCGTGCCTGTTGTGTGTGCGCGCGCATCGGTCCGATTGTAATCGCAAGTATGTGCGAGTCGTACGCGTGCACGATTTCGCGAGCATAAACGTCCGACGTTTACCGTTAACGACCTGAATCTCGTCTCTCTCTCGCTCTCCCTCTCTCTCTCTCTCTCTCTCTCTCTCTCTCTCTCTCGCTCTCCCTCTCTCTCTCTCTCTGTCTCTCTCTCTGGCATAACCTCGAAGTTGGATTCTTCTTATGAGCCGTTCTCGTCCAACGTTTTGCCCGTTGTCTGCCACGAGCTCTGGCGATGAAAAATAATTGCGCAACGTCTGAACCTCGTTCAAAAACAATTTGTTTCACTCGCGGAGCTCGAAATTCTAAGCCAAATAATAATTGATTGCACAAAAGATCGAAGATGAGGAAGGAATGAACGCTTATTCTTTCTTAAAAAAAAGATAATAATAATTCACTTCAATGAGAGTCACGGTTGAGTTTCGAAGACGGTTTGATGCATATCGTTTTGAATAGCGAAATTTGAAGTCAACGATCGCATGAGATATTCGATTAACAAAAGAAAAAGTGAAATGAAAATTTATGAATTTTTTGTTTGTCTCGTTAGCGTTCGTTTGAAATGTTCGAATAAGGTTGGATTTATCGCGTTTTTTTAATAGCGCAACTCGAAGTCAACGATCGCATGAGAGATTCGATTTTAAAAAGTGAAAGAATGAAAATTTATGGATTTTTTTTTTTTTTTTTTTCGTTCTTTTCGTCTCTAACGAGAGGTTAGCGTTCGGTTAAAATTGCCATGAATGCACGGAACGTACATCGTCAGTTCGCCTGTCCGTTTCTCCATTTATATATCTAAGCTCGAAGGAGAGAAGAGCTCGTGGCTCGTTCGGCATCGTTCGTGCATGACCGGGTATCCCCCTCGCAGTCGGAGCTTCGTACGGTTCCTTTGTCGGACGATATTCCGTGACGATGTGTGCTTCTCTGTGTATTATATATATATATATATACATACACACACACATAATATATGTGTGTGTGTGTGTTTTACATGTAACGCGTAGTGCGTGCACGGCGAATAGTAGGCAGGAAAGAATGAAACAGCACTGTCTCGCTTCGTACGAGCTCGATATTATAATGTTGCTGAGTGCGTTAACGTTTTGTTTTATCTTTCTCGCTTCCTTCTCCCAATGCACTTGCTGCAGTCGTTGACTCGTAAAACACAAGTTTTAGCCACTTAAAAAAAAGGTTTGAAATATATCTCTATTTTTTTACGTGTCCTTGAAAAAAAAAAAAAAAAATCAATCTGTTTTTTTTTAACGCGAGAGATGATTGATGCGATTGAATTGACCCAGTGATATGCGACGGTAAAGTCCTCGCAACTCTAATAAAATACGAGCTTCGCTTTCGCTTTTACGAAATGGAAAAAAAAACAAAACTTTTCACATCGCAACTCGGCCGTCGATTAATAAGAAATCTGCATTCAATACGTAAAAGTTCGCGACGTTTCTGTGCGGCAATGAAATTTGCTAGTTCGAACTGTCAATAATTGCGGAGTATTAAAAAAAAAAAAGTGATTTAATACCGGTCGTTAAAAGGCCTTTCATCGATGCCTTTACGACAGCTGAATTAACAGAGTCGTAAATGGTCGAAGTGAACGGCGGTGTTCGCGTAGGGCTCGATTACGGCACTTACGGCCTGGCGAGTCCGAATTCTCAATACTTTTCCGTTTCCACTTAAAAACTAAAGTCATAAATATCGAACTCCTCGATTAAGATTCAACCGAATTTATCGCTAAAAAATTTCATCGCAATTTCGAGCCCAATTTACCGTCAACATTTAATCGCGGTTCAAAATTGATTTCGCGCTCAAATTCGATCCAAACTTCGGACTCAATTTTTTTAACTCGACTTGAAAAAAAAAATCTTTGCTCGAGACTATCATGTGTAGCCTGCAAAAGTGACGTTTTTTTATGATAAAATGCAATATTTCGTATGAATACTTTTCTATCTTCACAAAAAAACTGAACCAATGAATATCAGTCTTCTTAATTAAGATTCAACGGAATTTAGCGCTATAAATTTAATCACGATTTAAAATTGATTGGCTTTCAAATTCGATCCCAACTTCGGTCTCGATATTTTATCTCGAGATTAAAAATTTATCCTCGAGACTATTATGCGTGTTCGCCAAAGTAGCGTTTTTTTATGATAAAATTTGTCGATAAAAGATCCGCGTTGTGAAATCGATGGTTTCCTCGTGTGCGCAACGATGCCGCGGGTCACTACGGTGTGACTAATCGCGAAGACGACAGACATGGCGGACGCGCAGCAGGCAAGCGGGCGGGTAGGCAGGCACGGCGAACGAGTACCGGGCCTGCTGCGGCAGCGTGAGAGAAGGACGGAAGGCAGCAGCGGCAGCAACACCGCTCTGGCTGGTGCGGCTTTACATCCTCCTCCCCGCCACGCCGCAGTCTCTCGCTCGGTTGTCGGAATGGCCGGGGAAACCACTGCGATCAGAGCTCCCTACTTTAGAAACCTCCGAGATTATACGTTTGAGCTGTTGAGCGATCCTCAATTGTTATCATTCGCCGTACGGACGACGAAAAATTATCCTCGTTAGTAATGATAATTGTCGTCAAAGGGCGCCGACGGTCATTTGCAGTAAAAACTAAAAACGATCAAACGTACCGATGAAAAATCTATATATATATATATATTTATATTTATTTTTTAATCGATTTTTCGAATTCTAAAAATGTTTAAATTTCATATTATCATTTTTATTATTATTATATTGATAAAGGTTCAGTTGTTGCGCGATCCTCAATTGTTATTCACCGAACGGACGATGAAAAATGATCCTCGTTACTATTGCTAAGGCATCTCCAGTAAAAATAAAAACAAATTAAAGTGCACCGATGAAATGTATATATATATTTTTATTTTTATTTTTTGAAGTATATTTTTGGCGTACTACAAACGTTTAAAATTAATGTTTCAATTTGGATTATTATTATTATTATTATTATTATTATTATTATTATTATAATGATTGAGTAGATGCGAGGTTTCGTTGTGCACAGATCTTTCTAATTAACGTCACGAGAGAGGAGTGCGCTATTAATATTTCGATGATGCCGGAATTGTGTGAGTGCCCGAGTGTGCTATCGTGTCGAGCCAACCCCGACGGCACGTGTAGCGGTGTAGTACTATATAACCGATTAAACTGACGGTTCGTTGAATCCTCCGCCGAGTTATAACAACGAGGAGAGAGATATGATCGATACAAAGCTCGTTCCCGAGCCCCGTTGATAATCGCCCGTGAGTGTACCAGCGACAGCGATTAAATAAATGTTTTTCTTTCCCTCCCCCTCCTTCCTTGTTTAAATAATACTATGTATACGATAGTTGGTCAGCCGGAAGAGACGGACATATAACTGCGCGGTTAATGATTGATAATTCGTATAAAACATTCATTACCGTCTTCGTTGCGAAAATTAAATAACACGTTCGTTTTACGCCGGGTTTAAGGTCATACAAAAATATATGCATTAAAGCCGTATCCGTCATCGACGCGAGCGGATGAAAGCGGATTTAAAGTCTTGAAATTTGAATTGCGGAAGGCGTGCGTAGAAGATTTGAAAAATAGATCGGAATTGCAATAATTGATTGATCACTAATTATTGCCGCAATTTCATAAAAAAAAAAAAAAAGATCACAATAACACTCGATAATTAACCCCATTGATGATAAATAGTGCGATTGGAATTTCCGATTCATGCTACTGCCGGTTTAATTAGCTACTCGTTGGAATGCAATGAAAAAGAATCAGACAAATTAATCGTTAAAGTTTGTTAATTCGTTGATAATTTTAACGATCCCGAGCGCAATTTGTCTATCACCGTTGTTCGCTATTCAATTACTCGAATTTTTGTAGTTTCACGGAAATATGTACACGACGACGCTTTGTGAGATAAATAATATTTAATTACTCGCCGTATTTATTTTATTTGTTTTTATTTGATTTTACCAAACACTGCGTTCGTGAACGATTCTATCAAACAAAAATGAAATTGTGTATCGTGGAAATTAATTCGAAAAAAAAAAAAATTGCGAAAATTCTCAAACACGGATATCAACCGACCGGAAGTGTCATAAAAATTTCTTAATAGTTCGTAGAGACATTTTAAAGACACAGCACACCAACAACAAGCACAAGCATCGCGTTCGCGCACGATTTCACCGAACTCAAATAAAATTGCAAAAACTATTTCGAAAAAAAATGTTTTATATTCTCAAACACGTATATCGACTGACCGGAAGTCTCATAAAAATGTCGTAACAGTTCGTAAGGCCATTTTAAAAACATATTTTTTAAAACACAAAATCAAGCCACACCACTGTCCGTCAAAAGGTCGAACAAACCCGGACCTTACAAACATTTTAAAAACCCTCCAGAAACGTAATTTTCGCGTCAAAGTCGAGTGATTTTCCGTCGGCACGACGAGCGCCGCCTCTGCGCAAGATTTTACCGAACCAAAATAAAATTGCATATCGTGGAAATTAATTGTTTTTTAATTTGCAAAAATCCTCAAACACATAACAAAAATGTGATAGTTCGTAAGGCAATTTTAAAGACACAGCGCCCCACCGACAAAATCAAGCCACGCAGTTGTCCCTCAAAGGGTCGAATAAGCCCCGAACCTTCCAAAACTCTAACAAACCCACCGGAAACGTAATTTTCGGGTGAAAATCGAGTGAATTTCCTTCGGCACGACAAGCGCCGCCTTCGGGCAAGATTTTACCGAACGAAAATAAAATTACATATGGTAAATTAATTTTATTTTAATTTGCAAAAATGCTCAAACACATAATAAAAATGTGATAGTTCATAAGGCAATTTTAAAGACACAGCGCCAAACCGACAAAGTCAAGCCACGCAGTTGTCCCTGAAAGGGTCGAATAAGCCCCGAACCTTCGAAAACTTTAACAAACCTACCGGAAACGTAATTTTGGGGTGAAAATCGAGTGAATTTCCGTTGGCACGAAGTCCGAACGTACCGTGCCGCGGTCGGTTGATACGAAGATTTCTTTTCGAGATCGCAATTCAGGACGGGGCAGTCCTTCATCCCGCTCTCGCCTCTCCCTTCGTATCTCGTCGTTCGCGTCGAGTTCGTAAAACTCGTTTCGTTCGATGGAGTTTCGAGGACAGGGCCGAGAGTGAGGCACCTCCATACGAGAGTCGGAACAGAGCGTTCTGGCGAACGCCGCCGCGGCTTCGCCTCGATAGATATCGATCCCTCGACTGTAGCGTGCCACGGCAGCGGGGCAGCAGCGGTGCGAGAGCCGAGGCCAGTTCACCGAAAAACTACGCTCGATGCTGCTTCGTTCTCTCGCTTCTCCACGCCTCGGTTGCTTTTCGCTCTCGGGGCGTCTCTCCGCGCGCCTCTCCTCTCTCTCCTCTCCGGTCGGCTCCCCGGCACGGCGTGTGTTTCGATAGCGAGCGAGCGAGATCGCAAACGAGACGGAGAGAAGCCTCTGCCGGGCAACGCCGAGGCGTCGTTGTCGTTCCTTGCGTCGCGTTGTCGGCTTCCCTCGGTCCTCTCCCCCCTGCTCGGCCGTCGTTCTATCTCCGTCCAAGCTGCACGACACTCCGCACCGCAACGAACTCACGTAGTTACTGTTAACAGCGCCCGAGTCGCAGAATCGGGCCATCTGAGCGATGAAGAAAAATTCATACACTTCCTCTGGCAGTAATTTATTATCTTAGAGGATTTTTTTTTTTTGCGAGGCGAGAAAGGGAGGTCAAACGTCGAAGCTGGATGAGCGGAAAGAAATGAAAAAATTTCTCGGGCACTTTGTGGGTCCGAGGAATATTCTATAATAATTTTGTGACAAATCGTCGAGTCGTTTCTAAAATTCGGTGCTCGTTGAATCGAGGGTAAAATAGAGTCTTTTTTTTTTAAACAGCTTTTAGATTCTGCAGCTTCGCGGCGAACTCGCGTAGTTACTGCTAACCGCGTCGGAGAATCAGGCGAACCGAGCGATAAAGAAAAATGCATACACTTCCTGCGGCGGTAATTTATTACCTTTGAGAGGATTTTTGTTTGTGAGTCGACGAAGGAAGGTCAAGATGAGTGAAAAATACGAAAAAATTCTCCGGTCACTTTGTGGATCGGGCGAACGCTCTATACAAGTTCTGTGATAATTCGTAGAGTCGATTCTAAAACACAAGCTCATTGGACTCTAGGATAGAGTACTTATTTTTTTAGTGATAGAGCTTTTGGATTGTGGAGGCTTTAATTCGCAAACTATTGACCTATCGGCTCGGCGGCTTAACAGTTATGTAGCTCACATCCTGGCGTATCGATTTCGCTGCAAACAAGCCAATAAATATTCATTCCGAGTCGGGTCGATCCAACGACAAAGACAAGGGTGTCAAAATATGTTTTGTATTCCCGAGTAAAAAATATTCCCTCTCAAGGCCACCGCAGCTTCGAATTATTCACTCTCCACAGAAATCAGCCATACCGACCGAGCCTCTCGTTCAAACAAAGCTTTATACCTATTTCCATTTCCACGACTGGCAGCTATTGTCCTTCGAAGCGTTCCACTCAAGTTTTAACCTTCCTCGTAAATTTTTCAACCGACATAAGTCCCCGAAGAGATTTTACATTTCTTTTTATAGAGCAGATTCAAAGATAATAACTACGGCATTTTGCTACCACTTTTAGATCCTTCGTTAGGATTATTTCATTGTTATTGTTATTTCTCATCCCCCCCCCCCCCCCCCCCTCGTGAGTCGCATTACCCCTCATTTACACCGCCGACAATGATTGTGCTTCGAAGCATCGCACGCAAGTGTTCACCTTCCGCTTAATTTCTCAATCGAAATAAATCCACAAAAACAATTTACATTTTTTTTTTTTAATAGAGCAAACTCAAAGATAATACTTACGGTGGTAATATTTTATTACCACTTTTAGATCCTTCGTAACGATAATTTTATACCTACTATTCCAATCTCCCTCTCCCCGTACCGTGAGTCGCATTACCTCTAATTTTCATAACCGGCAGTTATTCAAAGCGTCGTACTCAAGTTTTCATCTTCCTCATAAATTCCTCAATCGAAATTAATTCCCAAAGAGATTAAACATTTTTTTAAATTTAATAGAGTAGACGTAAAAATAATAATTACGGCATTTTGATATCACTTTTAGATCCTTCGTTACGATAATTTCATCGCTACTGTTCCGATCTCCCCCTCCTCTCCCTGTACCGTGAGCCGCGTTACCCCTAATTTATACGACCGGCAGTTATTACCATTCGAAGCATCGCACGCAAGTTTATTAAATTTATTTATTTATATATATAAAAAAAATGGGTTTATGTATCGAACGTTTTCACCTTCCTCGTAAACTTCTCAATCGAAATAAATCCCCAAAGAGAGTAAACACTTTTTTTTCTTTAATTTAATAGAGTAGATACAAATATTATAACAATTACGGTATATTGTTACCACTTTTAGATCCTTCGTAACGGTAATTTCATTGCCGCTATTCCAATCTCCCGCTCCCTCCCCGTACAGCGAGCCGCATTATCCCCAATTTCTACGATCGGCAGTTATTGTTCTTCGAAGCATCGTCCTCAAGTTTATTAATTTATTTACTTATAAAAAACGAGCTTAAATATACAAAAATGTCCATCTTCCCGAAGAGATTGAACATTTTTTGTAGATTCAATACAGTACAGTACATGCATAAATAATAACAATTACGGTATATTGTTACCATTTTTAGATCCTTCGTAACGGTAATTTCATCGCCACTATTCCAATCTCCCGCTCCCTCCCCGTACAGCGAGCCGCATTACCCCTAACGTACGGCAAGGGTCTCCCCCGTTCTCCCATCCGTCGTCGTCGTTGTATAGAAGTTTTCGGTCTCCGTCTCCACATCTATCCATCCATCTCGCTCGCGGTACGTGCTCTGGCGTGCTCCCGAAATAATCGTCGACGTGCGTATCGATCCTACGGGGCAAGCGTAGTCCCCGAGAGAGAGAGAGACGGAGCGAGTGAGCGAGAGCGAGCGACGGAGAGGGAGCGAGAAACTGGTCGGATAAACCCACTGCGAGAAAGAGAAGCGAGTATAAATTCACGCGGACGAACGCGGTGGCAACGCCGGCAGGCAGCACCACGACGACGACGGCGACGACGACGCTTATTGCTGCCGCTGCGCTATGTCCTATCCTATCGTGCACTCTCCCGGCAGTCGGAGACAGAAAGCATCGCGAATGCCCACTTAAATCCAAGCCTCTCCTACCAGCGCTCGCGCTTAGCTGGCGAAACGGGAACATTCTTTGGGGTTATAAAAATCTTCGATGAAATAAGCTTCAATAATATATCCGATGTTATTTTAATGAGATTCGACGAGAGAATGGAAATAATATTGTCTTTAAGGAAGATAGATCGTAATTATAATTTAAATTTAAAAAAATTGCACAATTTTAAAGTTCGGTATGTTTGTGTTTTTGTTTGTTTGTTTTTCTATAAAACAGGTGCGGAGCCAGTACGGGAAGTCCGAGAGGAATAATTCACTACGAGTGTGGAAATATACTTCGACGACGATAAATAATAATAATTATTATTATTATAATAATCAATTGATAATCGTGATTTGGAAAGAGTGAATTACAAAAAAAAAATGTCGGCGCGAAGATAAACGAAGAATTAAATATCACATAATCGAAGGATATATGTATACATATATATGTCCGCATAATTGGTGATCGGACCGAGTGAAGTTTTTTGAAGGAACGAGTTGTTGCATCGTATCGAGGGAAAGGAAAAAAAAAAGAACGGACAAGGAGATTCCGGGAGAACTGCTAACCACTTCCGGCTGGCGGATCGAGAAATCGCGGTAAGTCGTTGCTTTTTTTTTTCTCTCCATTGATTCTCGAGAGCAGCGAGCTTGATAGTTGCGTAACATTCTCCAAAGTGGAAAACCAATTATCCGAGAAAGAAAAAAAAATTATATAAAAAGTAATAATAATTTTTCTAAAAATTTCGCGAAATTCGTAATCATCGACGAGGTTCAAAAGCAAGTCAATACTGAAACAAAATTTAGTGGACTTAAAAACAATTCACATATACTGAAAGAAAAATCACGTGTACTTATAAAAAAAATGCACGAATGCTTATAAGAAAATTTACGAATACGTACAAAAAAAATGCATGTATACTTAAAAACAAAAACAAAATGCACGCATATCTTGGAGAATTAAAGAATTTTTGTTCGTAAAAATGTAACCACGAGAAGCACGAGCTAGCCTCAAACTAGAGTAATTTTGTTCGTAGTTTCCCCTCTAGTTACATCGAAGTAAATAAAGCAGGGGAACATCGGTAAAATATCGTGCAACTCGCTGACCGGATAAATAGAAAGAATTCGTTACGAGCACGCAGAGTTGCACTGCCGAGGGGACGTGCACGCACAGTGTGCACGGTAACGTACATGCAACAGTCCTTCGTGATAGCGTGTACCAATACACACGCCTCCGAACTCTCTCGCATAAAACTCTCCATTATGCTAATGGCCCGAGCGCGCATCCTCGTCGTCGCCGTCGCGAACGATCGCATTAAGCGGGGATACTAATTAGCGGAAAACCTTTCCAGTGAGCCGTGCGCCAAGGAGAATCATATCTCGCGTTAATAATGATAAATAGGAAACAGTGGAAGCGACCTTTCTCAACCAGCTAATTCCGTTGTTTTCGATTCTCTACCAGTGTGTTTAAAAAAAAAAATCATTATTTACATTTTACAAAACAGGTTGAAAAAAAAAATAAAATTAAATATATTTGACGCATCGATAATCTGACCGCCATGAAGGTGCAATTTCTTTCGTCTCGAGTTACGATCGAAAAACAACTGTGTCAATGAATCTTTCCTTCTGCTTTTATTTATTTATTTTTTTTTTGCTTTGACAACAAACCGATTGATTTGATAAGACAAAACACATTACCTCGCTACTGTATTCGCGAAGATTTTTGCCCCGAGCCAAGGAGAATCATATATCGTATTAATAATGATGGATAGGAAACAGTCGAAATAAGCTTTCTCAGCCAGTTAATTCCATTATTTCCGATTCTCCGTCAATATATTTAAAAAAAATATACATTTGATGCATCGATAATTTGACCGCCACGGAGGTGCGATTTTTTTCGTCTCGAGTTACGCTCGAAAAAAACAACTGTGTCAAGAATCTTTGTTTCTGTTTTCATTTATTTTACTTTGACAACAAAACAATTAATTTAATGGAACAAAAAAAATTTCCTCGCCACTTAATTCTTGGAAGATGTTTGCACCGAGCCACGCCAGCTGAGGCTTGTTTTCATTTTCTCGAAGGACGGACGGGGGGGGGGGGGAATTCTCGACCGTAAGAGAGACCGAGAGAGGAAGAGCCGAGTGAACAAACGATTTATCGTGAATCGCGAGCTCGACGAAATCCCGTGGCTGCGTGTAACACAGGTCTCTAAAACTACACAATGCAGTGTGTGTGTGTGTGTGCAGTACCGTGCGGCCGCGCCGCGAACCCCGTTCAACGGCGTGAGTGTGTACATATATACGGTATATTCACCGCACTCGACAATTCGTGTCTTATCGGCTATGCTCCGGGCGTGCGAACGAATGAATCGTGCCTGCCTGCGTGGCTTTTATTATCGTTGCGCTCGGATGAGTCGCGAACTCGACGCCAACGTAACTGGTGAAACACATTTTTTTTTTTTTTGTTTTGTTTTCGGTACGTGTTTATTTTCGGTGAAAAATAGGAGAGCATTTTTTCGGGAGAATGAAAATATATGGGGCACGGGGAAAAGGTAGGCTGGTACTGAGTATATTGAAACTTGTGTCAGTGCCATTCTATCTCGTGGTGCAAAAAAAAAAAAAAAAAACTGCATCCGGTTGAAAATATCCATTCATATTTTTTTTCCAACGTTTCTTATTGATTTTTTTTTGTCTGCGGCAAAATGAATGAGCTAGATCCAGTTAACAAAAATCTAGTCCCTTCATTTTATATCGATCCGAGCAACTAGTGAGTTATTGATTTACATCGATAAAAAAACGAAACTTGTTGATTTCTTTTTTTTTTTTTTTGTGTAGAGTCATAATGTCAATGGCTAAATTAAAGGTTTATTAATCTCTAATCTCTTTCGAATGAATTAAGATACCTCGTAATCGGAGATCGGACGAGCGAATCGAGCCTCAACACGATTAGCACGCGTACGCAGGTTCGTTTATACGGAGTGAGATAAGGCACAGTACTGTGTATAGATATAGACGCGGTGTGTATACACCGTTGATTATTATACGAGACAACGGCGCACAGAGGGGTTGGGATCGAAGCAGTCTCGATATGCGGGTCACCTTATCTCGATTCTCCTGCTCGCGCGCTTTCATTGAGTCGTACAATTAACTATATATATATATATATATATATATATATATATATATATATATATATATATATATATATATATATATATATATATATATATATATATATGCAGAATAACACACAACTATACGCGACTGTAATGATCCGAAAAATCGCTATTAACGTTACTATCCGATTTTCAATCACTTATCTGTTTAAAAAAAATGTTTATTATTAAAATATATATATTTATGCACTTTTAATTCGAAGCTAGACTGCACCGATTCGCGACATAATATCGTCGAAAAGTCGCCAGTAAGGTCATTATCCTATTTTCAACCGCTTCTTTGTTTTTAGCATTTTTTATTATACATAAATAATAAATTTTACACGTTTTTAATTCGAAGTTAGATTTCACCGATTCGTTAACCGCAATGGCTATTATCCTATTTTCAAACCCCTCTCCGTTTTTAACATTTTCTATTATGAAAGAAAAAAAAAAAAAAAAAAAATTCTCTTTTAATTCGAAGTTGGACTTCACCGATTAGTCAACCGCAGACCGCAAATCCGGCTACGTAATGTCGAAAAGATGCACAATAAATCATCAACCGAGCTCGAAGTCCCCTTTCATTATTATTGTCATAAAAGAAAACTCATTAATTTTTATATTCAACCATTTCCCCGCCGTGAATCTGGAATATTTTTTAAATGAAGGCTGACCCTCATTACCCCGATCTTAATTTTCTCTTACGACCTACCTGTGTACGTCGTGCTGGCTCGACTCTGAGCGCGCGTGGGCTCAAACGAGTCGCACAAAGCGACGAAGGAAGGGCTGTATCACTGTACGAGGGCAGCGGGTATTCTCGGGTTGGCTCTCGCACGGGGCACGGCTGTGTAGAAAGAGCGAGACCGCGAGAGAGACAGAGAGAGAGAGAGAAAGAGAGAGAGAGAAAGTGAGCGAGAGCGAGGGACACGGAGTAACGAGAAGGGAGGCTCAACGCGCGACGCCGGGTTATATCGTTGCGTTTGCCCGGACCGTCGACCGATCGATGCGAACGCGGTGAGCTTCCGGTCTCACTCGCTTGTACTATCGTTCGCCCTCTCCGGTGCCTCCGCTACATAACCGTGCTGGATTATGCCAGCCGTGAAATCCAACCTGAATTTATCTGCATCCACGTCCGCAGGCAGAAATCTGCCTCAGTCCCGAGCGAATCCCCTCGCCGCGCAACCGCCTTTGTCCCCGTCCAACTCCGCGAAAAATAAATATTTTTTGGCTTCTTTGTACCTAAATCGATACGCCAGGAAGTAAGTGACGTAACCGCCAAGGCCTCATTCTCAGTCGGCCGACGGTATCGACACGAGAGGCGATAATAAAAAAGGTCGAAATCCGTCGTCGAAAAGGTGGAAAAACTGATTTGTACGATTGTAATTATTGTTTTTATTTTTAAATCTTCATTCTTACCGACTACGATAATTTTTGCTCGAGAGCCTGCGGCATTGTGCGGCGAGGTTCCAGTAATTACGTGAGTTTTCCGGTCGGATAAGAAATGTTATTTGAGCCCTAAAGATGATTCCTCGCTTAGGGGACCCGCATTGCCCGCCGCTGAATTTTTAAATACCACTCGCATGCAATTCTCGTTCGCTCGTGTACGTCCGCTATTCGTCGGGACTTACCTGCCGCGACAACGGAGGCAAAGTGATTCTCAAACAGGCTCGGCGAGCGAGAACAGAGCCCGAGCAACGAAAAGCGAGCCTCCGAGCGAAACCGAGCGACGTTACACTGTTTGTAAGTTCTCGCTCGAATGTCCGTGCCCGTTCGCCCCTCGGCGACCGGCAGTACGCCTTGAAATTTGATACTCCGCTGTGGTGTGCTGTAAAGACTCACCGACACACATGCCAACCCCTTTTTGATACATAGTACACACGACCGTAGCGTAGTTCACGGTTTTCACGAACGTTTCGAAGGACTGGCGCATATATGTAAGACACTGTGTATATATGTTTATATATATATATATATATATATATATATATATATATATATATATATATATATATATATATATATATATATATATATATATATATATATAAACATATATATATATGTATATATATATATTGTTTCTTTTTTTTCAACGGATCTTGAGACGGTCTTTATAAGACTGGAGACTGAGACTATGGAAATGTACACGAGAGACGACCGAAGGAATAGAGAGGAACGTTGTAGCGAGAGCCCGTGACACCATTGCGAACGCCACTGCGTGGGCATAATGATTCAGGCATCGGGCGGCTGAGATCTCGATTCTAGTGGCTATAATGCCTGATAGCGAAATTTTTATTTGTTTTATGTTTTTTCATACCAAAATGATTATTGTCGGATGAAAATGATTATTGTCGGATGAAAATGATTATTGTCGGATGAAAATGATTATTGTCGGATGAAAATGATTGTTGTCGGATGAAAATGATTATTCTCGGATGAAAATGATTATTCTCAGATGAAAATGATTATTCTCAGACGAGAATGAGTATTCTCAGACGAAAATTATTATTCTCGGACGAAAATGATCTTTTTCATACAAGAAAGTTTTTTTTTTTTCATACGAACCTTTTTTTATACGAAACAAATAATAAAAATAGCAGCTCGAACTTGAAGCGAGGGTGTGCGGAAGTGGTACGATCGAGTTGTAGTTAAAGCATTATCGGAAGTCGGTACGAGAGCGAGAGTTAAGCGAAACGATTTATTTCGCGTAAAAAAAACAACAAAGCAGACTGGAATTGCGCTTGTTTAAAGGTCGTAGTCTCACTTATCCCGTGGATACAACGACTGGTAGGGCGGATTGACGAGGACTCGTAAAAAATTCAAGCGCACTATTGTTTTCTTACGAGCCATTATTATTGTTATTGCACCGGGAGTGGTACGATAAAGGTATTGCAGTAGATACGTTAATAAAAGATGATGAATATTAATTCGCGGTCTGGCACGGTCCACCTGTTACGAGATTTCCGGCCTCGACCTTGCCGATTCACCTCCGTTTCGCCCGATATCCACTTCCGGTTATCGGTTAATCCACCGGAACAAAATTACTCACTTTTTTAACCCTTTCGCTCCGATATTTATTGTTCGACGTAAAACAGAAAAAAAAAAATTACTCTATTCAATTATCTTTCAAAGTCAGTTGAAATTACATTCGAACTTATTTCTCGAATAATCATCAAGCCTTAAAAAAAAAACTGATAATAAGTAATTGAAACAAAAAAGTTATAACAAAAAATTCATACCAAGAAATTGATTAAAAAAAAAAAATTGATAACAAAAAATGATCTAAAGTAGTCTCGCCGCAGCGTCTTCCACCTCGTTCAGCGAGAGCGCCGCGGCCCGAGTCGCTCGAGCCTTGCATCTCACGTAGTTAACACACACACACACGCGCGCGCGCGCGCCTATATATCTATACACCTCGAGTCTTTCTCGCGTTCTCGTTCACGTATTCGTTCTCTTTCGCCCGAGCGTCCAATCGTCCGTTGTAACGTTCGAGTCTTCTTGTACATCCGCGGCTCTAACCAGCGCTCCGTATTTCTCTCCTGGCCTCTCACTCTCTCGTGCCTGCCCGGCAACTCGAAGGCCCGCATGGCGAGCGCCGAGCGCGACCCCAAGGATTCGCTCCGTCAGTCTCTCCGCGCAGCTACAAAAAACCGTCACAAAATTACCCTCAAAATGAAATAATATTTTTTTTTCCTCTCTCACCGACTCGAGTACATCGCGCCGAAGTGACGATGACCGAAAGCCTGAACGGTAAAAAACGGAAAGTCACTCTGTGCGCGATACCGTAGCGCGAAATCTTCAACCGCCACGCACTATAGCGAAATATAGTAAGCAGCGCCACGCTATGCCGCAGCGGTCTATAGTAAAGCGGTAGTACAAACAGCTGAGTAGAGTTCATGAATGAAACCGATAGTAAAATCTCAACATTGGCACTCAAGGTCAAATCCTTCCCCTCCTCCTCCCCTCCGCCCCTCCCTCCGAGGCTCTCGCAGCATCGATCCGCAAGACCCGTTGAATCTTAGCTAATCGAGCCTTTTTTAAAATTAAAAAAAAGATCTTTCCGGCAAAGCTCTCGAGAGCGAGTTCCATCTCTTGTCCCGATGGAGCTCGCGGCGTTCGCCATGCAGAGCCTCCGCGCACGAACGGCGTACGCACCTTCCATTCCTCCTCCTCCTCCTCCTCCTCCTCCTCCTCCTCCTCCTCCTCCTATCTCCTTCAGTTTTCTGCCGCTGTTATAGCGCTCCTCCGTGCCGGATAGAGAGTCCGCCTCTCCATACCCGTTGCGCTAAAGTCCTCTCTGAAATGCGACGGTAACAGGCGGCCTCCTCCCCCCTCCCCCGCGCCCTCTTCGCCCGATAGTTCGTTCGTTCGCTCACTCCCCGGCGTCGGGCGTCGTTCCCGTGCCTTCTGCCTATGGACGTACGCGAACCCACGTACCAACCTCGCTTCCGTCTCCTTTCCTCGCGTTACATCCACCTCGCGCTCTCCACCTCCTCCTCCTCCTCCTGTCGCACTCCCCGGTTTTCTCGCCCCTCCCCGTCGCTCCCCGCGGCGGTCCACCTTCGTCGTTCTCTCGTCGCTTTACTTCCACGAGAGCCGTTCGTGCGCTCTCCGGAGGTGGAGGAGGAGGAGGGGAGAGGAAGGCTCCTCGTACTCATCTCTCTTTCTACTGCCTTTTCTCTCTATACCTCACCCGCTGCGCTTCTCCTCTTGGCGTCGCTGCCGCCGCTGCCTCCTCCCGCACTCCGCTCCCCGCGGTCCAATCGCGAACCGTCGTGCCGTACAGATTACGGAACGAGCGAAGACCCGTGTGCGCGCGCGAGAAGCCAGCAACGACCGAGGGGAGTGAGGAGCTGAGGAGGAGAGGAGAGAGAAAGAGAGAGAGAGAAAAAAAAAAGGAAAGGAGCGAGAGAACGAGGAGGAGGAGACGATGAGAAAGATATCTACTCCTCTCGCTCTCCTCGCGCGAGGGAGCGAGAGGTGGAGATTAAGGGAGCGAGAGCGAGACGGAAAAATCTCGTATCTCATGACCGGCTTTTATATGTCTTTCTCTCTTTCGCTCGTTTTTTTTTTGTTTTTTTTTTTTTTATTTCCTCTTTCTGCAGTCTCTTCGGCTTCCTTCGACCACGCTCGAAGCTGCTGGTGCTTGATGCCGGTTCATCTAGAACGGAGTCGATGCCGGGAGACTCGGTTCCGAGCTCGCTTTCTTATGCGAGCCTCGACGGGGGGGAAACGAGAGTGAGAAAGAGGCTGCGGAATAGCCGCGTTTTTACGCGGATGAGATACGAAATAGAGGAGATGGGATGAAGGTTCTTTTTTTTTGGGGGGGGGGGGGGGAGGAAAGTCCGAGGGATAAAATTCGAGAATTCTGTGGGGTATTGATTTCGATTGAGAATTGGTCGAGAGCCATCACTGAATCGGCCAATCAGACGATGAATCTTGCGAATGGACAGTGAAAAGTGGATTTCTTTTTTTTTTTTTCTCTCGTGGATATTAATCTACAAAGACAGTTGCTTCGTCGTCCATCGAAGTTTCATCACTTCTGGGAAACTCGGTGAATCGATTAATATTTGTTTTCGCTTCTTTTTTCGAAACCCGATCGATCGGAAACTGGACAGTTAATATCGAATGTGATCGATTTTTCAAGAACTCTAAGCCGTTAAAATGTCAACGGCTTTGTACGATCTCTGATCTCCCGATACATCGTGCCCGAGTGATGGGTCAAATTTTACCGATATCCAATCCTCGCTGCGTCAAGGTCAGCCGTCTGTCCTTAAGAGTAAATCAGCCAATGAGAATAGGCCATTGAGAGTCAACTAATGAGAATGGCCAATGAGATGAGGACAGATTAACTGCTCTTATCAGTAAATCTGCCCTTATCAGTAAATCCGCTCTTATCAGTAAATCTGCCCTTATCAGTAAATCAGCCAATGACCTTCAGCGATTGGCGCTCAGAGCTACATTTCTATTTATTTTCGCCGAAGCTTGTCTATTTCGCTCTGAGGGAACCCAACTTCCGCTTTGCGTAAAAAAAAAAAAAACCCCCCGAAAAATCACCCAGCCGCGCGATTTCCACATAAACAAAAAAAATCTCCGAAAAACGCGATCAGCCAGCACGGTCCACCCAATCGTGCCGCCCCGCTAAACTTTATCGTTTCCTCAGTCGTTCTTCATCAATCTCGCGACTCGTCCCAACCTCAGCTCCGCCAATCTCCAAAAACAAATTCCTCGATCTGCCGTCCCATCTTGCCTCACCGTTTAGCCCTCCCCCTCCCCTCCCGCCCCCGAAACGCTGTCGAAGCTCCGCCGGGATGCGGCAGCTGGGTGACGTTCCGTACAGCTCGAACGGCAGCTCTCCGCGGTTCTCTCTCTCTCTCTCTCTCTCTCCTCTGCCCAGAAACGCGTTTCGGGGGCGTTGGTGTAGGTATCCCTGCAGCGAGAGAAGAAGAGCGCCTCTCCCCCTCCTCCCCCCCGTCTCTCCCGTGGAATATAACTCCTATAGAGCCCACATCTCTGCCTCGGTCTCCCTTCCTCTCGGTTTTAACCCTCGTCGACCATTTCACATCGCACGGAGAACCTCAAACCGGCAGCGAGAGAAAGACGAACCGGGGAGAGAGAACTCGCTCCGGAGAGACTCGCTCTCCGCGGAGCTGCAATGGTGCTGCGAGCTAACGTACAGTAATACGAATACATACCTACATTCATATATATGTATTTATATATATATATATATATATATATATATCTACAAATACGTACATCCATATACATACGTATATATCTGTAGCAGTACTCGCAATGCTGTACAGCAGCTCTACAGCTCTAGCTGTTCTATACTATCCTCCTCCTCCTCCACCGCCGGGTTTCGCCGTGGACGCTAGGCAGAAACGGCAGAAGCAGGAAGGGGGGCGTCGAGGGGGCGAATGTATAGCCGACACGTCGCTCCGTTGGCTATGCCCCGATGTATATGCCGGTTGGCGCGCGGACTACCCTGCCGCTGCTGCTTCACAGCGTTCGCTCCTATCTTCCTCCTCCTCCTCCTCCTCCTCCTCCTCCTCCTCCTCCTCCTCCTCCTCCTCCTCCTCCTCCTCCTCCTCCTGCCGTCTTTCCCTTCTTTCTCGCTCGGGCGCTCCAACGGTGATGCCTCACTCGCTCGCCGGAGTTTCTCTCGGCCGTCCTCCCTTTTGCCGTTCTGACTCTCCGCGCGACGCGCTCTTCGCTCCGCGGTCTCTCTCGCTCTCCCGCACAGTCTCCCGACTCGGAGAGCGCTTCCGTCTCCTCCCCGCGCGCAGCGAACCCGGCCGCAGCTCTCCCTCGCTCTCGCTCCGCGTGTTTCGCTGGATAGTCTCTCCTTTGGATGTGTCCATGTCGGAGACGGAGAAAGACAGAAATGCAGTCGGTGGTCTTTCTTCTATATAGGTATAGACGACGCGCCGGGAGCGCTATTTCGTCTCACTCCGGGAGAGCGGCTCCGGTGTGTGTCGCTCTCCTCCTCCTCCTCCTCCTCTTCCTACGGTCGTCGGGGGGCTTCGGGCTCGTTCAATACTCGGAGCCGCGGAGCCGAGGTAACGCCGAGAGAAGAGAGAACCTTCCAGCCGGCACCGAACGGCAATGGAGAGAGGCGAAACGGATCGCGAAACGCGGGAGATGACGGGAGGAGCGGTGGAGAGCGATGAGGGAGAGGAGGGATCGTTGGGGGTGTCGAAGCTTTTTTTGGGGGAGGGGGGGGGCAATTGTCGAGTCACTGAGACTTGGAACTTGGATGAGCAATTTTTTCGATTTTTTTTTTTCGGCTGAGTTTCGATCTTCGGGGCGGTCAAGATAAATTCGGGAAAATTGTTGGGGATTAATAGTGATAAAGAGAGCTGGGCAAATATCCTAAGTACTTGAAGTACGTGTCGAAGCGGCTCGAGCACTCGAAGTCGTGAGCGCTGGGTAGTTCTCGAGTACTGGCGGAACTGAATCGCTGAAGTTCTGAGTACTGTTCGATATACGTGCTTCGAGTACACAGTGTATTTTCCCGGCTCTGATGATAAATAATTTTCATGGCAAAGTGAGCGATATTGAAATCTTCGGGAGAGAATTAATCTTGGTCGAGGATCGATATGGCCGAGAGTTGTTTTCGTAAGAATTAAGAAAACTGCGATTAGTCTATA
Source organism: Amblyjoppa proteus (assembly GCA_963922035.1). Classification (NCBI taxonomy): domain Eukaryota; kingdom Metazoa; phylum Arthropoda; class Insecta; order Hymenoptera; family Ichneumonidae; genus Amblyjoppa; species Amblyjoppa proteus. The sequence goes on along the minus strand of OY998230.1, from coordinate 29,852,214 downwards.
TATTTTTTTTTTAGAATCAGTGCAACGGAAATCGAGCGAGAAATCCTGGTACAATTTTTTTTTATTTTTATAAAACCCGTAAATTAAACTAAATCGTTAATTGTTTTATTAGGACGACAAAAATAAAAATGTAATCGCCCGGAATATTCTCCGTTCCACGCCGGGGTAAAAAAAAAACAATGATGTCCGTAGCCGTAGAATTGCCGGTAGCTGCGAAAAAAAAAATCCTCGTAGATGACTTCCGTGACCTTAAGCGGAGGAAGAGCAGCCAAGGTTAAGAGAGCTCGCTTTGTGTGTATACATCTAGCGCAGAGGAGACACACCGTTCGCATACTCCTTAGTCACGTGGGATCCGTGACTGTCCGCAGTATCGGCTGCAGGGATCTCCTTCTCTCTCTCTCTCTCTCTCTCTCTCATTGTATCAGATCGTATCTTATCGATATTCCACGCGTGGTGTCCGCCACGAGTGGGCACGGGAGTGTATCGACTCCGGCCGGTATCCACGCGATGCTTAGGTCGATCGTGTTCCACGCGATCTCCCTTCCCGTCGTCCGTAAAACCCTTTTCTCCTGCGCCTCTTCTTCGGCCGCTTCTCGTTCGTTCTCAGGCCTTATGCATGTTTCCTTCCGCCGTGGTAACTGCGCGCGCGAGGGGAAGAGGAGGAACTTCGAAACCCTACGGGAGAACGCTATAACCGAGCAATAGGGCAGATAGTATCGAACGGCGTCGCCGATGGTCCTCACTTTTTTCCCCACCGATGCGGGTTACTCGCCCATACATTTTTCCGTCTAAAATTATTGGAATAAAAAAAATTATAATATATAAATATATTATGATTATAATATATAATATAGCAATATTATATTTATAATTATTATATTATTTTATATAATAATATTATGATACAGTGTATTATTATTAATTTATAATCCTCGCTTATGTCTCCACCGATGCGGCTTGCTTGTCCACAGATCTTTCCTTCAACAAATTCTGGAAAAAAAATTGCTATAATTACTACAAGACATTAATATGTTGAGTAGCGTTAGCGAGGGAGGGGCAAAGATGTGAAGAGTCGGTGTGGTTTATGTGGTAAAACTGCGGATACTTGTTATTGGTAATTGATGCCGACAGAGTTTATGTCCGAGAATTAGCGTGTAAGACGAGGAGCTGTCGGAAGTGCAAAAGGCGAAAGCCGTACAGTGGAAATAAAATGATATTCTATTAATCTGTTATAACAATATAATACAATAAATCATATACTATTAAACACCATTATTCAAGGGTGTTGAATATAATATGACGATTATATTATATTATAGTATATTATTATGATCTTTACGTCAATATACAATATATTGCAATTAATTTGTAATTTAGTGTGATATTGTAAAAAAAAAAAAAAAATTTCTCCGATGAATGGTCGAATGGCAATGCTACCGATCGAACAAAACTTTTAACACTCAGTCATATCCGCCGAGCTCGATGACTCAAAATTGCGTCACGGATGGAGAGTTTATCAGCACTGATCGTTTCTCGAAAATTAGCCGACTATTTTATATCCTCTTAAAAAGTGCCGGTGTGTTACTTGCGTAAACGAGACCTGTGCAAGATATTTCCAGCCATCCGGCCCGCCTTACAATTCCCGAGAATCTTCATCGTGGTCGTTGCGGTAGTCGGTTCGCGACACTCGGGCAATAATTAGAACGGCTTCGTTGTTAGTATGGAGATTCGTCGGCAAAGAAGGGAGAGAGAGAGAGAGAGAGAGAGAGAGAGAGAGAGCGAAAGGCGAGCGAGCGGGAGACGAGGCGGCCGAAACATCTCGTAAAAGTGGCGTCGGAGCCCGGGAGTAAATTATACCGAGGCGCTGCATAAAGCGGGAGGCCGAGGAAGACACGTAGAATAAACTAGCGAAAAGTCGTCCCTTCCAACATAACAAAAAAAATTTTTGTAAAATAAAAATATATGTGCGTGTGTTTTTTTTTTTTTAAACAGCCTAAAAAAATATCTTCGACGTAAAGATCGACAGCATCGAATTTTTCGATCCGAGAGTCTTTGCGCTCCCCGTCGTCCATTAAGACACGTACGCGAGCGTCCGTCTCTTTGCCGCTAACTCATAATCTCTCCGCACTTTATTTCTTTCTTTTTTTTTTTTTTTTTTTGTCTTCCAGTCTCTTTCTCTTACTTTCTCGCTCGTTATTTCAGCCGCTCGCCGGTTAGCGCTCGGGCCCGAGTCTGCGGATCGTTGGCTCGGCTTCCATCGGAGTTATGTACGGCCATCGTCATCGGCGCTCTGCGCGCTCTACGTGCGAGAAACCGAGACAGTAATGTGGAGTGAGCGAGCCGAGGCGAGTCTATATGCACTCGTTCCTTCACCTTGCCCGTACCGGGTACAAGCACACGCTTCTTTTTCTTTCCTTCCCACCTTCCCTGCCTCGAACTCTCGCCCCCCCTCCCAAGCCCCCCTTGCGCCCGGTTCGACTCGTCTTCTGTATCTCTCTTTCTCTGCTGACGGCAACCTCGTTCTTCAGGTATCCCGGCGCTTTTAACGACTGCCCGCAGCTCTCCTCGTACGGCGAGGCCAGCGCGTATCACCGGAGAGAGCACCGGCGGGGAATCCTCGCTAGCGAGACACGCGATGAGATATTCGCGAGAGGAACCCTTTATTTATGTTTTTTTTTTCTTTGTTTTGTTTTGTTTTGTTTTTGTTTTTTTTTTTTCGGCCACCCGAAAATCGAGACGGCGCTCGAGTGTGCTCGGAGCGAGATTTGCCACTGCACATCGGTATATCGCGTCATCGCCGAGATTAATTCGCCGGTAGCGGGCGTTCGATAACCCGATCGGTAATTCAGACTTCGGACGAAAAATTTAGCTCCCCCGCCCGTTAGAGAACTTCGAGCGGTTCGGACAATGATGGAATGTGATTTGAAAAATAGAAAAAAAAATCACAGACGTAGCTTCGATCGTGGTTAGTTTGACGGGGGCGAATAATAATTGTACACGGAGACGCGTATCGTTGTGTCCGGATAGAAAGCTCAACGCTATGTTGTTAAAGATTTTTGACTCCCATTTTTATTGTACGCCTGATACTTGTGTTCCCAATCTTTTTTTTTTTTTTGTAATTGACCAAACTAGTTCTGAAATTAAACAAAAAAATTGATTTCTCGCTTGGTTCTCCTAATTATAATATCTCGAAACTTTACGTCTTCGTGATAGAAAATTTTTATCCGAATGATTTAAAAAAACATTCTCACACACACACACACACACACATTACCGACTCGACTCAGCGTAGCCTCGTACATTGCCGTGTCTGGTCGCATCACCGTGATCCTCGTCGGCGTTTCAGCAACGCTCCGGAATCCTCGAGCACCGTTCGCGTTTATTCTATTTGCCACCGAGTCCCGACGAAGTTCCCTCGTTCGTTCGTTCGTTGCGGGTATGCGAATACACGCGAGAGCGCTCGACCGGACGAGATACCGAGGGCGCCCGCGAGCGTACCGAAAGATCGTGTCGAGTATCTCGAAGAGAGATGACTTTCTAGGCGGTACGGGGAGTGCGTAAGCGTCACCGACTGAGAGACTATCTACGACTCTCCCGTGTGTGGTACAACTATCCTATAGTCTCACATTTTCACTCGGAGTTAGTGGGCGAACGGATACCAGATACGTACTCGTGTGCTACAGGACGATTCACAATTCTCGCGCAACTTAGCGCAAATGTCCGGCATAAGAAAACAACAGTCCGATACCGAAAAAGTCGCGACGATTAACAGATATTTTTTGGCCCTGCGTTCATCGAGGCATTGCTCGTATCGGAAGTAGATATTTTTTAGCTGCCGGTGAAATCGATACGATGGGTTGCGAGCAACACAAGTTCGACGAGGATGCGTGTCGATGGTCGAAATACTATTCAGAGCTGGGCAAAGTACCGAAAAGTACTTACAGTATTGAGACCGCAAGTGCTTTGAGTACAAAGTAAATTTCATACTTGATGTACTTTTGTGCGATACAAAGTACAAAGTAATTTACATACTTAAAGTACTTTTGTGCGATACAAAGTACGAAGTAATTTACATACTTAAAGTACTTTTGTACGACACAAAGTACAAAGTAATTTACACACTTAAAGTACTTTTGTACGATACAAAATATAAAGTACTTTTTCTTCTTCGTCGGAGGAGGCGGAGTTTCACGAGTACGAAATTTAGAGAGGAGTTTTCAAATCAAACAGCCCTGTACAGGGCCAACATTTTTTTCAAAACGTTCAAACTCTTCGTTTCGAGTCCTCGGCAATAGACTAATCGACTGGACTACGATGACTGAACCTTGGTGAACTGAGTGGAGATTGAGTTGATGTATAACAACTAAATCTGGGACGTATGGATCTAGTACAGTGGCCGAAAGTGAGAAAGGTTTCCATTTTATGCATGAAAAATCGTATTTTTTGTGATTTAAGCGGAAAATATTGGGTTGGGTGTAAAATAATTGTTATATTCATGATCAACGGTTAAAAAAAAGTCGAATATAGCCTTGAAAAAAAAAAAAAAAAAAAATCGCGGGAAGAACAATTTTTCCATTTTTTAGCCACTTTTTAAAAAAGGTCGATTTTTGTGATTTTCACACGTCGATATCTCGGCTCCCAATGGAGTTTGGGAAAATCCAAGGTGCTCGTCGTGTTCCACGGAAAAAAGTACACAAGACAAGGTCGTTTCCGAAGTTCTAGAAGCGTTTTATCGGGCAGTTTCGGAACGTTGAGAAACGCAAAAAATGGACTCGAAAGGGCCTTGCAATTTTTTTACGCAATATTTGTTTCGTTTTTGAAAATCGAACTACCACGTATTTCGAAATATTTTTTCCCGGTGAACACGAAGCGGCTGGCTTTTTTGAGACTAAATTACAGTGAGACATTGAAAATCTCGATTTTATACATGAACAATCGTATCTTTAGGATTTAAATGGAAAACGTTGGGTTGGGAGTAAAATAATTTTATGAGATAGAAATTTTTTTTTACGTTACGAAAGAGGTGCAAAGTAACTTACACATGGTTTCCTCATTTATTACATTTTCAAGAATAGCTTCCTCAAAGATAAAGCTGTACGCAAAATTGTACGAGTACTTTGGTCTCAGTTACTCAGTAATAGTAAATAAAGTACCGAAAGGCACTTTGATACTTTAAGTACGCACTTTGAGTACCTAACAAGTGCTCGTGTACTTTAAGTACCGCCAAGCTCTGATACTATCGCAGTTAAACATCGAACGTTAACATTGACCCTCAACGTTGCGCCTCAACATTGAATCTCAACGTCGAGCCTCAACATGACCGTCGACCATTGACTCCAAGAATCCCAGTAATTTCTGAAAGAACCTGTACACATAATGTCCCACTGTAACGCAGGCTCGTGTCGGATCTCTACGCATACGACAATAAACGTTCGAGAGCTCGCGCTCGGTCGGGGCTCGTGCTCACGCTCACGAATACATAAGTGGCGCGGAGGGAAGCGCGCGCACACACGTTTCGCCCGACGACGATAGTTCGTAACGTGGCTCGAGTGCGTTGTGCCTCCGCTATGCCCCGCGTCCGCGTTGGCTGCGCTAGGCTTGTCGCCGACGATTACGAGAGAGAGGCCACCCGAAGGAACGAGTAAAGTACGACAGGGACAACGGATAGACGGAGGAAAAAAAAGGCGAATGAAAAAAAAAACAACAACAAAAACTATATACCAGAGGGGACACGAGGGAGCGACGACGACGGGCATAAGCAGCGCGAGAGTCGGCTGAGTTACTCGGACCGCGCGGACAGAGCTCTCTCTCTCTCTCTCTCTCTCTCTCTGTCTCTCCCGAAGAGCTTCGGGCTCTTCCGACCTTCGCGCACTCTCTCCTCTCCGGTCTGTAGCGCGATCCGCAGAAGCGGCACGGCAAGCGAGCCAGCCGGAGTCTCTCCTCGCCCTCTCCCTCGCGCGCGCGCGCGCGCCGAGCCTAAACGTGTCTGTGTTCGTGCACGAGCTCTCCCGAGTAGCGCCTAACCGAAGCGTTGGATGTGCCCTCGGCAGCGAGCTGAAAACCGCGCGCCAGTGAGACAGGAGAGGCCGGCCGAGAGATGCAAAAATTCGCCGAGGAAGGACGGAGACCGAGCGGCGGGTTCGTCACCGGGCGCTGCGCGCGCGGCGCTGACGGTTACGTTTTCGGAACGCTATGAGACACGAGTCTCGTCGCGACTCTATGTCGTTGTACCGGCCTACGCGTAACTCTCTCTCTCTCGGGCTTCCGTCGTTGGATGTTGCCAGCGACTTGCGAACGAGAAACCGCAGACGAGCGCTTTTATCGCACGAACCGTGTACGCGTGTAAACGCGCCGGACTGCACGTAGGAGCGAGCGGCGAACGGGGATGAAGCGTCGCGCGGCCGCCACGCTGCCGCGGATTACACTTCGACGCTCGCACAGCCAACTCGCTGCTCGAGCGGGAAGAACTGTCCGGGTACGGAACGACGACACCTGTGACGCTCCGTCGGGAACGAACCCGATCCCGTCGGCGATTCGGGACTTACGGATGTCGAGAGCATTTATGACTGAAATTAACCGGAACGGCCGACACGCACCGGTGGAAACTCAACTCCGATTGCTGAGCCGGTTCTCGCTCGAGGAGATAAGATAAATTCAATATAATCGAGCGGCGTATATTTCGGATGTCCAAATACATTGTCAGTCATAAAATGATAACATTTTTTAATAATAATAATAATAATAATAATAATAATAATAATAATAATAGTGATTATTATCTATTCTAATCTAATCTTATTGTTATTATTATTATTGTTATTATTATTATTAAATTATATTATATTACATTAATTTGAAATTGAATACTAATTTTTATTTCGAGTCGTTTACTGCTCGCTCTGATCACCGATTAATCGCTTGTAATTGGGTATTACTCATTTACCATGAAATCAATATACAAATAAAAATAAGTGATTATTATATATAATTTTTTATAATTTGATTATTTCACTTTCTCGAAACTGAAGTTGCGTTTTAACGGTAAAATATAACAGCAGCGAAGATTTCCAAGCATCCTCCCAGGGCGCATCTCCTCTATACCTGATCGCAGCGTCGAGCGAAATCGTCTCGCATTACGAGAGGAAAAAAAAAAAAAAAAAAAAAAAAAAAAAAAAAAAAAAAAAACCCAATCGCCTCGAACTACGCGCGAATATACTCGTGGTGTGCGCGGGTTCTTTCTTTCGCTGTCGAGGATGCAGATGCGGAGGGACATACAACCGCGCCGCCGTCGAATGCACGGCAACGGTCGAGTTCGAGGCGAGGGATTAAAAAATTTGAAAGCGAGTTATACCTGGCCTCTTCCTCGGGGGCTTCGAGCCCCACCCTGTTGTACTTTCGTTCCGTACGTTACGACCTACCCACCACTGCGTGGCCGTACGGCGGACGTCTCACCTGTCGAAGCCCGGCACAACCGCGACGACGTGCCAGCCGCTCGATTCTCGGCCACCGAGCCTCTCTCGGCTTGCACTTACGTGGCTAAACTCGCTCGTCGGGAAAATACGCGAGAAGGGCGTTATGATTCACTATCGGTTCGCACGATGATTCACCCGACTTGGGACGACAGTCGGCTATGCTTATGCGCGATACACCGCTCTACGCTGTCCACGATAAACCGTACGGTTTCTTGGACACTCCGAAACGAGGAAAACATCTTAATTCGTGCGTTCGAGGATATTTTAGCTTGGCACGGATTCACCGTGGTAAAATATACTTATCTTATCATATATATATATATATATATATATATATATATATATATATATATATATATATATATATATATATATCGACATTGATTTTATATCTGGAAAAATAATGATCTTCGGAAAACAGTTACATTGAAAACAATAAGTGAATGAAAATTGGACCGACAAAAATCCAATTTCATTTATTATTATTTTTTATATACTTTTTATTATTACGTTTATAATTTATTTATGATTATCGCGTACATGTTCAGGGAGCCTAAAATAACGTTTTCGAGACACGTTATACTATGTGTCACCGTGACAAATCAATAAAATCCTAGAGTTCTCTAATTCGCGTTCCCTCCGTGTTAACTGCGAGCTGCCTATCATATCGTCACGTGTCACGTGAGCTGAATCGAGAGAGGAGGGAAAAAAAAAAAAATAGATCCTCGTCACACGGGGACTTCGGTTATAAACGTCACTCATTGGACGATTTATTTGCGTCGACTTGCCGGGGGAGAACCGAGAGATGAGCGTCATGGAGGCGACACTGAGCGGGCGGGTTTTGTTGCTCGCGGGGATAAGGGAGAGAAGAGAAGCTTCTCGCTCGATAAACGACACTTCGAGCTCCCGCTACCAAACCCCCCCCTTGCGTTCTTTCTTTCTTTCTTTCTCGCTCAGTCGCGCCAACCCTGCGACCAACTACCAACCGCCCCTATCCGTCCATAATACGAACGACTCGGCGAAGGAAGAACCACTCAATTCTTTGTATCAACGAGTATGAACTTATGTTTGTACTTAGGTTTGAACTTATGTTTGAACCCAGGTTTGATCTATGTTTGAACCCGGGTTTGATCTCAGATTTGAACTTATATTTGAACTCCGGTTTGAACTTATATTTGAACTCAGGTTTAAACTTTTATATTTGATCTTGGGTTTGATCTTGGGTTTGATCTTGGGTTTGATCTTGGGTTTGATCTTGGGTTTGATCTTGGGTTTGATCTTGGGTTTGATCTTGGGTTTGATCTTGGGTTTGATCTTGGGTTTGATCTTGGGTTTGATCTTGGGTTTGATCTCGGGTTGATCTTGGGTTTGATCTTGGGTTTGATCTTGGGTTTGATCTTGGATATGATCTTGGGTTTGATCTTGGGTTTGATCTTGGGTTTGATCTTGGGTATGATCTTGGGTATGATCTTGGATATGATCTTGGATATGATCTTGGGTTTGAACTTGGGTATGATCTTGGGTATGATCTTGGGTTTGATCTTGGGTATGATCTTGGGTATGATCTTGGGTATGATCTTGGGTTTGATCTTGGGTTTAATCTTGGGTATGATCTTGGATATGATCTTGGGTTTGATCTTGGGTATGAACTTGGGTTTGATCTTGGGTTTGATCTTGGGTTTGATCTTGAGTTTGAATTTGGCTTTGAACTTAGCTTTGAACTTGGCTTTGAACTTGGGTTAGATCTTGGGTTTAAACTTGGGTTAGATCTTGGGTTTAAACTTGCGTTAGATCTTGGGTTTAAACTTAGGTTCGGACTTGGGTTAGATCTTGGGTTTAAACTTAGGTTCGGACTTGGGTCTGAATATAAGTTCGAACTTAGGTTTGACCTGAACCTGAAATTTCAACCAAAATTTATGACGATTTAAAAATTTACATTTTATATGACCTCGTCCAGTATAACTGAAGTGTAGTGAGTGAATCTCCGAAGTCCATCTCCGACGGTATACAATTACATCGTTGTAGACTGTGGAAAACGCCGGCGACAATGGACGCCCCCCCACGAAAGTGGTACTGAAATTGATTATAGTGCACAATTCGCAGGTCTGGCGCAATGTTGTCGCCAATGAAACTATCAGCAACACTGTTATTACGTCGATTTCACCGTTAGACGCTTCTTGCAGCGTGCAACATCCACTTCCAGACATCACATACATTATATGGACTTACCGCGCACGACCGTTGCGTGACGACCCGGCCGCGGTGCCACCGCTACCTCTGTCGGGTTTACTGCGTCTCCGAGCCGGATCGATCCAACGATACTTAATCACTTTTATTATTCTATTCTTTTTCCCCTCACGTAAGATCTTTCGTGACGAGGATTTTTTCTCTCTTACATTTGGATTTTTAAAAAGCTATTAGCCTGTTGTTCTTTTGATACAATATTTATTCCATTATTTACTATACATGTCGATGTGTACTACAGAATTTTTTCGCATTTCTCTACACTCAATAGCCTTGGTTAAAAAAAAAAAAAAAAAATCGACAGCCATTTATTTCAGGATCCAATTTAATGTCATTTTGGAGTTAAAAAAAAAATGGACGGAAATTTTTTACATATTATTTTCTTCAGCGAAACGACGCGAAATTGATAGACCCGAGAGATGGAGCGGAGTGCGAGAGAACCACGTGTGGTTACGATAATTGGCAGGGTCGTTAGAGTTCGGTCCTTCCTCACCTCCTCGTCCTCCGTTTCTCTCGCGCGCATCGATGCACTTGCACGTGCTCGATGTACTTGATATAATTATAACAGAGTGATCGCCGCTTCGATTATCGGCGAAACAATGAGAGAGAGAGAGAGAGAGAGAGAGAGAGAGAGAGAGAGAGAGAGAGAGAGAGAGAGAGAGCGCGAGCGCGGATTGGCCAAGTGGGGAGGAATCGAGAGAAGAAAAAGACGCGATGGGCGTAGAAAAAAAAAAAAATGAAGAGAAGAGGGGCGCGGAGGGGGGGGGGAGGTCAAGCACGACCCGTTGACCCCATCGCGTGCGTAATGTAACGTTCAACATTTGTACCCTCGAGTATGCAAGTTTTACACATAAATACATACACTTATCTATACACATATGTACATATGTGTGTTTCGGTGTAAATGTATGTAAACGCGAAACTCGTTCGCCTCGCTCGTGAGCCGTAACTGTTAAACGTAAACGTAATTCTATACATATGTATGTGTATAAATATTTTCCTGACAATTCTCCCTTTTGTCGAACGAATTTTACTCCGGAATTAAATTTCACTCTGACAAAATAACTACGGACGAATTTACATTATATTTATCGTCCTCTGCACGCTACGGCCGACGGTGAGATACAAAGTAGGTGGGGTAGAAAAAAAAAAAAAAAAAAAAAAAAAAAGAGGTAAAAAATAAATAAATTGTTAATCGAAGAGGTGATTTTATTGGCGCTGTAGCGACGCTCGATTGACGTGAACGCGCGGCGAACGATCTAACGGGTTTGCCGGGATGAAAAATGATGATGATAATAATAATAATAATGACAATAAAACGAAATAACGCTCGAACTCTCGATGGATTCGCGGGTGATACAATTTCGTGAATTTTCCTCTCGCGTATCCGAATCGCGGGCCAGGCGGACGAGAAACCATAGAAAATAACAAAATCGATATTCACCGTCGATGATATCTCGTTCTTGTTCGATCGAACATCGTCGTCGGCCTTTTTCTTTTCTCCACATCGGACTCTTTACAAAAATAATCAGACTGACTTTACAAATTACAAATATCATACGCAAAATTTCATTTCATTTCGAGATTGAAAGTAATTCAATGGAAATTCCCAAAATTCACAAAAAAAATTATACGCAACTACATATACATATATATATATATATATATATATATATATATATATATATATATATATATATATATATATATGTATGTATATATAAGCCTCCCCCTAAATCGCGTAGTCCCAAGTGTGCACTCGCCTCATCCGGTGGGTCATTGGTTTATTTATGGCAAAATTTCGATCTCGTTCGTTCGAAGATCGAATTAACCCATTTATTTTTTATTACATCAGAACGCTGGAACGAAAAAAAAACAGTCTTTCGCGAGGTTCAATTTGAGATTGAAATTTATATTTTTTGAGGGTGGAAAGAATTTTTTTTCAACAAATTCATACTACTGGGCACGTTTAGACTTTCCTTTATACAAATAAAAAAAAAAACAAAAAAAAATAAAAAATATGTAATATGTATATGTGATGTACTGAAATGAGGAAGATTCAATTAAATATTTTGTGTTCACTGCAAAAAATGACAAAAAGTTAATCTCCAACCTCGATAGAACTATGTATTTCGACGTAAAAAAAAAAAAAAAAAAAAAAAAAAAAAAAAAAAAAAAAAACATCCCGTACCGCACTATTTGGCTACAAGCCTCGAATGCGACACCTCACCGAATTTCTGCCACGCAGTAAAAGATAATTTCGTAAAATCGGAATACGAAGTGTCATAAAAAATCATTTTCTCAAATAATCAACAAACTCGTTAGTTAAATTTTCAATGTACAAAGCTGTCCTCTCACTGCCCGTGCCATTAAAAATTTTAGTCCGTACTTTTTTTTTTTTTTTTGCAAAACCAGAAACCGCATCGTGGGATCGGAAAATTGGCAAACAAAAAATTGTGAGCCTTCGTCGACAGTGAGTAGTTGTAAGAGGTAAAAATATTTTTTTACTCTGTAGAGCCCGATTTTCGCGAGGTTCAATTTGAGATACAAATCTATACGTCAAAAGAGTGGGAAGAGAAAGAAAATCAAAAAAATATATAAAAACTGTCCTTTTTTGTGAAACACCCTAATATATATATATATACACACAAAGTTCACCCCCCCCCCCCCCCCCCCCCCCCCCCCGCGCGCCTTTCCGGGCGCAGCGGGTGTCTCGTTAGTCCTCTCGGCGCATCGATACTCTCCACCGAGAGTGCACTCGACTCGTCCGGTGGGTCATTCGGTTATTTATGGCCGGGATTCTCGTAGTCGATGTGTGTACGCTGCCTGACTGAGTACAACCCGTGCGGCGCCGGAGGGGCAGTGAGGAGGGGGAGGAGGGGCAGGAGGAGGAGGAGGATTGGTTTGGTTTGAGCGACGCCGGTGCTGCTTTTGCCGCAGGGGTTGGATAGAGGGAATCGGCAAAGGGATAGAGGCGCGGTGGAAGGTGGAAGTGTACAGACTCTCTCTCTCTCTCTCTCTCTCTCTGTACACGCGTGTGTGTGTGTGTGTGTGTGTGTGTGTGTGTGTGTGTCCAGTTGTGTCCCACACGGGATGGAAAGAGAATTCGCGCGTGTATAACGAAGAGGGCGAAATTTCACCCCCCTCCCCTTCCGATTTCTCCCCCCCTTTGCCACCGGGCGGGAGCTGAGAGAGGAGGCAAAGGGAGAGCGAGAGAGGGAGCTGGAAAACAAACCCAACGCATTGGAGACGAGAAAAGAGGGATGGAGAGAGAGAGAGCGAGAGAGAGTGAGTGAGAGCGGAGGAGGGCCGGCGAAGCTTGTACCGCGTGTGCAGCGAAGTCTATAAAGGAGTGCTTTATTGATCTCAGTTTGAACGCGCAACGAGGATACCGATATAGCTATGGCCAAGTGTAGATATACCTTTAATGCCCTTCTGTAAGTATAGGTGAAATTTCTGTGTGTGTGTGTGTGTGTGTGTGTGTGTGTGTGTGTGTGTGTGTGTGTGTGTGTGTGTGCGCGCGCGCGCGCGCGCGCGCGCGCGCGCGCGTGTGTGTGTGTGTGTGTGTGTGTGTGTGTGTGTGTGTGTGTGGATGGATGTGTGGGAGTGTGTATGCGAACTGTCGTGAATAGAGAAGCAGACTCGAGAGCTTTTCCGCTCTTTCCGCGTTCTCGTTTATACTCGGCAACTGTGGATGTGTTACGGCGCGCGCGGGATTTCCGCGTGTAGGTGAAAAGTACACGAGTCGGACAGGTGGAGTCTTCTGGCCCGGTGGCGAGCGAGTTACGCAAAGGGCATGCCGCACTTCGATTAACGGAGCGAATGACGTAGCGAGCTTGCGGCGAGCTGCGAGGAGACTCGCGACTTCGTGTTTCGTGACGATGACGCGGGGCCAAAGAGGAGGGAAATTATTGTTGGTGATCGTGACTTGAATGTCCGGTCATTATGTTATTAATTGCATGCGATTATTTTTTTTTTTTTTTTTTTTGAATCCAGAAAAAGTTATTTGTTTCTTTAATTGAAAAATAGAAGTCACGAATGTTACTTTCCGGCGCTCGGATTTTTCGTTTGTAGGCGAAATCACACGAGTCGGCCAGGTGAAGTCTCCTGGCCCGGTGCGAGCGAGCGAGTTACGCAAAACGGACGCCGCACACTTCGATTAATAGAGGGAATACCGTAGCGAGCTGCGTCGAGATCTTAATGTAGCTATTGCCCTTCGCGCTCATTTCCCATAAGTTCGAGAAAAATAAGAGAGAATTGCATGCACTTCTCGATTGTATAAAATTTTGAAAAAATTCATGCATACTGAAACGTACTGAAACGATTAATTGTGCACAATAATAATTCCAAAATGTTATCAACAAATGAATCAAAAAATTAATTGTTTAACAAATTATCCGGCAACATAACTTTTTTTTTTTTTTCTTTTATGAAAATGTAAATACGTATGAATTTTTTCAGATTTTTCAGTCAACTTTGATTTTTTTTTTTTGTTTTTTTATATGGTAAAAATGTGTGAAAAAACAACATAAAAAAAAATCAAAGCTGACTGAAAAATCCGAAAAAATTCATAAGTATTCAGAAAAATGAACGAATCATTTTCATTAAAGAAAAAAAAGTTGGTTTGCCCGATAATTTGTTTGACAATTAATTTTTTGATTGATTTGTCAATAACACTTTGAAATTATTATTATGCGAGATTAAATCTTTTCAGTACCTTTAATATGCATGAATTTTGTTCAGATTTTTATACCGTCGAGAAGTACTCGCAATTTTCTCGAATTTTTCAAGAGCTACCATAACTTCGCAGGTCGCAAAAGTAGACCCAAGGGGAGAAGGGAGAGTGTCGAATAGGCGGCGAATTAAGTTTGTCGCTCGGAGCTGTAAAACAGATTATTAATTGCAAGCCGTTGTCAATTTTTTTTTGTTTTTCCAGACATTTTTTCCTTTTTTTTTAATTTTATTTTTTAAATAAAAAACAGAAGTCATTAACGTTGCACTGTAACAAAAAGATCGTGAGTAATTCGAATTGACTGTGAAACTGTAATATCGTCGGGGGTTTAAAGGGTCGCCTAATTTTATTTTCCTACCCTCGATTGCTTCGATACGAAAAATTATCCGCTTTTCGGAATATATTTGCGCCTAAAACTACGAAAAATTGAAGGCGAGAGAATAACATTTTTTAATATTTATCCTCATCGGTACATACGCGCCATATTTGCCCGTGCTGAATGGTATCGGTTTAGTGGAGAGCGGGGCAAAATTGCACGGCGGGGCAAAACGAGATAATGAGACAAAACGCAATTTTCCATGACTTTGAAGATATCTGCATCAGACAAAATTTCATCATTGGCACGTCATAACTGCCATATTTTTCACTGTATAGACTTTTTTTTTGGGCTCATTTTCTTCGTTATGATATTCTCTAGGTCAGCAATTTTTTTTTTTTTTTTTTAATATTTATATTTCTTTTTTTTTTTTTACAGCAGGGCTTCGAAAATAAATTTTTGGCACGCTATACCTGCCGTATTTTTCATCGTAAAGACTTTTAATTGGGCTTATTTTCTTTGTTATGACATTTTCTAGGTGAGCATTTTTTTTTTTTTTTTTTTTTTTTTTTTTTTTAGGCAGGGCATCGAAAAAATATTTTTGGCATGCTATATAGCTGCCGCATTTTTTATCATCCAGACTTGTCTTTGTGCTCATTTTCTTCGTTATAAAATTCCCCAGGTGAGCATTTTTTTTTATTAAAAAAAAAAAAAAATTTTTTTCACGGCAGGATATTGAAAACAAATTTCCGGCACACAACAACTGCATGATGAAAAATACGACAGTTATAGCGTGCCAGAAATTTATTTTCGATGCCCTGCCTTTGAAGAAATAAAAATAAAAATAAAAAAAATGCTCACCTAGAGAATGTCATAACGAAGAAAGTGAGCCCAAAGAAAAGTCTGCACGATGAAAAATACCGCAGTTATAGCGTGCCAAAAATTTATTTTCGATGCCCTGCCTTCAAAAAAAAAAAAAAAAAAAAAAAATGCTCAACTAGAGAATGTCATGACGAAGAAGATGCGTCCAAAAAAAGTCTATACGATGAAAAATATGGCGTTTATGACGTGCCAAAGATGACATTTTCTCTGATGCGGATATCTTCATGATCATAATTTTCCAATAACTTTTGGACAGTGGTGAAGGCGGTACGTTGGGCAAAACGGGTATAAAAAAAAACCGGATGTATCGTTGGGACAAAATTGAGCATCTAAAAATTATTGTAAGATTGAGTTTTGCCCTCGCTGTTCAGTTTTGTCCCGCTGTGACATTTTGCCCCGGTCTCGCCAATCGCCGTATTTCGAGTATTTATCTTCCTCCGAATAAGTCATCAAAGTTGAACTTGCGACTTTTTTCTTACACTAATTTTTTTTTTATAAAAATCTAATCCGACGGCTCTGAATTTCACGAAAGTTGTCGAACCGCTCCGGTGAGCGGATCGATCGTCAATTGGCGCACTCCGAGTTCGCCGTGCGTCATTTCCGAGCGAAGATTCGAATTTCTCAAAGATGCAAGGAGCCCGAAAGTCTCATCTTTCTCTCCCATCACGAGATAGAAATTCCTTCGCGCGTTGTGCTCCGCTCTGCTCGCTGACTCTGCGGCATCTCCCGAGCCTCGATTACTCAAGAGCCTCTAATTATTCTCGCAATTACGACGCCGGCTTCGTCGTCGTCGTCGTCGTCGTCGTCGTCGTCGAGTGCGAGGGCAGCGGTTCTGTAACTCGAACGTGGGACGACGAAGATCCGAGCGATCTTGCTCAAGCGCATGTGCCCCTTTTTTTATTTACTATTTTTTTTATTATAATTTTTTTTTTTTTTTTTTTCAATCTATTCCTCTCTATACGTTGATATCTTGAGTAACTGCATGTACGGCGAAGCTAAATTAAATTTAAATTTAAATTAAGTGAAAAATTAAAAATAAAAATTTAAGGTAGTTCTTGCGTTTTTGAGAAACGAGAGGGAGTTGCATCTAGAAAAAAAGATTTATTAAAATCAAATAAATATCGAGCTTCAAATGACGTTTATTAGGATAAAATAAATGTTTGCTTGACTCAACGAAATTCTTATTGGATTCAAATAACGGTTATACTTTGGCGTAAGGCAAAAAAAATGCATTCAAAGATTTGTACTTTAAAATAAATGTTTATTCGCGCCAAAGAAATCATATGTGTTTGGCGTCAAGAGACAAACGCGGCTGTTTATCCGGTAGCGCTGATTAGAGTTGTCAATGCGTCGGTCGTCCGAAAACATTTCTCGCTAATAACAAAACTATATTTATTCCTTACGGGGAATCGTTACACTCTAATAGAGAGGCACCTCATCGGTTTGTTTTCATAAAACTTTGTTTAATTCAAGCTCTGTACCACGATTGAATTGTGGCTATGAAATGAGTTCCCGAACAACTAGCATCGAGATTGGTTATGTCACGAGTATAACTGATGCGCGACGGTGATCAGTGAAATCGTGCGCCGATAACGGATCTGTGTGCTCATTTTTATAATAAAACATTGCTCATTGATACTTCGTTGATAATAAAAAATGGCTTGTTTAACAAAAAAATTCGTTTCTGCGTCATTCGTATATCACATTATTCCGATACGATAAAAAGTAGCCGATCTGTCACGAAATAAATAAATAAATTATTTGACATAAATATCTGTCTATTAGATCCAAATAAACATTATTAGATAATAAGAATAATACTGTCAAACAAGGAAATATATTGGACATTAATAAACGGTCTATTAGGTTCTGAATCAAATAAACATTTTTCTTCGTCCTTAATAAATTTTCTTTTAATGGAATAAACTTTTTTTTTTTCTGGGTGTCCAAACACTTGCCGATGGTATAAAAATCTGAAAACAACGTTATTTTTCATTAGTTTGTTAAACGTTTTGGAATTATTGTTGTGCAAAATAAATCTCTTCAGCATCTTTAAATATTCTTGATTTCTTTCAGACTTTTGTATCATCCGGAAGTGTTTGCAATTCGCTCGCATTTCTCTGATACTTAAGGAGGGAGTCTCGCTACGCGCTGACTTCGCATAAGTTCGACAAAAATAATAGAAAAATTCCAAGTACCTCTTGATGGTATAAAAATCTGAACAAAATTCATGCATACCAAAGATACTGAGAAGACTAATTTTGCACAATAATAATTACAAAATTTTATTAACAAATTGATGAAAAAAATAATTGCTTAACAAATTTGCCTGCAAGCCAACTTTTTTTTTTTCGTGAAAATGATTCGTTTATTATTCTGAATACCTATGAATTTTTTCAGATTTTTCAGTAATCGTTGATTTTTTTTTCTTTTTTTTTTTTTCATGGAAAAATCAACGATTACTGAAAAATCTGAAAAAATTCATGCGTATTCAGAAAAATAAACGAATCTTTTTCACGAAAAAAAAAAGTTGGTTTGCGCGTAAATTTGTTAAGCAATTATTTTTTTCACCAATTTGTTAATAACATTTTGTAATTATTATTATGCAAAATTAATCTTCTCAGTATCTTTAGTATGCATGAATTTTTTCAGATTTTTATACCATCAAGAAGTACTTGCAATTTTTCTCTTATTTCCGTCGAACTTATGCGAAGTCAGCGCGCAGCGAGACTCCCTCCTTAAGCGAAGTGAACACTATTCGCAAGTGCTGCCTTAAAAAATGACGTAATCGGAGATTTTTTTATTAGCTGCGAGGAAACAAAAAGAAAAAAGATGTGGATGTGTCCCGTTTAAAATCCATGGTCTAGGTCACCGGGTCAATCGATGAGGGACGCGTTTAAGCCCTTTTCCTCTCCGCCAGAGGAAGAGACGATCCACACCATTATTATTATTTAAATACAAACTACACAGTATCTTCGATGTTCGCGGTAATTCTAAAAAAAAAAAAAAAAAAAAAAAAAAAAAAAAATTCTTTATGAAACCAGATCGCGTCAATCAAGGCTGGACGCGAGCGCGGTGCATGCGAGGCCGCCGACACACGATCTAGACCGTACTAACCGAGTTATCGGTGTATTTTTTTTTTTTTTTTTTTTTTATCTCATTCCGTCGATCCCTGGATTTCGCTCATCGAAAAAGATTTTTAACGTCCGACCGGCTCGATGGGAAACCCGTGTCTACATTTTTTATTTATTTATTTTTTTCATAACATGTTCGATACACCTAAAAAAGCTTTTAACATCGAAATACAATATTTTCGATATCCGAAACCATTTATCAATTTTTTAAAAATTACAAAGGATCTTTTTTTTTTTTTAGTAATCTGTGCAGTGATTTTTTTGATGTATCGAACGATAGTTTTAAGACAGCATCGGTCATGTGTGAATTCGTTTAAGGTAGCTACAATGATCAATAAGGATAGGAACAATGGTCAAACGAGTGCTAAATTTTCACAATTGTTTATCCGAAATATTGTGCATTTATTAACAGCAATGGAGGTCGATTTTTATTGCTGCCTGGGTTCTCAATCAAGGAAACTACTGATAACGATATTTTTGCAAATACATAAACTGATAAATGCAAATTTCCACTATGATACATTTTCATTGAGTTTTTTCAAAGAAGAATCTTTATTTTCAAACCAGTTTTGATGTACCACGGATAATTTTCATCCTCAAACGATGCTCTACGAATTCACCAAGTAGATTTTAAAAAAATTGTTTTCTCCGTTTAAAAATGACACCAGTTTGTTTGTGGGAATAAAATCCTGGAAATTTGCAATTTTCCATTATGATACATTTTTTATGAGTTTTTTCAAAGAAGAATCCTTATTTTCAAACCAGTTTTGATGTACCACGGATAATTTTCTTCTTGAAACGATGCTCTACGAATTCACCAAGTAGATTTAAAAAAAAATGTTTTCTCCGTTTAAAAATGACACCAGTTTGTTTGTGGGAATAAAATCCTGGAAATTTGCAATTATAACTTATTCTTGTAAGATCATTCTCATTAATGTTTCTCTTTGTGAAAAAAGCATGCAATAATACAAGTCAACCTCCTTTACCGTCAATCAATGCATACAATTTTGAATAAACATTTGTAAAAGATTAGCACTAATTTGACTATGTCATTAATGTATCTCTTGATGGAGGAAACATGCAATAATACAAGTCAACCTCCTTTACCGTCAATCAATGCATACAGTTTTGAATAAACATTTGTAAAAAAATGAGCACTGATTTGTCTATGTCATTAATTTATCGCTTGATGGAGGAAACATGCAATAATACAAATGAACCTCCTTTACCGTCAATCAATGCATACAATTTTGAATAAACATTTGTAAAAAATTAGCACTAATTTGATTAGGTCATTGATGTATCTCTTCATGGAGAAAGCATGCAATAATACAAGTCAACCTCCTTTACCGTCAATCAATGAATACAATTTTGAATAAACATTTGTAAAAAATTAGCACTAATTTGACTAGTCTGCCACGCAGCAGCAACCTTAATTGATACCGATCCCTTTGCCGTGCTTAGTTACGACGAGATCTCGAACCCTCATTCCTCCTACGTGCTTCCCGATTCGACCTGGGATATAAAGCGTCGAAGAAGGACGTATATATAGATATATATATATATATATATACCCTCGGCTCAGCGATCGTTGTCGCCATGGATACTATTGGCCCGAGCTCGAGAGAGAGCTACCGGACGGTATCAACGAATTGTCCCGTGTTCTGTTCTCTCCTGCCTCATTCCACATCCCCGTCCTACGCCACCCCCTTTTCCGCACCTGTCCCCGATATATCTGCTCGCCCATCCCCTCCGCAGCGTCCCGTGACGTTGTGTATCTCGCAGATATTTCTCCGACGTCAGACGAATATTGTTGTCCGATTTTTATGACTACTTTCGTCGTTGCTCCGTTTGCGCTTCGAAATGAAGTTTGAAAAATCGCGCCATCCTCTGACAAGAAAATTACAACAATTCGCGATCAATCCGTGTCAAAGGAACAAATTTATTTTTCATCGTAAATTGCTCATATCCGCAAATGACAATTTAATTTATTTCTTTTAACAAAACTCCACATTGGTAAGCTCTCATAATAAAATAAGTAAATAAACATTTTAAAAATGAGTTTTGCCTCGTTAAAACCCACGCTTCGTACGAACAGGATGTAAACATGCCCAGTCGAGTCTCGACGCAAACCAGACAATTGACAAAAATTATACCGACATATTTGCTCTCATCAGATTGATATTAAATCCAGCCTCATCGTCACAAATTTAGAGCGACGAAAGCATTGTCGATAATATTGTTTTGAACTTCACGACTCCTGCGACACATTATCCCCGGCTCCCGCTTCGGATAGAAACTGGAAGTTTGGTTCGCTCGGAGCCCCCGTAAATTTCATTCGATCGAGAAATTCCGTCTCTGTCTCTCGGACCGTCTCTCGAGTGGTCACACGGCTCCGCCGGGCACGTCCCGCGATGACATCATCGCTCGTCTACGCCTTCTTAATAATAGGTGCGCTGCCGCGGGCAATCGCTATCCTCGATCTCTCCTCTCTCGGGGTCCGTTCGCCTCCTCGGCGAGAACGGATCAGGCTCGGATACTCTGAGACTCAATGTTTTTGTTTTTGTTTTTTTTTTTTCTCTCAATCTCTCTCTCTCTCTCTCTCTCGCTCGGCCGGTATCTCCGTCTATCGCCGTGCGGCACTAAACGATAGTCGGCCTACCCCACACCTACGGTACGAGCGTAACTATAACGCCGCCGTGGCGGTTCTCTCGCTGCACAGTACCGAGAATCGTGTACATATAACGACCTCATGGTATGCAACGGTTGGCGTGTAGGAAACCCGAGGAATAAGAGCTGGCCCGGAGTGTGCGCGGCAGGGGAACGCCGACGTGGAAGCTCGGTCAGGCCACGATTATACCTATCACGCGTGCGAGAATGCGAGCGCGCAGAGCACAAACTCCCGGACGCTCTCTCGCTCTCTCTCTCTCTCTCTCTCTCTCTCTCTCTCTCTCTGCCGAGCTGCCCTCCCCGGAGAGCCTGGCCGGCTTCGGGATGGATGATGCGAACATCTCCCTCTTTCTCCGTACTTTGAGAATCTACGATCGCAGCAATGGAGAGACGCTCCGGTATTAATAGACCTGTGCGGAGACAGTTTTCGACCGATTAGAGGCTTCGTACCAAAATTCGATCTAAATGATAATATTAATAATGATAATTGATGTAATATTTTCATTTCTTTTTATTTTATGGATTCATAATGCTCAATCGGCAAAACTAATCCACGGATGCGAATACTTTTGCACAATTTTCTTGTGAAAACGGCACTGTCGATGGTGCTTTGTTGATATAATTACGGTAATAATAATTTAATTTAATTTATTTGACGGATTTCTAGTTCTTTTACCGATTTACATGAAATCCAATACAGAGCTCTGAATACAAAATTATGATATAAAATAACATTGTGGTAATAATAATAATTATAATAATTATGTTATTAATAAATAGATAAGCGATGAAAATAGTAAGCGATGAAAAAAAAAATATATTATTCACGTACCTTTGCGAAATCTTTTTTTATCCCAAATCTTTGTACCTTCAAGAACTGAGTTAACAAGGCAAGAACTGTGCAACAAGGAACACGTATTTTCAGACGTAAATCCGTGAGTTTACGTGTTTGTCGGAACTGGAAAGACGCCATGGGACTTCGTCATCTCCGCCAATTGTTTAATCTCCCCCTCCCCACACCCCCTCCGGCGCTCTCGCTCCAATCGCTTAATCTTATTTGGCGATAGTTTCTCGACATTTTCGCCTCGGCATGAAGACCCAACCCGCGACCTCAGACGTGCGTAAATGCCAGAGTACAAAAAAAAAAGTTCTCAACGAATTAATTGCCCATTACAAATTTTTCTCATCCTGCTCTTTTATTTCCAAAATAATAACCGCAAATTTCTCGGGTCGGAAAAAAAAACCGCAATTTGGAGAAAAAAAAGTTCAGCGCGTCTAATCGAAACTAAAAATAGAAACTAGCCGAAACAGGCGAGGAGGATAGTTGGAAAAATACATGCGAGGCATTTCCGTCGAATCATCAGCTGTTTCCCTCGTGTCTCAACGTGAACCGGAAGTGCCCATTACAAATTTCTTTCACTCAGTCTCTATATTTCCAAAATAATAAGAATTCCACGTCTCCGAGTAAAGCAACCGCAAACATTTTTTTAAAAAATTGAAAAAAAAAAAAAACTCTTGCGCCTCCAACAAAAAGCCGTACATAAAAACTGCCAGAAACAGTTTAGGAGTCGGATAGTCGGAAAATTTATGTGCGGCATTCGCATCGAATTATTAGCTTTTTTTTCACCCCGTCCCAGCGCGGTCCTCCATCGGCGGTCGCAGCGCGAAGCCGGAAGTGCCTCGCGCTGCTGCGGGAGCGTTCAGCTAGACGATTCGGGACGACTCGCCCCCCCCCCCCCCCCACCCAGCGGCGACCCGGGGGAAATGTGCGGGCGAAGGAAAGAGAAACGAGCGAGAATTGCAGTCAAAGAAGAGACAGAGAGAAAGGGCCGGTGGATAGAAAGAGTACGTTTCTCGTAACGTAACGTTGCCGCTCGCTCGCGCCGGCGACGCCGCCGACACCGCACAACCCCTGGGCGTGTGCCCCTTCCCTCCTCCCCCCTCCCCCCGCTGCCCCCCCCAGCAGGCAACGCGGCAGCGTCGGCAGCGGTTCTATCGCGTATGGCCGCGACCGCCTGAAATATCGAGCGCCTTCCTGCCACTCTCTCTTTCTCTCTCCTCTCTCTGCACCCCCCTTCCAGTCCCCCCGCCCCCCCTCCACGCCGCTCCACCGGCCGCGCTTCTGTCTCTCCTGCGCCATCCTCGACCGCTCTCGCTCGCCATCTCAATTCTCCCTTTTTCTCTATCTTCGCTGTCGCTCTACAAACCGTCGTGCGGTGCGCGGAGAGGCAAAGAGAGAGATATTGCTTCCATGGCTCGGCGGAGCGGAGCGGCGAGAATCGCGTTCACGAGGCTCTCCGGGCTTCGACGCCTACGCGCGCTTTGCCCGCAGCTCGTGTGCAGAGAGGCAATTACGAGATTGGGATATCCCCTGTTTTTGACGCTTTTTTTTTTTCGACGCTGATGGATTGTATTGGATATTGAAAGAAAATGCGGAGGGTTTTTTTTTTGTTTGTTTTTTTGTTGGGTCGTTGCGGAAGGGTTAATTGAGGATGCTTCGGTGAGACATTACGTAGGGAGGATTTGTTGATAATTCGCGGTGGCGACTGTCGGGGAAAACCTTGAAAACCTGAAAATGTCGGGGAATTTTTTGGGTGACAGGGAAATCAGGGAATTATATATTAGACGGGGAAAATACGAAATATCAAATCGAGAAAAAAAAGTGTTTGGCGATTTTTTTTTTTCTTGCATAAGAAAAGCTTAAGAAAATTGTGGGCCGACATTTATTTATTTATTTTTTTAATTTTTCAAGATAAATAATAAACATAAATTGAATATGCACGATCACGATTACAAATTCATTATAACTATTAACAATCGGGCATTATAATTATCGTTGCGTCGGCGAATATAGATAACTCGCTCAGGCACTCGAGCTTAAACAACTCGCAAAAAAAAATGCAAGACAAGAAGAAGCTCTTCTCAATGAAAAAATAACGGCGTTGAAGGAAGCAAAATAATTCTTACGTTATCTCGTTTGTTTCGTCCAAAGATATAATTTTATATCGTGTATTGATATTGTGGCGATAATTCAATGAAAATTACCGAAGAATAAATAAAAATGAACATATCTAATGTTCCTGCCGTGTTACTTTTTTCACAATTCTGAATAGTTTGTCAGGGAAATTTTCGAAAATGTCAGGGAATTTCATTCGTCCGTTTTAGTGGCCATCCTGTAATTCGAAAGGGGAGAGGAAATATTGCGGCACGATTATCGAAGTATCGAATGTATTGTGCAAATTTCGTAACGATTCATAGATGCAAGCTGCGCAGAAGAAAATTGATGCAGCTCAAAAATGACGAGCAGTCGGTTCGGTGTCGTAAAAGAATAAAAAAATAAATTCAAATTGAATCGTCAATCCTTCGCCGAGCCTTGAAAGAAATGTTGCCCGAAAACTCGGCTGCGGAGATTAATCAGTTCGGTTAATCGGCAGGATCGCCGGAGAGAAATCAGTCGATGGGGCAAGGGCATCGGCGACGCGTTCCCTTCCGACAAAGACTCCTAAAGAATTTCTTTTTTCGACCATCAGAGAGAGAGAGAGAGAGAGGAGAGTAGAGCGATCCTGCGCGTCCGAACTCTCAGGGTTCGCGCATCGCGGAACGATCGAAAGCCTCCTCTCCTCCTCTCCCTTCGCAGCGGCTCGTCCACCTTTGTTTTCTTCCTCTCTCGCCTTCCGAGCCGAACCGCGCAGCGCTACAGATATCTGGCCGGCGAGCATTCTCGCAACTTGTACACCTACCCACACACATATACAAACACACACATGCATACACAAATACATATCGGCATATACACATACACATCTGCACATATATGTGTGTCCGCATACACATATGCATGTCTGCACACATATGTGTGTCCGTAAATATATATATATATATATATATATACACACCTGTTCAGATATGTGTATTCGTATATATGTGTGTGTGTATATATATATATATCTGTACATATATGTGTATCTGTATCTACAGATACACATATATGCACACATATATCTATATGTATATATATGGCCGTAGCGTGCGGCGATGAGATGGAAAGAAAGAAGAGAGAGGATGGTGGCTGCCCGAGGAGGAGAGGCGAGGGCATATAAAAGGAAGAGAAGGGAAGAAAAGAGCTAGCGAGACGTACGGCGACCTTGCTGGAATGTCTCCTGGCGAGGTTCTCTCGCTATATCTTTCCTCTCTCTCGAGTCTCCTCTTCTTCTTCTTCTTTCCATCGCAGGTAGAGGCAGAGAACTTGCAGCGGCTGGGATCTCTCGAACGAACGGACATTCCGCGGACCGAACGAGCCGGAGGAGCCGCTCGATCGTCGTGTGTTCGACGAGGAGGAGGACTCGCCGCTGGCGAGCCTCGCGGCTCGGACATCACCGTTGACCTGGCGATAGGCCGGAGCCTCGGTACTATTCCACGAGCCTCCTTGGAGCTGGGTGTATGGATTAACGGACGCGCGTGAATGCAAGCCGGCACGACGGAGGCGACGGGCGGAGATGCGCTAACGGACGTCATCGGGATGTCGAGGGATAATATTTGTTCGGTTATTCCTTTTACGAGCGAGGGTGCGAAGGTGGCGGGTCGGGACTTCGAGGACGAAGAGGAGACGGATTTTATGTAGGAGCGAAATTTAATTTGGCGAGCAATTCCAACTAAATAATATTTAAATAACAATAATTGAAAAATCGTTTAATTAATCGTTTATTCTCTATTATTATTTTAATAGTAATCAATTGTGAATAATGTTTTAATTTTAATTTTTTTCTGAAGTTTCAAATTTGATGGGGAGAACAGTGGCGCGGGGTTTTTGCGGTAGAGGTCAAGGTGGGAAAGTATAAATCTACTTGTCGGCGCTTTGGAAAAGATATCAATTTTTTAATTTTTTTTTTTTTGTGAATTAAACTGAACATGTAAAGCAACTTTGAGAAAATCTTTGAAGCAACGGGAAAACAATCATATTTGTTCGGTTATTCTTTTTACGAGCGAGGGTGCGAAGGTGGCGAGTCGGGTCTTCGAGGACGAACAGGAGACGGATTTTATGTAGGAGCGAAAATTTGTTTCGTGATGGGGAAAAGAGCCATGCGGGTTTGTAAGGTGCGGGGGAAGCGTCAAGGTAGAGAATCTACTTTATGAGCGGTTCGAAAAGGACGCATTCATTTATTTGTTTTTTAATGAATTAAACTGCAAATGTAAAGCAACTTTTTCAAAGTTTTTGAAAAAAAAAAAAAAAAAAAAAAAAAAGGAAAACAAAAGATGGATGGATGTTTTGCATTGTTTTTTATCGGGGGATTTTTTTACGGGAGAATAGACGTGTTGGATCGACACTTCGAGAACGAGGAGACGGATTTGTTGTAGGAGCGAAAATTATAGTTGCAGTGATCTTTATTTCATGTATACCCGCGTGGGTTTTTACATCGCTCCCCCCCCCCCCCCCCCTCTATACATGTTTCCCTCAAAAAACAATAACTGCATACACAGATATAGATTTAGATTTAGCTTATGACCAAAACAATTCGTAACTATAATTTGTACATTTTCCTTCGGTATTTCCTCACAAATACTTCCATTCTTAATTTTATTTTACGTCTGTTCTTTCCGCTCCATTAGCTGTACCATTCGCTCAAATTGTCACACATATTCACGCAACTCTATCACCGAGTATCCTTTTAGGCATTCGTTTATTTTTCTTTCCACCTCGTCTCCTCTCCGTAACTTTCAGCAAGTTTTCCATCGTCTCTACGAGCTCTTTATCAATTTTCTCTTTGGCACTCTCGCATTCACACACATGACTGAGATTCTCTTTCTCTGAATTGCACAAGCGGCACCTCTGGTCACTGTATCCTTTCTTCCCGTGTCTGCCCACATTTCAACATCTCATTCTTGCCCACGCTTCCTTGCGCGCTCCCCTTTTATCCTCTTGTCTTCCCGATAACCTTCCATTTCTATCCCCGTTTTCCTATCTCTGTACTACCTGCAGTATGTCGACCTTGTCCACTTTGGTCCAGTCCTGTTGTATTTCCTGATCTATTTTTATTCGAGGAGCGAAAATTATATTTTGTTTTGTGTGTTTTTCGAATGTGGAGATGTAGGAAATTGCTCACTTACGATTTTCGAAGGACGTACTGAAATCTTGTTTCTTTTCACGAATGAAACCTAAAATGTAGAGAAACTCTCGGAAAGTCTTCGAACGAAACGAAAATAAATGATGGCTTTTTTTTTTTTTTCTCCAACCTTTGCGACAGTCAAAAAGTGTTGGTCTCGCCGAATTCTCATCGGTCGATGCGCACACCCAGGAAAAAAAAGTTTATTAATCGTCAATAAAATCGGATATTAGAATATTTTTGTTTGTGTTAATTACATTTTTATTTGACTCAAGGATATTTTTTACTCGATTCAAGTATATGCGATATTTAGCTCCAATAAAAATTTATTAGATTTCAATAAAACTCTATTCGGCCCATATTTAAATGAGCAATTTTATTTGCTCCAAATAAATTTTATTTGGTTTGAGTAAATTTTTTTTTTCTGCGTTCACTGCACTGTCCGGCGGAAGGTTTGGAATTTTGGAAAAAAAAAAAAAAAAAAAAAAACCGATCTGTTTTTATTAATCGGCCGAATAAATTTTCCATCTGAGTCGCCGTTGTCCCGAAGTGTGGATTTTCAATCGAATTCTCGCGGGAGTTTCGCACGTATCCTCCGAAC